>JADLZK010012314.1:0-644407 GCA_015847255.1 Hyparrhenia diplandra | reverse complement strand
GGATGCTCCTGTCAATGACGTGGTTCTTGCCACTGATAAGCCCAGACATAGCCGCCTCCTGCGGGGTCTTGGGAAACCCAGCGCTGGCGCTGCCATCGATGGACGGAACACTTGCACGTTCCACGCCTCATGGTCACCGTCGGCGACCACCGGCGACGACTCGGCGCAATCACATTCTCCATACCTCTGAGGTCGACGAGGAGATCACCACCTTTGTTCTTCCACGGCGAGCACGTTGTGCAAGATGTCGTCCTGCACACCTTGCTTCCGCCACCGCTGCTCGAAGTTGTGGAGCACGTCCCACGCCGCGGGGCCTTCGAGCTTGCAGTGGATGTCATGCCATGGCTCCTCGGCCCGCCGTGTTTGATGTCCGTGTCGCCGATGTTGTTCTGGTAGAAGTCGTTGGCGTGCGTCGTGTTGAGCGTCGAACAGAGAGTGCGACTGCGTGTCGTAGCGGCCATTGGTGAGGTCGATGCCGCCCGACGAAGCTGACGACGCGACGGAGACCGCCGGCAGCATCCGCGGCGTCGACCATGACGGTCTTCTGGTGGTGGCTGAGCGCCACCGTCTTCCTGAACTGGACGGGAAACTCGCTCTCGTCGAGGCTGCGAGGGCAAAGCACACAGTGCACGCCAGTGCCCCTGAAGTAGTTGTACGTGTTGGCGTCGCTGGTGCCCATCTGTCCTTGAAGAACACCGAGGTTGAGGAGCGAGGTGGGGTCATCCCACACCAACATGAGCACACGCACGCCCTCTTTCGCCTTGCGTTTGAGGAGCTCGCCGAGCGTGGTGCCGCCGCCCGGCATGGTGCCGGTTCCCATCCCGAACCAGCGTGATCTCCGTGTTTACCGACCATCCAGTGACGTACACGAAGTGGCGCGCGCCGTCGATGGCGTCGTAGATGTCCTCCCAGCACCGACGCGGCTCGTACGCGTGGCCGTCGGCGAGCTTGACGTCCGGCTTGAACGTGTCCAGCACGTGCGCGTCCTGGTACAGCGTCACCTTGCACCCGGACCGCTGCTTGAAGAAGGTCCTCGGCACGCCGGCGTACTGTGCGCCGCCGACGCCGTTGCCGAAGCTGGGGTCTGCGGACACGCTGGTGAACCGTGCCTGGATGTGGATCTTTGGCCCGTGCGCGAGTGGTTTCTTGTCCTCGTCGAGGATGTCGAGCCACCTGTCGATGTCGGTGTCGTTGGGGCTGAGTGACAGGAGGTCGTCGACGGGGAGGTAGGCGCGGCCGACGAGGATGGCGTCGATGGGCAGCCGTGCCTTGATGGAGAAGACGACGTACGTGCTGTGGTGCGCACAGTAGATGTGGAATGACTCGTTCCACTGTGGGTTGTCCGGGTTGCTGTCGTCGATCCGGGTGCGGCCCACGCGAGCGTTGTTGAGGTCCACTGTTGCGTACAGCTGTGGCAGCCCAGTGGGACGGCCCTCGATCTGTGGCACCAGACCCTGGAGAAACTGCCACAAAGCAAGATACATTATTATACTACATCATTTGAGATTCGTGAGAAAATCATTCCAACTGTCAAACAAGATTCTATGCTTGCATTCCAGCGTAGACCAAAGAATCGATTTAGCATATCAAAGTCCTGTTTCATCTACACAGTGGACCGATTCGATGGTCTATGGGCTAAATAGACAGATTGAAAGCATATGACAGCAGGGTCTTAGATGTGCTATGCAGATGAACTTTAGCTTGAGCCTGTACAGTACTTCTGGAACCAATTACCATGATGCATATAGTACATTGTTTTCTCGAATGATGCATAGTAGAAAAAAAATATTCACTGCCTCATTACAGTCTACTAGCTACTGATTATATGGATCGACGTTTCTGAATTTTAGGGTAACATTTACAATTTATTCAATCCTTTCACGTATCTTGAGGAAGGTACATTGTTTTCTCGAATGATGCATATAGTACAGTCTACTAGCTACTGATTATGTGGTGAAGCTTCAAAAGGAGTCTCTAAATAGTAATATTTTTTTTTCAAGAGCACGCCTAGGCGCGTTTTTCATTAAGCAGAAAGAGTGTTACAGACCATGGTCGATCCGGTAACACGACGATTACCGGGATCACCACCCCTACTTCTACTGGATATTACACGAGCGATTACATTGAAGCAAACTTGCGACAAGAGAGAAAAAGGAGATCAAGCCCTCACTAGTAGGCCTACTCATCTACAATCCCGGCCATGTTGAGATCCATGGCGGAAAGATCGAGCCCACCCGGGGGGCTTCAAACAAATCTTCTTTTTTTCGGTCATTTTGCCCCCAAACGCAACCACGAACTGCTGCTCAATATCCGCATCCACCACATCATCCTCGACCTTCTCGCCAAGCTTGAAGCAACACCTTCGTGCTTGAACTGTTGCATTAGGGCGCGTGGTTTAGCTGCAATCGTCCCACTCCTCCACATGAGAGAATGGACCAACACCGGCGTCTTGGGGGGAGCGTAGCGTAGGACCAGCTTTGATCGGAGGAGTGTTGAGAGGGATGCAAATCCTTCCCTCCAGCTCCTCACGCACCCACAGCGCCCGCGCGCCCAACATCGTCGGAGGAGGGAGGGAAGATCGGCGCGCTCGTCGCTATCTTCGTTGGACGTCCCGAGGAGCAGCCCGCCACCGGGCGGATCAACATCCGGCGACAGCATGCCGGCCGGTCGCGCTGGCGTCGAAAGGCTGGGAGATATCGGGCTGAACCGCCGCAGCTACCACCACAGCCATGCCCGGGCACTCAAATTCAGCATCGACCATGGCGGCCCACCAATGACCCGTGGCGACATCCGGTCTGGTCTCCGTGATGTCCACAAAGACTAAGCTCGCTGCCGACACACCGAAGCAAACGTCCACAAGTGGAGCGTCGAGGTCCAAAGCGGCCGAACTCCTCCAGCATTGGGTCGATCCAGCGTGCGGCACCGTGCTCGCGCGCTCCAACCCCAGCGGGTCGGCTCTCGGGAAGCAGCCGAGGACCGTGGCGGTATAGGTGGCGGCGTTGTCATGAGGAGGTGGCCACACCGAATCCTGCGCCCCGCGGGGGCCCATGACAGCACATCGTTAGAAGCGGCGGCGATGCCGCGAGCGCACCTGCTGCAGCGGAGGCTTCTTCTCTTCCGGCGGCGGTGGAAGTGGCGCGGATAGGGTCCCGCGTCGATGGGTCACGCTGCGTGGCCCTGACCTCCGACATGCGCCCGCGGGCGTGGCGCGCCCTATGTCCCTCACGCCTGCAGGTGAGGCAGCGCGACATGAACGTGCAGCCCGCCTTGGCGTGCCCTTCCGGCGGTTGAAGCATAGACCCTGAAGGTCCTTGGGCACAGGCCGCGGGCGAAACGGACGCCCGGGGTGGCCGCCGGCGGCGGCTGTCTAAATAGTAATAGGAAGGTATTAACTTGTCAATTCTAAAAAAGTGAGATTATAGAAAAGGACGTGCATACTATTCACACATGGCTGTACTGGCGTCAGAGATTTATGGAACTCACCTTGCTAACTTGGTTGCTGTTGTTGAACTTGGCCTCAAAGATGGTAGCGTCGAGGCTCCCATGTAGCAGCGGCATGGCAGCCATTGCTAACTACCTCCTCCTCTCTGGTACTTCCACTACTGATGAAGAAATGAGCAACTATTGTACTGAGCACTGCTACTACTGAAGCTTGTGTTGTGCTTGGTAGCAGGGATGGGTAGCCAATTTATAGCAGAACGTCACCTGTTGATGCTTCAGAGAAAGCTGCACTTAACAAGAGTAGCGAGCTAAATCATCACATGTTTCTCGTCCAGCAAGCCGTGTGGCAAAAGGACAACAGAGTTGAATATACAGTACAGCTAGATCTACTTGTCACATAGATAAGTGAGCCAGAATTAAACAATATGTGAAAGGGACCTACTGGCACTATTGAGATTGATGCTTTTCGATTCCTCTGAATTGCAGCTGCCATTCCAGTTTGAAAAATGACAAGTTGTGGGGAGACTCCAATGTATCTGTCGGGCAAGGAGATCTTGATCCATCAACAATACTAATTAACAGGCAATTTGCACAGACAGTCGGTGTTTTTGCAGGTTTATTTTAGGTGTCAGATCGATTTTACTCAACATACAGATGTTGGGACTGAATTGACGTTTAAGATTTTGAAGGTTAATAGTGAAGGGCTGGATAGGGAAAAAATAGCCAATTTATCCTCACAGCAAAGACAGCTCTAGTATCATGTAATGGTCCCAAACAATCAGCAACCATTTTTTTTCTAAACAATCATCATGCAACTTGGACAGTGTATATATATAAAATAATATTTTGTAGTTCTCATGGATCTGTCTGCAGCTGCACCGCTAGATTGCTCCCAGGCAATTGAAAATTACAAGTTGCCTATTGAATTCCGGCAAAGGATATTCTTTTTTTTTTTTTTTTTTTTAACAACAACAAATATATTACTTAACAGCAAAGCGCTGTTATGTGGACAAGATTTGCCCACTTTACATGGTCAAGAGCCGTCCGGATTGGACAGCTCGAGATATGAGAAACACAAAGGCAGGTTACAAGAGGATTTGAATTTACTTCAGTGGAATTCCTAGCCTGTCCTGCAAGAACATGAGCAGAGATATTTTGGGTCCTAGAAATCTTGTAGACATTGTGATCCTTGCCTTGCGCCATGTTTCTGAAAGTCTGAGTGTATATTCTGGCATCCCATCTGGGAATGCTAGCATTGGCCTCTGCATTTATATGGTTGACCAGCTGTTGATTGTCAGAAAGAAAAGAGGCATGAGAGATACTAAGGTTGTTGATAACAGTTCCTGCAAGAGCAAGCGCTGCTGCCTCTGCTGTGAAGACCGATGAGACTCCCCTCATGTTGGCCTTAATGTAGACATTGAAATGCCTGCTTGAATCCACACCTACAAGAAAGACACCAAGACCAGCATTCCTATGTATGATATGGTTTTGGTCAGGGGAGATAGAGGCATCTGAATAAACACGAATTCCCTCCAGTAATGTTGGCATGTGTACCCTGTAAGAAATAACCCTGCATATGGTTGGAAAAATTGTGTAGATTCTCGGGTATAGAAGTAGTGAGGGAGGCAGGTGAGAACTGAGTAGTAGTCGGGTGACTTTGTGATTCCTGTCGTAGAGTCGACTGACTGCATTCTTCTTGTGTTACCTGAACTTCTTGATTCATCTCTTTTGTAACCTGTATATCTGCACTCACAGCATGATGAACTTGCCATACGGTCCAAGTTTTGTTATTAAAAGTTTTATCATTCCTTGCCTTCCAAATGTACCCGAGAGAGTTGTGATGATGGATATGATTTGATCATCTGTAGTAGAAGTGGTAATCATGTATGCAATAATATTTTGGACACCATCATCATCATTAGGGAGATTAGAAGCTAAGATAGGAGGGGTGGAAGTAAACCAGACAGCACGGGGCAAGTTGCAATCAAAGAAGAGGTGCCTATCATTTTCTATAGCATTGCAGGTAGAGCATAACTTAGAGATTTTATCAGAATACTGACCTGCTCTTATACCTGTGGCTACGGCCCTTCTAATTAGCCTCCGAAGAAGGTTTTAAGGTTTGGAGGACAATTTTTGAGCTTCCGGACCGCGACTCATGATCGTCATGGCTTGTGGATTTATACTCCTTGTACCACGAAATGGAAGTTGAACATGGTTACCGCATTTAGAAACTTGAACGATTGTTTTTCGCGAGAACATGTTCCATCGGGAGAAGGCTTCCAAACAATTATATCACTCTCATTGGAAGGAACAATGGCAGTATTAGTAATAACATGAGAAGCATGATTTGAGAAAATTTGATTTATGAGATCTACATTCCACTTTTGAGTAAGGTGATTCCAAAGCTGGTTAACCGTAAGAGGAAGAGGGGCCACTGTTATAGGAAGATTGAGCTGAGAATGTATTTCATCCCATATGTCACACCACGGGGTGTTCCATATGTTTGAGTTACCTTTATGGATTTGAACTATACAGTTTGCCTGAAGAATGTCCTTTACCTGCATGACAGAAGACCAGAAAATAGATTTTGGCAAATTTTTAGATGCCGTCCAAAAAGACCTATCAGGGTAGTATTTTGATTTGAGAACTGTAGCTAGAAACTCATCCTTTTCCGTGGCAATCCTCCAAGCTGCATTTAAGATTAAACTTTTGTTGACGGTATGAATGTCTCTAATTTCTAAGCCTCCATTGTCCTTTGATTGACAAATGTCCTTCCAGGACCTGTAAGGGAAAGGGCTTGTAGCGTTGTCCTCCTGAACTCCTGCCCACCAAAATTTCCTAATAATAGCTGTTATGCTAGCAATGAAATCTTTAGAGAAAAGAACAACCGAAAGGTAATAGATAGGGATGGAGGCAAGAACCGAGTTGATATAAGTGAGCCTTCCTGCATGATTTAACTTGTTAGCTTTGACAGTAGTAAGCTTAGCTCTGAATTTATTTTTAATAAAAGCATAAGCCCTATTTTTATCTTTGTGCGAGAAAAGAAGAGGATGGCCTAGGTGGATGGTATTTGGATTAAGATCAGGCACAGGAAAGATATTTTTAATACTTGAATGCAAAGCAGGGGACACTTTCCTACTGAATAGGATGGACGACTTACTTAAGTTAGGTTCCTGACCTGAAGCTTGACAGAATTGATCAAGGGCTGATTTGATTGTCAGTGCTTCGTCTTCAGATGCTTGCCCACAAATGATGAGGTCATCTGCAAAAAGGAGGGAATGGATACTAGGTCCTGTATTCCCCAGGCGAATCCCATGGATGTTCCCATTTTGTAGTGCAATTTGAAGCATATCTGACAATTCATTGATCGCAATAATAAAAAGGTATGGAGATAAAGGACACCCTTGCCTGATACCTCTCGAAGGGTATATGTAATCTGAAGGTTTGCCATTAACAAGGACCTGCATTGAAGTAGTTGAAATACAAGCATACAGGAGTTGAATGAAATGCTCAGAGAACTGATATTTTCTAAGGGTTTGAGAAATAAAAGCCCGGCTAATTCGATCGAAAGCTTTAGCTAGATCCACCTTTAACAAAAAGCACTGGTTTTCCGGCTTTTCAACCGAAAAGAGTGGATAATTTCCTGTGTAATGATAATGTTAGTAGCGATACGCCTGCCATGAACAAAAGCAGATTGAGAGGGGTGAATGAGGTCCGGTAGCTGTTCTCTCATCCTATTTGCAAGGGATTTAGCAATAATCTTATAAGATACATTACACGAGACTAATTGGTCTCAAGTCCCGAGGGACCGTAGGAGCCATCTTCTTTGGAATGAGAGCCAAGAAAGTTACGTTGATGTCATCGGGTAAGATTGCATATTTATAAAAATCAGAGATGAGATGCATAAGATCATGTTTTATGAGTTCCCAAGCACTCTTATAAAAGCTACGGATATACCGTCGGGACCGGCGAGCATTTGACCGCATCGCCTTGACGATTTCATGAATTTCCTTCAAGTCCGGAGTGGTATATAAGTGTTGATCAGGTTTCAATGATGTCGTGGCCTTCATCTGTAATTGAGTGTCTTGCATATGGAGTAGGCTGTGCATTTGCCTGAAAGATGTTAGTAAAATAAGAGAAAAATTGGACTCTATTTGTTGTGGGGTAGTCATTTGTGGAACCATCCGTATTAACAAGGTAAGTGATATTGTTTTGTCTAGCCCTTTTCAAAATAGATTTATGAAAGAAATCAGTATTCCTATCACCTTTTATAGCCCAAGTCTTTTTGTACCTTTGTCGGTGATATACCTCTTGCTTTGCCAATATTTCCTGGTGCTGATGCATGAGATCTTTTTGAAGAGAGAAATTTTGTTGATGTGGTGGCAGGGACTGGAGCTGTAGGATCTTTTTCTCAATCTCCTGCAAACTATCAGAGAGTTTGGGTTTTTTCTTTCGCCAAACTTTGAGGTCAGTCGCAAAGGTAATGCAATTTCTTTTGAAAAGTTCTTGAGTACGATAAATTCCAGCTCTGTTGCACTACCTTTTTGAAGTCCTTTTCAGCAAGCCAAAAATTTTCGAAACGAAAAGGTTTTTTTGTTTTCGCACGATTGGATTCCAAAACTAGAAGAATGGGAGCACGATCACTGCGCATCATGGGTAAGTGATAGACCGCCGCCGAAGGGAAGTGAGCACACCATTCTGTATTTGCTAGAAAACGATCCAAACGCTCAAAAGTAGGATTAGTATTAAAACGCTTATTACACCAGGTGTAAGCAGGACCATTATAACCCAAGTCAATTAAACCACAATCCTTAACCATGCAACAAAAATTAGAAATACGATGCACATCAGCAGGATTAGGCCCTAACTTTTCATTCACCGACATGATATCATTAAGGTCGCCAGTACATAACATAGGCATGCCTGGATATTTTACAACAAAGGCATGAACCGAAGCCCATATGGCTGAGGTGTCCTGATGGTGAGGGTCACCATACATACAGATAAGACCATAGCTAAAACTAGATTGCTTATATGTACAAAGAGCTAAGATAACATGCTTGCTGGTAAACTCTACTGAAACAGCGACTTGGATATCCCATAGAAGCCATAGGCCTCCAGAAAGTCCTTGTGCTGGAACAACATAAGCATTGTCAACATTAAAACGATTAATCAAAGAAGTTGTAGAAATAGAAGAATTTCTAGTTTCACAAATAAAAATTACCTTAGCTGATGTAGATAGTATGAGGCGCTGCAGATGGAGCATCTTGGAACTCGTCAGGCTGCCTCCCACTCCCTGACAGTTCCATGCCAAAACACTCATGGATCCCCTGGCGCCTTACTGGCTGGCGCCAAAGCCACTGAAGAAGATGGTTGATTCTGCTCACCAACGCTCTGATTTGCTGCATAGACTCGAGCATGTTCCAAATGTGCACCCTGCTGGAAGTGCATAGCCTCTGCCATAGGATTGAAGCTATTGTTGCCAAGGCCACTGTTAACGTGATGAGGTTGCTGCACTCCGGTGGCACTGGAGCCACCAGGTGGTTGAGTCCCCCAAGGAACGCCTCCAAGAACTCCCCCATGAGCTGCAGACTCAGGCTCCCACCTTGAACGACGAATACGACGTCGACCCCTCAGTATCGAGATCCGAGTCCTCTTTGGTAATCGGTGACCGACCTGATCCGAAATGAGGAGGCATCGTCTTCCATCTCTGGGTGCGACCCCCTCGAGACTGTGGCGGCCGGAGAAAGATTGACTGTTGCGGGGAGTTTGAGTGAATCTCAATGAAGCTTGCGTAAACCGGTGCGTTGGCGTAGAGGACCTCGCTCGAAATGCACAGGATCAGGGAGGAGACCCGCCTGGTTGAATCTTCCACCCGCACGGATGTAAGAGCCGGCAGAGGAGTGGAGTGGTGACGGCGGGGCGTAGGTGGGGTGCGCAGCTTCTCTAGCAGGATGAGGACCCAGAATTCCTGGGGCCCCACACACAGGAACGGGTGGGGGTTGGATGTTAGTGTTCACTGCGCTAATGGGTTCAGAGGCAGACGGCAGAGTATAGACATCCGCTACAGTTGAAGTATCCCGATCCACTTGGTGATCAACCTGCAGCTGTCTGTGTTGTTGTTGTTGAAAATCTGCTTGGTGTTCAAGTTGCCTTGACTGACTTGTACCCTCCCCTGCTGAGTTGTTATTGGTGTTAAAATGACCCTGAACTGGATTGATCTCCCTATGAGTAGCTTGGCTGACCAAATTAATTCGGTGTAATATTTGTTGAGCTCTTTCTGTTGGTGTGCATCCATGTACCTGAAAGAATTCATCATTGTATTCTTGTCGCTGCTGCTCGGAGATGACTGCTGGAGTCTGAGTGAGAACCGCTTGCTGTCCCAAGGTGCATATTGCTGAATTTGTCATTGTTGTATGGAGGCTCTGATTGTGTTGTGCTGAGTGATTGTGCAGCTGAGCAGCTTGGGCCTGGACTTGAACTTGAATATCGTCAGTTAGAATAGTGGGGTCAGGTGGCAAATTTAAATCCATCTGAAGTGCGTGCTGAACTGGAACCTGTATCTACGGTTGAGCCTGATGAACTGCCAGTTGAGGCGGTGGGCTGGCGTGCAATTTGAGCTTCTGCATAATCTGATCCACTTGTTATCTTGACCGCATGCCTTGAGTAATGTCCATAGCGGCGGCACTTTGAAGCTGTAGTTACGTGTTACTCGATCCACATTTGGATGCAAATTATTACTATGGTGGAGTACATTATTCTCCGAAGCTTGCACATTGCTGAGATGAACTGTCGGCATTATTGGGGGCCCTGTGTCACTGACAGTTAATGTCAAATGAATGGTGACCGGGATAGGCAAGGTGTTGACTGTAGTTTGAGTAACAGGATGAGTAGCTTGATCTGCCGGGTGAGCTAAACTCGATTCAATGTTTGAAATGGCTGCAATGAGATGCCCGGCAGCCAGCCACCGGCTTCATTTGTCAAAGCGGCATGTTGAGCTCGAAGTGCCTGTAGAACAGAGGATGGCTGAATTTGCCTTGGAATATTTGGATTGATCTGAGTTTTAACTATTTCCCAAGGAATATCTTTGAGCCTTGTCATCCATTTACCAAACAGATTGATCGGAGGCTGACGCTCTTGATTTGCAGGGTCAAGTATGTATGCAATTCTGGCAGGGCAGTCAGTGTGATTGTGAAAGAAACCAGCACAAAAAGTACAAATCCTACTAATCCTTTCATAATTGAAGAACACCAAAATCCTGCGACTAGGTGATATAGGGATATAAATCTTGTCAGTGGCTTGTGCATTGATATTAAGTTTTGCTCACGACCAAAGCATACCGCTCATCACGGTGGATATTGAATTCAAGCTGCTCATCTAAGTCGAGGGTTGGCCTATCCTTCTCAGTATTGCATCGATCATGGCGGTGTTCTCGTCCTCATCGGGTAGACCATAAACTCTCACATTTGCATAAAGATAATTAAAGGGATAATCTGGCAATGCAATGTCTGGATTGTGAATTTCTAGGAGTATATTCTGACGCTGAACTAACCAAGGTTGCCTTCTATAGATGTGCAACATATCTGCTCTGTTGTGAAAAGTAGCTGAAAAATAGTGTGAACCGAGCCTCTTGAATTAACAGCTGCATACCTTTCACCCCATGCCCCACGAAGGTCCCCGCTGACTTGATGTATTGTGAGCGGCCTTGCCGAACCTTGGTTGTCTGGGATCTTAATGACCAAATTGTATGGGGTGTCTAGAGCCTCTTCTTGTTCTCGACTGGACCCTACTGGCGTGTTGCGAGTAGCTACCTGTAAAGCTTCCAGAGCTTGCACAAGCTCTGAATCCATGGCCGAGGAGTTTGCAAAATCCGAAAGGACCATGTGCTGCAGAGTGGCAGCCGGATATGGCGATGCAACCGCATTGCTGTGATGGAATGTCGGAGGAGGAGGAGCTGTAGCGTGCTGACGAGGATGAGCGTGTGGTGTGGCGGATGGAGCACTTTGTGGGTTGGGCATGGTGGATGTTGGAGTCGGGTGAGGGTCAGGTGGGTCGGTGTCCATGGTGATTGGGGCCGACATGGCTGTATGGTCCGAGGCCATGGAGGAAGGAAGGTGAAAGTGGTGGCAAATAGGAAAAGGAAAAATTTGGAGTACGAGGTCATAGATTTGGTATAGTACAGCTTCTTCCTCGACGACTCCGAAGTAAACCAAATGTTCGGCGCGTGTCCAGAAAGAGGTCAAGGAGATGACACGCGTAGCGGTGAAATCGCAGGTGTCATAGTGGGGACGATGAAGATTAACCGCCCTAGGGAGAAGGAGGTGCAAGGCGATTGGATGCAGGATAGAAGATAGAGAAGGAGAAGTCGGACCCATACCACTGACAGAGAAGATGCAGAGTTCAAGAGAGAAAAGAAAACAGAGGAAGAGAACAAGCGGAGCAGCATAAGCAAAGAGACTGAAGGGATCAGAAATTAGTTGGAGAAGGAGCAGATCGACGAAGAACGAGGTCAGATTCGAAGAACAAAGGGGAGGAATCAAGATCGGCATGAGCGCCGCCACCCACAAGGGAAACCCTCGCCCGTTGATAAGTTGTGACTGATATCCCGATCAAAAGGATATTCGAACGGGCCAAGGCTACAGAAGCTAGTTGCCGTATTTTTAAAAGGCAGGATAAGGATTCTACACGTGACAAGAATATCTTGGATGGAATGAAAGGGACGACCTTTTACGACAGCAGCACATGGGTCACATGTACATAGCAGCACCCGACTTTTTATGATGGACTAGGCTAAATGGCTAGCATGAGGTTCATAATTTTGGCCGGACAATAAAGGCACCCGCAATGACTAGCTCATAAGCTAGCTCTTACCATTATTTTCATATTTTAATCAAAGGAGAGAAAATCATGCTTTTGATGAAAAGCTAGACTCATACACATATTTTAAGATCATAGGGGAATGTCATGCTGACCTAATTATACTATGAGCCATTGCTAAGAGCTAGCACTATTGAAAAAGTTGGCTTAAAGTTAGTAACAAATTTATATCATTACAGGTGCCCAAAGCACACCCCAGCATAAGCCCTATGGGCAGCATTAGCATGAATAACCCAATACCCTCTTTTAATATAAATCAAGCACCAGCTTCCCAGTCCTAAAACCAAACCCAAGATGTCTTATATCCACCCTTGCTTTCCAAGGTCACTAGCCTCGCCACTACACAGTCTCCTCTTAGACAGGCTCAACCTTCTTTTTCCTCAAAATTAGGCGTTGCCGGGGCGAATAACAATGGTACCCCCTATGGCCCACGTGTGCTATCGGCAGCTATAGATGGCCATCGTGTCGTGCCGTGCCACGCCGTGCCGGCCGTTCCATGCTGCGGCTGTGCTCATGCCCGGCCTCCGGCCCAAGGCACGGCACACGGGCCGTTTCCCCGTGTTGTGCCATCCGTCGTGCCGGCCGCCCGTCGTGCAGCCATGGGGAGCATGAGGAAGGCAGCGAAGCTACGCCACCGCCTGTGAGCGCGGAAAGGCCTCCATGTCCAGCGCCCCGTCACCCGATGCCGTGGGCGGCGTGGTGCGGAGTGGAGGCCTCGCCCCTGCCGCCGAGGCATGTGTCCACGTCCTCCACGGGGAACGCTAGAGCAGAGCAGCGAGGGCGCTGGACCGGAGCAGAGCAGCGAGAGAGTGCCGGAGCAGAGCAGTGCGGCGTGGGAGGCGGAGGCCAGGGGCTGTGTGGAGGAATCGAGGAGGCGAGGGGCCTAGGAGCTACAGCGCTGCCGCGGGCAGCGTAGGAACCGATCGAGGAGGAGGATGTGGCTGCGCCGAAGGCGAAATCTGGGAAGGGATAGGTTTGGGGCCAACTTGGGCCCGGCTGGCGGGGGAATTTGGGGAGCAGTTTAGCACTTGCAGGCCGCCTGTGTCGGAACGGCACCGTGGCAGCCTTTTGGCCGTGTCGTGCTGCGGGCCAGGCTAGCGCCCAGGCACGACCTGGTGCCTCTTGCCGGTCGGCACATGCACGGTGGCCACCGGGCCGTGCCGCCTCGGCCGTGCTGCCGGGCCTCAGGCCACATGGTCATCTAAATCGAAGCAGCACATAGGGCCCACCAATGGTAGTGGTTGTGATGTGATGCCCCCACAGCTCACGTGTGGCGTTGACCACTATGCAAGAAATGACCTTGAGTACCCGTTATCTCAAATCGACAGTGATAGAGCATCGATGGCTAGTAGTGATAGGACAACCAGTAGCCATAGGTGATCTATTGCAGCCGGTGATGGAGCATCGCTGCAAGTCATAGAGCATTGGTGCAGTGATATATTTCCTTTCTTAGAGCAACAACAATGTATATGGCTCAATCAGTCCATATGGATAGGTCCCACACTAGTACCCAAAAACACATTAGTGGCGGGCAAAAAAACGCTGTTAGTGGCGGGCACGGCTGCCCGTCACTAACGAAAGGTCACGGATAATCGTGGCCTTCGGCGTGGCGGCGGCCGTGCCGCCCACGTAAATTTTAGCCGTGGCGGGCGGCGTAACCGCCCGCCACGCAAAAGAAAAACTTAACCGTGGCGGGCGCGTTACGCCGCCCGCCACGGTTAAGATTTTTTTGCGTGGCGGGCGAAGTTATGTTGCCCGCCACGGCTTCAATTTTTTTTAAAAAAAAATACCAATATATATATATATGTATATATATATATATATACATATATATACACATGTATCAATCCATACACACATATATATAACACGACATGTACTCTAATATACATCATATATACATCGATCCATTAGTTCATATCCAACATGAACTAGTTTCAATTACAACATATCCGCACAAACATTGCGAGCTATATGTTGATCGATGAAGATAGTCCGTAAGACCTAGCTCTTCCCATCTCCTTAGCGGCCCAAACTCTAAAGACAGCCCCAGCTCACTATCCCGATTGAAGTACGGCTGTTTTTCGTGAACTACCATGTCTAGAACGAACTTGCGGATGTGTCTCTGCATCGTGGTGCCTGAACCGCATCTCGTCGGTTGCCTTTTTGTATCACCCCGTGAACGTGTTCCTTGCGCCCTTGAGCTGTCGGTAGCTGGATTTGTACCTTCGCAGGCCCGGAGGTACTCACGGCATCGAAGAATCCACACAAGTTTGATCCGCTCGTGTTTGAGGCACCGCACACAATAAAACCAGGTGTTATTAGTAATATCGAAGCTATAGCAAGGTAGTCGTACTAAGAAAAACTATGTTTCATTTACGCATCGGAAATTTCGCTTTGATTTTGAGTCTATCTCCATTGCGCTCCTTACACTACGGGATCGACGATCCCAGCGATTCGGATCCTTCAAGTATTTCTTGTAAGCTACTGCATCTGAAATGCACTATATTGTCAACGATATATGATATTCGACTCTAGTATATAATTGCATAAGGAGTTCATCGATCACTTACAATCTCAAGATTTTTTCGAATTGTTGGTAGCCGAGCGGGTTCGTGCCTCGTAGTGAGTCAAAGATAACGGCCCTCCGCCCTGAGGAAAGATCATGAAACAGATCCAATGTCCTACCATCCCCATTCCATATTGGTAAGGCGCGAATACATCGAGGCCCATTTTCCTTGACCTTTTTCATCACCGATATGACGTGATTCTCGCTACCTCCAACTTCTTAGCTCTTTCATTCTTATCCCGCATCTTACGTCTTTCCTCGTCCGGTCAAGTTGACCAGTCGGATGGTCCGCTCTTAGCTTATAACCAACGATCTGTCTCTCACAGATGTGCCATGGAGAGAGGTAAAGAACACCAGTGTTTAACCTCTGGGCTGCATCGGCGCACAACCTACAAGGACATGTGGCTGTGGCATAGGTACCTTTGAAAGAAAGAATCTATATACGGATGCAAGGGACATGTGCAAGTAAAATTGCGCTTACATCGTAAAACAAGGTGACTTGGGCGACGTCAATGTCCTGTCGACGAAGTAGTCTCGACATGTCATCGAATGTAATCGTGAACTGAGCTCGATGGGGTAGTGGAAGCACTCCTTAGGAAGAAGGACACCGGCTATACAATCCACGCTTTGCGCACTCCATGTACCATGCATGGAACTTCCGAGTCTCCCGCCCCGGCATCGATGAGCCGGGCCTTTGGGATCATGAACTTCCCAAACTCGAACGAGCCGGGGCATTCGTCCGTGACAAACCCCTTATAAGGTGGGGATTTTGGCTTGCAAAAGCGGCGGTACAAATGTTAATTACCTAGGGTTGCAAAAAGGAGTAGCTAATAACTTATTACAACTCGTTGTTTCAGCGGTGCATACCTTTCGGATCGAATATCTATTTCTTTGGGCCTCCCGGGTAGCGGGTACTTGGGTGCTGCGACCTCCTCTTTATCGAATGTGTGCTTCTTCGGTCTTTGGAGGGCGTTTGCTAGGTCGAGCTCCTTTCCTCGTCCCGGCGCTTTGAGGTGTTGTCCATTGGAGGCCTTGAGTGTAGACGGGTGTCTCGCTCCCTACTCTCGCCTCGGGACTTGGCACTGTTTTCGCCGCTTGCTTCCTCGTATATCAGTTTGCTCCTCATGTGCCGGCTCCCGAGCCCGAGGTGTCGGCTCTGAGTTGCCGGCGCCGAGGTGCCGGCTCTTGAGGTGTCGGCTCCTTAGGCTCCTCAGTGCCTGCTGATCAGTGCCGCCTCCTTAGGCTCCTCGGTGCCGGCTCCTTCGTTGTCGGCTCCCGAGGCTCGTCTTGTGCCGGGTCCTTAGCAAGGGGGGTACTGGAACCTTGAGGAGGGTCGTTGCCTCCGCCGTCCCCACCATCTTCATCATCGTCGGAGGAGTCACCATAGGGGTCCGATGGCGTACTCGGGTCCGGCTTTGTCTTCTTTGTTGAGCCGGAAGGTGGAGTCAACGTCGACATATTCAGCTCAATGTCCACCTTCGCCCACAAAGACGTTGTAACACGTAGCAGCTCCTAGAGTGTTCACCTCGTTATGACCGGGATAGTCCAGCTCCCAGTCTTCATGTTCTGGCGCCACGAACCCAATGTTGACTTCAGCACATTCTGGAGGGATCTCGTGCGCAGTTATGGGTACAAGCCACAATGTATACAAGCCACAATGTATATGGACAACCGGTCCATAGCGGCGGGTCCCACAAAGAAAGAATAAATCTCGTTCCTTCGTTCCAAGCCGCCGCCGCCTCCGTCTCCGTTCCTCTTCTTCCTCTAGCTCCGTGTGCGGCGAACCAAGTCCCTTTGTCCCGCAGCTTTACGCCATCGCCGCCGCCGCGCGCTCGCATCCGCCACTTGCTCCACTACCTCACTCCCCTTGCGGTTCCTTCGTTCCACGGCCCGCCACCGTTGCCGCCCCACGCGCTCACCACCGCTCCCACCACTCTCACTCCCTTGCGGTTCCTCAATCTGTGACTTCAACCTCCTCGCGGGACCGGCGACACTGGGTGCAGCCACCGTCAGACGTCCTGGGCGCGGGGACCTGCCATGGCGTCGCGGATGGCTGGCGGCGGCCACCTCGAGGACGGCCGGCGTGACGCGGGGCGCACGGACGCCAGCGACCTGGGGCGTGGCCACCTTGGCGTCGGCGCGAGGCGACCTGCGATGGCGCGGAGACTCGACCTGTAGTGGCGCGCGGCCCGTCGGGCGGATGACAACCACGGGGCCCATCCACTGTACATTTATTGTTTTTTTATTAGCTTATGGGTTGGCCATAGCGCAATGGGTACCTGATCCTATTTCTCTCTGATAGACCGGTTGTGCAATGTATGAGATACCTGATGTTGAATTTTTTATTCACAATGGACTGCTTTCCTAAACATTGTGGTTGCTCTTAAGGCACCCGCAATCGTTGACTCAGAAGCCAACTTTGAGCATTCTTTTAATATTTTAATAAAACCGAGAGAAAACCTAGCTTTTGTTCGAGAGCTAAGCGCATGAACACATTTCAAGAAAAATGTGAGAGTGTCATGTGAGTTTATTTACGTTGAGACCTATATGCTAAAAGCTAATACTATTAGAGAGGTTGGCTTAGAGCTAGTAACTGGCTTTTACTGTTGCAGGTACCTTTATTTTTTTTTTTCCTTCGGATAAGATAATAAGGGAGTTGACATGGATATATAGTAGGTTTGCACTGCTACTACTACTGAAGCTTTAGGTGTGCTTAGTAGCAGCGATGGCTTCAGAGGAAGCTGCGTGCCTTCAAATACACTGGCCGTAGCAACGACAAAAGTTCGGTAAAAAACAAAAAAAAAAAAGAGTAGCGAGCTAAATCAGCACATGTTTTTCTCGTCCAGCAAGCCGCGTAGCAAAAGGATTGAGATAAGGGAGTTGAGATGGATCTAGCTAGTGGTGGTCTGCAGACGCGCTAAATACAGAGTACATCTGGATCTACTTGTCACATAGATAAGTGAGACAGAATTAAGCAGCACACTAGTACCCAAAACTCTATTTGTGGCGGGTAAAAACGGTGTTAGTGGCGGGCACGGCTGCCCGTCACTAACGAAAGGTCACGGATAATCGTGGCCTTGCGGCGTGGCGGGCGGCGTGCCCGCCACGTAAAATATTTGAAGACGTGGCGGGCGGCGTAACGCGCCCGCCATACGCATAAAATCTTAACCGTGGCGGGCTCGTTACGCCGCCCGCCACGGTTAAGATTATTATGGCGGGCGGGCGCGTTATGTTGCCCGCCACGCGCCAATTTTTTTTAAAAAATAAAATACCAATATATATATATATATATATATATATATATATATATATATATATATATATATATATATATATATATATATACACACATGTATCAATCCATACACACATATATATAAGACAGACATGTACTCTAATATACATCATATATATATATATGTACACATCGATTCATATATACAAGTTTCACCGATCGATCGATCGGTTCATTAGTTCATATCCAACATGTACTAGTTTCAATTACAACATATCCGTACAAACATTGCGAGCTATATGTTGATCGGATGAAGATAGTCCGTAAGACCTAGCTCTTCCCATCTCCTTAGCGCCCAAACTCTAAAGACAGCCCCAACTCACCGTCCCGATTGAAGTACGGCTGTTTTTCGTGAACTACCATGTCTAGAACGAACTTGCGGATGTATCGCTCATCGCGCGCCCGAACCGCATCTCGTCGGTTGCCCTTTGTATCACCCCCCGTGAACGTGTTCCTTGCGCCCTTGAGCTGTCGGTAGCTGGATTTGTACCTTCGCAGGCCCGAGGTACTCACGCATCGAAGAATCCACACAAGTTTGATCCGTCACGGTTGTTTGAGGCACTTGCACACAATAAACCAGTGTTATTAGTAATATCGAAGCTATAGCAAGGTAGTCGTTACTAAGAAAAACTATGTTTCATTTACGCATCGGAAATATCGCTTGATTTTGAGTCTATCTCCATTGCGCTCCTTACACTTCTGGATCGACGATCCCAAAGAGTTCGATCCTTCAAGTATTTCTTGTAAGCGCTATGCATCTAAATGCACTATATTGTCAACGATATATGATATTCGACTCTAGTATATAAATGCATAAGGAGTTCATCGATCACTTACAATCTCAAGATTTTTTCGAATTGTTTGTAGCCGAGCGGGTTCGTGCCTCGTAGTGAGTCAAAGATAACGGCCCTCCGTCCCGAGGAAAGATCATGAAACAGATCCAATGTCCTACCATCCCGATTCCATATTGGTAAGGCGCCGTAATACATCGAGGCCCATTTTCCTTGACCTTTTTCATCACCGATATGACGTGATACGCTACCTCCAACTTCTTAGCTCTTTCATTCTTATCCCGGATCTTCTCGTCTTTCCTCGTCCGTCAAGTTGACCAGGTCGGGATGGTCCGCTCTTAGCTTAAAACCGACGACTGTCTCTCACAGATGTGCCATGGAGAGAGGTAAAGAACACCGGTGTTTAACTTCTCTGGCTGCATCGGCGCACAACCTACAAGGACATGTGGTCGTGGCATAGGTACCTTTGAAAGAAAGAATCTATATACGGATGCAAGGGACATGTGCAAGTAAAATTGCGCTTACATCGTAAACAAGGTGACTTGGGCGACGTCAATGTCTGACGGCGAAGTAGTCTCGACATGTCATCGAATGTAATCGTGAACTGGAGCTCGATGGGGTAGTGGAAGCACTCCTTAGGAAGAAGGACACCGGCTATACAATCCACGCTTTGCGCACTCCATGTACCATGCATGGAACTTCCGAGTCTCCCAGTCCTCGGCATCGATGAGCTGGGCCTTTGGGATCATGAACTTCCCAAACTCGAACGAGCCGGGGCATTCGTCCGTGACAAACCCCTTATAAGGTGGGGATTTTGGCCTACAAAAAGCGGCGGTACAAATGTTAATTACCTAGGGTTGCGAAAAGGAGAAGCTAATAACTTATTACAACTCGTTGTTTCAGCGGTGCATACCTTTTGGATCGAATATCTATTTCTTTGGGCCTCCCGGGTAGCGGGTACTCGGGTGCTTTGCGACCTCCTCTTTATCGAATGTGTGCTTCTTCGGTGCTCGAGGGCGTTTGCTAGGTCGAGCTCCTTTCCGCTTCCCCGGCGCTTGAGGTGTTGTCCATTGGAGGCCTTGAGTGTAGACGGGTGTCTCGCTCCCTACTCTCGCCTCGGGGACTTGGCACCGTGTTTTTCGCCCGCTGCTTCCTCGTATATCGGCTGCTCCTCTTGTGACGGCTCCCGAGCCCGAGGTGTCGGCTCTGAGTTGCCGGCGCTGAGGTGCCGGCTCTTGAGGTGTCGGCTCCTTAGGCTCCTCGGGTGCTCTTGAAAAGTGCCGCCTCCTTAGGCTCCTCGGTGCCGGCTCCTTCGTTGTCGGCTCCGAGGCTCGTCTTGTGCCGGGTCCTTAGCGGGGGGTACCGGAACCTTGAGGAGGGTCGTTGCCTCCGCCGTCCCCACCATCTTCATCATCGTCGGAGGAGTCACCATAGGGGTCCGTGGCGTACTCGGTCCGCTAGCTGTCTTCTTTGTTGAGCCGGAAGGTGGAGTCAACGTCGACATATTCAGCTCAATGTCCACCTTCGCCACAAAGACGTTGTAACATAGAGCAGCTCCTAGAGTGTTCACCTCGTTATGACCGGGGATAGTCCGGCTCCCAAGTCTTCATGTTACGCGCCACGAACCCAATGTTGACTTCAGCACATTCGGAGGGATCTCGTGCGCTTCGTACTCTTTGCAAGATCCGGGAGGAAATACCACCCCTTGGCCACTACCTTTTTCTTGCCCAACTTTGCCGGCGTATCAACATATTGCATGGTGTCTCTTCGGTGATATCATCCACCGGGTCTGTCGGTCGGCCAGCCAGAGGTGCTTCTTTGGGGTTCTTCTTGGTGGGCACCGGCATACCAGCGTTGCGGAACATCGCTTCCTGGACTTCGACCATCACGGGGTCGTTGCTCGTGAGGGCCTCTTTGATGGATGTGTGATCATTTGCCGCAAGGCCTCATCACGCCCTTCTGTCTCGGACCCTCCTTGTACCTCTCGCCTCGTGTGATGCGAGGCAAAGATCTACCGCCACGAGCCCACCGTCGCCCAACTCTTCACGGGAGCTCATGCCACGGACGCTGCCGCGATGCTCGGAGTTTCCCAAGGCCACCGTCGGCGGATCGTGTCCCCAGGCGAATCTCGAGGGTCCCGCCGTTCTTAGCCGTAGTGGCCTCTATGACCTTCTTCTCGACCTCCTTCATCCGGGCTTGGCCTCGGCTTCTTGGGCTTGTGGGCGTAGAGGAAGTCCTGGTCCTTTCATCACACCCTCATACGGATCCGGCTCTCCAGGCTTCTGTCTTTTACGTTCTTCCGCCCGCCACGCCGGCTTGTGTCCGGCGTACCCAACACCTTGCCAAGTAGTGGGGAAGTTTGTTCCGTTTGGCTAGCTCGAGAGAACTTCTCGCTCTTCGCCTTTGCTTGGGGGCGTGTTTAGCCTTTTTGCGTAACTCTTCCCATACTTCTTACGAGATCATGTTGTACTTGGTGAAGGGTAGGCGTCCTTTCTTGTAAAAGTCTGCGTTGAGCCTATACTTCCGATTCGGAAGCTTCTTCTGCGAGGAAGTTTACATCTTCTTTGCACCTTTTCCATATCGGCGCTGGCGCGGATCACCGAACCGTTTGAAACCTCGCCAAACACCCATAACTTGTCGGTCTTGGGGGCGGCTTTCCAGTCTTCGATAAGAATGGAGACCTTATCCTTCCACGAAACACGACACACGAGTCTTTGTACTTAGCGATGACTTCGGGAGGCGGCGGTGGCTCGCCTCTGCGGCCCCAACTCTTGAATGACAAGGACCTCATTGATCTTCTTACGCCTCCCACGGTCTCCCCTTCTCCGCCGGCTTGTCTCCCTTTGCTTTGCACGAAGAGGTGGCCGTGGGCGAAGGGGGTTGTTGCTCGGAGCTGCTTGTGGAGGGAGCGGTGGCGGGCCATTCGGCTGTACTTCCTTAACCCGACGCTTCTTGCTTGGTGCTTCGTCCCTCGGGTTGAAATTGGGATCTTCTTCCTCCTCGATGCGTTTCCTTCTACCCTTACATGGGCTATCACGAGGCTCCGCTTTGCGTACTCGGAGTACCGAGTCGCCGCCACTTCCGTTGCTAGAGCTAGGCGACTCCCATTCAAGCTCGGTTGTTCTTGTTCATTCGCCTTTTCAAGCCGAGGCTGTTCTTGTTCATTCGCCATTTCAAGCTACAAATATATAGTGCTCTAGTACTATAGTATATAGGAGGAGTACACAAGCGTAATTCAAAATTGCGGAAAGAGAGAAATAAAAAAAGATTGGCTCGATATAGCCCCCTTGTGATCACATCGCTTCTAAATCGGTTTGCTTTGTACAAGCCGTCCTAGTTTAGAAGCTTCCAAGTATAGGGGACATTCAATCATCATAGCCGCCTGCCTCGGCCCCAATAATTAAGTTCATTTCATTGCATATATGCCACTTTGCCTCAGCACTAATGGGTTCACATCATTGCATATATGTTGAAAACAACAGCCCCAGGCCAAGCTTAAAAAGTAGTAGTAGAGTTTAGGGCAATATCGACATATGAGAAAGTGAAATAGTGAAATAGGGACCCAACAGCCCCATGTAAGCTAAGAACTCAAGTTAAATAGGCCATCAACTTTGAGATAGTGAAATAGGGACCCAACAGCCAAGTCTAGCCAAGTCTAGGCAAGTTCATAGCATCTCAGCAATATATACAGAACTAGCAAATAGCCAACAGCACTAGCAAATAGGTGTCCAAATTACAGCCCCATGACGTATATATCTGAGAACTCAAGTGAGGAATTAAGGCATGTTCAAATTGAAGAATGTCCAAATTTATTTGAAATGACATGTTCAAGTGAGCTAAGCATGTCCAAATTATAGAAAATTAAGGCATCTCCAAATTACTGAGAAAATCGAGTACTAGCAAATAGGTACAACAGCCCCATGCCAAGTTTCAAATTGGTGTCTTTCATATGAACAACCAAGTCTAATTTGGAAATTAAGTCAAATCCATATCAACGGGTAGCTAAGTTTAAAGTTTAAGCATCACAATCCGCGGCTAAGTATCAAGTGTAAGCATAACGGATCAATAAGCATCATGGGCGCGTGACATAAGCATCACAAACTAGCCAACAGTTTAAGCAAGAGAATTGGACAGCCAACATGTAAGTAGAGGATGAGAATAGGGACCAACAACATTAGGGATCCAAACCAACAGCCAACGAGGACTAGATCAAAGTTTTAACAGCCCCAACACTAAAAGTGCCAACAAATATATGGTTGACAGTAGCATATAGAATCAAAGCAAGCCAAGAAATTGGAATATATGTCATGAGAAATCAAAGTCCACTTGCATATAGGAATTGAAATTAGAAGATGTCCATCAAGCTCGATTAATTATTGCATCAAGCTCGGTGACATGCATCATGGGCGTGACAAATGCTCGATTAATTATTGCATCAAGCTTCGGTGACATGCATCATGGGCGTGACAAATGCTCGATTAATTATTGCATCACAAAAGCGGGGCATCCGCGAGCAAACAAAGCATCACGGGCAACTTGACATGGAGAAGTAGTAAGACGGGGCAATTTGAAAAGCTCACGGTCCAAATGGAGACGGGGGATGGTCACCATGATGAGCAGCACGGAGGAAGAGGATGGAGATGGAGTAGGGTCGGGCGATCACCGAGAGGGGTCACCGGCGAGCACCACGCGGACCAGGTGCCGGCGAGCACCCGCGAGCACCAAGTCCGACCAAGGGCGGCACCACCACACGGCACCCGGGAGCGCGGTCCCGGCGGCGAGAAGAAGATGGAGTGGATCTCGGCCGGGGAGTCACCGGGGCGCGGAAGCCCGGAGACGGTGATGGAGACGGAGACGAGGGCGAGGGGCGGGGGCGGGGGCGGGGGCGGGGCACCGCAGCGCGCCGGCCGGAGTTAGGTTCGGCCAGTTTCGGCGGCGGCGTTAGGGGTTTCCACCAGGCCCGGCAACGCGGTCGGAGGAGGGGGAGGAGCGGGGGCCCGGCAGGCACCACACGGCCGGCGGTGCGGGCGGACGGAGTTAGGGTTTCCGCCTCGGTGGCGGTGGTGGGGGGGCGGCGGTGAGGATAATGGCGAGGTGACAGGGACGGTGGCGGTGAAGCGGCGGTGCGGCGGCCCGTGGAGGGACGTCTCGGGCGGGCGGCGCGGGCCGGAGGCGGGCGAGGCACAACCGCGGCGGGAGGAGCACGATGGCGGCGGGGAAAAATTGGGCAGCCCTTCCGAGGGTCGAATGGACGAGCTCGAAGGACTTAGAGAAAATCACGAGGATGGGCGGAGTATTTATCTTGCACCGCGTTTTGCGTGGCGGCGCGATGGGATGCCGCCCGCGGAAAACATTAACCGTGTGGCGGGGCGAGTAAGGATGCCCGCCGCGTGTAATGTTTTTCCGTGGCGGGCGGGTTAGGATGCCCGCCGCGTGTAATGTTTTTCAGAATAAATTATTATAAAATGTTATAAAATGGTTATAAATTGTTATAAAATGGTTATAAATTGTTATAAATTGTTATAAAATGGTTATAAATTGTTATAAAATGGTTATAAATTGTTATAAATTGTTATAAAATGGTTAGGATTGATATAAAATGGTTATAAATTGGTAATTTTTCTTCATGTCCAAAAATATAGATCTTCATGTCCAAAAATTACCTATATATAAAATATTATCCATGGCGGGCGTTTAAGGATGCCCGTAGCGTGTAATATTTTCGAGAAAGAGATAAGTATTCTTATAAATTGATATAAAATGGTTATAAATTGTGATAAATTGTTATAAAATGGTTATAAATTTTTATAATTTGTTATAAATTGTTATAAATGGTTATAAATTGTTATAAATTGTTATAAATGGTTATAAATTGTTACAAATTGTTACAAACGTGTAGTTCAAAAATTACTAGTCTCCCATGTAGTTTCCCTCGAAACTCGTGGTGAGATATTTGTATCATTTTGGACTATTGTTTACATCGGAATAACTGCAATTACATATCATTTTGGTCTTTGGTGCATTGGTGGTCTTCTTCTCTCTCCATCGGGGCGGGTCCATGGCATCATTTTAGTCTTGTCGGGATTGATTACGTCCTCCGGTGCCTTCATCTTTTTTGGAAAATCTGTAAGAGCTTGAACTCATCATAGTTGTTGTATGTTTTCGGGACTCGGACCCCATCGGCTCCCACGATCCATTTGCTTTCACCCCGACAATATGTCTATTTATGTTCTCCGCGTTCATGTAGTAGGCTACTTGTGCGACATCCGATGCAAGCACCCACCGATCATCTTTGTACCGGACACTTTGAAGGTTCACGGTGGTTAGCCCAAAATCGTCCACTAGAATCGCCGAAGGCTTGACCCACCGCAACGGAAAACAAGCACATAGGTTACCGCCGTAGTCAAGTTCCCATATTTCTTCGACTTGTCGCGAAGCATGTCATCTTCTCCCCGTCTCGCATGTTCACGCCCTCATATCGAACACCGCTATTCTCGTGATGCACTCTTCTTGTCATTTTCTTTTGTGTGGAACCTGTACCCGTTGACATCATACCCTTGCCACGTGGTGACCTACATGGGCGGCCCCGACACAAGCTTCTTCCGCGATCTCGCATCATCTCCCCGGGGAATGTTACGCTTTTGGAGCCACTTTGGAGGAAAGTGCTCTTGTGTTCCTTCTACCGCCCGATCATTCTGGACCCGGTTCTTTGCGCTTGCTACTTGCACGGCGGAGCTCTTTGAGGTGCTTTTTCACGTATCCGTCCATGATCACCAATTGATGAAGGATCTTTGTAGTGAGCGTCTAGCACTTTGTCCCTATGTATGTCGGTCGCGTGCTTTTCGGCCCGCACACCCCATCCCCCCGAGGTTCTTCCTTCATGTTGATGCACCGGAAGCCCAATAGCCCTCCCATCTTTTATGTACTTCACACACCCGGTTCCACGGCCTCGGCTTGTGTATGCCTCGATCATAGAGCCCTCTCGGGTAAGCGGCGGTTATGATTGAATCGATTGAGGGTAGACATTAGTCGCCGCTGGTCCACATAGCCTTTGAGGTACACGGGTCCCAAATTTGTTCAATCGATCAACCATGTGCATCATCGGGTGTGGCATAATGTCGAAGAAACGGCGGTGGGAAACACATCTCTATCCGGCACATTGTTTCAGCCGATGAACTCTTTCAGCGCGAGGCAGATCTGCTTTGGCAATTACCTTCGGTTGATTTGGTTAAAGAAGTATGAAATCCTTGTGACCACCATCTTCACGTATTTTGGGCCGAACAACTTTGATCACAATTGGAAGGAACACCGTCGGCATGATGTGAGCATCGTGCGCGTTGAAGTTCGTCATTGTGAGGTCTTTCATGGATACCGGACTCTTGATGTTGGAAGAGAAACCGTCGGTACATTGATACCCCGCATCAACCGACACATAGCCAACTTCTCGCCTCTCGTTAGGTTGTAGGCCGCACTGGGGAGTTTGACTTTACCGCTCGGAAGCCGTGTAGCGTGAATTTCGGTCGGATGCCCATGTCAACAAGATCCCGACGTGACTTCACACCATCCTTCGTCTTGGTCTTGATATCCATCGGGAGACCGATCTCGCTTTCAAAGACATTTTTCTCAAGGTGCATCCGATCGATCGCGTGGGGTGTATGCGGTATCTTCGAAGACTTTAGATACTTGAAGAAGATTGACTTCTTCTTGAAAGGAACGGCCGGAGGCGCCCTTCCTCCGGTTTATCCCTCTTTAAACTTCTTTGTCTTGGAGGTGCCGTCTTCCTTATCATCGTCTTTCTTCTTCTTCTTCTTTCCAAACTCGCACTCCAAGTCCTTCACCATGTCAAACACCTTCGGACCATAACTAGTCGGTCTTGGGCCGAGGTTTCGACTTCGCCCTTGTTGTCAAAGTACACATTCATTTTTGGATCTCTGTACCTATGCTTGCTGCAGAGGGAAGCGTCGTGTTCCATGTACACGGTTTTGCTTTGGATCCCTTCGGGTAAGTGGAGCAGGTTTCTTCAATGCAAGCTACACAGGCGGTTACGCCCTTTAATCTGCCCGATAATGAAAATAGGCGGGGTAATCGGTGATGGTGACAAAGATGATGGCACGAAGAGTGAACTTCTCCTTGCGGTGCGCATCAAACATCTTGACCCCATCATCAAACGGTACCTCCATCTCCTCCATGAACGGCTCGGGAACACATCTATATCGATTCTTAGGGCCGCCCGGTCCGAAATGAGCATGGTGAGCAAAACATACCTGCGCTTTTGACAAAGATGTGGAGGTAGATTGTACATGGTGAGGACGACCGCCACGTCTTTGTCGCGTCTGCTTTCGAGTCACCGAATGGGTTCATTCCGTCGGTACTCAATGCGAACCGAACGTTCACGGGCTCCTCTGCAAAGTCGGGGTAGGCGGCGTCGAAGTCTTGCCATTTGCTAGCATCCGGAAGGGTGCCGTAGATTTCCGTCATCCTTCACACGATCGCTAGATGCATGCCACGCCATGTGCTTAGCATCCTCGGGGTTCCCATAGAGAGCCCGCAGGTGATCAATGACCGGGAAGGTACCACATTGACAGCGCTGGGCGTTTCCTCTGCGTGTAACCTTCCTCTTCCTCGTCCCCGTTGACATGATCTTCTTCGCGGCGCCGGGTTTTCTTCGCCCCTTCTTCTTCTTTCGCCCGTCCCGCTTTCCTCATCGACGTCATCGCCCACGCGACATCCGGCATTCCGCTTGTATCGACTAGCGCCCGCAGTCGCGGACAAGCGGTCAAATTCTCGTCTTGACGCCCGATATAGGATACAATGGTTGGGGCGGGCATCGAACTTCTTCACTTTCATCGCCACCGGGCGGATCAACTTCTTAGCGCGATACGTGCTAGCGGGGAACCTTGTTAGGCGATGGATACGTCGAGGCCGGGTAACTTACGAGCTCATTGAAGCTAGTGTCGGACCAGCCCATGGCGAGACTTCAACATCGGCAAGTTCGTGGTAAAACTCAACGCCCGTGCAACCCTCCTGACTGTCTTTGTAAAGAGGATCAACTGGCTGCTGCTTCATCCGCTTGAAGTTTTCCAACCATCTCGGGCACCCAAACGTAATGTCGCCCTCACCGAAGTCGGTTGACCAAATCTTCAAAACCCGGACATCCTCGGGCTGCGTCATAGGATTCTCACGCTGCCGTCCCCTCCACCACCACCACCGTCATCGCCGTCATCGCCGACGTCGGTAGTGGTTTCGAACAAATCTGATGGAATTGGAACGGCCGGTGGACTTTTCGTACTTGCATCGGTAGGGGGCCGCACGGTACCGGTGGATCGAAGGGTGGAACTTCGCCGTGAAAAGTCCGGACCAAATAGTCAGCGAAAGCCATGCATGATTAGGTGAGATCGCACGGCGGTGTGTCGAGAACGCGCTTTCATTCTTGCATTTTGCGCGCGGACGGATGATCAGCCTCTGTTGAATTATTCACAGGTTAAACTTCGCCGAGCAACAAACTTCTTCACCTCATCAAAGTATTCGTCATCAACCCTATTCATCTCATACATCCAATTGGGCTCGGTGCCTCTCCATCCCGATCGATCCCCTCGCTCTTCCAAAAAGCTTAATTAGTGCCGTTACATAATACTCAAACCAAAAAAAAAAAAAGGAGAACAAGTCCCACCATAGAATCTAGATCTAGAGAAAGGCAGTTTTCTCTCTCCTCCAAAACCAAAAAAGATGAAGTTGCACCAGAGATCTAGATCTAGAGAAAGGCAGTTTTCTATCTCCTCCAAACCAAAAAAAGAAAAAGTCCCACCATAGATCTAGATCTAGAGAAAAGGCAGTTTTCTCTCTCTCCTCACGTGTCTCTAGATTTAGAGAGGGATGAAAAAGAGGGAAAAGAAAGATCAAAAGAGGCATTAATCGACCAATTAGTGTCTTCTCCTCCACCAAATCAAAGCCAAAACACCCAAATCAAAGTTTTTGTCGGGTTTTGGATCAAAACCTCCCCCCAACAAGAGTTGGAAGAGGAAGTTCGTGGAGAAGATGAAGGGGCGGCCGCCCAGGATTTATAGGCTCGCGGCCTTTTACGTGGCGGGCGCCCTAACGCGTGCCCGCCACGCCAAAGAAAGAAGCAGCGTGGCGGGCGCGCAACAGCGCCCGCCACGTGGCGGGCGCGTTGCAGCGCCCGCCACGCAAAAGATCATCTTTTACGTGGCGGGCGCTGCAACGCCGCCGCCACGTAAAGGAGCGGCCCGAAGTCGAGCAGGGGCCATATCTTTTCGTGGCGGGTTCAAGTTGCGCCCGCCACGTAAAAGATATGGCCCCTGCTCGGAAAAATCAATTCGTTACTAGTGGCATGTGAAAGGACCTGCTGGCATTATTCAGATTGATTTTGTTCATCTGAATTGCAGGCGGCTTTTTCTGTTGTTGTCATTCAAGTTTTAAAAATGACAAGTTGTGGGGAGACTACAATGGAAGTGTCGGGCATGGAGATGTTGATCAATCAACAGTAATTAATTAAAAGGCAATTTCCAAAGACAGTCGGTGCTTTTGCAGGTTTATTTTAGGCGTCAGATCAATTTTTACTCAGCGTACCGATGTTTGGACTGATTGAATTGATGTTTAGGATTTTAAAGGTTAACAGTGAAGCGCTGGATAGGAAACAAAAGGCAAATTTTCCACGGTACAGACAGCTCTAGTATTTTTTAATTGCAGGATAAGGGTTCTACACGTGAATAATGGTTAATTTGGATGAAATGAAAAGGCCAGTGACAGGATGGACCGGCGAAAAGGCAACCACACGTCCCTGTAGAGCTCGGGTTGGCATGGCTTTCACGTGGCTTCAACCAGCAGCGATAACTGGCTAAGGCATTTGATCGATTAGAGTGGCACTTCATTGCGGCTGCTCTTCGTCGTCTCGGTTTTACAGGAAAGTTTCATAAACTTAATTATTATTTGTGTTTCCTCACCTCAATTTGCAGTGCTTGTTAATGATGAACCTACAGAATTTTTCACTTCACAGCGCGGCATAAGGCAAGGCTGTCCGCTGTCCCCATATCTTTTTGTCATAGCAATTAACGAGCTATCTATCAGATTGCAGGAAGCACTACAAGCTAATAACCTCACTGGAATCTCTCTTGGCCACGGTGGCCCAATCATTCACTCTTTACTATTTGCAGATGACTTGATTCTCTGTGGCAAAGCGGCGGCTCACGAGGCGCAGCTACTAAAGACTATTCTATATGATTTTTGCAGCAGATCAGGTCGGACTCTAACTTCCAGAAATCTTCTATCTATTTTAGCGGGCATGTCCCTCAATCACCAAGTATGCTATCAAAAATATTTTCCCTGTTCAAGACCTGCAACCCCACACCATGCACCTAGGACATCCCTTGATTTTCTCCCACAAGGACAAAAACAAGGCCTATGAATTCATCTATGGTAAGTTTTTTAGCCAAGTTGGGCACCATTAAAGCTAACAAACTCAATCATGCTGGCAGGTTGCGAGTACATTAAATCGGTCCTCTCTTCCATACCTATTTACTACATGTCCACTGTTCTGTTTTCAAAAGCTTTTATATCCAAAATTAACACTATTATCAAGCGGTTTTGGTGGACAGGGAGTTCAAGAGGAACAGGAGACAAGTCCAATCCACTACGAGGCGTGGGATGACATTACTAGATCAAAGGTCGAAGGTGGGCTTGGAATTAGAGATATGCAAACTATAAACACAAGCCTCATCATCCGGTCAGCATGGAATGTGGCCACCACCAAAAATTCCTTCCTCTCCGCTATACTCAAGGCTAAATATTTCCCTAATACCTCCTTTTGGACTGCTCCCACTAACACTCCAAAATCCATATCTTCGGTCCTCTATTTTGCGGGTGTGAGACGGCAACTTAATGACAATGTCATCTATCAACTCCATTCAGGTAATTCCTCAATCTGGTCCTCCCCTTGGTGCCCCATGTGGAATGAAATCTATGATCACTTAACTCTTCCGGTCACCATCCAACCTCTTCCTTCGGTGGTAGCTGATCTTTGGCACCCAAACACACAGATCTGGAATCTTTCTCTTATTGAATCTATTTTTTTCTCCACAAGCCGCACATTCCATTCAATCCCTTGGTGGTCAACTCGGACCACAATGACATCCTTAGATGGATTCCTGCTACCAACGGGTCTGCACTACTAAAAACATCTACACCCACCTTCGATCAAATGATGGTCACTCCCTTCCTCGATCATGGATCTAGGAGTATTTACATTGATGCCAATAGCATTCTACAAATAACCCGAGAAGCAAAACCATTCCTCCCGTCCTTAAAACCTTTGCTTGGAGGCTTTTGAGAAGAGCCATTGCAATCGGAGATAGGGCGGGAAGGTTCTCTTCCCACATTAGCAAGTTTTGTGATCATTGTGGTGCCATTGAGGATGATAATCACCTCTTCTTCCTTTGTGAGCTGTCTAGGCAAGTGTGGTCCACTTCTCCCGCTCCTCTTCCTATTCACCCGATAAATACTCCTGAAGATGGGATGCAGATTGCTCTTCCTACTTTGATTACTCCCAACCCATCTGAACTAACCCTATGCACTACTTTATTCTTTATGTGGTATATTTGGAAAGCAAGGAATGATTTCAGGTTCCAAAGGAGAAGATGGAGCCCGGTTCAAATCAAGCAGCGCATTAGCTCATATGCAAAATCACTTACGAGCAATCCATGAAGACACTAGTTCAGATGTACCCGAGGAGACTACGCCCACAAATCGGACACTTCGGCAACCCTCCTCCCAAGGTATACCTCTTCATAATGCAGGTCTACTACATCAGCGAGGATTCAAAGACAGCGAGGACAAGATCACTCCAATATGCGGTGGCCTTCCAATGTCTCCGGGAACTTTACTTCCTATCAACACGGACGAAGGGCTCAAGTACACACCTCTACACCAACAAATGACAGGTTCTTACTGCAAACTCCCACTTCTCTGAATGGTTTCAGGTGCTACTCGACGCATCCATTACACCGATGATCCAAGGGTCCAATCAAGAAGGGGGTGGAATTGGTGTCTTCATTGTCAACTCCTCTACTTAAGCCTCCGACATCGGTTTTTTATTAAGGCTTCCATGAATCATGCAACTTCTGTCCTAATGGCTGAATCAGCAGGTCTAGCACTAGCTGCTTCTATTCTTTGCAGGTTAAATATTAGGGAGGAGGCAACACTTCTAGCGAGATAATCTCCAATTGGTCAACTACATCAACAAGAAAGAAAGAACTCACCCGCCGGATGGAGAGTAAAGCCCTACACCGAGCTTGTGCGCTCCGCCATTGCGGGTAGTTCAATCAAGGTGCACAGGATTCAAAGAGACAACAACCAAATGGCGAGACTCCTAGCTCGGCGAGGCCTTGGATTCTTCACACCACGGAACCTTGTATTGGGCGGTTTTTGTTGTAACCCGGGTCATGTTCATGAGTGCCCGCTTATGGTGGCGCTCCAAAATGTAACCATTAACGCTTGTAATGGTTCTAACAGCATCTTGCTTTGTTAATCAATAAAACTCAATGCGTTTCTAGTCAAAAAAAAAAAAAAAAAAAAAAAAAAAAAACCAGCAGCGATAGGTGGACCCACAACCCGACATTGTTAGCATCATTTGTCGGTTCTTGTTGGGGGTTTTTTTACAAGGGTTCTTGTTGGTTCTTTGCTTCTGCCAGTTTTGTTTTTTTTTTTTTTTTAACAAGATTGCTTCTGCCGCTTAAAGCCACAAAACAGTCATGATAGGTGGGTTCATCGCTACCGGTTTGTGGCTTCAACTAACAGCGATAGATTATTTTTTCACATGATACTTTGGATCAAAACAACGTTATATCAAAATTAGGAAAAACACTTCATCTAAAGCTATAGCTAAACTTATGTACATCTATTTTTTAGATAAAGGATAGAAACTATCTGCCTTTTATCTATCCGTGGGTAGAATCAGGCCAAAGAATTACAACAACAAAAAGTAAAGAAAAAAATTGATTGAAAAAATACATCCCAACAAGGAGCTCAAGTAGTCCTATGCGACTGTAACTTCCACTGTGATGTCGGGTTCTACGAGAATAAGATCACCAAATACAAGATGAAGCCGCCCAACACGTTTGTCGGACCCAATAAAGGTATTGAAAACATTAGACACCGACCACCATTGAAGCTTGGATGCTTCTTCCTTGGCAACAACACGAAGCTCTTGGTGTGGACCACCAAACGCCGAGCTGTTACGCCATCGAATGCCACCTCCGCCTTGAGCTAAACACCGAACAAGGTAACCACGTGGGAATACTGCCCGGCCTTGACCCGGAGAAACCAAGCTAGGTTTTCATCCGGTTATTGAACGCCCGCGGACGCAGCAAGGGACAAATTGACCAACGGCCATCACCACCTCCGCGCCTCGCTGCCCTCACCATCCCCGCGTAGCCGCGCCAACATAGAGGAAGGGAGGGTGCACCATTCATCTTCGTGTCGTCATCAGCCCGATGTACATCGACACCGTAACGCCGGCATGCAAACAACACACATGACGATTCTAGGTGGATCTCAGTGAGGGCTACATGTGGATCTCGATTGGGCTGTAGATGAGAGGAAGAAGATACAAGTGCGGCCACCGCATGGCCGCATCTGGACGCTCGGATTGCTCCTCCTCACTAGCTTGAGGATCACTGGTGGTAGAGACAAGAATGGGGCCTGCGAAGGAGATAGATGAGGGAGAAGATGCTAGACTCCCTCGACGGAGGAGAAAGTTGTTGTTGCCAGACTCAAGTTGCAACCTACTATGAACTGAGACGTGAGGGATGAAGGTTGTGTGGCCGACAAAGGGAGCAGCGTACAGTGAGTAGGAGGTGGCAATCAACCTGGAAATGGGTTGGTTTAAACCCAGTTCTACCAGTTTGGGCTTGCCTTAGGGGCCTTTGGTTGGGTGGGAGTGGGCCAACAATACAAATAATTTAGTTTGGTTTGGTTTCAATCAATAAATGGTTTGGATCAATTTGGGTGAAGCCCATGGGCAACCAACAGTTTGAGACCTAATAGGGTACCGCCAGATCCAGCCGCCACCGTGCAAAGATCCCGTCCACACATCATTGTCCGCGACGCCAGCTCACGAGGTCAGAACCACAGTTTAGGATCAGTTTAAAACCCGGTTGAGAATACTTGTTTTGGTTGGGTTGGGCAGAAACGACTAGCAGATTGGTTTGGTTTGGCTTTGGGAGATAGGAGTGGTGGGGTAGCTTGGATTGGATTGTCATGCTGGAACAGATAGTTTGGTCTACACTTAGTGCAATTTTTGAACCATTCCTAAGTTGAAGTGCCATCTTAGACTGACTCCAACAATGTCATCCATACTCAAAATAAGGTCCAGCATAGTGCTTTTTGCCAACTCCAAACACTGTCAACAGAGAACGCAAAAGCGTTCGATGCATTTGGAGTAGCGAGGCGTTTTGCTACGCAAAAAAGCGTCCTATGACAAACGGCGCAAGCGGCTGTGTGTGGGTCCGCCCGGCGTGGCTGGCGGCGTGAGGCGGGCGTAGAGGAGCTTGATGTGACTCGACGGGCTCAGCGCGCAGAGCGCGGCCGCCGAAGGAATCGAAGGGACGACGATGACCGGGATTTGATGTGGCTTCGCGATCTACGCATAGATGTTAGCGGGCGGCACTGATCCGTGTCATCGACGATGGCGAGGCAGGGAGGGAGGCGGGCGTTCGGTGCTCGATCAGGAAGAATAAATGGTGCTTTGTTGAAGACGAAAGCTTTTGGGTGCTGATTCCATGTACTGTGCAGGATCTAAATTGGAGAATGAGTCTCTAATTTGCGTTCTAATTGTTGGAGTCCGTCTTGACATGCAGACCTAGAATAGGGGATGGAGGGAGTATATCGGAGCCTGTCCCTCATCCTCCCTATGACTCGTTCTCATCCTCCCTGTGACTCGTTCTCCGTGCACCATCATTTGGTCAAACACGTGAGTGTGTTAAGGATACTATATTTTCTTAATAACTTTAGTGATTACTTTCTCCGTCCCTAAATATTTATCGTTCTCGCTTCCTGAGAACCTACTGCCGTTAATTATATATTAAAATACATAAATATTTATGCTAAATAATTTAAATCATTGGAAAAATCTTATCGACTAGTGTTTTAATAAATTTATTTGAAGATATAAATATTACATGTATTTTTATAAATCGAGTTTAACTTGTTTCATGGAAACCAAAATAGAGGGTAGGTAACAATCACATCTCCTCTAACATTTCAGGAAACGTAAATCACCCTTCCGTAAACAGTAAGAAAAAAAAATCTTCCGCCTCCACTCAGCAGCTCCCGATCCAATCCCTGCTCCAGAGTTGTCAAAAAAAAAAATCCCTGCTCCAGGGCGACCTCACGTCGTCGGCCTCCTCCTCTCCACGAGCCGCCGCCGCCGATCCACCTCCTCTCACCGCCGATCCAATCCCCTGCTCCAGCCGCCAACCTCCGTCGCCTCCTCTCCTCAGAGCGCCGCCGCCGCCGCCGATCCACCTCCTCTCCGCCGGGCGCCGTCGCCACTCCATCCCCTGCTCCAGCAGCACAGCCAACTGACCTCCGCCGCCGATCCGTAGACACTAATTGCTTCCCTCCACCAGCTCTTGTGAGTTATTTTTTTTTCTATACACTTCTAATATCTGGGATCATATTCTTTTGTCTATATCTACGGCAACTTTTCTATTCACCGCCCAGCCTGCTTGCTACTTGATAAATTAATTTGAGATGATTATATTTCCATATTTCTTAAACAATATTACATGGTCTGTTGTTTGTTTACCCTTTTTAGCGAGTGTGTAACCATCCAACTTAATTGCCCTCAAATTCCAGAAATTTACTCAATTATGTGGTGTCTTACAGGTTTCCCCTACCTTTGAATATTGGTTGTTCGGTTGTCACATACAGTGCAGCAAGGACTCAAGAAAAAAAAAAAGAGTTACCTAATTTCTCAAACAGCCGAGGTATTCTGTATTATTTTACAAAAAGATTCTGTGTACTTCAACCATCATTACTGGAATAGTTTTGTTAATTCCTTCCACTGGAAACTTGAATTACAATAGGGACATATATGTTTTGAGCTCAATTTGGTCTACACTGCATATGACATGCTTACCCTGATGTTTACGACAAACAAATGCTCAAAGTTCCTTCATAGTAAGCAGCCTGCAATACCTGGTAGTAAACAACACACCATGTTTACTACTTTACCTTCTCTTTTTCCCCCTCTTGCAGCCCTTCGGTTGCAAAACGTATATCCTTAAATGTTTGACTAAGCTCATTGTTTTTCAGCTGCCTTTCCATGCCATCACATATGTTATAGATCCAAATATTCCCCATATTGGCACATTGCCATCAAATATCAGCTACTCAAACAAAGAGTAGTGTTCCATCATAAAAATGACATGCCTTCGTATTATAGTCAAAATTGTTCCAGATTAGAAACTGCATTGTGCCTCTTCCTTTTCACATATTTCATCCACATATACTGCAGCAAGCTCTAATCATATTCAAATCAAGGTTCTCAGTCAACATCTACCTACAACTAGTTGTTCCTTGGCAACTCTTACTATTTCAGGTTCCACCCAAGGATTGCATAGCCTATATGCTCTTTTCTGATGACTGTTGCTCCTGCATAATCCACACCTGCAGCGAGACTCCTTCCATAGTGCGTAATAGTTTTCCCGTCTGTGCCTGCTTCATAGTACCTTCCACAACATTTAGCATTGCAAGACTCTGTTAGTTCCTTCTAACTTTTTTCAAGGACACAGACACAGTTCCTAAACCTTTTGGTAAATACATATGTAGTTTTACTACTCCCCTGCCATTACCATTTGTCGTTGATAGTAGATGCCTTCCTCATAGCAAGGGCTACATAGGTTTATGTTTCCTGCCATCAGATCTCTGTTTGCTTCATAATCCATAGTATTTCAGCTTAGCTAATATCATAATGCCTCACAGAATTGTTGTTTCTCGGGTTCCAAGTTCAAGGTTATGGACAACATGATGTGATCTTAACTTGGATGTTATATTTAGCTAAGGCAACAAGCTGTGATCTTAATTTGGATAGCCTAATCATTATTGGAGGTGTGTGCAAGGTGATTCCTGTGATAAATTACTAACAGTGCAGAAATTCAAAATTTTAAATGCAATATCAAATGCTATATCCTGAAAAGTTTACTCAATAATTTGCTTTCAGGTGAACTCTCAGCTTATAAGCAATGTTCGCCTTGATGCAATTGTCTGCTTGCTGCCTGCGCTTTCGCTCTTGCTTACCTGCTAGTCTAAAAGCAAACTAAACTAAAGCTATTCAAAGTCTTGGTCATAATCGTCGTTGGAGTAAAACCTGGTTTAGTCATTAAGAAGAAGAAGAAATCGAGTTGATGCTCATTGTCCATAGACTAGGAGTTGATGCTCATTGTCCATAGACTAGCTACTGACTATGGTTGGTGTTCATTGTCCATAGCTTGTTTGATAGCTGAGCTGCAATATAAATTAGAAAAAGTACTCCAATTTAGCTCCACCATACCTAAAATAAATCAGTTGGTGGTTGAGTAGTCACTAGTCTTTGGAGCTCAACATGGATCTGGTGACCGGGGCCATGGGCAGCCTCATCCCCAAGCTGCTGCAGCTGCTCCTTGATGAATACAAGCTACAGACGGGTGTCAAGCGGCAGGTCCAGTCTCTCTCAGTGGATCTGGAGAACATCCACGCCTTCCTCCGCGCAAGGTGGCAGGCGTGCCATGGGACCGGCTCGACGAGCAAGTCAAGCGATGGGCACGCGAGGTGAGGGATGCGTCCTATGACATGGAGGATGTCCTGGACACCTTCCTTGTGCGTGTTGAGGGCTGTGATGAGCCTGCCAATACAAATAGGCTGAAGGCTGCCTTGAACAACATGTGCAGCCTGTTCAACAAGAGCAAGGCTCGCCGTGACCTTGCTGGCGCCATAGAAACAATCAAGAATCAACTCCAGGAGGTCGCCGAGAGGCATCACAAGTACAGAGTTGATGAGATTCTAGCCAAGCCAGTTGCAACGGCATCGGCTATTGATCCTCGCCTTGCAGCTATGTACAAAGATGCGACACAACTTTGTGGCATCAGCAAGCCAAGTAGCGACATCATATCCATGTTGACTTCATTCCAAGGAGTTGACGATGTACCCAACAAGAAGATTATGAAGATGGTTTCTATTGTCGGAATTGGAGGATTAGGCAAGACCACTCTTGCGAAATCTGCATATGACAAGCTTAAATCAGAGTATGATTGTGGGGCTTTTATTTCAGTTGGTCAGAATCCTGATTTGTTGAGAGTTTTCAAGGATATTCTCTTTGCTCTTGACAAATACAAGTATGAGAACATTCATAACACGGCAAGAGGAGTCGATCTGCTCATTCACGAGATTCGAGAATTCCTCCAGAACAAAAAGGTAACTATATACTGGCCACCAAATATATAGATTATATTAAGGAGTGCATTATATTTCTGGTTGTTATAATATTTGTCCATAGACTGTGTTATGCTGTTGGATATGCAGCAGATATGTTCCTTGTGTCACCAATATCACAGTATCACACTACTTCACTCATGAGGGTTTTCTCCCTTTGCAAGCACATCGATTGAATTGGGTTTTCATTTTAGTGGACACGTATATAACAGCGCAGATACTTAATCATGTAGTCTACTATATGTAAAGTTTGAACTTCAACATTCATCAAAAAAAAAGAATTGTATTCTACTATCAGTTCTTCATAAGAATTAGAGTTTTTTACAAGATAGTTATGTCTAGTAAACAAGAGGTTGTTACGTCACAATTCAACTTCCACGATTTGTTATGTATTCATAACAGAGATTAAACAATTACTGTGAGTTGGCTACTGCCCAATAAAAAAGATAACTTTTTATGCTAGCATTATGAATATATACTGTAATACAATTCTTGTCATGGATTATATAATTCTTGATGCAACACATTGCTCGCTTTTATAGATGCACATGAAACCAATATCTTTACATAACTGATGGCTTTTTGCACTTCCATGCATGTGGGTATAGGTATCTCGTTGTTATTGATGACATATGGGATCTACAATCTTGGGAAACAATCAATCTCGCACTTTTTGAGAATTACTGTGGAAGTGGAATAGTGACAACTACTCGTAACTTTGAAATTGCCACAAAAGCTGGTGAGGATTACAAGCTAAAAGAACTTTCAAATGATGACTCCAAAAAATTATTCTGTACACGGATATTTGGTGAGGATGGAAAATGTCTTCCTAGTCAACAGGATTTGTTACTTGATAAATTCATAAAGAAATGCCGAGGTGTACCATTAGCCATTATCACAATGGCTAGTCTATTGGTGGGTAAGTCATTAGAGGAATGGTCTGTGGTGTACAACTCTATTGGTTTTGGTAAAAAAGGCAACCTACAGGTAGAGAATACTATGAGGATATTATCGTTTAGCTACTATGATTTGCCTTCACATCTAAGGACATGCTTATTGTACCTAAGTGTATTTCCAGAAGATTCCATTATTGATAAAGACCTTCTGATATGGAAATGGATAGCTGAAGGCTTTGTCCATGAAAAACAAGGAAAAGGGTTGTTTGAGCTTGGAGAGTTATACTTCAGTGATCTCATAAATAGAAGCATGATCCAGGTGGAACGGAAAAAATGGGATGGTGTAGTAATCAGTTGTCGTGTCCATGACATGGTTCTTGATCTCATCCGTACCTTGTCAAGTGAAGAAAATTTTGTTGATATAATGGATACCGATGGAGGCACATTATCAAATAGCAAAATACATAGGTTAGCTTGCCAAAATGTTACCAAAAAGAACATTACACCAGAGTCTGAATATCTGGAAATGCGACAATTGAGGTCATATCTTGCATTTAGGTGTGATAATAGCCTACCAATTCCTGTTTCCAACTTTAATCTTCTTCGTGTACTAGCCATAGAGAATTGCCAGTTTCTTGAACACTGCAATCTTGGGCATCTTGGGAGCTTACATCACTTAAGATATCTTGGGCTAAGAGGTACAAACATTAATGAGCTTCCAAGACAAATAGGTGATCTGAAATTTCTGCAGACACTTGATGTGATGTACACTGGTATAAAACAGCTGCCACCAAGCATTCTCCTGCTAAGAAAGTTGGTGTGCCTCTGTGCTGATTCATGGGACCTGAATGGAATTGGGAAGCTCATGTCCCTGGAGGACCTTAGGATACGTTCCTGCAGCGGTGATAGGTGCAGAGTTCAGAGTTTTATGAAGGAGCTTGGCAGTCTGCAAGAACTAAGGGTGCTCGAGATCACAATTGACATGATAGATGATGAGGGCACACAAAGACATTTTGTCCAGTCTCTAAGCAATCTGCAGAAGATCAGGCATCTAAGCCTATTATCAGAACATGTTACAGGTGTAGATACAGACATGTGGGAAGAAACAGGGTTTGAGCTCCCACGGCATATCCGTTTGCTGTCTTTAGGGGGAATCCGGTTCTCTAGGCTGCCGTCATCATGCATCAACCCCTCATGTCTTCACAGGCTCTCCAACCTGAGCCTGCATCTTGCTACCATGGACGCAGAGGATCTGAAACTCCTTGGTAGGTTGACGGACCTCCAGTGCCTGCAGCTATCAAAGGAGTCCACACTGACCGTGAGTGATTTCGATGCCCATGATGGCTTCTTTCCAAAGCTGAAGTGGTTTTGGATGGCGTATTCGATTGTCCAGTTCTTCCAGCACAAACTAGATGAACCAAGTGTTTCACTTCACATATGGAATGGAACTGATGCTATGCCATTTGGTTATACCCCAAGAAACGACGGCTTCAGCGGATCATGTGTCGTGATGCCAAAGCTTGAAGTACTTACTATTGGTGTCTTTGTGAGGGCCACCAAGGATGGCAATGGTGACTGCGGAAGCATCGGCCTGGGATGCCTCCCTCCCTTCGCAAACTTCGGGTGTCTATCGACTGCGGGCGTGCATCGGCTTCAGAGGTGGAGGAAGCTGTGGTTGCACTGAAAAATACAGCTGATCTTTTGAAGTGCAAAGGCATAATGGAGGAGACCGTGTGGTCTCGACTGTCCAGGACCCAGAGGTACGACGATTGTTTGCAATCCTGTCAATTTATTCTGTTTTACTATACAAAGAATATATGCTGATGTTTTTTTTGTTTTTTCTTCTCGTATGAAGGGACCAGGACTGGTAGCGTTCTATCGAGACTGCTAGAGCAACGCAATGCAACTCCTCGCCACGTATCAATTGATGCTTTCTTGTCTTGATTGCCAACTCTTTGTCTCACCATATATTTTCTCTCCAAAGAGTATGTGGTAAGTCACTAATTTACTTATCTGCACTCAATACTATCGTACTTCACAACACCAGAATTGGCGTTGGATGATATGAGTGTATACCAAAATCTATCTATCTACAAATTGCAGAAACAACTTACAATTTTGAAAGGAGGAAGTCTAGCCATGAAAGGTAGTTGGTTTGTATAGATGGGTGTTAAGGTGGTCCATAAAATCTTTCAGATATCGCACATGGAGAACATTAACGTCCAGATGTTTATCATCTTTCTGGATAATTTGTTGACTGTACAAGAAGTTGTATGTCCTGTTTCTTTTGGAGGAAATTGAAGGGGCCGAGGACCCTGCAAAGTAATTTGTTAATAAAACTAAAAAAAAAAGGTACAAGGGATCAACTATACAAAAGACAAAACAAAGGTAAACAGTGCTACAGAAAGAAATACAGAGCTGAAAAGGAACAACAAGTTGTATGTCCAGTTTCACGCGTGGGCATTTAATTTTCTTTTTCAACCAAATGATGCTTGAGAGACTAAAAAGCAAAGAAATCCAGAGAGAGAGATTACTACGATGGGATCAATTTTGTTTGTCTTTGCTGGAATCTGTGATTACTACGATGGGTTAAATTATATCCCACGATAGAGATCTGCTATTATCAATAAAGTTCCCTAAGTGCACTTGACATCGGTTTCCGTGTTATTAAACTACATCAAACTTGGCAGAGATCCATTATTTGCGCTAAAGCAGCCGTGCGTGCACATGGCATTGCGTCCCTAAACCCCACTTGTAGTATATATTAGCATCAATCGATGAACCGTTGCAGCAACAGAATCTCGAGGAGGTGAGAGCAGAGGTGCCGCATAATTATGTTATCGTCTGCAGAGGAGGCGCTTGGTTCATAAAGCCTGAAAATTCTCGCTCCTGTTCACATTGAGCTCACTGGTTCGTGATTTGGATTGCTGCAGAGTTTATGTGCTGCCGATGAGCAAGGTTTAACCCATTTTTATTTCTTTCAAATAATGTTTATTTCTAAATAGAATGGCCTGAATGCATGGCCATGATGGTCATGGTGGCGAACACAAGATAATTGATCAATTAGCTAACAAGCCAGGCAGAGTCGTCAAAAAGCTGTGTTCTAATAAACTTTAGTGTGAAATACTGAATAACATGTGTGGGTTGCGTTCCATCAAAAAAATGTGTGCGTTGCAAGGAGGCTTATTTTTCTCCTGAGAAGGTCGACCGTTTTGCTATTCCAAGGAGGCTTATGATTTAAAAAATGGCAGTGGCTGGCAGGATAATATATCGATGTTGCTGCCCCGCCAGCCTAGCTGATGATTTAAAAAGTCCCGTTGAGTTTTGCATACTCTGGCTCGCTCTATCGTCTGCGATACATCCTAACAAGTGTTCGTCTTCTGCATCTATGACAGCCCCTCCAAGCAACTCCTCTGCAGCTGGTCGTCCCACGGTCTCCTACTTGCTCCTTTCCTTGGTGAGTTGATGCATTTTTCGTTTCGACAATATACACTGGCCTAGATTTTTCTTCGAGCTAAAACAGGAACAATTTACCTAGCATTTTGAAAAAAAAAATTAAGGTTCATATGACATTGTTATTGAGCTAAAGATGTGACCTCAAATCTTTCTTTACGGCTCACTCCAACCCCAAATTTCTTTTCCTTGTTTCAGTTTGATTTTTGCTGAACAGAGCATTTGCATTCCCACGACACCACCACTTATCCTGGCACTTTGTGAATCGTCAACCTTACTTCTAAACATGGTAGCTGGTCGTCCTCGGCGTGTTTGGCCCTCAGCCATGAAACTCCTGTGCAGCTGCTCCTACAGTCTCTTTGGTGAGTTGAAGCACTTTTTATTTTGAAAATATACACTGGCCTAGATTTTCCTTTGAGCTCGAACAGAAACAGCTTACCTAGCTATTAAAAATAATTTGAGGATCATATGATATTGTTTTATTATGAGCTATAAATATTTGATGGCCTCAAATCTCTCTACGAATTGCTCCAACTTGAAACTTCTTTTCCCTCTTTCAGATTGATTTATGCTGCACTTAAATTCCCACAACACCACCATACTAGCAGAGTGATTGACTAATCTTGAGAAGCTGTGAGTATGGACCTGGTGATGGGTCCGATGGGCAGGCTTTCCTCCAAGCTGTTGGAGCTGCTCAAGGAGGAGTACAAGCTCCAGAAGGGTGTCAGGGTGAAAGTTGAGTCCCTCTCCCAGGAGCTCGAGTGCATGCACGCCGCCCTCCGCAAGGTGGCAGCTGTGCCATGGGACCAGCTCGATGAGCAGGTCAAGATCTGGGCACGTGAGGTTAGGGAGGCTTCCTATGATATTGAAGATATACTTGACACCTTCTTTGTGCGTGTCGACGGCCATGACAAGGCTGATCTGAGCAGGCTCAAACGAGCCATGAAGAAGATGGGAGATCTGTTCAGTAAGGGCAAGGCTCGCCGTGAAATTTCGTGTGCCATCCAAGACATCACAAAGAAACTTCAGCAGATGACAGAGCGGCATGCCAGGTACAAGATCGATGATCTTGTGGCCCAACCTGCAGCCACAAGAAGTATTGATCCACGCCTCTTGGCTCTCTACACCAAAGTGTCACAGCTTGTTGGGATTGAAGAGCCAAGGGATAAGGTCATACAAATGCTGACGTCGGTAGCGGAAGACATGGAGATGAAGATAGTGTCTATTGTTGGGTTTGGTGGTTTAGGCAAGACAACACTTGCTAAAGCTGTTTATGACAAGCTGACATACGATGTCCATTCCAAAGCTTTTGTTCCAGTTGGCCAGAATCCAGACGTGAAGACTGTCTTAAAGAACATTCTCATTGATCTGGACAAGCAACGTTACACAACTGAATTCAATTTGACAATATTGAATGAAAAGCAGCTAATAGATGAACTTCGGGAATTTCTCAAGGACAAGAGGTAGTCATCATCTTACCCTGGTGCATTTATTTAAGTAATAACCAAAGTAGTATAATCATTCGAAAAATCTAAACTATTTACATTACGAGTATTATGTAATATTTCATTATTCATATAGTTTTGGTTATCTGATCGCCACTAAATTGTTTTTCCTCAATATTCCTCTTCAACGAAATGTCTAATTATTCGTGTAATCTTGAAGACTTGAATGAGGTCTTCAGAATTTTTAGTTTAACTATATGACTCCTTCATTTACATGTATATAGGTATTTCATTGTTATTGATGACATATGGGATGTACCATCATGGAACATGATAAGATCTGCTCTAGACAACAACAGCTTGGGAAGCAAAATAGTCGTAACTACCTGGAAGCATGATGTTGCTGAGAAAGTTGTTGGTTATTCTTATAACATGGAACCCCTCCCACAGGAGAGTTCTAAAGTCTTGTTCTATGGCAGAATATTTGGCTGTGAAGACAAGTGTCCCAAACAATTTGTGGAAGTATCTGAAAAAATAATTAAGAAATGTGGTGGTGTGCCACTGGCTATCATTACCACATCAGGTTTGTTAGCGAATAAATTGGGAAATATAAAATATTGGTGTGAGTATTGTGACTCTATTGGTTTGGGGCTTGGAAGAAATTATCCAGATATGGAAAATATGAGGAAGATATTATCTCTTAGCTATTATGATCTACCAGCTCATTTGAAGACATGTTTATTATATCTAAGCGTATTTCCAGAAGACTATAAGATTCCTAAGAAGAGGTTGATTTGGAGGTGGATTGCTGAAGATTTTCTCCCGCCTGCAGAAGGGGGCCAAAGTTTATTTGAGCTTGGGGAGAGTTATTTCAATGATCTTATAAATAGAAGCCTGATCCAACCAGCAGGGTTGGATGAGGAAGGTTTGCCTACTGGTTGCCATGTTCATGATATGGTCCTGGACCTCATTTGTTATCAAGAGAAGAATGTTTTGTTGCCACAATACTAGGTGATGCCAACCAGAACACACCTTCTTGGGGAAGCGAAGTTCACAGGTTATCCTTGAAAGATACTACTTGGCCTACGATGGACATGCCAAAACTAAGGTCACTTACTATTTTTAGTGATGCCATAATTCAGTCGATGCCATCCCTTTCATGTTACCGTCTTCTTCGTGTATTGGATCTACAAGGTCGCAATCTTAAGGACCATCCAAATTTGAGTTTTGTTGGAAACTTATTTCACCTGAGGTATCTAGGTCTACAAGATACTAGATATGCCGGTGAGCTCCCATCAGAGATAGGGAAGCTACAGTTTTTGCAGACACTAAACATATCTGGAACTAAGATAAAAGAACTGCCATCGAGTATTGTTGGGTTAAGACAATTGATGTTCCTGTTTCTTAATTGGGATATATGTCTGTCAAATGGATTGAGGAATCTAACATCCTTAGAAGTGCTAGATTGTGTAGTTGTTGATTCTGTGCACATTGTAGAAGAGCTCGGCCATTTGACCCAACTAAGGATGCTCACCATGGAGCTAAAAATAGATGAGGAAGGTGGATGTGGTGAGCGTGAGAGAATGTACAAAGCTCTGGTCGAGTCCCTAGGAAAACTGAAGAAGATCCAACAGCTAATAGTATACTCAGATGCCGTGGCAATGAATCTTGATGGCCCCGTGGAGTCTCTAGGCAACCTGTCTGCCCTTCGTATTCATGAACTCACTTTGTTGCCTACGTGGATTAATCCTGGATCCCTTATGCTCCTCTCTGTCCTTGACATAATAGTGACCAAGGTACGAAGGGAGGATATCCATGTCCTCGGAATGCTGCAGGCTCTTCGTGTTCTGCAAGTGCGTGTATCTGCTGACAACATACAAGTGCTGGGAAGGTTCATGGTCGGCCCTGATGCCTTCCCATGTGCAAGAGTGTGCAGATTCTATGGATTTCAAACTGTGCCATCCATGTTCCAACGAGGAGCTCTGCCCAGGCTTGAAGAATTTGTATTCGGGATCAGGATGCAGGATTTCTTCGATGGTGAAATCACTACCGATGACCTGGCCTTGGACCACCTGCCATCCCTTCGGAGAGTGTGTGTCGGTCTTAATGGTGGAAAGGAAAAGATGGAGGAGTTGGGAATGAAATTAAAAGAGAAGCTGAGGCAAGAAGCAGATGGCCACCCAAACCACCCTATCTTATACTCACTGTAGAAGCTAATGACATCAGTGAAAAAATATGCATGTACGTCCTCCAGTTTTCTTCTACTGAATGCATGCATATTTTCTACAGCTTTCTTATGAACCACATGTTTTCTTTAGCAGTTCAAAGTAGTCTCTTGTTAGTTGAAACCATTCTACTTATAGCGTGTCTTTTTACTTTTGATGTGCAGGATAAATGCTATCAATATTGGAATGTGATTCAAATCTTGGTCTGCATGCGTCTACAAGCAGCCCAGGGCGTCCTCCGACGCACCCTCCTCTGGGGTCCGAGTCCATGGCCACGCCTGTTTGTACGCAGCTGTGTTTTTTTATTTTCAAAGTTAAAGACACATTTATCCACTACACAATCTCCGGGGCAACATGTGGTTCATATAATATCTGTGTGTCGTTGGAACATAGTATCATGGAAGATTAATGTCATTTCATTTCTATATATACAGGTTGATATACTCGTAGATAGCGTCCATGTTGCATATGCTCTGTTTAGCCTCTGCTTCTTCCGGCACTGTGCCCTGTTTCCCTTCAGCAGATGCTGCTACAAGGCTACTGCAACATTATTGGAAACTTGACTTTTAGCGACTTTTGAAAAATATAAATCTGTACCTGTAGTCTTCAAGAGATTACTGGTTTGGAACAAAATGAGATATGGCACTAGCAACCTTTCTGTTATCTTAGTTCAGGTGACAACAGCACAAGCTAACTAGCCCCGTTTATAGAATGGTTCTGTTATCTTAGTTCATTCGAATTCTTCTATGCAGAGATTCTGCATATACATGCCTCACTCACACCTCACCACAGCAGGTTTACGTACAATACCTATGTCTCTCGTACGTAAGTAGCTACGCGAAGTCATTGGATGAGCTTTCCCGTTTTTTTTAAAAAAAAATCATAAATAGGGAAGCGCAACCCCTACTGGTTAAAATATTGTTTGAAAATATAGTAAAAACGATAAGAAATAGTTTAAAGCAAGAGTTCAGGAAACAAACAAGATAAGAAAATTCGATTCCATGGCCACGCCTGTTGTGTATGCACGCTGTGTTTTTGTTTTCAAAGTTAAAAGAGTCATTTCTCCAGTACAAAATCTCCAGGGCATCATGTAGTTCATATAATTTTGGTGTGTTCTTAGAACCTAGTATCATTGTAGAGCCATGCAATTTCATTTCTATATAGGTCGATGTACTAATAGACAGTGTCGATGTTGCCCTTGACGGCATATGCTCTCCTGTTTGGCCTCTGCTTCTTGCGGCACTGTTGCGGGTGTGTCCTCTGTCCCTGCACCAGATTGCTGCAACAGTGGTACTGCTCTTCGATTCGGTCATTATTGTAAACTTGACTTTTGGCGAGTTTTGAAAAAATCTAAATTTATACTTGAAGTTTTCAAGAGATCACTGGTTTTGAACAAAATGAGATATGGCACTAGCAATCTTTCTACTATCTTAGTTCAGGTGACAACAGCACAAGCTTAACTAGCCCTGTTTATAGAATGGTTTTTAAACGAAAGTTATAGTTCTATATTGTACTCGAAGCCCTGTTTATAGAATGGTTCATCCCAATTCTTTTACGCAGAGATTGATGGAGACTAGAATTGTTTCTTCATTGTTCATTGCTTAATCCAAATGACAGGTGCGCCTCTCTTTATATAGAGAGGGACCAACCCTAAACCTAACTTGGTTGGTAAGCACCCTTGTCCTAACTTGGCGGCTAAGCTACAGACTCTTGGGCATATTGTGCCGGCGGCAGCCTGCTGGCTGCCCGTGACATCTCCCCGCCCTCGAGGACCAGCTCGTCCTCGAGCTGCCACAGAACTTACGGACCGACTTAAGGTTAAGCCTTTTACATCTCGGCTTACCTCTGTTATTGAAGATTAAAATGTGAAATAAATTTGAAAAGAAGATATAAAATAAATGTAGGCGACAACTCTTGTAACGCCCGGCTAGAAACACCACCGGGGCTACCCCTCAACACATTCACTAAGACTAAAACAAACCTATTACAACTGCTATGCGAAAAGATTGCGTGTTTGTAAACTAAAAGTGAGTACTTGTGATGATGGTGCTACTCCCGCCTCCCATGCAAGTCGTGGACGGTTTAGCACCTAAAAACCAAATAAACACAAGGGTGAGTGAAAACACTCAGCAAGTACATATAGAACCGGAAGAACAATATACTTCCGAGAATTCATGAACGAATTATTGGAATTCCAAATGAATAGTAGTTTCCGTCTGAAACGGACAGCACTTGAATACTCAGCATTTATCGGTAAAAGCCGAGCAAGTGGGCCAAAGACTTACTCACAGGCACTTAAATATAAGAACCAAATTGCACCTCCGGATAAACCGCACTTGAATTGAATGTAAATGAAAACTTGAAACTTGAATCTCATGAACTGGGAACTTGAACTTGAACCAGAAATATATATCACTTGAACATTAGAGAGCAAAGAAAAACTTCGAACAATAGGCATAAAAGCGCAAAACAAAGATTCGTCATGCACTTGCCTTAATTTTGACGAGAACAAAAGCGTCACACGCTTGGTACTTGCAGCTTCCAACCCTTTTCTCTTTTTCGTTTACTACACATAACACATGATGCATTGCTTAACATAACGGAATGTATGCCACGATGTATGATGAAAGCATACAAGTGCACAAAAGAACTTTAAACAACTTGTGAAATTGAGTACAACTTTCCTTCTAATACAACTAGGGTTCCGTTTCATAAAGTATTCTAATCACTTGAACAACAACTCCATCACATGGTTATCAAGAAGGTAACATTCATCACACTATACTAGCCATGCAAGACAAGGTTTCTAACTAAACATTATACGACTTCAACCATGAATACAATCATTACATAACTTAATTACATGCACTCTCTAACTTGTTATTCGAGTAACTGTTGTACTTATTACTACTAACAAGTTAGTTATGAGCATAACATCAGGGTGACTAGGTTGCCAAGGAACAGCAGAAGATATTAGTGTTCCAATGTCTACCGAAAGACATAGATTTAGCATTTCTTAATTAAAAGAAGTATTTTTATCTCATACCAGAACTATTGACTATGGCTAACTACTATTTTCCCATGATAGAGCATCATATAACAAGGCTACAGAATAAATTTCATAATTTTACCAGGCACCAATAAATAGATAGGAAAATAACAAAATCAGCATATAATCTGGAAAGGAAAAAGAGAAAACGCACTGTACACCACTATTCACCTGAGTCATGAGTTGTGCAGTTAGGCCCCCTGGAAAAGTTCCAATTGTCGCTCGAGATCCTTCACGTGTTCAAAGCAGAGGAGACCGATGGAAGCTCCGCTTCCGGCGGCCAGAACCTCGTCGGCGATGGGGAGCGGCTACTAGGGCATCACCGGTCACGTGCGCACCCGCGGAGGCGCCCCGGCGCGGACTGAGATGGTCCGTGGCTCTGGCCACGCGTGCGTGCTGCACGTGCAGTGGACACGCCGGCGGCGAGGTCGCGTTCCGGCGTTAATGGAGCTCAGCTATGAGAACTAACAGGTCAATCACGACCACATATTCTAGGCTAAGCTAAATCAACAAACGGCAGGGTAAGAGGCCAACTGAAATGGCCTGACCACGGCAAGGTGCGATACGACGGCCATGGCGGCGCGGTCGTGACTGGAACGGCACGCACGGCTGCGTTAGGCGAAAAGAGGCAAGGCGAGCGGACTTAGCCGACGCGAAAGGACTGGGCGAAGCTATTAGCTAGATGGAGCGAGCAGAGCTGGAGCGAGCATGGCGAGTTTCTCTGTGAACTAAAGGAACGTGGCGGCGGCAGCAAGAAGAAAAGAAGAAGACGGCGTCTAACTGTGATTTTGAAGACGGGCGCGCGGCTTCCAGGCGTTGCCAGCAGCAGCTTAGACCCGGCCACGGAGGCACCTACGCGTCCACGCAGGAAATGGCGAGAACAGAGGCAGCCAAACCCAGCACGGCGGCCACCATGCAGGCAAGCAAACAAGCAACTCGGTGGCCACTGCTTCTGGAAATTCTGTACTAGTGTCTCTTCCTTCCTTCTTCCAATATCTCCAAACTTGTATAGAAAAACTTCAAAATCTCCAAAAAACGAAAATAGTACAACTTCTCGAGATCTCCAGGTTTGCTTTAATGACCATCCCCAAATTCTCAATAGTTTTGAAAATAGGAATTTTGAATTTAGAATATGAATTTGAAATTTATAAAATAATTAATTAACAGATTTGATATTTAAATAGTGAATAAATCACCATTCAAACATCATAACAGGAAGTACCATTAACAACACAGACAATAATTTAATACTCATATGCAATATATACATGTTAATATTGAAACTTGAAATGCATTTAGGCCATGATGCTTAATAATAACACGTGATAATGATCATATTTAAAATTTTAATTACTTCTTAATATCTGGGATGTTACAACTCTGTCCTCCTCCTGGATCCCATGGAAAGCGCTGAATCGCAGCGCCCCGCCGAACGCCGGTGGAGGACGTACCAGCCCGCACCTATGCTGGATCTGTCTAGCACCAAGAGGTAGGTCCCGAGAATGAAGTGGGCGACCATCGGTGGTCATGAAGGTGGGCTGCATACCCCGATCTCGAATGCTGCTGGAGGTGTATCCATAACCGATGAGACCGGTGAGTGAACGCTGCAGTCGTGAGTTGGTGCGGCGACGAGCTGATCAGCCAGCGTAGCTTCGACACCGCCCGGCGAACAAGGAAACCGTGCCCTACGGCTTGCGGCGCACCGCGGCCTACTCCCGTGATGACGACCATGGGCTGGCACGAGAGATAACAGCCACACGCCCCGCCCAACGGAGAGATCGCACCCGACGGCGCGCTAGGAGCCCACGAGCTGCTGCTCAGTAGGCGTGTTGCCGCGCGGGTCTTCACGCGTCGCCTTCTCGAGCAGCGCAAGGATGCGCCGCAACTTTGTGGATGCCTGCTGGAGCTTCTCCGCAAAGGCGCCCGAAGGCATCGGGGTGGCAGGACCGGGCTGGCGGTGATCCGAAACGCCAGACGCAGCAGCTTCGGTGAAGCGATGCCACGCTGGGGTGCCCTCCTCCCGGACCCTGAGGAACCACGCACGGCGCCATCGCCCGGATGACGTGGAAGCCATCCACACCTTTTTTTTCCTCCGTGATGCCGCTGGCGGAAATACGTGTTGCAGCTGTTGATGAAGATGAGGAGGTCGAGGTACCGTCGAAACGCTGAAAACCCGCTTCGGAACTTGGGGGCGACGATGTCGCGCTGACCGGCCGGTGCGCGCCGCCGTTGTCCGACGACGGCCGAGTTCTCCTTCATGCCCGCGATGTCGCCCTTTCACGACCGCCATGTCCGTGGTGGGGGATCGTAAATGCCTGACGACATCGCCTAGCTAGGGTATGTTCCCCCATGACCCACGGAGCCCGAGCAGATGCCGCGGCGGATGGGGCGCGACGATGGTAAATCGGGAGGCGATGCGTGGCCGGGAGGTGGTGCGGCTGTGGTGGAAGTGGGGGACAGGACACATGGTGGTGGGGGATGGTGGCGCGGCGGTGGCCGTGGTTGGGGAGGATGGGGTGCGGGTGGGCGGCGGCCGGCCGGGTGTTGGCGCATGAGGTAGGGAACAAGGTTGGTGGTCGGAATGGTGGCCGGGCGGCCGCGAGGGGAATGGTGGAGCGGCGGCGCAGGGGAAGATTGGGCGGCGGGCGGCCGAGGGGAATGGTGGAGCGGCGCTTGGGGGATCAAAGCGCGATATAGATCGATGAGGATTTTTTTTTTTTTTTTGATGGAGAGGATTGGCAGCGGCTGTGGAAGAATCGGTGACTCGTGATACCGATGTAATGTGGATGGATAGTTTGGGGGTAATTAGGCCTTATGCTTTTTGCGAAGAGCTTGAGAGATTGATGGAAACTAGAATTGTTTCTTCATTGTTCATTGCTTAATCCAAATGACAGGTGCGCCTCTCTTTATATTGAGAGGGATCAACCCTAAACCTAACTTCGTGGCTAAGCACCCTTGAGCTAACTTGGCCGCTAAGCTACAGACTCTTGGGCCTATTGGGCGGCGGCAGCCTGCTGGCTGCCCATGACATCCAGGTAACCTGGCGTAGGGTTCCATCGTTGTTGTTTTTTTTTTTTTTTTTTTGAAATCTCACTCCACATTCTGGTTAGTTCGTGTGCTAGCCATAGAGATTTGCCAGATTTATTGAACAACGCAATCTTGAGCATATTGGTAGCTTACTTCACTTCAGATATCTTGGGCAAAGAGATACAAATATTAATGGGCTTCCAAGACAAATAGGAGATCTGAAATTTCTGCAGACACTTGACATGATGTACACTGGTATAAAACAACTGCCGCCAAGCATTCTCCAGCTAAGAAAGTTGGTGTGCCTCTATGCTGATTCGTGGGACCTGAATGGAATTGGGAAGCTCATGTCCCTGGAGGACCTTAGGATACGTTCCTGCAGCGGTGATAGATGCAGAGTTCAGAGTTTTATGAAGGAGCTTGGCAGTCTGAAAGAACTAAGGGTGCTCGAAATCACAATTGGCATGATAGATGATGAGGACACACAGAGACATTTTGTGCAGTCTCTAAGCAATCTGCAGAAGATCAGGCATCTAAGCCTATCATCGGAAAATGTTACAGATGCAGATACAGACATGTGGGAAGCAACAGGGTTTGAGCTCCCACGGCATATCCGTTTGCTGTCTTTGGGGACAATCCGGTTCTCTAGGCTGCCGTCATCATGCATCAACCCCTCATGTCTTCACAGGCTCTCCAACCTGAGCTTGTGTCTGGCCACCATGGACGCAGAGGATCTGAAACTCCTTGGTAGGTTGACGGACCTCCAGTGCCTTCATCTGTCAACAGAGTCCACACTGACAGTGAGTGATTTTGATGCCCATGACGGCTTCTTTCCAAAGCTGAAGTGGTTTTGGATGGCATATTCGATGGTCCAGTTCTTCCCGCACAAACAAGATGAACCAAGTGTTTCGCTTCACATATGGAATGGAACTGATGCTATGCCCTTCGGTTATACCACAAGAAACGACGGCTTCAGCGGATCACGTGTCGTGATGCCAAAGCTTGAAATACTTACTGTTGGTATCTTTGTGAGGGCCACCAAGGATGGCAATGGTGACTGCGGAAGCATCGGCCTGGGATGCCTCCCCTCCCTTCTCAAACTATGGGTGTCTATCGACTGCGGGCGTGCATCGGCTTCAGAGGTGGACGAAGCTGTGGTTGCACTGAAAAACGCAGCTGACAGTCATCCCAACCATCTGTCTTTTTGAAGTGCAAAGGCATAATGGAGGAGACCAAGTGGTTTCGACTGTCCAGGACCCAGAGGTATGACGACTATTTCCATCGGGCCAATTAGTTTTTTTTCTTTCTTCTACAACTCAAATGTTGTTTGTTTCTCGTCGTATGAAGGGACCAGGACTGATAGCGTTATATCAAGACTGTTAGAGCAATGCACTGCAACTCCTCGCCAAGTAACAATTGGTGGCAAGTGGTACTTTATTAGCAATCAGACAACTGTTGCTCTCACCTGAATTATCCTACATATACATAGTTCTTACTATATGCCAGACAAAATGTAAATATTAGTGTATACCAAAATCTATATCTACCTACAAATTGCAGAACACTGTTTGGAATGGAGGGGCTACTAGCCATAACAAATAGTTGGGTTTTGCCTAAAAAAAAAAAAAGGTGGTTTGATTAAACAGGTGTTAAGGTTGTCGATAAGATCTTTGTGAAATTGCACATGGAGAACATTAGCGTCCAGATGTAATTTCTAGACAGCACAAGAAGTTGTATGTCCTGTTTCACGCATGGACATGTTTACCTTTTGAACCAAAAGATGCTTGAGAGACTGAAGCGAGAAATCTGGAGCTGGTCTCTGTCATTGTTGGTCACAGTTGTTTGTCTTTTTAATGGAATCTGTGATATCTACGATGGGTTAAATTATATTGAGCTCATTAGTTTAACAAGTGGCCGGCGTGCGTGCACATGACATTGGAGCAATGCAATGGAGTCGGCAGTTCAGAACAGAACCCCCACATAATTATTGTCTGCGGACTGCAGGGAAGGCATTTGTTTAATAAAGCCTACACATTTTTTTACTCTTGTTCAATTGATATTGAGCTCATTAGTTCATAATTCAGATTGCTGTAGTTTATGTGCTGCTGATAAGTTTTTTACCCCATTTTATTCTTACACGTAATGTGCATTTCTTATAATAGAATAAGGTTTTGTTTCTTTCTTACCCTGACACAGTCGTGATGGTGAACATAAGATAGTTAATGAATTAGGTAACAAGATAGCAAGATTATATCGATGTTGCTGGCCGGCCAATCTAGCTGATTTAAAATAGTCCCATCGAGTTTTGCGTTGTCTCTCTTTGCCTTACTACTCTCCTACCTTTCACATTCTTATACAGGTCCCTTTTGTCCTGTGCAAATGGAAATATTTGATGACCTCAAATCTTTCTCTACTAATCGCTCCAACTTGGATATTATTTCTTTTCCTTGTTCCAGATTGATTTATGCTGCAGTCCCTGAGGAAACATAAACAAATGGCCGGCGTGCGTGCGCATGACATTGATTCCCTACCCCACTTCTTGTATATATTTGTATCATATCGATGAACCATTGGAGCAATGCAATGGAGTCGAGAGGTCAGAACAGAGGCGCCACATAATTATTGTCTGCCGACTGTGGATTTTTGTTTAACAAAGCCTACAAATTTTTACTCTTGTTCAATTGATATTGAGCTCATTAGTTCATAATTTGGATTGCTGTAGTTTATGTGCTGCTGATAAGCTTTTACCCCATTTTATTGTGCAAATTATTTCGTTGGTCCTACTGAAAGTTGATTTACTTTCTGGGCCCCTTTTTGAACGAATTTGGTTATTTAGCCCAATTTTGAGTTTTGGTTACTTTCTCTGACCTTCTGTTAGTTTTGTGCTTTATCAGTGTTATGTGGTATGCGAAATGACTGTTTTGCCCCTAACGCCTAATGAAAATAATCTGCTCCATTTTATTCATACACGTAATGTGCATTACTATGGTCTAACCCATGTTCATGGTGGGTTTTGTTTCTTTCTTACCCTGACGCAGCCGTGATGGTGAACACACGATAGTTAATGAATTAGGTAACAAGTTGGGAAGAAAAATTATGTTGCAAGTGGTATCCCAAAACAACTGGCCGGCAGGATATTACATCGATGTTGCTGCCCCGCCAAGCTAGCTGATTTAAATAGTCCCATCGAGTTTTGCGTTGTCACTCTTTGCCTGACTACTCTCCTACCTTTCACATTCTTTATACAGGTCCCTTTTCTCCAGTACAGATGAAAAATCATGATGGTCTAGCTTGATGTGCTAATGTTTACTCTGTGTCACTCTTATCATGGAAATTTGCGGTGCGTCTGCCTTAGTTCCTAACACGCCAGTCATCGTCGGCATCTTTGGCCGCCCCTCCTTGGAACTCCTCTGCATCAGCTGCTCCTACGGTCTCTTGCTCCTTGGTGAGTTGAAGCATTTTTCATCTCGAAAATATCCACATCCCTAGGTTTTTCTTTGAGTTCAAGCAGAAACAATTTAATTACCTAGCTTTTCGAAAAGATTTGAGGTTCATATATGTACTTGTTGTTGAGCTATAAATATTTGATGATCTCAAATCTTTCTCTACTAATCGCTCCAACATCCATTGAAATTTCTTTTCCTTGTTTCGGTTTGATTTATGCTGCAGCCACCGAGGAGACATAAATCAAGTGTGGACGAGAAACTAGAAAACACTACGAGCACCACCACCTGGAGCCAAGAAGATTACTACCAGAGTGATCGACTAATCTTGAGTTGCTGTAAGTATGGACCTGGTGACGGGTGCGTTGAGCTTGCTTCCCTCTAAGATGCTCGAGCAACTCCTGTGCTGCTGCTCCTACGGTCTCTCCTACAATTTGGTGAGTTGAAGCATTTTTCATGTTGAAAATATACACTTGCCAAGATCTTTCTTTATGCTTAGGCACAAACAATTTAATGACCTCAAATCTTTCTTTAAATTTTTTTTTTGAAAGAAAAAGTCTTTCGTTATCACTCATTCCAACTTTAATTTCCTTTTCCTTTACAGTTTGATTTATGTTGCTCTCACTGAGAGGAAGCAAATAACAAGTGTTGTGGAGCAACTAGACACAGTACGAGCACTTCCATTCTTACAACAAAACCACCTGCAGTCAAGAAGATTAGTAGCGGAGTGATTTACTAATCTTGAGAGGCTGTGAGTATGGACCTGCTGACAGGTGCGTTGGGCATGCTTCCCTCCAAGCTGCTCGAGCTGCTCAAGGAGGAGTACAAGCTCCAAAAGGGCGTGAGGGTGAAGGTCCAATCCCTCTCACGAGAGCTCGAGTGCATGCATGCCGCCCTCCACAAGGTGGCGGCAGTGCCATGGGACCAGCTCGACGAGCAGGTCAAGATCTGGGCACGTGAGGTTAGGGAAGCTTCCTATGATATTGAAGACATACTCGACACCTTCCTCGTGCGTGTCGATGGCCATGAGGTGGCCAATCTAAGCAGGCTCGAACAAGCCATGAAGAAGATGGGAGACCTGTTCAGCAAGGGCAAGGCTCGCCGTGAAATTTCGTGCGCCATTGAAGAAATCACAAAGCAACTTCAGCAGATGACAGAGCGGCATGCCAGGTACAAGATCGATGATCTTGTGGCCAAACCTGCTGCGACAACTAGTATTGATCCACGCCTCTTGGCTCTCTACACAAAAGTGTCACAGCTTGTTGGGATTGAAGAGCCAAGGGATAAGGTCATACAAATGCTAACATCGGTAGCGGAAGACATGGAGACAAAAATAGTGTCTATTGTTGGGTTTGGTGGATTAGGCAAGACAACACTTGCTAAAACTGTTTATGACAACGTGATATACGATGTCCATTTCAAAGCTTTTGTTCCAGTTGGCCAGAATCCAGACTTGAAGACTGTCTTGAAGAATATCCTTATTGATCTGGACAAGCAACGTTACACAACCGAATTCAATTTGACAATATTCAATGAAAAGCAGCTAATAGATGAACTTCGGGAATTCCTCAAGGACAAGAGGTAATCATCAACTTACCCCTGGTGCATTTTATTTAAGTAATAACCAAAGTTTTATAATCATTTGAGAGGTCTATACTATTTACATTATAAGTCTATTATGTAAAATTTCATTATTCATTTAGTTTTGATTATCTGATCGCCACTAAATTGTTTTCATCAATATTCCTCTTCAACGCAATGTATATCAATTTGTGTCATCTTGAAGACTTGAATGAGATCTTATGATTTTTTAGATTAACTATATGACTCCGTCATTTACATGCATATAGGTATTTCATTGTTATTGATGACATATGGGATGTACCATCATGGAACATAATAAAATCTGCTCTAGACAACAACAGGTTGGGAAGCAAAATAGTCGTAACTACCCGGAAGCATGATGTTGCTGAGCAAGTTCTTGGTTATTCTTATAACATGGAACCCCTCCCACATGAGAGTTCTAAAGTTTTATTCTATGGCAGAATATTTGGCTCTGAAGACAAATGTCCCAAACAATTTGTTGAACTATCTGAAAAAATAATTAAGAAATGTGGAGGTGTGCCATTAGCTATCATTACCACATCAGGTTTGTTAGCTTAATAAAATGGGAAATATAAAATATTGGTGTGAGTATTGTGACTCTATTGGTTTGGGGTTTGGAAGAAATTATCAAGATATGGAAAATCTGAGGAAGATATTATCTCTTAGCTATTATGATCTACCAGCTCATTTGAAGACATGTTTATTGTATCTAAGTGTATTTCCAGAAGACTATAAGATTCGTAAGGATCGGATGATTTGGAGATGGATAGCTGAAGATTTTCTCCCACCTGCAGAAGGGGGCAGAAGTTTATTTGAGCTTGGGGAGAGTTATTTCAATGATCTTGTAAATAGAAGCCTGATCCAACCAGTAGATTTGGATGAGGAAGGTTTGCCTACTGCTTGCCACATTCATGACATGGTCCTCGACCTCATTTGTTCCATATCAAGAGAAGAAAGTTTTGTTGCAACAATACACGGTGATGCCAAGCAGAAAACACCTTCATGGGGAAGCAAGGTTCACAGGTTGTCCTTGAACGATACTACATGGCCTACGATGCACATGCCAAAACTAAGGTCACTTACTATTTTCAGTGATGCCATAATCAAATCAATGCCATCTCTTTCAGGTCATTGTCTTCTTCGTGTATTTGATCTAGAAGGTTGCAATCTTGAGGAGCACCCAAATTTGAGATTTGTTGGAAACTTATTTCACCTGAGGTATCTAGGTCTACGAGATACTGGATATGGCGGTGAGCTCCCATTAGAGATATGGAAACTACAGTTTTTGCAGACAATAGACATAGGTCAAACTGGTATAAAAGAATTGCCATCGAGTATTGTTATCTTAAGACAATTGATGTGCCTGAGGCTTAATTGGGCTATATGTCTGCCAAATGGATTGAGGAATCTAACATCCCTAGAAGTGCTATATCGTGTAGTTGTTGATTCTGTGCACACTGTGGAAGAGCTAGGCCATTTGACCCAACTAAAGTTCCTCACGCTGGAGCTAAAAATAGACAAGGACGGTGGATGTGATGAGTGTGAGAGCATTTGCAAAGCTTTGGTGGAGTCCCTTGGAAAACTGCAAAATATCCAACAACTAGTAATATTCTCAGATGTCAGGGCACTGAATCTTGATGGCTCGGTGGAGTCTCTAGGCAACCTGTCCTTCCTTCGTATTCGTAGACTCACTTTGATGCCTACGTGGATTAATCCTGGATCCCTTATCCTCCTCTCTTCCCTTGACATAACGGTGGCCAAGGTGCGAAGGGAGGATATCCAAGTCCTCGGAATGTTGCAGGCTCTTCGTGTTCTGAAAGTCCGTGTGTCTGGTGGCGACATACAAGTGCTGGGAAGGTTTATGGTTGGCCCTGATGCCTTCCCATGTGCAAGAGTGTGCAGATTCTTTGGTTTCCAAACTGTGCCATCTATGTTTCCACATGGAGCTATGCCCAGGCTTGAAAAATTCATTTTTTGTACCTGCACAGAGGCTTTCATTGACGGTGAATTCACTACTGATGACCTGGCCTTGGGTCATCTGCCGTCTCTTCAAAGTGTGTCTGTCCGTCACAACGCTGGAAAGGAAGAGAGCAACGGCGAAGAGGAAGAGGAAGAGAGCAGCGGCGAAGAGGAAGAGGAAGCGGAAGCGGGGGGCCAATAATAATGGAAGTGAAAGAGAAGCTGATGCAGGAGGCGGATATCCACCCCAAGCACCCTTCCATTGATATCAAGGCTTATTCAAAATGGGATTATTTAGTCTGACTGGATTGGGCTCGGTGTGTCCCTGTCTTGGATGCATGCATGTGCGTACTCCTCCTTCCGTTCTCCTGCATATATGCATTTTCGACACATGTCTGCATTCGTTCTTGTTTTCAGTAGCAGATCTGATATGTATTAATCTACAACGGGCATTCTTTTGTTTGCAGGTAAAAATGTCGCCTGAATGGATTTATTGGATTGGAATCGACGTGTCCCTCACTGGACGCATCTTCTTCTGCTGTGTGCCCACTCGTGGCATGAGTTGTTCGCAGAATGCATCCATGTTTTCTGTAGCAGTTCTGAGTAGTCTCTTATTGGTGCAGATCATTCTACTTAAACAGTGTGTCTTTTTTTTTTTTTTTGTTGTGCTGGAGGAATGCTACCAATATTTTCATGTAACTGAAATCATTGTCTGCATGCGTCTACAATAAAGCCCAGGGCGTCCATGGCAATGCCTGTATTGTGTGTACCCACTCTCTGTTGTTTGTGTACACAGATCATTCTACAGACAAATTTATATGCATTCCTCTATATATTTCGCTAGCGAGTTTGATCAAGGGACATGCAAGATATGCCAGCATGTCAGCATTAATATTGTGACATTTACACTAACAATTTCAGTCTCTATGAAGCAGCAGAAGCATCAGGCCACTTGCATCCCGAAACACGTTGCAACACTTGAGGCACATTCCGCATTTCGCACTCACACATTTTGTTCTCACTTCTTTCACATTTGCTTCCTTATTATTCGACTTATGTAATTCATTTCTTGTTGTTTCCAGCATCCTCTAGACCGTGTGTCATGTCTAATGAGGACAAGGAAGAATCATTTGCATCCGCCTCAGTTTTCTACACGGAACTGGGGATCGTAGGATAATCTGATCATGGTGCTCTTTTGGTCCCTTATGTAACTGATATTTTTAACTGAGTAGTCATTTAGGTTCCATACTGTATTGATTCCGTCGGTAGTAGGTATAGCACTAGGGTCCGTGAGATTCACATGTCGCGTTTACAGATAGATTTCCTGGCCAAGTTCGTTCAGGGGTCCTTATCCCGGTCCCCTCCTTGACTGTTTCTGTGATGTACGCTGGTCCTTTAATTTGGTTGATAAATTAAATCCATGATGGCGTAGGACAAATTGGAACGAAAGAGTATACAACGCCTGCACGAGTGTCACAATAGCGGGAAAAAGTAGTAACTAGACTAATCCACCATTGTACATATTGCTTGCTACCGTCCCCACTAGAGTCGCTGATGTCGGCATTGCTGCATGCCTGTCCACAAACCATCACGCGGCTTCCATTTTGCCATGGTAGCAGAGGAGAACGCAATAATGGATGCATTCGGCTTTAGTCAAGTCGCGTCGGCCCCTACTGATCACATGTAATGTGCTGCCTTGCTCAGCCAATTACGTGTACATGGAGAATCCAATCGGTGCCCTGTTCTGTCCAATATTAGAGGATGCTTTGGATAGAAACCAGGGGCCACTCTTTATGTTTTCAGCCAGCGGGTGCGCTCTGGTTCTCAGCCACACATGGACATACCCAACTCCTCTGGATCACTAGCCACGGCCTGCTTGATAAGTTTTCATCATTTCAACAAATATTGACCTGCGTATACGTTTACTTGCGTTAAAAAATTACCTAGCTTTTGTCAATTTTTTTGGATCAAGTCGTTATTATCTGGGTCGCTCGCCGATCTTATCCTGAACTTATTGCAAGAGGCGCTGGTCATCCTCTGTATCTTTGCCTGACGTCGATGCAATCATGCAACTCCTCTGTTTTCTGAAGCACTCCTAAGTTTTATTTTATTTTATGCTAAAAAAGTATTGTTTCACATTAGAACGAGCAGAACTTACTTAGCCTTGAACAAATCTTAATTAACTAGGTTCAGGTCTTTGTTCTTTGACTATAAACATTTTTTTCTGAGACCACGCCGTTGCGTGTTTTTCAAGAACTATAAACATTTGTCCTTGGTCTTTTTTCTTCCAGATCGGTCGAACTTCAAAGATTGTTTGCTAGTTTCGGATTGATCTGCTATTGCAACTGGAACACGCAGGGGAACTCTGCAAGCACATGTGCACCCGTAACGCACTACAACTCTGCAACCTACCAGATTACAAGCAGAGTGATTGATTAACCCTGAGAGCCTGTGACGTGAGTATGGACCTGGTCACGGGTGCATTGGGCATGCTTCCCTCCAAGCTTTTGGATCTGCTCAAGGATGAGTACAAGCTGCAGAAGGGTGTCAGGGTGAAAGTCCAGTCCCTCTCCCGGGAGCTCGAGAGCATGCACGCCCGCCCTTCGCAAGGTGGCGGCAGTGCCATGGGACCAGCTTGATGAGCAGGTCAAGATCTGGGCACGCGAGGTCCGAGAGACATCCTATGATATGGAAGATATACTCAACATCTTCCTCGTTCGTGTCAACGGCCAAGGGCAGGCTGATTTGAGCAGACTCAAACACGTCATGAAGAAGATGGGAGGCCTGTTCATCAAGGGAAAGGCTCGCCGTGAAATTTCATTTTTTTTTTTAGATAATGGATGAGAACATCTGGCCTCACGTCCGTGGACGTACACAGCCAATTATTACAGTGATTGCATAAAGCATAAAAAGAAAAATAGAGCAGAACCAGTCCCTAAAATGGACAAAAGAACTAAAGCAAATGAAATATATGCTTCCACCCTCCATTTGATCAAGGAGAGTGTGCTCTTTGGCTTGCTCAAAACACTGCAGCTGTTCTCCTGAAGATAGCCGGCGAGACACAGCAGCAAGCTGACTCCATACATGCAGTAGGTGGCAAGGAAGTGCTCCAGCAATGCCTTCATGAAGGAAATTGACATCCGCAGACACCATCACCGCTGGAAGAAGCACAAAAGGTCTTTCGACCAAGACCGGCCCCCGACGAATAGAGGCCGCCGACGTAGATCATACGCCGGAATCGGCCGGCCGCCAACCAACTCGTAGGAAGAGCTCGAACAGGCAGTGGAGGAGGGGGGGGGACGAAAAGGGGTGGCGCTTGCACCACGCCAAACCGCCGGCGCCTTGATCCGCCGGGACTTGGCAACGCCCGGTCCGCCCATGAGAGAAGGACGCGTGGCCGCCCTGGTCCGCCGTCGTCGCCACCTTGCCCGCCATCCACCCCGTCCTTGTGGCGCCCCGGGCCGCCTAGATGGGCAGGCGGCGCCGCCGGCAAGGGAGGGGGGGGATTCGCCACCGACGAAGGGGATCCCCGATGAAGCGTTGGATCCGCATAGGGTCGCTGCCACAAGGGTTGTTGTCGCCGCCAAGCACCATCATGGGGATGATGAGGTGTACGCCGCCCGTGGGGATGACGAGGTCGATGGGCAGGGCTGGACCACCACCGTCCACCGCCCCATTGATCAAATCCACCGAGTCATGGACTCTACCGCTGGCTGGGGATAGTCGCGCGGGGAGCGGCAACGCCGCGACGCTGCTACGCCGCGCAGCGGGCAGGCAGCGCGAACGGGACATGTAGTCCGCCGGGCGGATCGCGGCGATGCACAGGCCCAGCCGCGACATCCGCGATTCTCACAGGCAGCATCAGGGATGGCGAGGTCGCGGAGCGCCGCCACCGCCTGGATCACACAGAGAAGACGGCGGAGATCTCTACGGGCGACGTGGCTCACGTGATGCACCGCATCGCGGCCTCGCTGGGATGAGCGCTGCGCTGAGCGCCACCACCGGAATGGGGGGGCCCTATCGCTGGCCACGGCAACAACGGCCGAAAGTGACTGCAGCGAGGGTGCTTTGGGCGGCGGCGGCTGTCGCCTCCGGTCGCCCTGCGAGGCGACGCAGAGAGGGCCCCCCGCGAGGCTTCCCCTAATTTTTTTTTGTGCCGTGATTTCATGCGCCACCAAAGACATCACGAAGCAACTTCAGGAGATGACTGAGCGGCATGCGAGGTACATGATCGATGATCTTGTGGCCAAGCCTGCTGCCACAAAAGGTATTGATCCACGGCTCTCAGCTCTCTACACAAAAGTGTCACAGCTGGTTGGCATAGGAGAGCCAAGGGACAAGGTCGCAAAAATGTTGACATCAGTAGGGGAAGGCAAGGAGATCAAGATAGTTTCTATTGTTTGGTTTGGAGGCTTAGGAAAAACTACTCTTTCAAGAGCTGTGTACGAGACTCTCACAAATGATGTTCAGGTCAAAGCTTTTGTTGCTGTTGGCCAGAATCCAGAATTGAAGTGTTGAAGGACATTCTGGTTGGTCTTGACAAGAGGCATTATACGAGAAAATTCAATTTAACTATATTGATGAAAGGCAGCTAATCGATGAAATTCGTGAATTCCTCAAGGATAAGAGGTACTCATATTCTTACTCAGAGCCTTTAAATTATGATTTGCATGTTGAACAATCTTTTGAAAAATCTATAACCTGAAAATTGAATCTATTGCAAAATTTAGTTTTTTTTTTTTAAACTATCTAATCCTCAGATAGTATTTTCCGATGTTTCTCCTCTATATAACTATTTGTGTCATCTTTAATAAGTTGTTAAATATTTTTCATGTAACTATATGACACCTTTCATTTTCATGTACATAAGTACTTCGTTGTTATAGATGACATATGGGATGTGACATCATGGAACATTATAAGGTATGCTCTATTTGACAATGGCTTGGGAAGCAAACTAGTCATATCTACCCGCAGACATGATGTTGCCATCAAAGTTGGGATATATGTCTTTGTCGGTCAATTTTGTTTGTCTTTGTTGGAATCTGTGATTACTACGATGGGTTAATACTTAAATTATATCCCACAATAGAGATCTGCTATTATCTACAAAAATTGCCTGAGTGCACTTGACATCGGTTTCCGTGTTATTAAACTACATCAAACTTGGCAGAGATCTATAATTTGCGCTAAAGCAGCGTGCGTGCACATGGCATTGTTTCCCTAAACCCCACTTGTAGTATATATTAGCATCAATCGATGAACCGTTGCAGGAACAGAATCTCGAGGAGGTGAGAGCAGAGGTGCCGCATAATTATGTTATCGCCTGTGGAGGAGGCGCTTGGTTCATAAAGCCTGTAAATTCTTGCTCCTGTTCAATGGATATTGAGATCATTGGTTCGTGATTCGGATTGCACCAGTTTATGCGCTGCTGATGATCTTTAACCCATTTTATTTCTTTCAAATAATGTTCATTTCGAAATAGAAGGGCCTGAATGCATGGTCATGATGGATTTTGTTTGCTTGTTGCCAGGCAGAGTCGTCCAAAAACTGCACACAGGTTGAGTGTGAAATACTGAATGAAATGCCAAATTTCTAAAATGTCTGATTTGCAACTTTGCAAGACCCAGCTGCTGGACAATTGCTCTCGAGGGGGTCACCGAGTGTTTTATTATTCCAAGGAGGCTTTTACTGCTTGGGGCGATGGGATGCCAGTGGCCGGCAAGATAGTATAACGATGTGGCTGCCCCGCCAGCCTAGGGGGTGATTTAAAATAGTCTTCCCATTGAGTTTGCATACTCTCTGTTTGCCAGACTACTCTCCTACCTTTCACATTCATGCAACTCCTCTGAAGCTGCTCCCATGGTCTCCCACCTACTCCTTTCCTTGGTGAGTTGAAGCATTTTCCATTTCGATGATTCACTGGCCTAGATTTTTTCATCGAGCTCAAGCTGGAACAATAAACATCTGTTGTGACCTCATATCTTTCATTACCACTCGCTCCAACTTGAAATTTCATTTTCCTTGTTTCAGTTTGATTTATGATGCACTCACTGAGAAACATAAAAGAAGTGCGGTGGAGCAACTGAGCAGACTGTACGAGCAATTGCATTCCAACAACAACACTTATCCTGACACTTTTTTGAATTGTCTGCCTTACTTCTAAACACGGTAACTCCTCTGCAGCTGCTCCTACAGTGTCCTTGGTGAGTTGAAGCATTTTTCATTTTGAAAATAATACTGGCCTAGAGTTTTCTTTGAGCTCAAACAGAAACTGCTTACCTGGATTTTTAAAACAATTTGAGGTTCATATAATTTTGTTGTTGAGATATAAATATTTTTCTGGCCTCAAATCTCTATGAATTGTTCCAACTTGAAACTTCTTTTTCCTCTTTCAGATTAATTTATTCTGCACTTGCACGATACATTGCCTTGTCACTAAAAATACTTATTTTGCTTAGACTACAGAATACAAATAAAACCTATGTCACTAAGACAAAAGTCAGTTTTGCACAACTACGTATGTGTGGTCTTGTGGACATTGTCGTCATTTGTCACAATTGTTTGTCTTTGTGGATGGAATCTGCGAGATCTACGATGGGATTAAGTTACATCCATTCCACCCAGCAGAGATCCGTTATTAGCGCTAAAGCGGCATGCGTGCACATGACATTGATTTCCTAAACCCCACAAGTAGTATAATATAAGTACGTTTTATCGAGGTTGCTGCCTCGCAAAGCTGATTTAAAATAGTCCCGTCGAGTTTTGCATTGTCTCTCTTTGCCTGACTACTCTCCTACCTTTCACATTCTTATACAGGTCCCTTTTCTCCTGTACAAGTGGAAATTCACGGTTGTCTAGCTTAACATGCTAATCTTCACTGTCTGAGTCACACTTACCCTAGCACATTGTGAATCGTCATTTGCCGCTCATCCATGGAACTCCTCTACAGATGCACCTACAGTCTCCTACTACTTGGTGAGTTGAAATATTTTTCATTTTAAAACAACAGAAACAATTTAGGTGCAAATTATTTGAGGTTCATGTCTTTGTTGTTGAGCTATAAAAATTTCATGACCACAAATCTACAAATCTTTCTCTGCAAATCGCTCACACATGAAATTTCTTCTCCTTCTTTCAGATTGATATACGCTGCACTTGCATTACTATTTTCGCACAACACCACCATACCACCACCGTACCTGCAGCCAAGAAGATTTACTAGCAGAGTGACTGACAAATCTTGAGAGGCTGCAATGGACCTAGTGATGGGTCCGATGGGCAGGCTTTCCTCCAAGCTGCTGGAGCTGCTCAAGGAGGAGTACAAGCTCCAGAAGGGCGCTGGGGTGAAAGTGGAGTCCCTTTCCCAGGAGCTCGAGTGCATGCACGCCGCCCTCCGCAAGGTGGCGGCAGTGCCATGGGACCAGCTCGACGAGCAGGTGAAGATCTGGGCACGTGAGGTTAGGGAGGCTTCCTATGATATTGAGGATATACTCGACACCTTCTTTGTGCATGTCGACGGCCATGACAAGGCTGATCTAAGCAGGCTCAAACGGGCCATGAAGAAGATGGGTGATCTTTTCAGTAAGGGCAAGGCTCGCCATGAAATTTCGTGTGCCATCCAAGATATCACAAAGAAACTTCAGCAGATGACAGAGCGGCATGCCAGGTACAAGATCAATGATCTTGTGGCCAACCCTGCTGCCACAACAAGTATGGATCCACGCCTCTTGGCTCTCTACACAAAAGTGTCACAACTTGTTGGGATTGAAAAGCCAAGGGATAAGGTCACACAAATGCTGACATCGGAAGCGGAAGACATGGAGACAAAGATAGTGTCTATTGTTGGGTTTGGTGGTTTAGGCAAGACAACACTTGCTAAAGCTGTTTATGACAACCTGATATATGATGTCCATTTCAAAGCTTTTGTTCCAGTTGGCCTGAATCCAGACGTGAAGACTGTGTTAAAGAACATTCTCATTGATCTGGACAAGCAACGTTACACAACTGAATTCAATTTGACAATATTGAATGAAAAGCAGCTAATAGATGAACTTCGAATTCCTCAAGGACAAGAGGTAGTCATCATCTTACCCTGGTGCATTTTATTTAAGTAATAACCAAAGTTGTATAACCAAAGTTGTATGATCATTCGAGAAATCTATACTATTTACATTACGAGTCTATTATGTAATATGTCATTATTCATTTAGTTTTGGTTATCTGATCGCCACTAAATTGTTTTTCATCAATATTCCTCTTCAACGAAATGTATAATTATTCGTGTCATCTTGAAGACTTGATTGAGGTCTTAAAGATTTTTTAGTTTAACTATATGACTCCGTCATTTCCATGTATTTAAGTTTATCTATATGACTCCGTCAAATGCATTTACATGTATATAGGTATTTCATTGTTATTGATGACATATGGGATGTACCATCATGGAACATAATAAGATCTGCTCTAGACAACAACAGCTTGGGAAGCAAAATAGTCGTAACTACCCGGAAGCATGATGTTGCTGAAAAAGTTGTTGGTTATTCTTATAACATGGAACCCCTCCCGCAGGAGAGTTGTAAAGTCTTATTCTATGGCAGAATATTTGGCTGTGAAGAGAAGTGTCCCAAACAATTTGTGGAAGTATCTGAAAAAATAATTAAGAAATGTGGAGGTGTGCCATTATCTATCATTACCACATCAGGTTTGTTAGCAAATAAATTGGGAAATATAAAATATTGGTGTGAGTATTGTGAGTCTATTGGTTTGGGGCTTGGAAGAAATAATCCAGATATGGAAAATATGAGGAAGATATTATCTCTTAGTTATTATGATCTACCAGCTCATTTGAAGACATGTTAATTATATCTTAAGTGTATTTCCAGAAGACTATAAGATTCATAAGGATAGGTTGATTTGGAGGTGGATTGCTGAAGATTTTCTAACACCTACGGAAGGGGGCCAAGTTTATTTGAGATTGGGGAGAGTTATTTCAATGATCTTGTAAATAGAAGCCTAATCCAACCAGCACGGTTGGATGAGGAAAGTTTGCCTACTGCTTGCTATGTTCATGATATGGTCCTGGACCTCATTTGTTCCATATCAAGAGAAGAAAGTTTTGTTACCACAATACTAGGTGATGTCAAGCAGAACACACCTTCTTGGGGAAGCAAGGTTCACAGGTTGTCCTTGAAAGTTACTAGTTGGCCTACGATGGACATGCCAAAACTAAGGTCACTTACTATTTTCAGTCATGCCATAATCAAATCAATGCCATCCCTTTCATGTCACCGTCTTCTTCGTGTATTGGATCTACAAGGTTGCAATCTTAAGGACCATTCAAATTTGAGTTTTGTTGGGTACTTATTTCACCTGAGGTTTCTAGGGCTACAAAATACTAGATATGAAGGTGAGCTCCCATTAGAGATAGGGAAGCTACAATTTTTGCAGACCCTAAACATATCTAAAACTGAGATAACAGAGTTGCCATCGAGTATTGTTGGGTTAACAAAATTGATGTGCCTGCGTCTTAATTGGGTTATATGTTTGCCAAATGGATTGAGGAATCTAACATCCTTAGAAGTGCTACAGGGTGCAGTTGTTGATTCTGTGCACATTGTGGAAGAGCTAGGCCATTTGACCCAACTAAGGATCCTCACGGTGGATCTGAAAAAAGATGAGGAAGGTGGATGTGATGAGTGTGAGAGCATGTACAATAAAGCTCTGGTCGAGACCCTAGGAAAACTGCACAAGATCCAACAGCTAAAAGTATTCTTAAATGACTTGGCAATGAATCTTGAAGGCTCGGTGGAGTCTCTAGGCAACCTGTCCTACCTTTGTATTTGGAAACTCACTTTGTTGCCTACATGGATTAATCCTAGATCGCTTATCCTCCTCTCTGTCCTTGACATAAGGGTGGCTGAGGTGCGAAGGGAGGATATCCAAGTCCTCGGGATGCTGCAGGCTCTGTTGCATTTCTTAAGCGCAATCACTAGAAACAGGTTTAGAACCCATCTCTAATAATGGCGCCAGAAATGCGCCGTTGACATTCCCAAGTGAAACCACCGTGTCGGTGATCTGAACGGGATTATCAACGGTGATAGATCTTGCCAAACAAGATATTCATCCGCAAGCGCACGATCTATCATTGTAGCATTTCACCCTAAGTATTCGGGGTATCGTTATTTATATTTTCCCGAAAGGAAGGCATGGTGTAAAAGTCTCTAATTCGGACATGGTCAAGATGATGACACGAATGTATAATAAACCAATGCTCATAATAGGGGTAAAATAGAATAGGTAGTAGGATAACTTGACACACACACTCAAGCCAATCTCAAGGATAAAGGGAAAATAATGAATAAAAGAATAAATCTAATATGGAGCAGGCATATCCTAGATAGTCATGTCAAGATAGCAGATACACACATGTTTTACTATTATAGATTCTAGTTCAAGAAAGCCAAGGTCTCTGTCGAATTACTTCGGGCACCGGCAATCGCCCAACCGGGATGGAGACCGGCATTTAGCACCGCGCCACACCCGAACGTGGGGATTACAAGGGACGGACAGGCTGTCACAACTCGCCGCCTACCCCTCAACCGTGGGATGCGCCACAAAGGATAGAAAACCCTTAGTCTAGACACCACGCCTACACTAGTGATTATTACTCCGGGCGTGTATACAAGGCTTACCCGGCCCCCGGGTCCTTCTACTGCAGAGCACCGCCCCGAAGGAACGGCTATCAATCCCACAACCCAACATCAACCAAGTCTAACTCTACGTAGAACTCATCATATTGATCTAGCTCTTAGGTCTAAACATGTATGTATGATAAATTAAGCACAATGTTCCATAAGACAAGATCATGATATAGAAACTATATACTAGTTCATCAATCAAGATTATGTCATAAGGACTTTACTCTAATTCAAGAACATGACTATATTGATAAGTAGAGAACAAGAACAAGATGAAGAACTCTAAATTGATCATACCGAATAGCTCCAAAATGTCTTGCTCTCCTTTATTAATCCTTGCCAAACTCCTCCTAAGTACAAACTAAGAAGAAGAAAAAAAGAAGAAGGAGAAGAAGAAAGAAGAAGAAGAAAGGGAGAAGAAGAAGAAGAAGAAGAAGAAGAGAGAGGCTACATTGTGTGGGTGTGTGTTACAATGGTGGGAGATGGCCTCCTTTTTATAGGTAGAGGAGAGGGGGCTCATTGGAAAATGTCCCTCCCCATATGGAAGGAGCCAAAACCGACCTGGGAATACCTTCCTAGTTTGCTAAACCGACCAACCAACGTCGGCAACATCAGTTTTGGAAGGTAACAAACCGCCTCGCCAAAGCTGGGCCCGAACCGCCTCGGCAGGGTGCGGCCGCACCAGGGAAAGCGCGCGCGCACCCCGCCGGGCCCCGCTCAGCCGGGCTTTGGCAGTGCGGGCGATTTGGGCCCCGAAAAGTTGTATGGCGGTATTTGCTCGGCCCAGTTCTGCGTGTTTGGTCCATTTCTCCCTTGGGCTTGATGTTCTTCGTGAATGCGCTTTCCAGGAGGCGCCTTTTTGGTACATTTTCCACTTGTTTCTTATATAAATCTGCACAAAATTATTTTGGCACTACAAGTGGAATTATGTCAATAATAAATGCATATGTGTGTAGTAAGGTATAGTTTCACCCCCTTATCGGTAGAATGTTGACGTTGAAAATGTGTCGTTAGTGACCGGCAACAAACTCCCCAAGCTTACCCTTTGTGCGCCCTCGAGCAAAAAAGATAAGTACTTGGTTGTTGATCGAGAGTTGCTACTATGCCGATTATGTTTTTCAAGTGCCACGGTTATAATAAGACTTTCTACTAGAGTTTGAATAAAATGGCATGCCTTTGCTCACCCTTTATTACCTTTCATCGTAGCGGGGCTTTTTAGCTTTTCTCACAGCCTTGGGCGGTTGCCGATAGAACGGTTATAACGTAAATACTTTTCATTCATCCTTTTGATCAACTTTCTCATCCGGGATTTTTTTTAAGTTCTATTTTGTTTTTCGAGAAAGTATGGGCTTTATTGCTATATATTTTTTTATATAAAAATTTTTTTTTTTTTTTTTGGAGAGGTGGGCTCTGCCGCCCTAGACTTTGTCTTTTATTTCCTCTCTTTTTTTTAGAGATGTGGGCTCTACTCGCCCTCGGACACATGTCCATTTTTCATCTCTCTTTTTTTTTTTTTTTTTTTTTTTTTTTTTTAGCATAGCCCATATCATTTCTCTTTTCTTTCAAATTAGATTCCCGGATGTCAAGTTTCTTTTTTGGACAAAATCATAGCAAATCCATTTGTACCATATCATATTTGGCAACAACTTAGACTAGATAGAGCCTGTGCAACCCACATGAATCAGGTTTTTTTTTTTTTTTTTTTTTTTTTTAGGATGAGTTTTTAGACTTAGCCATTAAACCCAAACTTTAGAGAAATTCGAATTATAAACTAGGCACAGGCAAAACATAAGACAGAGCAACTATTCATCATTTCAACAGGGGTAGAACTAAACATTTCTACAACACATATATATGGAGTGGAATAAATCTCCTCTCTCTCTTTCTTCTTCCCCCTTTTTTTTATTATTATTTTTATTTTTTTTTTTGTTCTCATACCTCATCATTCATATAAGATAAGGAAATAACCGAATGGAATGTGAGATACGAGTTACCTTTTGTGGGAGTCCTCCCCAAGCTAGCTTTTGACTTACCTTTGGTTTATGAATGTTGCTAGCTTGTGAACGCTATGAATAGATCTTTGATCAACATCATCTTTTGAGCGTGTCGGAGACTCCCCCAAGCTTGTCTTTTGATGATCTTGGAAGAGCGACAACCTCTCTTGGGGTTTCAAAGGTTTTTTTTTTATTTTTTTATTTATATTTTATCATTATCATTTTTTTTGTTGGTTCACCAAACAACTTCGATCTCCATTGTCATCTCTTAGACTTACCTTATGATGTTTGCTAAAATCCTGCAGGGGTTAGTCCATAGATTTGAGAGCAATAAGATTCATCTAATGAAGATGAAGACTTTGAAAGGTGAACAAAAAGATTAATTTTTTTTATATAGATTTTATGTAATAAAATTTTTTTTGTTAATTTTGATAATAAAATATTTTATAAAACATATATTTTTTTTTTAAATATACCCCATTTTTTTTTTTTTTTGAAATATACCCCATTTTTTTTTTTTTTATGAAATATATCCCATTTTTTTTGAAAATATTATAGATTTTTGTGTAGTAATTTTTTTTGTTTATTTTAATAATAAAATATTTTATAAAACACACATTTATATATATATATAATATTTATTTATTTATTTGGCATGGTAACGAAAAAAAGATGAGAGTGAAAAGTTCACATTACCATGTTTTTGTCCTCCCCAAGCTGGCTCAAAGCCCATTGGATCGGGGTTTTACCCCCGTGCTTTTTTTGGCTTTTCCTTTGTGTACCGAAAGTGTGTGTAACAACCACGCATGAAGGCAAGATAAAACTCCCGCGGTGGTAGCTTGATGATCCACCTCAGGCGGGCCACAAGGCTTAGGTGATACACACAGTAGTGTATATGGACCATGGGCCTTAGTGGTCACAAAGGTGTAAAGGAGTATGTTCCTCCTTTCCTTTACCTTCTCTTTTTTTTTCCTTCTTTTTTTTTATTGGACCTCTGCGTACCTGAGTGTACTTAACCGGCAGCTTTGAGGATAGAGTTCATAATTGCTGCATCGGTAGCGTGATGATCTTGATTTGGTAATGACTTCCTCACACCGGAGTAGAGGGAGGCGTACCAAACTCACCCAGTGCAACAAATGTCTTGGGAGAGAAAGATCCCTTCTTGCTTTCATGGAAGCAATGAAGGGTGGAGTCGGGTGTCTTCATTGTTTACTTTGATCTTGTGGGGCCAACCTCGCCTCTCTCTCCTCTTATTTCTTTTTTTTTTCTCTATTTTTTTTTTTTTTCTTTTTATAGCAAGGCGAGGCTAAACTCTTATTCATCTCTTTTTTTTTTTTTTTTTTTTTTTTCACTTCTCTTTTTTTATGACCCCCTTGTACGTGGAACTTGATATTATCACTGTCCTCCCTCTCACACTTGGACTTTCATGAAAAAGTCGAGTGTGCAAGATCGTGGTCTCTTTTTTTGAGTCGTTCCTCCGCCCAGGAGTATCAAAGTTTTCTTATCGATAGCTCCCCATGTTTTCAAGCATCGTGTGCCCCTTTGTTCTTCTTAGTCTCCACCTGAATGGTTAGCGACAAGAATACCCGAAGGTGCATACTAACTTGATAACATGTCCTTGCTTTTTATTTATAAGATTTTTTTTATAAAAGATTTTTTTTTTTTTTTTATAAAAGATTCTTTTTTTGTTTTTAGATAAACCTAAGATGAACAAAGATAACTACACATGCATATTATCATGAACATGTCCTAATAGATCATCCCTTTAACCAACGCCTTCCCTCGCAAGAACGGCGCCGCCAAATGCTTGTTGCATTTCTTAAAAGCGCAATCACTAGAAACAGTTTAGAACCCATCTCTAATAACGGGCGCCTTTAAATGCGCCGTTGACATTCCCAAGTGAAACCACCGTGTCGGTGATCTGAACGGGATTATCAACGGTGATAGATCTTGCCAAACAAGATATTCATCCGCAGTTTACCGTATCTATCATTGTAGCATTTCACCCTAAGTATTCATGGTATCGTTATTTATATTTTCCCCAAAGGAAGGCATGGTGTAAAAGTCTCTAATTCGACATGGTCAAGATGACACGAATGTATAATAAACCAATGCTCATAATAGGGGTAAAATAGAATAGGTAGTAGGATAACTTGACACACACACTCAAGCCAATCTCAAGGATAAAGGGAAAATAATGAATAAAAGAATAAATCTAATATGGAGCAGGCATATCCTAGATAGTCATGTCAAGATAGCAGATACACACATGTTTTACTATTAGAGATTCTAGTTCAAGAAAGCCAAGGTCTCGTCGAATTACTTCGGCACCGCAATCGCCCAACCGGGATGGAGACCGGCATTTAGCACCTGCGCCCACACCCGAACGTGGGGGATTACAAGGGACGGACAGGCTGTCACAACTCGCCGCCTACCCCCTCAACCGTGGGATGCACCACAAAAGATAGAAAACCCTTAGTCTAGACACCACGTCTACACTAGTGATTATTACTCTGGCGTGTATACAAGGCTTACCCGTCCCCGGGGTCCTTCTACCAGAGCACCGCCCCGAAGGAACGGCTATCAATCCCACAACCCAACATCAACCAAGTCTAACTCTACGTAGAACTCATCATATTGATCTAGCTCTTAGGTCTAAACATGTATGTATGATAAATTAAGCACAATGTTCCATAAGACAAGATCATGATATAGAAACTATATACTAGTTCATCAATCAAGATTATGTCATAAGGACTTTACTCTAATTCAAGAACATGACTATATTGATAAGTAGAGAACAAGAACAAGATGAAGAACTCTAAATTGATCATACCGAATAGCTCCAAAATGTCTTGCTCTCCTTTATTAATCCTTGCCAAACTCCTCCTAAGTACAAACTAAGAAGAAGAAAAAGAAGAAGGAGAAGAAGAAAGAAGAAGAAGAAAGGGAGAAGAAGAAGAAGAAGAAGAAGAAGAGAGAGGCTACATTGTGTGGGTGTGTGTTACAATGGTGGGAGATGGCCTCCTTTTATAGGTAGAGGAGAGGGGGCTCATTGGAAAATGTCCCTCCCCATATGGAAGGAGCCAAAACCGACCTGGGAATACCTTCCTAGTTTGCTAAACCGACCAACCAACGTCGGCAACATCAGTTTTGGAAGGTAACAAACCGCCTCGCCAAAGCTGGGCCCGAACCGCCTCGGCAGGGGTGCGGCCGCACCAGGTGGTGCGCGCGCACCCTGCTGGGCCCCGTTCAGGCTGGGCTTTGGCAGGCTGGCGTATTTGGGCCTGAAAAGTTGTATGGCGGTGTTTGCTCGGCCCAGTTCTGCGTGTTTGGTCCATTTCTCCCTTGGGCTTGATGTTCTTCAGGAATGCGCTTTCCAGGGGAGGCGCCTTTTTGGTACATTTTCCACTTGTTTCTTATATAAATCTGCACAAAATTATTTTGGCACTACAAGTGGAATTATGTCAATAATAAATGCATATGTGTGTAGTAATGTATAGTTTCACCCCTTATCGGTAGAATGTTGACGTTGAAAATGTGTCGTTATTGACCGTCAACAGGCTCTTCGTTTTCTGGAAGTCAATGTGTCTGGTGACGACATACAAGTGCTGGGAAGGTTCACTGTTGGCCCTGATGCCTTCCCATGTGCAAGAGTGTGCAGATTCAATGGTTTACATACTGTGCCATCTATGTTCCCACGAGGTGCTCTGCCCAGGCTTGAAAATTTTGATTTCCCCATCAGCATGCAGGATTTCTTCCAAGGTGAATTCACTACCGATGACCTGGCCTGGGACCACCTCCCATCCCTTCGTAGAGTGTCTGTCACTCTTTATGGTAGAAAGAAAGAGATGGATGAGTTGGAAATGAAATTAGAAGTGAAGCTGAGGCAAGAAATAGTTGGCCACCCCAACCACCTTACCATAAATGTATGGTAGAAGCTAATGACATGAGTGAAAAAATATGCATGTACGTACTCCAGCTTTCTTCTACTGAATGCATGCATATTTTCTACTGCTGTTAATTTCCACTCATAACTTGTTGGCTGCATGCATGTTTTCCGTCTCTAATTAATTGGTGCAAATGACACATTCTACAGCGACTCTCCTTTGACGCGTGCAGCTGAATGTCCACCTGAACTCCTCTTCAAATATTTCTACTTGTCGCCTCCGTTCTTCCTGGATTGGGATTGGATTTGATTCGATACGATGTACGTGTCCATACCTGGAGGGCATGCAAGTATGTATTCCTACTCAGTACTCAACTCATCATTTCTTCTTCCACTGAATGCAACTAGGTCTACTGTTTGTCCAGCCATGTCACGAGATGTTCGCAGAATGCATGCATGTTTTCTTTGGCAGTTCAAACTAGTCTCTTGATAGTTGAAACCATTCTAATTACAGCGTGTCTTTTTATTTTTGATGTGCAAGCAGCCCAGGGCGTCCTCCGACACATTCTCCTCTGGGGTCCGAGTCCATGGCCACGCCTGTTTGTACGCAGCTGCGCATTTATCCACTACAAAATCTCCGGGGCAACATGTAGTTCTTTTAATATTTGCGTGTCGTTAGAATCTAGTATCATGGAAGAGCAATGTCATTTCATTTCGATACAGGTCGATCTACTCGTGGATAGCGTCCATGTTGTACTTGACTGTATTGCTCTGTTTAGCCTCTGCTTCTTCCTGCACCAGATTGCTGCTACGGTGCTACTACAACTCGGTTCGGTCATTATTGTAAACTTGACTTTTGGCTAGTTTTGAAAAATATAAATTTGTACTTGATGTTGTCAAGAGATTACTGGTTTTGAGTAAAATGAGATATGGTACTAGAAATCTTTCCGCCACTATGTTAGAGAGTGCTCCAGTTGTTTGTGTCATGCCTGATCCAGTTGTTTCCTGAATGCGTTCCCTGAATGCATGGATCTTTTCCGCAGCAGTTCTGACTAGTCGCTTACTAGAGCAAATCATTCTACTTCTACAGCGTGTTTTTTTTTTGTTGTGCGCAGGAATATTGCTACCAATATTATTGGCATGTGAATGTGATTGAAAACATCTGCATATGTATCTACAACCCGCACAGGAGGCCCAGGTCAACGTGTGGCCACGGCTCTATTCTTTGGAGCATATCTGCAACCCCCCACGAGAGCATATTCTTTGGAGCACAGTTGGAGGATCAAAGACAAGCAGAAATAATCAAATTAATTTTGGCCGAATTTAGAGCATATATGCAAAATCAAAAAAAAAAAAAAACATCCCAAGGAGGTTTTGCCAAACAGTGCCACGGCAGCTTTTGTTGTGTTCCCGTATCGCCCTCAGAAAATGGCCCAGGCCTATTTATGCCCCCAGTTTGCATGTATTTTAATATAAAATTTTATGTATTTACTTTATATATATCCCTGGCTTTGAGATAATGTATTTTAATATAAAATTATATATGTATTTCCTTTATATATCTCCCTGGCTTTGAGATATGCCAGCATTTATGTGGAATTTGATTTACACTAACAATTTCTCTCTATATAAACCGAGCACAGGCAGCAGTCCATTTGCACCCCGAAACACAAGAAGAATAGTAGCACTCCATTATTATTCCTCTACCTCAACACACCATCATTACCTCTCCCTGATTATTTATTGTGGATCAGAGGCAGCTAATCGATGAAATTGCACAATCAGCAGAGAAATATACAACATTTAGAAGAAACTTATTACGAAATTTATTCCATGCTTAATTTGGTAATAGTAAACTATGATATATGGTATGAACAATGATGCCATATCCTGGCTTTGAGATAGACCAGCATTAGTGTGACATTTACACTAACTTTTTCCCTCTATATAAACGAGCACAAGCATGTGGCTACGATATTTTCCCTCATGACACCCACCTAGGCATCTATCTATCTATATATATCTCTACACCTACGAAACTCCAAACCCTCCTTGCTTACTACTCTTAGATTTTGAAGGACCGAAAAGGCGACTAGAGAGGGGCCGGGGTGGTGGGTTTGAATAGGAGTCTCGAAAAATTCTTTCGAATTGTCGAACTTGTAGCTCTCACGTCCCTCAAAAATAAACCACACACGCACACGGAAGATCAGGAACTAGCTCAAAATGTTCTAGACGCACAGCGGATCAACGGAAAGAGATCGACACAAGACGGGGCAAAACCAAGGAAAAACAGCACAACACGCCAGGTCGGCGGACAGTCCGATGACAATTTTTCCAGACCCTAGACTCTCCGCGATATGGATCCGGACTGTCCGCCGCACAAATTCCAAAACCACACTAATGCTGGAAATGTCCGGCCGATGAGCGTCGACTGTCCGCCGGCTAAAACCAGAAAAACAGAACTTTCCGGGAACCCTGCTGGAACCTCTGTTGTTAACCATAGTCCGACTATCCGCGCTCTCAGGTCGGACTGTCCATCGCCACCTCCTCAAACACGAATAGAAACACACTGCCGCTGGACACCCGCGCACACGACAGAGTCGATCGTCCGGCCTAGGCAGTCGGACTGTCCGAACTTGCCAACGTGTGGCCGAACTAGACTGTCCCGTGCCTGACGGCAGGACTGTCCGCATCTACTAGACGACACATGAACAGCAGTGCCGCCGGCGGTGATTTCTCTCGAAATCGATCCCCAACCTGATCAATACTAAATCTTAGGTCACAAAATTAAATCTAGGTAAACTGGACATGTAGGTGACCAAATCCCCAAAAAAAATTCTTCATTTGACCGAGAATTTCAGATCACGCTCAAACCCCTGCTCAAATCCACCGACACAAGAGGATTCAATGGATTTCCTTTGGTGAATCTCTTTGGTTCTTGGTCACAAACGGATTGTAGCAACAAGAATCTCGAGAAACGGTCCACAACGATGAATCGAGCACTAGAAAGGGGAGGAGAAAAAGGCTGCGAAAATAGAACACAAAAAACTCATAGCAAAATCACAGCACACGTGAGTCGATCTCGACTCAAAAGCCCAGAGGGCATGCACACACCGAGGGGTGTGCTTCCTACAAACAGATTCACAAAATAATTATCCGGACCTCTCCCACTCTAAGCAACTACAAACCGAAACCCTAACTGGAACTAGAAACTAGAGAGGCGACCTGAGATGGAGGGCTGCCCTCTCTATTTATAGTCTTGATCCAAATGACCATCTTACCCCTATTGATACAATTGCCGAAACCACTTAGCGAGAGGCATAATGGCCGCACTTGGATATCTTTCTGATCCGACGGCCACCGCGGCGTCCCTCATTTGTAGCATTGCTCCATCCACCTCCCACAAACCGCCACGTGTCGCCCTTCCGTCCACCGAAACATCCACCCAGCTTTTGAGGCCCAAACCCGCAAAAAACCGCCACCAATGGTTTTGAGGCCCAAACCACCAAACCCGCCCCCGTGATTTTAAGGCCCAAACCACGAAATCGGCCACCGGTGGTTTTGAGGTCCAAACCACCAAACCTCCGATGCAAGGCACCAGTCTTGATCGCCCGAAAGTCGCCAAGTCGTCCGAGACGCCCGCTCTACATGCACACTCGTCGCCTTGACCCGATCGACACGGTCCCTCCATGTCCTCTTTGCATTCATTGATGTCCTAGATGTCAGCCACCATGGCTAGCCACACAATGACCGTCCCTCGGCCCAAGCCTCACGCCTGTCCTTTACCTCCGTGGTCCGGTCGACCCGTCATGTCCTCCTTGGCCCCTTCACCTCACCGTCGCCTACCATCTCCGAGTCCACACCTATACAACACGAACCAAGAGATACATCTTCAACACACTCCACATGTGCCGATAAACATAGCCGAAGCATAAAGAATAAAGGAAAATAGAAGTAAAATGTTGACTGCTGACAATCACTCAATCACACAACTAAACACATTTGACCTAAATTAACCATGTGTTCGCAGATTTCGTACCGCACATGGAAGGAGGCGAGCCGAGATCAAGCAAGAGATAGTGACGGGATGGGAGTCATCATGCTAGTGGCACGAAAGAAACAGGCTCGACAAAGATAGGGATTACTAATGTAATGGCCCCATAGCGATTACTAATGAACTACGTGGTTTGTGTAATGGCCCCATAGCTATTACTAATGAACTACGCAGTTTGTTTCATGAACTACACGGTCTGAATTACATGGTCTACTTGGCCCTCGTGCCAATTTAAGTAGACTGAGCAGAAGAAGAAGGGTGATTTCTTCTTGTCGCTATGGGCCGACGATTATGTCGGCAAGCTCCCCTGGTCCTAACTCTGACACCAAAGGAGCTCTGTCAACAGAGGTCCAGTGAGGCTCTCTAATTTGTGATTTGTCCCCCATTCTTCCTTGTTGTACATGTGTCCATATTTATGTAGTCGATCCCCTTTGCTGATGTTCGATTTGTTCTATGGGCTGGGTATTTTCCTTTGTTCCGATCTTCCTGAACCTGATGCCATTAGAACTCTTCTTAATTGGAGGCACAATGACGCTCTCTGATTTTTCTTCCCCACTCTACCCTAACCTGTTTGTACCTACAATAAGATTAGAGATGTCCAATGCTTCTACACTCTACTCCATGGGACGTGGGACATAACCACAAGAAGACATTAAATGTTTCTCTCACACAAACTAATTTTGCATCGGTGAGGAGGCAGTTGGTTTGTTCCATTCCTAGTAGTATTTATTTTTTTGTTGTACCAAACCAAAGTTTTGTGTTTGATCTCCTGTAACCTTCAAAACTCATCAATGCTAGATGAAGTCTACTTAGATAATTTATGATCTATTGCTTTTTTGTAACCTTTAAACTCTCCTATTCATGAGAAACAAGATAATTGCATTTACATCTAGTACTAGTTACACCATTCCAAATGTGCAATGTTTGTATTTGGATTTTGTAATTTTGTAAAACCATGTTCCTTGTGCATTTCGTAATAGTTAAAATCTGTTATTTGTGCTTATCCAGGTTGAGTTGCAGTGAAATGATAGTCATTTTGAGTAGCCGGTGATTTTCTCCGCATGCATGAGCCGAATTTTATATTTCTATACATGTACATTTAAATTGCATTAACAACAATTACTATTTGCACTATTTGAAATGTGCAATTTTCATATTTGTGTTTTACAATTTTGTTTGGAAATTATATTTTTACATTACAGGTACTGTATCAGAGTACCTTTCCTACGGTATGGTTCCACTTGTAGTTGAGACTTATTAACTTCTGTGATTGTGCATATATCGTTAGAAATCTATCTATTGTCTTTAAAAATTGGAGCATCAATTATGTGCAGGCATGTGTCACCAAGGCTTTAATTCCCCTTGTCTGTTTTGTGCTTTATTGTTTTTCTAGCGTGGAACTTCCTTACTATTAATTGTGATAGAAAAAAAATGTTAATTGTGATCTATGCTAGGGTAGACCAAGAATCTGTGCTCTGTGAATTGTAATTTGTGATCTGTGCTAGGGTGGACCAATAGTTTGTGGTACTGTGAATTGTATTATGAGGTCTGTGCTAGCGATCTTACTCACAGGTCTGTGGTAGCCAACTCATCCTATTTGTTCTCTCATATATTTTAACTGTGTGTTGCATACACTGTACAAGAATGGTGTGTTTAGTATCCATTTCTTTATTGCACATTCATAAGTAGTAAATTGCATACATTAATTAATGCAATTATGGTGCTGAACATGTGTAATATCGATTTTGGTTAATTTAGAGGATGTAATTATTCTTGCTTTAGGGCCTCGATATTCTTCTCCTGTCTGGGCTATTTGGGATTGGAAATGGATCTTTTGTTTTAGTGTAAGCACCAAACATTACATTTTTATGGAATGCATATAATTTCTATTTTAAGAGAACTCTTATCTTTAGGGAATACATCTTTCGGGTTGATACGACAACTGTTTCCTTAACTGTAGTGAAAATGCTGAAGGGTAATGTATATATTAGCTGGTTTCATTATATTCTTCTCGATTCAAGGTAAGTTAACTTGTCATGGGACTTGTATTTGATTCCTTACTAGATCTTTTGAGGTAGCAGATTTTAAGCCTAACATGTATGATGGAACTAAACTCTACAAATTGATCATTATTGCACATCTTCACTAGATCTTTTGTGATCTGTGCTCTGTGATCTGCCAATTGTCCTTATGCCTATATTTATTACACTGTTCCTATAGTACTGCTCCGTATGTTGTCCTTCCTATAGAAAGCCCTGTTTGTTCTGTGCTTGCGAAAGTGCTTATCCAATGAGTTCGGTGCCCTCGATATCTGCTGCCATTTTCATCCATTTCGTGGTCACGTCATGCACCCTCATGACACCCACCGGGGCATCACTGGGTATTTATATACATACAGTACATATACAAACACAGAATGAATCGAAGGTACGACTTTATTTATTTATTTTATTACTTATCAATTCTTCTGCTGTTCAATTGAATTGGTTAACATGCATTTACGTCTGCTGATTGCTTTCAGATGCATTTACGTCGAGCAAAAATGCAAAGACAAATTGCAGTCCAAGTTCATCAGTTCCAAGTGCACACGAGCGTGATGCAATTCAATCTTTGCTGCACCCACACTTGACGCGGGGATGACGACTGCAGCTGGCGATGGCAGGATGCAGACCTGCTTAGAGCCATATATACTGTGATCCAATGAACACGCTGAAGATGATGGTTAGAGCATCTCCAACAGTTTGCCAAATGGACTTGGCATTCTTGATTTTGTGCCAAAACCATAAAAATTTGTCTCCACCAGTTTGGCAAATCACTTGCATATTTTGGCAAGTTGGCAAAACTCCTCGCGCATATATGCGCGCACCGCGTGACTTGGCATTCATAGGCCTCGGTCGTACCTTCCACGCGTGCGACCTAAAGTTTCTGTCGATCTCCATCCAAGCCGCCTGAGCTCCTTCGCCGATCCCCATCGACGCAGCTAGCCGCTTCACCGAAGACCAACGACGCCAGGCCGAAAAGATAGACATGCATCGTACCTTCCGGTGCCGCGACTTGGCTCATGGGGCACGCCGCGCCGCTACTCCTGCTCGACCTGCCGCTGCCGCGCCGACGACGGAGCTGCTACAGCCGACGGAGCTGCTACAGCCGTCGCCACAAGCAGTACGAGGCATGGATCCCCGGCCTCCCCTCCACCACACTGTCGACGGCATCGATCCCGCATCCTCTGGATCTAGAATGAAAAAGGTTAAAAATTAAATAGTGAAATTTTTTGCTGGGACCTGATGCAAAATGCCTAGTGACGTAGAATTTACGTATTACATGGGCTTGGTCAATTTACAAAAGTTCTATGTTCACTTTGCAAAAGTGTTATTTGTATTTTTCTTTAATTGTATTTAATTAGCTAAAAATTTAATTTTAGGGAGTGAGTTATGCTAAACTGTTGGAGCAGGGCTATTTTTTTTTTTTAACTTGGCATATACTTTTGTGAGTTGGCAAATCACAACATTTGCAAGTAAATTTTGGCAAACTGTTGGAGATGCTCTTACCAAATAGTATGTAGCAATAATAATTCTATTTAGATATGTAATGGATCGACTTGCTCTTGCAAGTAAGTAAAGATTAACAATCAGTAAACACCTAACTTAAGGTCCAAATCTCTCCAAAAAGGCACAGCTAGTACGTTAATTCTGACTAGATGCGCTGATAAAAAGATAATTTTGAAAATTGTCATACAATAATAAATAATATATATCCATTATATCTATTATAATTTTCAAAAAAAAAAATACACAACTTTCTCATTATTAAAAATATATGAAGTAAAGTAGCCTCCTCATCTTGCATCCAGAAACTAGGGGCTATATAACTAAGACAGCATGTTAGTTCTCACTAGATGCACCACAATGATATTTTATTTCAAATACTAGATCATTTGGGCACAGCCACGAAGACCTGCAAGATGCAGCCGTTCCTCACAGAAGTAGTTATAGAAATAGAGAATGGATATATGACTATATCAACTAGATATAGAGATAGTAGAAAACACATTGAAGAGCTCCAATATAGATATAGAGATATAGGTATTGAAAAGATAAAGATCACTGGAAAAGATTTTCTGATATATTTATTATTCGGGTCTAACCTAATTAAGATATACCCATGAGCCAAGATATAAGTATATTAATTCCAAACAAGGTTTCCTCTATAAAAGCACCTACAAATGCTGAAACAAATTAGACAACAAACGCAAAAACTAAAGGAAACGACAGCAGCATGGCAAGGATGATGCACTATTTGATGGCTACTTCGATCGTGGTTCTTGTGATCTGCTGTAAGAAACCATACCTTCGTACTTTGATCTGCTGCACGCTGCCATATTTTTAGACATTTTCGTATGATCATTTGTTATTTTACCGACCAGTCTTGGTTATAGTACTGACATTGCATTGCCGTGTATTCTTGCTTGTGCAGGTTTCTTACCTTGGAGCATGCAGCTGCAGCAAGACTTTTTCTTCCCGGTTGCCCACTGTGTGGATGGCCCCAGCTGCGTATCTGTTTGCCACCACAACGGAATCATGACCAATAATGCGTACTGCGTAGCACCACCTCCAAATTCTCAGCTGTCCTATTTGTGCTGCTGCCCACCACAGATTTGAATGGTGTAGTTAACAGTTAATGCATCCAGCATGTCTGGTGCAAATAAAATTGAATCATCTGCTTATCCATCTGTTGTTAGCAGTCTTCTATCAATATATGTCTTGTCTGTTTTGTTTCCTCCAGCAGAAAAAAATTGATTCCATACGCAAGGTGGTTGCCTTACATCTAATTTTCTGGTTCATCGCCTTACCACCAAGCAGCGATTAGTATATACCACCGGCTCCCGCACACCAGACAGTGGTGTTTCCTGCCATGATGGGCGTGGTTAGGGGAGCCGGATTCGGTGCATCGCGTCTGTATCCTCAGCGCCTGACGCGCGGACACCAACCAAATCGGACGCCGCGAAAAACGCATCGGTCGTTCGTCTTGGCTTTGCGTTTTGCCCAGCAAGTCGCCTCTTCCTCGACCATGCTCGGCAATGAAAGTTTTAAGATCTTGCTGTGTGCATGGCATTGAATGCAAATTTCTTGACAAGGTCGTCATCATGTTTCCAAGACTCTTCACAAGCATGATTAAAGCGGTAAGTCCACATTGTCATGAATGTGTTAAAAATGTGTCCTTTTGGCTTGAGGGATTCATAGAAGTCATCGTAGGTTACATGAAATCCAAGTATGCAAACAAAAGGTGGCCTAAAGAAAACAAATACAAGAACTTAATAGCTTAGTCTAATAGAGAACATATAACATAATCTAAAAAGAAACATATTGTAAGGCGGGTGCAACGTGGTAATAAAAAGACGCTTCTTAAGTGCATAAATTGGAGAGAGAAAAAGATGCAACAATGGGAAAGAACTAACTGACCAAAATATCAATGGGTCTGAAACATGCAAATTTAATTAAAGAAAATGTTGTATAGAAGCATCACTTGGAAATAAGTACTGTAGAATTGATTAAAGTAACACTAACTCAGTATGACTCATTTGATAGAACAGAGTTTACTGACACCTAATGAACAAAATTTGTAAATATGAAAAAGAAGACTTATGAAACAAGCACATATAACAAAATTTGGTGCCCATCTTATATATCTATGCTTTATGCAAACACTCATATCTTATGACAAGGTGTGCTGGACCGTGTTGAACCTGTATTATTTAGACTGCTGCAACTAGTCCCATAGGATGTTTCAATGCTTCTTATGACATGTTTAACTAGTCATAGTCGCCTTTTGCAAGTCATACATTTTACGTGTGTAAACTACTTCAAAATGATGTTGCAATTGCAACAACTTCCATTCAAGCTCACAAATCTGATGTCGCCCTACATAACCTCATCTTTTTAGGTAGTTATCACTTCCGCATGTAACAGGGGGGAAATATTCATGTTTCAGGACCACATTTTGAAATGTAACAACTAATTCAGCTACTAGAAACATACAATTCATATAATTGTAACAGTAGTAACAATAGGATGTTTCAATAGAGCACTTACAGATGCAACAATGGGGAAATCTTCATGTTTCATAAGCACAATTTGAGATGTAACAACTGCTTCAAGTAATTGCAACATAAAATAAAGGTACTTGCAATATAATTAAATTAAATTACATTGATCCTTTGTAATTTCACACAATCATTCGAGACTATTACGTCACACAATCATAATTAAAATAAATTACAATGATCTTTTGTAATTACTAGCAAATGGCAGAAACAAAAACAACGAATCATTTTGCCATACTTCACGTGCAGCTGTCTAGTACCCCAAAAAGCACAGGTCACAGAGATGAGAAACCCCAAATACAATGTATTCCTTTGTTTCACTAGATTATCTACACAAAAAGACTATTGACATGTGGGTCTTTGGCTAATTCATGCTATTCTCCTTCACAAATTTCTCAACGGAGATGTCGCTCATGGGCGACCAAAGGAGTACGCTAGCCACATGCTTCCTGTAGTCAACCATTCAAACCAGGAAAAAGAGGCAAAAACTAAAATGATGCCAAATGTGAATGAGTGAATTGAAACAAGTTTTTTGCACATTTGAAACAAGGAGTGTTCCTTGAAGCATTGAAGAAAGCTATTTGGTGTTGGAACATATTCATGCATACAAGCACCCAGTGATCTTCATGAACAATTGAAAAGAAAAAGCTACATGCAAAAAAGAAATGTATCGGTAATCTGACTAAACAATGAAACAATATATGGAACTAATTTGAACATTTCATCATGGTCACTTGAAACATATCAGAAAAAAACAAGCTGCAACATAGGTGACAAATCCAGGGGCTATACCAAGTGCACCTGAGACAATGCCCATGATCAGAAAAAAAACAAGCTGCAACTTAGAAGTGATCAGAACACCGCGCTTTGCCATGATCACCTTCCCTTGCTCTTTCATTGCAAGTGCAAGCTCATCAAAATCTTTCTCCAACAAAGAATTATGTTGCGCCAATAGAAGTTGGTATTCTTCAGGAAGGGACTGCAATGAAAATAAACATTTGCAATGTCAAAAGCAGGAGAGATTACACTGAAACATAAAAGGAAGCACACTGTGAAACATGAGGGGGATATAAAGAAACGCATGAAAGGCTTGAATAGCCTGCGCAATCCATCCATGCCTTAAGACTTAGCTGTGTGGGATCTTCGCCTTCTTCAAACATTTGCGGCTCGCGTGACCTCACACCGCCTTCTGCAGGCATTCACGACGGAGGTGGAAATTAACCACTCAAAGGCACGAGGGTAGGATAGGGGTTGGTCCTTCGAAACTAACAATGAATGGAGATATATGATGTCAACAATTAATGGAATGACTAAAAGAAATGACAAATAAAAAGCATCAAACTCACACGCTGTTTCCCATATGCATTGAGCTGAAGTCTACTCCTAACCTTTGAAATGAATTTGAAGTCTTCATATATGATATGACAAATGTGTGGCATAGAATAATTGATCTTGTGAGTAGAACGATCAGCAGGTAAGTTAAGGTAGTCCATAAGCAATCCACGTTACCTTATAAGCAATCCACGTAGCAAAAATTTGATGGCCCAACATTAGGAAAATATGGGGCTGTAGTATATGGAAACATATGTAATGAAACATGTATAGATAGTTACTGAAATACATGAGGTAGTACCAATGGAACAATGAAAAATGTGACTGCAAACTAATGGAATAAGGCAAAAATAAGGAACACACCGAAAGGATAATAAGGCAGGAGCCAATATAGGGGCTGCTTGAAACACCTGCAGCTTCACGGCCTTTGGTTTTCAGAATATTAATTCCTGCATAAAAAAGGGGAAAAAAAAGCACTCCCATCTAAAATTACTCATACCTCGTGTGACTCACGGCCTTTTGCAGCCAGCGTGCCTTCTTCAACGGAGATTGCTTGACACCAAGTTGTGGCGTGCTTCGCCTAGAGGATGGTTGGCCTGTCTTCATCCACACCTTCATGATTGCTACGCAACTCCACCTAGGAACAGCACCACTCCACCCGTCCATCGAGGAAGAGCACCATCTCCACCTGCATCATCGCCATTGCTGGATGAATGAGCACTGCTGACGGAGTGGCCCCTCCTCGGTGGGATGAACTTGCCAGTTGTCGTCCCCGCATCGGTCGATGGAGAGAAGTGCGGCGGAGGAGCGTGGTGGAGGGTATACAGTCAGTGAAGAGAGCCGCGGTGGAGCGGATTGGCGGCGCGCGAGGGATCCAGTTGACGGCGCGCGCCGCTGCGATTCGGAAATGCCGCTGGCGGGGCGAGCACGCTGCTGCGTAAGCGCCGGGCGCGATGCGGTGACGCCTTGGCGGAAGGTTCGAGTAGGGTGGAGGCGATCGCGAAAATGCCGAAATAGGGAACAAATGCGGGGGCTGCGTTTTTTAGCAGAGGCTTGCATTGGATGGGCCGCGGCCCAGTAACGCTTATGCGTCCGATCGGTGGGACGCCGAACCAGAGCATTACCGAAGACTTTTTTTTTCTTTTGGTGGCAGCGACCTACAGGCTACAGCAGCTACGATTTCTGGCCAGCAAGACCAAGGTCAAATGTTTATTGGTTGAAGCAATTTTCCAGTGCACAAGGCCTGGGCCACCTGCAGCCTACAACAGATAAGATTGGTCTAAAATCGGTGAGGTGCTCGTGCTGTTGGCCCATGTCTAGATTTTAAACTCATCTCCATGTTTGGATACTTTTTTTTTTTGAGAAAACCATGTTTGGATATATGGGTAGCCTCTGCTGCCACTATGTTAGGAGAGTGCTTTGCTGAAGTGCTTTCGTGGGCTTGCACTGGCGTCGGCCTTCTGGAACCTGGGCCACCTGTTTGCCCACCAGCCCATTACTAGCTGCCAGCTTCCGGCTCTTCAATTCTTGCTTCCCTTGCGCTACACTAGCGTCGGCTTGTTACCAGAATGCATGGATGTTTTCTGCAACAGTTCTGACCAGTCGCTTATTGGTGAAAATCAATCTTCTTCTACATCGCGTCTTTTTTGTTGTTGTTGTTGTTGTTGTGTGCAGGAAAGTAGCTACAAATATTACTGACATGTGAATGTGATTGAAAACATCAGCATATGCATCTCAACCCACACAGGAGCCAGGGCGTCCATAGCTGCATCTACAACAATCAGCCCAGGTCGGCCATGGCTCTATTCTCTGGAGCATATATGCAACCCCCACTAGAGCATATTATTTGGAGCACAGTTGGAGGATCAAAATACAAGCAGAAAGAAACAAATTTGGCCAAATTTAGAACATATCTGCAAAATCCAAAATAACCAGCCCAAGGTGGTTTTTGCCAAACAGGCCCACGGCAGCTTTTGCTGTGTTCCTCTCTCTAGTATCCCCCAGAAAATGGCCCAGCCCCAGTTATGTCCCCGACTTGCTAATATCTTTTCCATGTATTTTAATATAACCCCCAAAAAAATAAATTTTAATATAAAATTATATATATATATATATATATATATATATATATATACTTTATATATCTCCCGGCTTTGAGATAATGGTTAATGCAAAGTTATATGTATTTCCTTTGTATATCTCCCTGGATTTGAGATATGCCAGCATTAATGTGGGATTTGATTTACACTAACAAATCCCCCTATATAAACGAGCACAAGCATCAGCCCATTTGCATCCGAAACACAAGATTAGTACCTGAGTATTTTTTAATACGTTGAGGGTAGTGCACTCCATAGCTGCTGCCATTTGCATCCTACTCATGGCCATGTCTTGCACCCTCACACCCACCTTTTTTTTCCGTATAAAGGAATTAACATTCCGACCTCTATGGTAACCCACATAGCATAAAGTCTCTCACGTGACCACACACAACCAAACTTATTACAAAAACTAAGAATTAAAAAGCTTTAGTACATGAAAATATATGTACTAAAGATGTACTACATCCAAAAAAGAATTGAGTTTACTACTTATGACAGTGCTAAAGATATCGATGTCGCTTCATGGCGGTCTTGAAAACAGCTACCACGCCTCGAACAACGTGCACCAAAATGATCTTGAAAGAAACTCATTGGATGTAGACCACCCCCACTGCAGCAGGCAAATCAGCCCACGCTTGAAATCGTATGCCCTCACAGATACCCCTCCACCTTGATGTAAGGGTGGCATTCGAATAGCCACCATCAATCTTTTGTGCGGAGAAAGACCCCGAACTGTCTTCGATCCACCGCCTCTTTCGCCCGATGACCGCACGCGTGATAACGGGCCCCACGCCAACCATCTCCGTGGGCGCCGCCCTCTATAGAATGGAGGACGTGCACCGCCGCTTCAGCCATTGGAAAGCCAGATTTGAAGAGGGCGGGTGTGGGCGCTGGCAGCGGACGCCTTGAGCTCGAGGCGGAGGCCAAGTGAGGCAGCGATGTGGAATTACTCGCCGCCAGAAGATCGGTGCTCAAGACGCCGGGATCGCGGGTGGGAGGGACGACGAGTTCGCCGGGAGCGCCGCACCGGCGACGCCCGCCGCCAAGGCTGCACGGTGGAGGCCATGCATCCGACCTCTAGGCCGCCGATCCAGCAGAGATGCGCAGCAGGCCGCCGACCAAAGAGCGCATCGGCGCCGCATTTCAGATCGCCGCATCGGAGCACTCGGGCGAGGAAGGCCCAGCCGGCGATCGTGGGGTAGGATCCGCACGATGGGGGGCCGCCCACGACCATCCCCGCCCCGACAGACGGAGACGACCAGCATCAGCAGCATCGCAGCCTCCCGCACGGGAGCCCCGTGGCGACACGCGGCGGCGGCCCGGCGACCACGATGCCACAGCCCCACATGGAGCGTGCGCAGGCGCCCGCCCAATATCAAGTGAGAAGGGACCGGGCGGCGGCAGGCAGTGGCGGCAACGGCCTCCGCCAATGGAGGCCTAGCCGGGCGATCCGCGGGGGCAGGATCCGCGGCTGGGGGGCGCCTGTGGCCATCCTCGGTCCCGACGCGACGGATACAGCCGGGTCCAAGTAGCACCGCTGGGCTCCCCGCGACGGGAGCCATTGAAGTGACCGCGGGCGCAGCTCCTGGCGATCGCGCGATGCCGCGCATGCGCCCAGATGGAGCGCCGCGGGCAGCGACCTTCGCCGATGGCAGCACGGGCGAAGCCATGGCTGCATCGCGGGTCTACTACAAGGGTGCAGGGGGAAGAGAACGGGGCCGGGGAGGAGGCAGTAGTGGTGGGGGAGGACGCACGGAGGAGGCTGGTGCCGACGCTGGGATAGCTGTGCCGGCGCCCGGCGTCGGGGCGCCCCCCCAGGCCGGGGCTCTCGGATCCCCTCCGCAACAGTCCAGCTGAAGGTGATAGTCTAAAACATGAATTTAGACCCCTAAGAATTCCCCTCATACCCACCTGGACGCAGATTGACGGCTGCTGCACGCACACTTGACTGCGGCAGGCGATGGCAAGCTGCAGACATGCTTAGAGTTAGAGCCATACATACACTGGTCCAATAAAGGTGCTGAAGATGGTTATATAGATATGTAACAGGTCGACTTGCTCTTGCGTGTAGAAAAAGATTGACAATCAGCAAACCCACGAGATAATATTTTAATCAAAATTTTCCATTCAAATGTACTCCCTCCATATTTGAAAATAAAGACATTTATGACAGCGACACGGCCTCAAAGCGCAACTTTGACTTCTCTTTTCTATAAAATATTTATTAAAAAATTATATATGTATACTTTTATGAAGGTATTTTTCAAGACAAATCTATTGATATGATTTTCACATTTCTAAACTCAACAACTTAAAAGTTATTCATGATTTATGTTCCTAAGGTTTGACCCAAACCTTTTCCAAAACGCCTTCCTTTTCCAATATGGAAGGAGTATCTATTTTTTCATAAACAACTCTTACATTTGTGACCTTTACAAGTCAAATATATAATATGTGTTCTCATATTGGAATTGAGATGGTTGAGTGGGACAAAACAAATATTGAAGTTGTAGTATCCAACAGGATATTCAACTTTGTTGTTAACAATTTTTTATTTGAGCTCATTTATATGGTCAAATGCTCCTTCCGCTTCAAATTATTTGCTATGCACTTAGATATACACAATGTCTAGATATATAATAAAAGAGATGTGTTTGGAAAATGTCCGTTTTATAATTTGAAACAAAGGGAGTATACAATAAGAATAGTAGTACTTGTGTCACAGCTCGTCGAACTGGTCTATTCGAGGGGATGGCGAGGGACGGACTGGGGCGGGTGGCAGAGGCGATGCAGGGCGGCTGTGGCACAATGCCAGGCGGCGGCGCGGGCGCAGGTGCCAGCGGAAGGTCTAGAGTAGAGACGGCGCGCATCCGGATCCAAAAAGACTAGAAGAGTAAGATGGAGGCACAGTAGGGATGGAAGGGAGGGAGGGAGTACCCGTGCTCTGGTGGTGCTCGTCGGCGGCCAAGGTGACGAGTGGCGGCAGGACAGCAGCGACGGTCGGAGGATGTAGAGAGCTGAGGACGCCGTGAATCTGCTCCCTCCCGCACTCGGCTCAGGACGCCGAGCTGATGAGGACGCCGCTGAGAGCCTTGTGGCGGCAGGGCAGCAGCGACCGCCGCTGAGGACGCCGGGCGACGGAGCTGGTCCCGCGCCGTCGATCTTCTGCCCGGCCCCGTGCTGGCTCTCTGCAAGGCCTCCCCGCTGCTCCCTCGGGCGGCGGTGGCACTTCTCCCGTGAGGGAAGGGGGTCGACCCGCCTTACCCGATGGGTCATCAGGGACTAGCCCCTCTTGGCCTGTTTTCACTTTGAGGCCGACCTCCATGGCCCAATGACCATACTCCCGTGGGTCGGGTTGATGACCCTGTGGGTCGGCCCGCCCGTTCCCATCTTGACATGAAGCTGTTAGTGAAGCTATTATGCCAAACATTTTTTCAAAGCAGCTCAACTTCATCTAGAGAGCTGTTCATGAAGTTGTTTTAAAAACAGGTTTACTACTGAAGCTGAGTTGTGCCAAACCGGCCGAAGCGTTCCACAATTGATCGATGCTGAAGCTTTGTGTTTTCCGGTCCAGCAGGACGAAGAATTCTGCAATTGCTCGATGCTGCAGCTTTGTTTTGTCCTGTCCAGCCGGACGATGTATTCTATAAATGATCGTCGATGCTGCATCTTTGTTTAGTTCGCCCTTATCCTGGCACCGTGTGAATCTGCGACTTAGCTCTTGGTGTCCATTCCTCCAACCCTCTCCACTGCTTCGCGTGGCATGTAAACCTCGGTGAGTGAAGCACATTATAGGCTTAGACAGAAACAGTTTAATTAAGTAAATTAATATGAAATATTTTCAGGTTTTTTTTGTCGAATTATAAACAGACTTCTTCTCAGATCTGTTCAACTTTGCATTTTTTTCTTTTCACTGTTTCAGTTTTGATTTACTGTTGATGTTGTGCGCTGAGGAAAAAAAAAACCATATGATAGGGGGAGCAGAAGGAACACACACTACAAGCACTTCCATCATCCCCAGTACTAAGAACAATCAGATTACAAGCAGAGTGATTGATTAACCTATAGCCCGTCAGCATGGACCTCGTTGCCGGTGCTTTGGGCATGCTCCCCTCCAAGCTGCTAGAACTGCTCAATGAAGAGTACAACCTGCAGAAGGGCGTCAGGATGCAAGTGCAGTCCCTCTACTGGGAACTTGAGAGCCTGCACACCGCCCTCCACAAGGTGGCAGCAGTGCCATGGTATCAGCTCGATCAGCAGGTCAAGGTTTGGGCGTGTGAGGTCAGGGAGGCATCCTAAGACATCGAAGATATACTCGACACCTTCCTCGTTCGTGTCGACCACGAAGGGCAAGCTGATCTGAGCATGCTTAGATGCGCCATGAAGAAGATAGGAGACCTGTTCATCAAGATCAAGGCTCGCCGTGAAATTTCTTGCGCCATCCAAGGTATCAAAAAGCAACTTCAGGATATAACAGAGCGGCGTAAAAGGTATAGAGTCGATAATCTTGTAGCCAAGCGTGCTGCAGCCACAACAAGTGGTATTGATCCACGCCTCTCGACTCTCTACGCAAAAAGTGTCACAGCTTGTTGGCATAGGAGAGCCAAGAGAAAAGGTCGCAAAAATGCTGACATTAGTCGGGGAAGATATGGAGACAAAGATAGTCTCTATTGTTGGGATTGGTGGGTTAGGCAAAACTACTCTTGCGAAAGCTGTGTATGAGAATCTAACAGATGATACCCGTTTCAAAGCTTTTGTTCCGGTTGGACAAAAATCCAGATTTGAACAAAGTTTTGAAAGACATTCTCATTGGTCTTGACAAGTGGCATTATACGACGCAGTTCAATTTGTCTATACTGGATGAAAGGCAGGTCATCGATGAACTTCGGGAATTCCTTGAGGATAAGCGGTAGGCATATTCTTACCCAGAGCCTTTTAGTAAAGATTTACATCTCGACCAATCATTTGAGAAATCTATAATCCAATGTTTTTCTCTCTATATAACTTTTGATGTCATCTTCAGTGAGTTATTATTTATTTTTCATGTCGCTATATGATACCTTTGTTTCCATGCAAATAGGTACTTCATTGTTATAGATGACATATGGGATGTACAATCATGGAACATAATAAGACATGCCCTGTATGACAATAGTCTGGGAAGCAAAATAGTCATAACTACCCGAAGGCATGATGTTGCTATAAAAGCTGGTAGTTCTTATAAGATGGAACCCCTTCCCTATCAGAGTTCTAAAGAATTATTTTATGGGAGAATATTTGGCTCTGAACAAGAATGTCCTAAAAATTTGTGGAAATATTTGAAGCAATAATTAAGAAATGTGGAGGTGTGCCATTAGCTATCATTACTACATCAAGTTTGTTGGCAAATAAGTTAGGAAATATGAAAGAGTGGTATGAGTTTTGTGAGTCTATTGGTTCGGGACTTGGAAGCAATCCTGATATGGAAAATATGAGAAAGATATTATCTCTTAGCTATTATGATCTACCAGCTCATCTGAAGACCTGCATATTATACCTAAGTGTATTTCCAGAAGACTATGAGATTGAGAGTAAACGACTGATATGTAGGTGGATAGCTGAAGATTTTGTTCCACCTGGAAAAGGGGACCAAAGTTTATTTGAGATTGGAAAGAGTTACTTCAATGAGCTTATAAATAGAAGCCTCATCCAACTAGTAAAGGATAGACCCGACTTTGAGACTTGTCGCGTGCATGATATGGTGCTTGACCTCATTTGTTCCATATCTAGAGAAGAAAGTTTTGTTGCAACAATAGTAGGTGATGCCAAGCAGAACACAACTACTTGGGAAAGAAAGGTTCATAGGTTGTCCCTCCACAATACTACTTGGCCAACAATGGACATGTCAAAACTAAGGTCACTTACTATCTTCAGTGGTGCTACAGTTAATTCTATGACATCCCTTTTATGCTGTCATGTTCTTCGCGTATTGGATCTAGAAGGTTGCAGGCTTGAGGACCATACAAATTTGAGTTTTGTTGGGAAGTTATTTCACCTTAGGTATCTAGGGTTAAGAAATACTAGATATGCTGGTGAGCTCCCATCAGAGATAGGGACAAAGCTACAACTTTTGCAGATGTTAGACCTACTTGGGACTGGTATAAGAGAATTACCATTGAGTATTATTCAGCTAAGACGACTGATGTATCTACGCCTTAATTGGACTATCGGTCTGCCACGGGGTTTGAGTAATCTAACATCCTTAGAAGAAATATGGTGTGCGGTTGTTCATTCTGAGCACATTGCTGAAGAGCTTGGCCATTTGATGCAACTAAGGAGCCTTACTGTCGGGATAAAATTGGACAAGAAAGCAGGATGTGACAATGAAAGCATCTGCAAAGCCTTAGTGGAGTCCCTAGGCAAACTACAAAAAATCCGACATCTTCAAGTTACAAACAATGATCACGTGGTGATGAATCTTGAAGGCTCGCTAGAGTCCCTAGGCAATCTGGCCCATCTTCATATTTGGCCAATTAGTTTGTTGCCCACATGGATTAATAATGGATCGCTTCTGCTCCTATCCTTCCTATGCATTGAAGTGGCTCAGGTGCAAAGGGAGGACATCCAAGTCCTCGGGATGCTACCGGCTCTTCGTATTTTGAATGTTTCTGTTTCAGGCATGCAAGTGATGGAAAGGTTCATGGTTGGCCCTGATGCGTTCCCATGTGCAAGAGTGTGCGTATTCCATGGTTTTCAAATAGTGCCATCTATGTTCCCACGAGGAGCTATGCCCAAGGTTGAAACTTTTCATTTCTGTATCTACCTGAGGGATTTCGCTAAAGGTGAAATCACTACGGATGACCTGTCCTTGGACCACCTCCCGTCCCTTCGGAGTATGTATGTTGTTCTTCATCGTGGAAAGGAAAAGATCGACATAGACATAGAGTTAGTAATGAAAGTGGTGAAAGAGAAGCTGAGGAAAGAGGCGGATGACCACCCTAACCACCCTTCGGTTAAATTTGTTTTGCCTTGATTGACTGGATTGGATTCTATGTGTCCCTTACTGAATACATGTACGTACTCGATCGATCCCTCCTCTTTTTTCTTTTTTTCTACAGAATGCATTCGTCTTCTTCTGCTTTTAACTAGTACACTCATGAGTCATGACTTGTTTTACTCCTTTTGTGTATCATCGGATCTTTTGGTTCTGAGTATAGCATCTAATTGGTGCAAATTACATACTCTACAGCGGTCTTCTTTTGTTGTGCCGAGAATAATGGCTACACACGGTATATTGGAATATGGTGAAAGCATTGATCGCCTGCGTTCGTCTACAAGAAGAAGCCCCAACCACACTTTGTTGGTGCATACGGAGGAGCGGTACAAGCTGTGGTCAACTAGCAAGTGGTCGAGCTCCGTTCCTTTTCCGGTTTTCTATCTAATTTCATACATTATAACTGCATCTTTAGATATACTGGTCATATATATTCTCCAGTCCAGAATATGACTGGAAATTGTGCTGCTTGTCGTGATCTGGAGGAGCTTTTGTATTTATTTGTATTATATATGCTTGCAATAACGGTACTCGGTTCACACTATATAGTCACTAAATAAATTTTAATATAAACGATGTTGTAAATTTAAAGCCTGATGAGCTCTTTAAATACAGTTGTCCCACTGCAGTCTGCATCATGTGGAAATACACTATTCATAGATGATCCCACTATATGTTCACTTAGATTTCCTCGAGTTTAAAATGTTTGCTTGCATGACTAAATATTGTAGAGGTGCAGAGAAATGGGACAGCCGTTAATTCATCGAACTCATCATTTTCAGTTATAGCTTCCCGCACGTTGTTGGGCCTACTACCCACCGGCCTCTAAAAGCCTGTGTTGGTATTTGATAAGCCTACAGAAATCTACTACCCCTGTAAAGAGAACCCCCACTAGGGAGTTCTCTCGACATGCAGGGCGTCCATGTAGGCATCCACGGTGGCATCCTGGTTTCGGTCATCGCAGCGGCCTGTTCCCCTTCCTACTCGCTGCTATCTCACGCGGCCTATTCGTCTTCCTCCTCTCGCTGTTAACTCCAGGACCGTTCATCCTGTGCACCAAGGAGAGAAAAAAAGCGATACACCATCTGCAACTGCAACACTATCGAGGGCGCATGCAGCGGGGCGCATGCCCATCCCCATCCTCGATCCTCTTCCACCGGCGCCTTCCTCACTTCCTCCTCACCCCCTCTTCCACCGGCTCGCATCCGACGAGACGGAGCCGGCGATTGAGACGGGTCTCCTCCCCGCGCCCGCTGCGGAGACGGCGGCCCTAACCACACATGCGCGCTGCTCGCCCGCTGCGGGCCCGGCGGCGTCCCCGCGCTCCGAGCACGCTGCAGATCCGCCGTCGGTGGTCGGAGGGCGCCGACCTCCTACCACGGCGCCGCTCGCCGCAGATCCGCCCAGCGCGAGGGCGACGGGCGAGGCGGCCGCCGACGCCGCCGCCATGGCGAATCGGTGAGGAGGAGGAGCTCGAGGGTCGGCGACGGATCCAGTATAGGCCTCCCTCGCCATGGATCTCAACCGGCGGGCCAAGCTCGGTGTTGAGGCCGACGACGCCAAGGCTGTGAGGACGCCGCCGGCTCGGCGGCTGAAACAGGGGCGGCGAGGGGCTGGAGTGGGGCAGGGCCGCCGTGACGCACCGAGCCGGTGAGCTGGCCCTCGAGTGCGAGCCACTTCCTCCATCAGGGGCAAGGAGGTCGCCTCGATGGCGCCGACCGCCGATCTTGCTGTCACCGAGAAGCGCGATATGCAACTACCGCGACACGCGGCTCGGGTCACGGAGGCGAGGCTTTCCATGCCGCCGGACAGCAGCCCACCGACCTCACTTGCTTTCCATGCCGACAGCTGGCCACCGTCCTCACTTCCCTCCTACGTGATCGCCGCAGCCCTTCCTCTGTCGCGAACGCCGCGTCCCGCCGCCGATGGCCGGCGAACGTCCGTCCGCCAGCGCAGCCGGCACCTCGCGAACGACCATATCGCTGGGCGTCATGACGGCTACCGACGCTCCGACCTCGCCACCACGCCCAAGTAAGTTGCCTCTTCACCATGGATGACGTAGTGTCTTCTATTAACTCCGATTCGGTTCATCTTCTATCACCGTAGAGCTCCCTTGCTCGGATGACCTTTGCCATTTACCTGCTTTCGATGAAATGCCTCAATGGTTTTAGAAAAAGAATGAGTCTCTGGTGCATTATCTTCATTTTATCTTATCTTTACAACATAAAAAAAGAACGAAAGTAAGACTTCATTTTGGTGCGACATTGGTTTTGGTACTTCCATCTGCACGCATGCGATCCCAGTGCCAAAAAAAAAAAAAAAAGTCAACCCCCACACAAGGCAACCAATGCACGTAATTCTCCTTCCTTTTCATGCGAAATCAAACCTGCATGCTCTCAACGCTAAAAAAAAGGAAAGAAAAAAAATCAATCGGTCATTAATCATGCATGCTTCCTCCCCTTTCCTTTATTTGCGACAAATTGAAAAGGAAAGAAAAAAATTTGATCGGTCATTAATCATGCATGCATGGCTAACGCCTCTTTCCTCATTTCTTTTCTTGCGACATATTCAAAAGAAAAGAAAAAAATTGATTGGTCATTAATCATGCATCTAATGCCTCCTTCCCCTTTTCTTTTCTTGCCAAATTCAAAAGGGAAAAATCAATCCGCATTAATCATGTATGCATGGCTAACACAATTTTCTCTCTTATCTTTTCCCCAGAAAATGGAAATAAATAGTCGTGGGACCTTCCTTCCGTCTCGGACAAAAGTCATAGCCCGCAAGGCGCACTCGATGTCAATCATGTTCTTTTCAAATCAAGATTCACGACCCGTAACAAAAAATCTCTCGCCGTGAAAGTTTCCCGCAAACCCATCCTCCGCCCCTTGTGCAAGCGACCGCTACACGCCACCCCCGCTCCGCTACCCTTCCCCACCGGTGCCCTCAACGCGAGGCGAGGCGCCTCCCATCGCGGCCGCCGTCGACGCCCTCCGCGCCTCGACTTCGGCTGCCCTCCAACGTTGGGACTCCCTTAGCGCCGCTTGACCATTGCGACATCATGGCCGCCCTGGTCGCTTCGCCGAGGACATGCTGACCTCGCAACGATGAGATTCCCTCGACGCCCGGATGTCCCGGTCCCACGCCCGATCGGGCGCCTTCTCCCGCCAATGTTTTTTTACCGGGGAGGAGGTTACCCGCCGGTGGCGGTTTTCGGATTACGGACCGGTTACCGTAATCCGCCGGTTACCGGCGGTTAGGATGAATTCAAATTCTCGATCCATCGGTAAGTTACCGGTTTACCGGCGGTTTTTGATTTTTACCGCCCGGTTTGAGCGGTAAAATTAAAACCGCTCGGTAGTTTTGTTTTTTTAATTTTTTTGAAGGAATTTTTGATAGTTGGTTTTGACATTTTGATGTAAAAAGGGCACACAATGCGGAAATAAATATCATAAGTCAATACGGATACAATAACCAAATGTGATGGGAACACCCCATAGTCGCATACCCGCATGATCGGGCATACAAATAATCAACGGCGCTCGACATATTCGGGAACCCCCATATCGGCACGACTCCTCATACTTTCGGCGGTAGACATAATAGAGATACCTCATTTCAAGGCAAAGGGCTAGCCTTGTAATCTTGCCAAGTCAACCCCGACCAAAGCTAACATTGTCTCCCATTCTTCAACCAACCGATTGTAAAAATCGGGGTCTTGCCATTCAAACACCCATCAATGGGATAGTTGTAAGAAGCCTGCGAGGTGTCGCCGCACGAGGATGAGGAGTACGTGGAGTGCCGTAGTCCGCCCGGCTGAACCGTACATCCTCTGCGATTCCGGTTGGCCATGGTCCCGGTCTTGAGTGGCATGTGTGAACGGCTCTACGCCGCAATCATCCATAATTAGTGGGGTTCGATAGAAACAATTATGCGTATGTAGGTTGAAGTGCAATTGATACGTGAAATGAAGACCGTGCACCGCCACCGCCATACCCTCCACCACCAGCACCACTCCCACTAGCACCGCCACCGCCATACCCTCCACCACCGCCACCGCCATACCCTCCCAGCACCGCCACCGCCCGAGACTCTCGGCACCGCCTTCATCGCTTTGCCACCATCGTCGGTCGTGTCATCACCCCGAGGATGTGGTGCCTTCATCGATCTTTGCCATCGTCATCACCGGTTTGTTTTCCTTTTCCTTGCCGCTTCGAAGGAGCCACGTTGAAAGACACATGTTGCTTCCTCTTCCCCAAGTGAGTTGCACCCACATTTCTACGGGCCCAATCACTGATACAATCATCCCCCCGTCGCGTGACGCAGATCCTCGCTTGCTATGTGGTCACTTTGCCAACGAAGCAAATAATAGCGGTCGGTGGACATACAATTTTGTTTATATATATGTACATACAAATATAAATTGTACACGACAATATTTGATGGCGAGGGGACGTCCCTTCTTCATCATCATCATCAAGAACCGGTGCTTGGTTCGATCGGCGTATCCATCCATTCCCTAATCGGATTGCTCCGATCATAGAATGAGAATTCGGTGAACCGGTCAATGAAGTCCTCATCATCATAATTCCTTGGTGGGTTCACATCCGCAAGTCGCAGCCGAAGGTTGTAGTTCACATAAACAAGCTTGTCCAATTTTTTGTGCGACAACCTATTCCGAACCTTGGTATGCAGCAAGGCAAATGTACTCCGATTCCGCTCGCATCCACCTGGAGGAGACACATTGTGAAACAAGCCGCAAAAGCAAGGCGCTGCAACATTGGAGTACGCCGACCAAATAGCATCCACCACTGGGCTGCAAAGGCACCACATTATATTAGCTATATGTTTGAGTTTAAGAAACCTATTGGGCCACAATATATGAGGTACAAAGGCAGCACATTACATGGGGATGTCCTTTTGTCAAGTGCCATTTTCTGAGCCAATTCCGTGCCAAACTCACCACGCTTCTGGCGGAAAACCTCAGCCTCTGCAATGCGCGCGGCGCTGCACATCCGTCATTCTCTCAAATGACTCCCTTAGGCCACCGAACATTGTAGGAGTTGGCTCGAGAGTATATGAGAGCCCTGGATTTAAAAACGGCGGCGCTGCGAAATAAACAAGCGGTAAGTATTACATATATATAGCTTGCAAAATAAACACAACCCATTGTCATACCTGATCCCACATACGTCCCGATGTAGACGTCAGTAATCCTTGTGTCCATAATGGCTTTGTATTCGTTCCAGGTCTCCGTGTTTCTCCCAAAGAATGACTCCAGCGCTGTTTTGCGATTCGGAATTCGTGACCACACGAGCCATGTTGGGGCGCTTTGTCTTGATCGGCAAAAGCGAAGAAATCCGTAAATTGGTTGCACTTTGTGCCGATGATGTATTCCAATGCATCCCACCACTTGCATGCTTGACAATCTCGCATGAGCCCATGCACCTTCTTTAGACTTTGCCCACTTACTTTGCAAGAACTCCTGAGATCCCATCCACTGCATGAACTTTTCTCGTTTCCGAAGAAAACTCTCCATGAACATGTAGTTGGTCCCAAATCTAGTGGCATTCCACTTAACCAACTCACCACCAATTGCTTTCCTCATCATATGGTTCAGACCAGAAAAGTTGTGCAACCATGTTGAAATTCTCTTGCAGTCGGCTATCATACCTGCATGATCGGGCCGCTCACCAATGTCCTTCAACATCAAGTTGATGGTGTGTGCAAGACAAGGTGTCCAAGCAATGTGAGCCCACTCATTCTTCAACGCCTTGCAAGCTTTCTTGTAGTTCGAGCCGTTGTCCGTGACCACATGGACAATATCTTTGGGGGGCCAATCTCAATCACCACAGCCGATCTCCCGCAAAAATGCACAACATTTATTATTTATATACATATATGTAAACTAAAAAGAACAAAATGACAACTATGTTTACGAGGTCCACTTACAGCGTTCAAGAACTTAGCATCTTGACTTTTTCCAGTTGCATCAATTGACTTGTGAAACCATGTGATCCCATTGCAATAAATCAAGAAGTTGATCACACCATTCTTAGTTGGGCCATCCAAGAATCACACATCAAAGTGACGCCATAGGTGGGCCGGTCCTTCGAAAGTGGAGGTACTTATCCTTCAAGTCTTTGACATTCTCATCTAAGTACTTGCCATCGATCTCCTTTCCAGTGGGTGACGTGACGCCTTCACCTGAAACAATAAGGTAATAATAAGAACACGAAAAATAAAGAGAACACCTCAAGCCATCAATCTCCAAGTATAGGTACTTACCCCACTTCTGTGTCTCTCGGATGGCACCAATAAAGTACGGATTGTCGGCATGACTACCAGGTTGTCCTACATTATGGAAAAACTTGGACCAAGCTTTACCAATAGCATGCCTGGCTTGTTTGCCCTTCTGCGTCCAGGACCCTGTATCAATCCTTGGTTGGGTCATTCCTCTGCTAGCACCGCGGGCCGCCTGGTAGTCCTCCACCACTACAGGCGTCTCCCTGGTCGAAGTAGATCTCCTGCCCGTGAACATCCTTTGAAATGGATTGCCACGTGCACCACCACTGCCACCGCACCACCACACGCCACCGCACCACTACCCCCTCCACGCTCATAATGTCCCCCCCGTTTGCTCAACCCTCTGCCGGTACTCATATTCAAGTCTCGACCGCTCGGTTGCTTCGGCGCATCGAGCCTCAAGTCATCCTCGCCCATGGGAGTGTTACCCTCCTGTGCAGCACGTTCACGTGCCAGTCTGTCACGAGTCCTGTCATCACGACTCTTCTTGGATTTGTCAAGTTGTCGCCGGAAGTAGTCACGCACCTCCGTTGGCACATGGTTGCAATGCACCACCTCACCAGCGGCACCAAGTCTTTGCTTCAACCTTGTGCGACCACCGCCCCGGATTTTTCGGCGTGGCGGTGGTTGCACCTCCAACCTGGAGAAAGGTTTTCACCGTGCTCCCGGACCGGGTCTCTCGGTCTCCCACTCCCGAACATTGTGTACCTGCATAAAAATCCGGACACCACAAATCCTACATCAAATCATAAATCCTAATGGAAAAAGTTGCCTAAACTAACCTAAATATTTCCTAAATCTATGAACCCTAACTCAAAAACTAACCTAACCTAAATATTTTCTAAATCCTAACACAAATCCGCCTAAATCTATGAATCCAACCACAAAAAACTAACCTAAATCCCAATCCTACCACATAAATCAACCTAAATCAAAAAAAAGAAAGAAAACTCACCTCGGTCGGTAAACCCCGCGCCGGTCGGTTAACCGACGAATCCGCTTCGATAAACCGCTCCTCGCTCTGTAAACCGCTCGGCGCTAGCTTCGGCTCGATAGCCGCTCCTACCAGAAGCGGAAAACCGCCTCCTACCGAGCGGTAAAACGGCGGCGGACGGGCGGGCGGCGCGGCGGCGACGCCGCTTGCTCGGAGCGGATAAGCTTCGGAGTTCGCGTTTGCCCCCGGCGACTTCGCCCGTGCCTTATCCGCTCCCCGGAGGCCAATGGGCCTGATGGGCCTTGACGGGCCGCCAGCGCTTTTTTTTTTTCAAACTTAAATTCAAATTGTTTTATACCAAACGAACTCAAATTTGAAAAAGTATTGCACCATTGGCTTCTATAAATCGCAAACTATTTTACGCATTTTTTCCACGATTTTTTTTCAACTTTTAGAATTTGAATTTCAAATTTTTTTTTTACGGCCGGACCGGTGCGGGCGGACCGGTAAAATCCGTAACCGCTGTTTACCGCGGAAACCGGCGGGTAAAAACCACGCTCCCGGGCTGCCGCCTCCGCGCGCCCCCCGGCGCTGCATCCGCCCGCTACCCGCTGCGGTCATCACGACGCCGCAGCAGCCCTCGGCGTGCTCGCGGGCCTCAAAGGGTACCCTCGCGGCATTGCACGCCATTCCGCCCACGCACGCTAGCATAGGCAGAGCGCTTCGCCACACCAATGACCAACTCGCCGATGCCACCACGTCGCCGAGCCCGCCATTGTGCCGCGGATGCGTCCGGATCGCGTGCCCTCGCAACTCTCGATCTATGGCAGCCTTGCGTGAATCATTGACTCAATGTGGCGGCATGGTGCGATCTATGTGTTTTTAGTTTCACAACATTGTTATCTTATCATGCGATCAATCTGTTTTTATATAAAATATAGTTATCCCGTAGCAACGCATGCGGGCGCGATGCTAGTTATATTGATGGTTAGTGTCAAGCCTCTATGCTTGGAGAATTCTTGAAAGTCTCAAGTTCCCGATCTGCAGTTTAGTTAAAAACATATGTAGCAAGTAATGAAATCCACCAGGCGAGAAAGATAGTACTTTGAGTCACATGTGATTAATCTGCCTATTGCCCGACAGTCAAAGGAAATGATGTTGCTACCTGGGGTGCGGGGTTTGTTGGACTGGTGGAGCGGCGGTCGGCGTGGATTGGTGTGGCGACGGGCGCTGAAGGTGCCTGGGCGGGCGCCGTCGTCCGTGGTGGCGGCAGGTATCGATGGCTTTTGCAGGGCAGGGGCGAACGGTAGGAAACGGGTGGTGTGGAGCTCCGAGCTGTCGCGACAGCCGATTTGGCGTCGCCATCGGCGTCTAAAGGGGGCAGCACCAGTGTCTTCGCCTGTCTAATGAGAGTATATTAGCTTATCTCCTCTATGACAGGCCTTTTAATTGATTCCAGTTCCTCTCTGATGGACATACTCCTGATTGTGTCCTGATACCATATACTATTCTGATTTGTTTCGTGATGACATATACTGTTCTGATTTACTACCTTTAAGATACATTGATCTCGTGATGTCCTGGTAGCCCTGTCTTGATGGCCAACTGCTTTCAGTTATATTTCATTAGTTTGCCTTTCAGCTGTTTACCATATGTTATTTTCTAATCATTAGGATCTCTGTGAATAGAATTTGCTGTCCTTAGTTGACCTGATCACCTGATTGGTTTTGTGCTCAGTTACGCAAATTTTTCCAATATCTGATCATTTTAAATAGGATGTATGTGAATAGAATCATCTATCCTTAGTGGATTTTTTTAGTGGCATTCAGTGCTTGAATGTTTTCTGACAAGTACTCATGTTCTTGATTTTATAGTGATTATTGGTAAATGCTCGCAAGTTGATGGAAAATAGCATGCCTTTCTGGCTTTCTCTAGACTACGTACTGTTGCAGGAAATGAGAGAAGGTAGGAAATGTATAGCAACTTTTCATTTGCCATCAGCACACATGTTTGATCCAATATTTGGTACCATGTTGATCTTTGGTTAAACTTTCATGTGCTGCAGGGAATGGGTGGTTTGCAGCATAAAAAAAACTTCGGTCAAGGTAAGCCCAGAGTTTACTACTCGACACAGGGCTCCTGTTTGAACTTAGCAGAAATGTGTTAACCTTGCAGCTTCTAACTGAACTGTTTCTCTTAGAAGTTAATCTAGCAGCGAGTTGTGTTCTTTTCATAAGCCATAAGGTACTCTTTATGCAAGAACAAAAAAAAAAAAACATGTTACCTACTGATTTTTCTTTATGCAAAATAAATGGACAGTTTTGTTTGGTTGTTCTGCAGCAGGGAAAAGTTTGCTATGGGATCACTGACTGGAATGAAGTTTACATAACTTTTGTGTGTTCAGGTCATGCAAATCAATCCCTTCTCTTTTTTTCCTTTTATTTCTATGTTCCCTATACGTATCTTCCTCAAGGGCCATCTAGCATTGATATGTGGTAATGCCTGTATTTCCATTCCCTGTAGCTTTTGGGGATGGCTTTCTCAGATGGGGATGGCCTTTGTTGCTGGCCTCAAGGAGGAAAACTACTACTTTGTTTTTAGTTGTAAGCATGAATTCTGGGGCAGGTCAAGAAGTTGGTCTATCTTTATTTGAAATTTTCCAGCAATTATACTTGACGAGTCTATATTTTTTTGTGCTACCACGACATATCTACCACTAGATGGCGGCGTCGGAGACACTGGTAGCAGGACAGGCAGCTTGCTGCTGTACCACTGGGACTTGGGATCAAAGATGGTGAGTAGAGGCAGGCACTAAAAAATCGGATAAGCTCATGTTGTTTCCACTATATACTATTGTTTATTTTTGTATAATAATTTGTTCTTTAGTTGTAAGATCATAATTATTTTCCCCATCATCTTTACAAGTTGTATATTGTTTTATGATCGCTGAAACAACCTTCCTCTAAAATTTATGTATTTTTTTTACATTCACACGTTCTAAAGGGTCCTTCACCGATTTTTTTCTGCTTCATATAAAGTTCTTTCTATAACAACGTCATTCCCGCAGCAACGCGCAGGGAATTCACCTAGTATTTATAGTTTGTATAATCTGCAAGCTAACGGATACCGGCAAGCACTTCACCCGGGAGAGGGTTTTAATATCGAATCTACAGGAAGGATGGTGTGATGATAACTGAGGTGTATAACTAATCCCTGAGAATCAATCAAGGAACTGAAGAAGATAAAGAGATAAGGAGATTCCTACCGTTGTCTAGTTATTATCCTTATAAGCTATGTTGATATTGTCTTAGGGGGACATACTCAAAGGAAAACATGGACGAAACATGAAATCCTCCAGCAACATGGTCTTGCTTGGCCTATCCAATGGGATGTGGACTCCAAAGGAATCAATGGTACTGTCACCACGAACTACCACGCTCCGGAAGGTAGGGTGCATTCACAAGCAACCTCAGTCTAAGCACCACGCCTAAACCTAAGCATACTCCTCTAATCTATAGATTCCCATAGATTAAAGTACTCAAATAAGAGTTATGAACAATAAGAACAATAAGAACATTTACTTACTTAAATAAGGAGTTGATCCACCATAGAAGTCTCAGGATCAAGTGCCATAAAGCCTTTGATCCCGGAGGTACAAGCATAGAGGAGTCACCGACAGGTCCGGTGCTTCCCCTTCTTCTCCTCCACCCACTATTTAGCTCTCAAGACTACATCTAGTCACTCTCTTAGGGTACTACAGATCTAATCTCTCAACTTGATATGCTTTTGCTCTTCAACTCACTCTAGGGCTTCTAGTTCTACATGGTCTTCTAATATAGATTGGAACTAGAGAGGAGAGGTTGTCCTCACATTGGGACACCTCTATGACCAACAGTCAAGAGATAATGAATAGAATGAGTTAGAATGAATTAGGGTTTAACCCCGGGTCCAGGGGGTCTTTTTATATAGGCCTTGGCGATGAATGATACCCCTTGGATCAAACCGACCTTTGGCAACGGTGTAGATACAATCTCAAAGTCGGTTACAAACCGACCTAGGAAGATGAGGCCCACAGGGGTGTCCCCACTCCGGCCGGCCTATATCCCTTCACGGCGCCGCCGTGGAGTAGGGTCACAATGCGATCCCCTTCCTCCCGGTGTCTTCTGGTACCTTCTAGAGTGTTTTAGTCCACATTTTGGATTGAGTTACTTCACGGTTAAGTCTTGTCATCGTATGAGATGTAAACTCTTAGGTTTCTCACCGCTCTTCTCTGCTTTTACCTGTTTAATCCTTGAAAAGATATAAATCACCAAAGCTCGTGGAATTATGTTAGTGAAGCCCCTAGACTTATGTTGATATTCATTTTAAGCTCTTATTCATGTTTAGTTGACTAGTAATATTATGCTATAACAGGTGTCAACAGCCTGCACCACTCAAGCCTTAGTAAGCAGGCCGGTGCTCCATAGCAAGCCTGGTGGGGTATCATTGACACTGGTAGCCACCTCTATTTTTTTTTTTGACAAGAAACATTGATTAAATTAGCGGCAAGAAGTTTCTTGGACCCTTACCCAAGCAAGGGATACAAAGTTCGGTGCTGAAATAAGATGGCAATGTTGATACTGAGGCCCATCGGAGCAGCCTGTTACATAATCCTCTGATTGAATTACAAGCGATGAGAAAGCAAGCCTTGCTAGAGCATCTGCAGTACAATTTAAGTTCCTATTAATTTTGTAGACTTTGGCTCTCCTGCTAATGGTTGCATTATTGAAGACCTGTGTGAAGTGCTTCATTCTCGAATCCGGAGGATGGGAGTGGTCATCAGAGTTGAGGAAGTTCACCGGTTGACTGCAATCAGTTTAAAAAAGAGACATCATTGATGTTGATGAGGTTGAGGATGGTGGCAGCCAATGCCATGGCTGTTGACTTGGCTGCGATGACCGAATAGGTCTCCTCCAATGTACCTGTGATGTGGATTGTATTGATCGGCTGTACCTGTGTATTGACAATTAAAATTCCAATACCTTCTCTTCTAGCCTTCGGATGGTGCTGATCAGGTGTAGTAGAGGCATCAACAAAACATCTAACTCCTGGGATTGCTGCTAGCAATTGGATAGTGAACCTGTTTGTCAAGTTTCCTGGTAATACAGAGTCCATACCTTGAGGAGGGCCTCCATGATGATTGACCGGTGTGTTACCTGTATAGGTGGCGTTCATGAGCTCCTGTTTGTTAACCGTCAGATAGGATGAGACCGCCTGGTGGATTTGCCAAGGAGTCCAGGTTTTGTTTTGAAAGCGAGCATCATTCCTGGCTTTCCAAATATATAGTAAATATGGTACAGAAAGTATCTTCCGGACTGGAATTAGTAATTAAATGTTTAAGGCTAGTCTGGACGCCATCATGCTCATATGGAAGATTGTCTGCCCTTATTGGGGGATTAAAGGAGAACCAAGTGGCCCGAGGCAAGTGACATTGAAATAATAGATGAAAATCGTTTTCGATAGCACCACAGGTAGTACAATTCCTTAGATTTCCTCAAGTTTAAAATGTTTGCTTGCATGACTGTATTTTGTAGAGGCGGAGAGAAATGGGACAGCAGTTAATTCATCGAACTCATCATTTTTAGTTATAGCCACTACTACTGAATTGAACTTCCGTGGCGGTTTTTTTCGATTTTCTGTGGCGGACATTGAAATCGCCACGCAGCTAGGGTCACGGTTAATCGAACGATTAACCGTGGCGGTTTCAATGCCCGCCACGGAAAATTGATTAACCGTGGCGGTTATTTAACAATGCTCGGCACGGTTAATAGGATTAACCGGGCGGTCTTCTTACAATGCCCGCCATGGTAAATAAAATAAAAAAATAAAAAACCAAAAGCGCAAACCTAACCCTAATGGGCCAGATCTGGGCCGATGGGATCCAGCGCCCTCGCCGTCGACCTCCATCCCCCCACCGCCGCCCGTGGATCTGCCCCCCCGCCGGATCTGGAGGAGGGAGGTCGCCTTCGCGAGCGGTCCGCCGGAGGGAGGTCGCCGTCGCGCGCGGGGCGGAGGGAGCCCGCCGTGGATCCGCCGTCGCGCCGCAGTCCGCTGAGCGCGCCGCCGCCCGCGTCGCTGCGCTGGTGCGTGGCCGCCGCCGCGCGTCCTCTGGTCGCCGCCGCGCCAGCGCCTGGCCGGGCCGCTGCTGCGCTGCTTGGTCGCCGCCGCGCTTTGGTCGCCTTCGCGTCCGGCGCCCTTTGGCCGGCCGTCGGCGCGCCCTGGTCGCCGGTGAGGCCGCGCGCGCCGTGGTGCTGTAGGTGAGGGGCGCTCGGGAAGGAGGAAAGGGAGGGGGCGCGCGACGGGAAGGAGGAAGGGGAGGGGGCCGGGTCGGGTGAGGAGTTGGTGAGAGAGAGAGAGAGAGATGGTGAGAGAGGGATGGTGAAGTGAAATGAAACTCTAGGGTTGAGACTTGATATATATATATATGAGAAGTCGCTAGTGGGCTAAATGGGCTGCCGGACTGGGCCTGATTTACCGTGGATTTTTTATTTGTTGATTAACCGCGGCGGTTTTAACAATGCCCGCCACGGTTAATAGTGATTTTCCGTGGCGGGCATTGTTAAAACCGTCATGGTTAATCGATTAACCGTGGCGGTTTTTTCCCCGGGCCGAAGGGGGGTGCTAGGCCATCGATTTTCGTGGCGGTTTCACAAATGCCCGCCACGGAAAATAAAAATCCGAACACCTCGCAAAATCAATCCTATAGTAGTGAGCTTCCGCACGTTGTTGGGCCTACTTGCCCACCGGCCTCTAAAAGCCTGCAACACTCAAGCCATAGTAAGCAGGCCGGTGCTGTCAGCAGGCCTGGTGGGGTATCACTGACACCGGTAGCAACCTCTCAGTAACAGTTCCTGTTTTTTGACAAAAACATTGATTAAATTAGGGGTAAGAAGCTACTAGGACCCTTACCGAAGCAAAGGATATAGAATTCAGTGCCGAAATAAGAGTGCATTGTTGACAGTGAGGCCCATAGGAGCAGCCTGGATTACAGGCGATGAGAAAGCAAGCCTTGCTAAAGCATATGCAGAACAATTTAAGTTCCTATCAATTTTGTGTCAACTGTTTTTAGGATTTGTAATCTTTCATTAACCTTTTCTAAAGGTGTTTATGCATTGCTATTTTACCTAAATTAATATATATGGAAGTTGTTGTCAAAAAAAAAAAAAAAAAGAAGCTGCTTGCTGCCCAGGGTGTTTGAAGCCCCTACTCCTTTTGCTAAATATAAAGCTGGAACAAATGATATTTAATTTCGTGTAAAAAAAGTACGCGTCCTGATCTCAGAGTGTCCACACAATGCATCTGCTGCGACCTCATCTCAGATTAATGGTCTTAATTCCAATATTAATTATCTCCATCAGGTTTATTGTAATGGGCATCTACTGCCCAGGTTCTTCGAAGCCAGCTGTCAATTTCAGAAAATATATTAACCTCATTCCACGTCGGATGGCTGGGGCCCATTGTCAGGCCCATATATAATCAGCCCTCTAACTCGCGAGAAACTTCTCGCCCCTATCCTCGTCCTCTCGCGATGCAGGCAGGCCGACGCGGCGGCACCTCCACCTCCGCCTCCCATCTCCGCGCCGTTGCCTCTCAGCTCGTCGCCGGCGCTACTTCGATCCTAGCCCTAACCCTAGCTTCTTCTCTCCTCCACTCTCTTTGGTCTGGCGGCGTCGCGGGAGGGCACGACCCGCGCCGGTGCTTCTGCCTTCCCTCTTTCCCTCCTCGTCCGGCCAGCGCGACGGCTACGGAGGCGGCGCGACAGGCGTCGTACGAAAGCCGGCCCTGGCCTCCGCCATCCCCGGCCACGGCACGATGGCTGCGGGCGTCGCCGATGGCCGCCCCACACCATCCCACGCCACGTTATGCTCCTGCCTGCTCCGCTGCTCCCCATGACTTCTTCCCCTTCTCTCTCCCTTCTTACCTCTGCATATTCACTTCAAATTTGTGAATGTGTATTTCAATTTTTTGTTGAAATGCCTTGATTTTCTCAGTACAGGCCCTTGGTTTGGTGCGCAGACCATTCTATTTGATTGTTATTATTTATTAAGCGGTCAGCAATTTCACAAGCAAAATAAAATCCTAGAGCTGTAATAATGTATGCAATTGACGGTCTATCTGCTGGAGATAGAGGAGGTGTAGCTAATTGATTTACTATACTTCTGCCACATATATTAGTATATGTTACTAAGTTATATAGTTATGCAAATCTAAGCTCTAATTACTCGAGGAACAAATTGTCATGTCAGTTTTTATTAGCAATTGCTCGATTGATAAATAATTGTTTTAATTACAGAATTGCTTGATTAGTAGAACTGTAACTGATTATTTTCATTACACAGATTGTCCTCACAGTGATGGTACCTTATAGCGGTTCAGTCTCTGCATGAATGATTTTAGCCATGAGGTACTACTATTGCTTTAATTATTTTCTGTTTGCATAATGGAAATAGCTGAAATATTGGATTGTAGACTTATGCACAGCTAACAAGATAATCACTCACCATAACTCAATGACATTTACTGAGGTATATGATAGAAATTCAGATTAAAGGTTGTACTGTTGTTGACCTTTAGCACATACAAGTGCTCCTTCAAGCTTTGGCTGCTATTTTCAGTCACTTCATTATTTGTCAAGTTTTTCCAGTATCCTAAGAAACTGAGGCAAGTTATTTCGTGACGCATATAGGATCCTTTCAGAAAGTTAATGTTAGTTACTATTTTGTTTTGGGTGGTGCATGTTCCTCTCGGAAACCATCTTGGTGTTGCACCATGAGTCGTGATTTTTATTTGTGCGGCTCTAGTTTTTTTTAACGACCTCTTATTTGCCTCTCCTTATCTTTCCAAGATAGGCCATTGCAAGTGCATTAGAATTTGGATATATCCACTAGAGTTTCCTATTTATTTTGGGGGACTCATATCCTATTTTAGCTGTCCTTGTAACACAAAAAAGCCTTGCATGCAACTAATACTCTCTTTTTCTTTTTTTGAAATATAATGTAACAGTTCAGGTTCATTACTGAATGTTTTGTGCTAAAATTTGCCTTCATGTGTGTACGCTGCACTATACTAACCAATGCTTGCAATGCGGCGCGCGCTCTCTACTAGTATTGCTTGTCTTGTTGAAACCATTCAGAGGAGCAGGACTCATGGAGAAGAACAGCATTGTAATGGTTTATTGTGCAAACCAAAATTTTGAAATTTTATATATGCAAGCTACTATGGTAACTAGTATAATGCCCGTGCTAACGCCTACCTGGTTTAAACCAGGTATTGTTCCTGATTTTGATACTTGATTGTGTATTTCGGTAAAATATAAACATGTAAGTTACATTGTATCTAATTTGTTGATCAAGAATTGAATATCTTCAGGGGAGCTTGTCACAACATTCTTTGCTTATTTTCATCAAGATGTCACCCACGAATTCCCTCCTTAGTGCGAGTTGGTTCCCGGGCGTGGCGGATAGCAATAATCGCCCACATGACTGTAGTACTTTTGTAACTTTGTTCTTGATGTTAGGAACCCTGAAATATTTACGTGGCATTGAGACCTTGACAAGATTAGATTTTTCTTCACACCGAGTGAGTCAACGAAATATTTCAGAATTATTGATGAATGGAAGCTGCTTTTGAGAAGGCTCATTGAGTATACATACCGTTGATCACCAATTTAAGACGCGTCTCAGAAACTATATTCTTCGTGCTCTTCCCCCGTAGGATCCAAAGCCACATTTGGTTTTGCCAAAATTCTCGTTGTAGATCTGGACACCCCTCTTGACAAACCAACGTAAAGTTGTCCATGCGAGAACACGGGCTCTGGAAGGTAGATCCCAACATTAGGAATGGTTTGTCCCTGTGATTTATTTATGGTCATTGCGAAACTTAATCTCACAGGGAATTGTTTTCTCTTGAACTTAAAAGGAAGAGAAATATCATCCGAGGGTGACAATGGTAGCCTTGGTATAAAAACTCTCTTCCCTACATGCTGCCCGGCAACGATCTCGGCATCAATTGCATTGTCTTGCAAATGTCTGACCATGAGCCTTGTGCCATTGCACAAGCCATTGTTCGGATCAAGATTGCGGAGAAGTATTATAGGACAGTTGATTTTTAGCTTCAACTCATGTGGGGGCAGGCCATTTGGAGTTATCGAGTTCAAAAAGTCTAACGGGAAGTGATTTTGAGGATCATCAACAATAGTGTCAAAGCTGTTGTAAACCTTTTCCTCGCCTGGAAACCGCTCAATCAACATAGAATTGAGGCTATCAACATGCTCGTTTTTACTGGATAAAATAGCCCGCGAGCTCATGTATGTGGCTGATGTTGCATGTTCTTCAAGTGATGGAAAAACTGCTTCAATGAGTGTATTGACTGCCTCCTCGGTGTCATTATATGGAATCACAATGTCATCCGGCAGTCGAACATAATCATCTCCTATCGTTTCCTCGAGTCCCATTTCCAATCCGTAGTAGGTACTTTCGAAAACCAAGGGTCGACCGTGCTCTCATGTTACGTGTCAACCTAATCTTCCTTATTTGGGGCCACAAATAGGATCTTTGCACAGTAGTATCAGTAACCTCCGCTCTTGTGCCACGTGGAACAACTGGTAGGACCTGTCGGAAGTCTCCACCAAACACCATGATCTTGCCTCCAAATGGCAAAGTACATTCCATGATATCCCGTAGGGACCTATCAAGACACTCGATGCACTGACGCTTAGTCATTGCCACTTCATCCCAAATAATCAATGAGGCCCTATGCATCAGCTCTCCACTTGGATTTTGCTTTGTAAATTTGCATGTTGTGGTGTCATCAATTTTAATTGGGATTCCAAACCTAGAGTGTGCAGTGCGTCCTCCAGGCAATATTGATGCTGCTATACCAGATGTGGCTGTTGCAATGGCTATTAATCCTTCGGACTGAACTCTAGCAAGTAGCGCCTTGTACAAGAACGTCTTGCCCGTGCCTCCTGGCCCATCTACAAAAAAAACTTGGCTTTTCTTTGTAAGGACATGCTCAATGATTTCATCAAACCCTTCTCTTTGTTCCTTGTTTAGAGAATGAAAGATGTCTAAGTGTTCTTGGTCTACGGGGACACTATGTTCCTGTCTAACCTCCTTCATTATGTCAACGGTTCTTGGGCCCATATCGGAAATTGGTGGCAGACCATATTTTGTTATATCTTTCCCCAAAGATTCAAGCATATCCGTAATTCTCTCAAAGACCATTTGCTCTACTAACGATGTGTTGGCATTATCTCGGTGAAGTCTTCACCTAGAGCATCCTTGTGCTTGTCCCATAGGCCACATATGTTAGTGGCCTCACGTAATCTAAGGATGGTAGCAAACAACCTCCGCAAGGAACACGGCATCTGGAATGTGGTGGCCTCGGTCAAACAGTCATCTATTGAGCTATCCATCTCTATAAGCCCTCTTTTCTCGCATGCCTCTCTAAAAGTAGATTGCACCACACCGACCACAGTTTTCAGATCATCAAATGATGTAGCGCCTCTGACATGATTCAATAAAACTCTTAAGTAGTATCTCTCGCCTTCAGCCGGATTAGCATAGACGACCCGTCCTATCTGTCCCGAGACTTGTTTCCTTGCCTGCCAAACTTTTGTTCCTTTGTTCCAACGGTAGTGTTCTGGAAATTCTCTGTACAATATTTTCCTTGCTGCACGGTCATCTCGGTTTTTACTGAAATACTCAGTCAGTGTGGTTCTATTTGAACCTGGTCGTCTCACAACATCCTCCAGGTTATCATCGTCATTATATGTCACAGACTGCATATTAGGTAGATGTAGTTGGAGCTGCAATACTGCTAGATAAACACCAAACATTGGGAATCCCAATATCCTGGACACAGCTTCAAAAAGTGCGGATATGAATCTAGCATTCTGTCTCATTGTATCTCGTTGATGACACCATCATCTCCTCCAACCGCAGATGCATTTACCGAGAATGATGCTTGGTCATGGCCTTTGTATACATATTTGAATAGATACTTCACCGCTTTAATGCTTGAGCATGCTTCAACATTAATGTGACAGGTTGTATCTATGTAGGAGGCTAGGGTTGTATGGCACAACCCACCTTTATCTAGCTCTGCTCTCCCTAATCCCGACCCGGCGTCCATCATCTCTTCTCCTATATTTTGGATATGAATCGTTTCCTTGTATAGTTTCCTCACAAAACTGCCGAGGGTAGTCAAATCGACACTTTCCATCCACCATGCAAGCACATTTTCTATTGAGGACACCACATGGTCCATGCAACATATGGTTGATAACCGGATCGTGTAACTCGAATTTGTCCTTGTCCGGTATCTCTCGCTGAAACCACTCGATCATATGCATTTGGGCTTGTCAATTTACTTGCTGACTTCATGATCAGCAAGAAATGCTCATGTGGTAAGCCTCTTTTTTGGAATTCTGTAACATGGACATATGCTGCAACCTCACCAAAATATTTCTTCTTGATCAGAAGATCTTTTAGATCCCTCAACTTTGCCCTGTAGACTCTCGTAACCAAGTCTGGCCTATCTTGTGGTTCCTGCCCCGGTTCGAGGTTGCTTGTTATCTCTTCCGGTATGGATTGCATGTCATGGTGATGAAGTAATCGGGCTTTCCAAAAACGCCGCACAATAGCCATAGCGTTAAGGAACCTATATTGCATGTCTCGATCACATCCAGGGGAATGATCTTGGCAACACAATTCTCTTGCCAACCTTAGAGCCTTGCGTCTCTCCAAAGATCAATAACATCAACCAATCCCTATATATACATTTAAGGGCATACAAACATTAGACAAAGATAGTATCAAGGTTACAACATTAATGAACATGAAAAGACATGAAACATTATTTTTAGCGGTTACCTGGTATAGTTCGGCACGTATTAGTTTCTGGTTGGCTGGATTAGAATACCAATCTAGCCTCATGGACTCAATCTTTATGTACATATCGACAGCCCATTGCTGAAAAAAGACGTCCCTCCAAACAGTATAATGTTGGTTAACCCTCGTCGACTTGCATTTTGAAGCAAAGAGTACTGTCGTGCGGTTACATATCTTGTGGAGTGTGCTTCATCTGCAGCTGCACCTAGGATCTCCCCTTCTTGGTTGTCATTATCCCCGTCTTCCGGTTGATTTTCATTATTATTATCAGCTGTAATTTGCAAAAAGGAATAAGATAATGTTATATATCTTAGTATTTTAGCAGGATTTTTGCTTTCTACCTTGACCACCATCTGTATTACCACCAGCCAGGACATTATTAGATGAGGACGGTGTATCTGCAGTTGCACTAAACATATTAGAATATATTATTATGAATTGTGGCATATTATAATAAGGTAGGAGAATAATACCTTGGTGAGCACCAGTAGAGCATTGTCTCATGTAACCAACATTAGCAGACGCCGGGGTCGCAAATGGGGGAATGGCTGGATCCCCGCTAAACGGCATGAACTTGTTCCATCCCGTTTCCCCCAGTGGGTTATACATAGGATAACCTAATGGGTCATAACAACCATGGTATGGTCGGACATACTGCGGACGACGATCCGTCCTTCCATATACAACCACACTTCTGTCGAAACTTCTTTCCGGATCGTTCCCTTCCATCCAGATAGCAGCAACTTGGGACGCCGTTGGAGCATTGTACCTTCTCTGGTCGGGCGTGATATTTGTATTGAGCTCAATACGGTAGTTATCCAAGCTTGGAAAGTCACCGTTTCGCCTAAAAACCTGTACATACGGGTTATCTTGCAAAATTGCAAGGATAGTCCGCATGAGGTTGATATCAAGATCAGGAGACCTCCTTTGTCTATGTGACAAGGACTCATCTTCGTATCATAAAAGTACAATCAGATGGCGAGCTGCGTCTTCCACACCGGCACCAAATTGTCGAGGCGGTGGTACAAACCGCCATGTACTCGAAAGTTGTAAATACCGGTCCCTACCGACTTGAATATCTCTCATCCGGGTGACTCCTAGACTTGCAAAGGCAAAATGAGAGTTGATATAACGTATACGCTTTTCTCGAAATATACTGCGTCTTCATCCACTTGACTTGTGAACAACCTTTTCAGCTCTTCTGCGGTGGTTCTGGAATATGTATTTGTACTTTGCCTTTTTGACAACAAAACCCGGGTGACTCATACTGAAACCTCATTGCACCACAATATCTGCAGTCTGGCACATGGCTCAGCTTATGGCGTTAGGGGTAGGTTACGGTAGATGAAATCATATGGATCTACATTTGTCGGAATATTTGCGATTTATGCCATTTGGAGGCACGCTGAACGACTCATAATTATGACCTGCGTCCCACGTTGCGGCAATCACTTTTAATTCAATATTGAAAACATATATTTATTTAGTCAATATTAAAAGCATATATTCGGACATAGTACCTTGTGCACGATTCTGAATAATTCCCTCGTCATCGTGCAAGTCTCCATTGTTTGTTCCATGGCCGCCATGCATGGCATGCTCATTAGCAACAATAACTTCTTGTGGTGGTTCGAATATTGCACCTTTGTCGAATTCATCTATATTGGGTTGGACGTTTACATGGATGGGGCCCGGACTTGGTAATTGAAGTTCTCGCAAAAATATTTATCTCTACTATAAGTACAGAACCCTATGTCTCCATCATTAATTTATTTTATTTTAAAAACCATTAACAACTTATATTAATGTGCTGACCTGACTCATTGGTAGCCGGCGTTGGACCAGTTATGGACGTGTGTGTGCCTCTATGTTGTGGCACAAAGGCATCATTCCTGTGCAACCAATCTGAGGGATCGTCCGGGGCCATCATTTTCCATTATTGTCAACAATCCACTTTCAAGAACCACAGCTTCACATATGAACATGAATTTAGGAGCATGGTATATTAGTCTAGATATATGAATGTATTTGTCACCTGTTGGCGCGGGTGCTGGTAGTATGTTTTCATCACTGGCTAGACTGGCAAGAGGTGTCGTGCTGTTACTTTGCGATTTAGCCTTCTTCCGTGCTCGATATCGAGCTTGATACTCACGGTCTCTCCTTCTAATGGCTTCTAACTGCTCAACGGTCATATCAGCCCTCCTCTTTTGTTGTTGCCCGCTCATTCCACCCATCGGCGCGGTAGAAACATCTGTAGTAACATGAATTTTTAGAGTATGGATTTCTGTCAGAATAAAGCCATTGTGGTTACCTTCGGCAATGGTTAGTGCACTGCCTATTCTGGATGCAGTTACAATGCCAGCTTGTATATTGTTCGCATCTGAAGTTGGTTGGATATTTTCCTTATTCAATGCGCTTGAGGAGCCTTGGTCCATATGTCCATGATTTGTTCCTGCAATTTTTTTGTCAAACCAACTATCGTTGTTGTGACTTTAAAATTCGGACGACTAATATATAAATTCAAATGTAAATCATAAATTATATACCAGATAAACCAGATATAGTCAATGCACAAGAAGTGTTATTGTTTTGTGATTCGGCCTTCTTCCTTTCTCGGTACCGGCGTTGGTACTCACGTTGTTTTCTTTGCGCCTCTTCCCTTTGTTCGTCGGACATCTCAGCCCGACGATTCCGCTCCCCGCCGGCCCCATCTATACATCAGGTGTTCCCATAAGTATCAGGTATGTATGTGATATATGTACCACCTTAAAACATACCCGCGATGTTGGTGATATCGCCTAATGTGTGGCCATCTCTTGGCGTAGACATCGAAAGTAATCTGCATTACCCGGCAAGCAAAATCTCAAGGTAGAAATAAACGAGTAGATCCGTATATATTATTAGAACTCCCATCCTACCAGCTGAGCTTAATTATGCCCAGGTGAAATCATAAAGGACAAGGGAGTTGAGCACTGGAGAGAAGACAGTACATGGTATTTATTCAAATTCAAACATGAAAGCCCAAGACTTACTTGTTTCAGATTTATTTTTCTTAGAAAGTTGTCCTCTAAATCCAATTGACCAAGTGAACACTGAACACCCTGATAACAGAATTACAGAATAGACAGGTTTGCATGAGAGCCGAGCAGCCTCGACATATGCATGACCGGGAAATTGGATGTCACATGCAATGCTAAAAATCATGCAGACCATATATAAGTGGAAATTGACATATGGAACCGTGGCCAAGTTTCATGATCTCCAACAATTAAAAATCATCCAAACCACGTTGCTCTAACATGCTAACATTTGGATCGTCACAGAAGCGGCAACAACTCCTAATCATGGGAAGTTCAGAGATTGATTTGAAACATCTCTACCATGTATTAGCGATAACTCTGAATTGACTACAGCTTAATTGCGTGTATTAGCGGTCAGAGCAGGGACTGCGCTGGATTAAATTTGTTCCTACGCAGGGATCCACACGGCAGCAGCGGGCACGTAAGGCGGTGCCGGCCAGAGACCACGACAAACCAGATCAAATAGCAATTTGTTCCTACGCAGGGATCCACACAGCGGCGGCGGGCACGTAACTGGCTTGTTGCTGGCGAGAGACGACGGCAGAAGAATCCACACGATGGCAGCCTACACGAGCAAGCTGATTGAGCAGAAACGTTCGATGGATACGTACCGGCGGGGACGTTGGCGCCGCGATCCACACGGGAGTGCAGGTTAACCACCACGAACTCCCGGCCGGCGACCTCCGTGAGCACGCTACGAACACAGCACCACGTACATTATCCCGGGGCGGACTCGTTGATCAGAGGCGGATTGATCGGCGGCGGACTCGGCAGGATTCCTTCACGGGACGACCTTGATGCCGGGCCGAGATGGCCGCCAGGAAATTCGCCCACGATCACGCCGGTTAGATAGGCCACGGTCGTAGAAGTTTTTTTATTATCTCTACTTAATTTTTCCCGTCATTTTTCCGTCATTCCCAGGGATCGAACCGGGAACGGGGGTTGGGCGTCGGGGTCTCCGTGGGCGTGAGATGTAAGAGCTCTACACAAACTTTGAATCCTGACCATGGGTTGTGAGATCCGGCGGATGGGGTTGCTTGTGCCAAAATAGAAAGAAGTGGTGCCTTATAGTAGAGATAGAGATGTAAACGCTTACAGACAAAAATTATATGACTAAAATTTATATTCATACGTACATGTATTGATTGTGTGTGGATTTGATTGGATTTGTTTCAATCTTGTTTATTCAATTTCGCCAGACACAAATGCAGTGGCCTCACCATTCCCGCTTATTGCACTGGAACCAAAGTACACCACATTCCGATCAGATTAAGCATAGGCGTCGGGCGCGTTTGGGCCCAGTTTTTTGTCCAGTTGGAACATTCGAGTCAAGTTTAGGCCTCAATTTCACTCACGGGGCGGCCCACTAAAAAAAATTCACTGATGGAGCGCAGGAGAGATGGCCCACTGATCTCCTCTTTTTTTCTAGATCGGGCCATTCACCGTTTTAATTAAGAGGAGGAAAACCAAATCCAAATACAAACTAAGCTAAGATGCTGAGTGGACATCAGGCTGCGAAAGAGAGAAACAAACAACAAGAACATAACATAAAGCAAGCAATCTCACTACTTTGAAGCACCTCCTTAGTTGATTACATGATGACCAGATCACGCGACCAGACTGCAAGTAGTCTCAAGCCCGACCGGCTGCACCGATGCGCCCTTCTTCAACCGTAGAAGGAAAGCCTCCATGGCCTCCCCTGTTCACCTCGGCGTCAGGGCCTGTGAAGGCAGCCTGTAGCTCGTCAAAGGAGATCGCATCTTCATGCTCGGCCTCGACCACAATCCTCATCTTCTTGAGCAAAACTCTCCTCGCCCGGTCCTCTGGCCTATGGAGCCTGGACCCACTATTTGCAGCGAGCCGCCAAGACCGCGTTTCGGGCAGTGCTTCGGAGGCGTCTTGGCGCGAGCGTGTTTTCCTCAAGACCGGCGTGGAGAGAATGGAGGGCTCGAGCGGCTTGTTGAAAGGGCCACGAAATCCTCGACCGACGGCGTGATCACCGGGCTCGGCCGCGGCTGCCGTAGCCACGAAACCGCCACCTTCACACGCGACACGCATCGGAGGCCCCCACCTCGACCGAGGTCGTAGCGGTAGCTCAGCCGACGCCAGCCGGTGCGCAGCTTTGAACAACTATTTTTCGGACCAGAGGCTGAAGTTGAAGTTAGTCGCGTCGGCCGATGCAAACTCAAACACAAATCCACCTCATGCCGGTTCAACGATAGAAGGCGTCGGCGTAGTTCCAAATGTCGCAGCCGACCTCGCACCTCGGACACACCAACATCCGCGAGAGGAAGGTGGACGCACAACGAGGGAGGCCGCAAGCTCATCTAGCATCGGATCCACCCGAGCAGGGGCGGCACCGCGATCTCGCCCGACACTAGAGTGAGCGAGGGAGGCCAAAGGAATCCACCGGCCGGGGCCCACTACAGCACAACTCCAGCCGATGGTGCAGGCGCGATGTAGGCTCCGGGCCGGGTGGCGGTGGTGGTGTAGGAACCGCCGGCTGTGGCGACCGACAAATAAGGCATCGACCGACACCGTCACCGCCGATCTGGGCGGGTGGAGGGTCCGGGAGGTGCAGCCCCGGTGACGACGAAGCGCGACTGTGGGCCGTGAGGCCCCGGGCGGCCGCTGGCCCCCCCCCTCGGCACCGGCTGGCAGTGGCACCCGATGCCCCCTCACGGAGGAAGCATAAGCAGCGTGGCGGAAGGTGCGGGCGCATGCACATGCTCGTTGGAGAGGCAATTGAAGCAAATCCCGACTAGTGTCGGCGTGGTGTGACGCGGCCGGTGCAGGTGGGCTGTGGCTCATGGGCCGCTGAGGGAGGGACCTCTTGCCGGCCCGTGATGGTCCGTGGGGAGGCGCGGCGGTGAGGTCCCGCCCCTAGTGGACGGGGCGCCTTGCCGCCTTGCGACCGGCGCTGCACCGCGGGCCTAAGCATTGGTGGATGGCGACGTGGTTGACTGGCGCCGAGAGCCGCGAGCAACGCGCCGTGTCATCCCGTCCCGTTGGCGGCATGGAGCGGGACGGGGTATACTGCGTCGGCTCGCCCGAGATCTTCTTCTTGCCACGGTGGTGCGGTCACGGTGCTTCCTCTTCTTGGGCAGGGCGGACGATGGTAGAACTGCCGGGAGCTCCTTTGCCGACCTGCAGGCCACGCCCCGGGAGGCCTCAACGGTCCGACCACCCCGATGCGTGGTGGTCCACCCTAGAGGAGCTCCCCGGGCGGCGGTGGCACTCGCCCAAAGCACGGAGACGGCAAGCCGGGGGAGGCGAAGGTCCCGGCAGGGGAGGGCCGGTGCCCCAAGGCCACCGGTCGGAGAGGATGTGGAAGGTAGCGGGGGGTGGGCTGCTTGAGCTCGCGTCGTCGGAGTAGTCGGACATGTGGAGATCGAACCCGGTGCTCCACCTTGGTCCCGCCCGACGAGGAGGGGAAGAAGGAGTGAGCCTCGGCGGAGAGGCAATTGCTGGTGGAGGCATTAATGCCTTCATCCACCAACTCGCCCCTCCTCGACGTCCCCACCGAAGCATCACCGGCTGCCTCCCTCCACCCATGGCGGACACGGGAGGGACGGTGTCGGGAGATCGCGGCCACCGGCTGCGGTGGAGGGGAGACGACGCCGGAGTCGGAGCAGAAGGGCGCACAAGGACGACGTCCGGCTCGGCCCGACCCAACCCGGCCCGACGACTTCCGACAAAAAAGCCGCAGGTCCGGCAAGGGAAGGCGACGATAGACACCGTCCCTCGCGTGCGTCCCCGATCTTGGGACGGGCGGGGAGAAGACGAGGAGGACGGCCGCCATGGGGTTCGCGGTGCGGTCGCCACCAAGATGGGGACTCGGGCACCGAACGGGCTCCCAAAGCAGCATTGACCCGTTGCGGAGACTCCCCCGCGGCGCCTCGGTTCGACGCGCGGCGGCCGCCGCCGACCCGAAGTAGCTGCCGCCCCCTCGACGGGCGGAGAGGTCGGCAAAGAAGTTCGCGGGAGCTCCACCGGCAGAGATAATGGGTCCTCCACTACTAACGAAACGATTTTTGCGAGACACTAGAAAATCTTTTCCGCGGGCGGGTGTTTTTTGCCCGCACGGAAAATATCCCGCCACAGTTCAGTTTCATTTTGCGTGGTAGACGTTTATTCCCCGCCCCGGAAAATTGATTTTACGTGGCGGGCACCTTAACACGTCCGCCCACGAAAATAACGTATTTTCCGTGGCGGGGCGTGTTAAGGTGCCCGCCATGTAAAATCAATTTTTCATGGAGGGCATCCTAAAAGGCCCGTCACGGAAAAGAACGCGGCCCAACTGGCCCAGGTCAGGGCCCGATAACGTTTTGTGATATATAAACAACACTTCAAACCCTAAGTCTCCCTCATCCCACTCCCACCCTCAGACACAGCCGCTAGGATGAAAAAAAAAAGACACCGGCCGCCACGCCTCTCTCTTCCTGCTCGGGCGACACCGCTCCCTCGTCCCACTCGCGCGCGACTGTTGGTATTTGCTAAGCCCATAGAAATATTTATAATTTGTATAATCCGCAGCGCACGGATACCGGTGAGCACTTCACCCCGGAGAGGGTTCAAATATCGAATCCACAGGGAAACAAAAGAGGGAAACTACGATCTAATCTTAACCCGGTGTAATATAAGACTTAAGAAGGTTGAGGGTATAGAGAGGATTACTAAGATAGCTAAATCTTAATTTGGTAAGTGATGTTGATAGTATTCTTATGGGGAAGCACCCAAGAGAAGTAAGGCCGAAACTTACTCTCTCCCAAAGACTCACATGCCCTACTAGTCCTATCAACGGGAGGTGGACTACAAAGGAATCAATGGTACTATCACTACCACGAACTACCACACTCCGGAAGATAGGGTGTATCTACGAGATACCCGAGCCCAAACACCACGTTTGCCTTTGCGAATATTACTCTAACCTAGGTACCGTGATTAAAGCACTCAAAATAGACTCGTAGACCAATAAGAATAATTATAAACAATATAACTTACTAAAAGAAGAAGTAGATTACCGTAGTAACTCCAAATGTAGATTAACTTCCACCGAGGTACAAGTATGGAGATAGCACCGACAAGCCGGTACTTCCTCCAATTCCTTCCCTCCCTCTATCTCTCTTGTTCTAAAGATTAGAACTAATGAGTTCTAATCCTCTCATACTAACTCTTCTAGTTCTAGTTCTAATCTACTTCTAATTACATTCTAATTCACTAATCCCTTAGAGAGAGATGATCCTTACATGGGACCCCTCTACAACTGAGAGATAATAAGATAGAATGAGTTAGTAATGAATTAGGGTTTAACCCTGGGGTCGGGGGGGTCTTATATAGGCCTTGGCGATGAACGATGGCCATTGGATCAAACCGACCTTCAATAGCGGTGTAGATAAAACCTCAAGGTCGGTTATAAACCGACCTAGAAGACCGCGGGTCGATGGGTGGGTCCCACCGGGCGGGCAAAATGACCGGGCGGCCGCTAGGGTCCGATCTTCCCTCAACCTCCTCGGTTCTTCCGGTGTTCTCTGGTACCTTCTAGAATGTTTTAGTCCACTTTTCGGATTGAGTTACTTCACGGTCAAGTCTTGTCATCATATGTCTTGTATATTCCGGAACTTTCTCCATTCTTCTCTACATTTATCTGTTAAGTCCCTGAAAATATATAAATCACCAAAGCTAGTGGAATTATGTTAGTTAAACCCCTAGACTTATGTTGATATTCATTTTAAGCCCTTATTCAAGTTTAGTTGACTAGTAATTTTATGCTATAACAGGTGTCAACAAGCTCCCCCAAGCTTACCCTTTGCTAGTCCCTAGCAAAGCCAAACTTAGCAATGGATCGAGTTGCTACAATGTTTTCACACCTTAAAAGTACACATGCTTTCAAACAAAATTTCTCCTCCGGATAAGAATTAACTTGTTCAACTTTCCCATATTACCTTTAACCATGGAGCTTATAGCCTTTTCTTTGATCTTGGGCAATTGAAAGATAGAACAATCAAGTCAAGCACCATATCTCAAACTTTTTGTTCAACTATCCTTCGAGTTTTTGCAAGTTTTCAAAATAAAACTCAAAGTTTCTAGTATGACTCTCTCAAGTCTCTCATTTGTGGTATTTGTGGATCCTCACTAAGGCAGTAAGGTTGTTTTGCCTTTCTCTCATAATATGTGGTATTTTTGGACTAAGGCAAAGAGGACACTATGTCTTCTTCTCTCTCACCCTATATCTAAGGCTTATATCCGAGCTCATAGGTGGGAGAAAATTAATTCTACTTACTAAACATATATTGTAAGTTCAAGCAATGGATCCAAAGTCATGAGTCACACTGATCAAGTGGTGCATGTGTATGGTGGATAGAATATAGATGGTATGGAATATATATAGTAGAGTGTATGGAATAGATGATGAGAAATCTTACTTGTGCTCCTTGAGGAATCATCTCTCTTTGGAAATTGGGAACCTTGAGAGAACTTGGGTTGTATCTTTTTCTTTCTTTCTTTATTTATTATTATTTTTTTATTTTATGGAGAGGCGAGCATCTAAGTACCCATTGTTTTTAGCGGACACATGTCCATTTTTTTTTCTAACTCTCCTTTATTCCTCTTTTTCTTAGGGAGGTAGGCTCTACTCGCCCGTAGGACACTTGTCCATTTTTCATCTCCCTTTCTTTTTAAATACAACCCAAAATGTCTTTTGCAATAACTTTTGAGAGATAGAGAAGAGTAATGGAGCTTTGTAAAACATTGGTTGGATATGGAAGAGTGGAAGGGTGTAGGGAATATTTTTTGTTGCTCTATCCCAGATAGGAGTAGAACATTTTTAGTGGATATAGTGGATGAATATATATGGTGGATGCGTACTTATAGGATGAAAGTAGCATATGAATGAGTGGAGTCGAGTGGAGTGTAATGCAATAAAGTGGAATGAGATGGAATGGTGGTGGAGTGAGATGGAGTGTACATGATCGGCATGACAAGTTTCTAAGGGTCGACAAAGATTGAACAAACTCAATGCTAAGCAAGCGACCTATATATATATGTCAAAAAGGGTTTTCCTAATCTAGAGAGCATGTATATATGGCTCGCGGTAGGAGGTTTAACACTTTGTCACACAGGAACTTATCATGTGCACTTTTAAAGTTTCAAAATAAATCTCCGTAAATCTAGTATCATTAGGAGTAAGATCAATAGCAGCTCAAACTCTCATATATCACATCCGTCAATTATCTAGACTTTAGAGCAAGCAATTTGCAACCCACAGTTTCGTGTTCAAGGTGCGTCTCAAGCCAAAGCAGTTTTTGCATTTAAGGCTCAAGAGAAATTAAGCTTGAAAGCTAGGCACTGAAAAGGAATTATATGACGGAGCAACTATTCATCATTTCCATGCATGAGATTTAGCTTCGTAGATCATTTTATGTTGGTGAAAAAGAAAACCTCTCGTACACTCCTATTTATTTATTCTCAAACTCTAGCAAAGACTCTTTAAACAACTAGACTTTTATAAAACTAGACTCCTAACAAACTCTCTAGCAAACCAAGCAAACTAAATATTTAGCTAATAATAATAATACTATAGTAGAGATACTTATCGGGATAATCAGGGTGCTCTCCCCAAGCCGGATTGAAGTGTAGGGTCATTGATGATGAGGAAGTTGAGGTAGATGGTGATGATGATGTCGACCTATCATCTCTTTTTCTTCCTTCGAATCTGCTGAACTCAAATAGACAACAAAGCTAGTGGAACTTGATTAAGCATTATAGGTTAGTCACATTAGCTTCATGTGTCTAGATATGGATCATAATTATTCTAGGTAGAACTTCAGCAGAAAATATTTTTGGAGTTTTATAAATTTATATGCATGCAAAGAACTATGATGCAAATGCAACTAGATGAATGAATAATTATTTTTATGCCACCACGGTGAATATCTTTATGGGTTGTTACACACCACAAGATTATTCATATGGGGCTTCACTGTTTTTCAATGCAATGCTAATGCAGAAATTAAATATACTAAAGGAAAATAATTATGTAAAGAAGTAAATATGCTGATGCAAGATGCGTAAAAGATAAATATGATATGCAATGCTAGAAATTAAGTATGGATAACTACCGAATTACCTTTTGGCGAGGGTTCAATGTTTTAAGTCCTTTGAACAAGACTACTTACCTTGGTTACTCCTTGAGTGTATCATCTGATCTTGGTAATGGTGTCACCCATGTTCTTTTGCTGGTCCAACATTTTGAAGTGAAACTTTGATAGTGAGAATTGGCGCCTTCTTGTTTTGTGTGCATGCTTTGTGGGTTCGGGACATTCACTTGTAGAATTTTGGGGAGAGTGAAGATTCCTCCACATTTTGCTCAAATTGTGTCCTCGCGTGTAAAGATAAGGCGAGATCAAGTGCATGGGCCCCAAGGTGGAAAACACCAACGTAACCAAAAGTTCATTCTTCTCTAAAAACCTTAGGCACATCAAACAAGATAAAGTTAATGTTTATATGTTTCCTTTTCTATAACAAGGGTGATAAGATCGAGAAGATAGAACATGAATGTTGCAATACTTTTGCTAGTATGATTAAGACTAGGAGATCAAGAAGGTGGTGTTAGGAACAACAAAAAGAAACAAACCATGTTGAGCTAATGAAGTCGATCAAGCAAGGGTGTTACTCTAACATGTTTGGTTCTTTATTTGTGAACATGCCATAATTAAGAGAAAGCTTATTTATTAACAACTCACCTTAAGATGTTACCTTATTATTGGAACATGATGGCACTCAGTAGCAACTTGTGATGGTGCTTTCCTTTTGCTTGAAGCTTTCTTTTATTTGGCCTCTTGTGTAGTTTTTCCTAACTTGTCTTCTTCCCTTTTATTCCATAAGGTTCTTCTATGTACGAGGGTGTCCTCCTTGTGAAAGATTTGTTATGTCTTGCTTCTTCTCATGATTTTATTTCTGCATTGTTAGTTAACAACACATACCCGAAGGAATATGCAAGTAATACCAGGATAGTGTTGTTACAAGGCTAAGGTCACTTTCTATGCTACAGAAAAGTTTGGTTGAAAATTTTAGCATAGATATTTTATCTCATGTTTCCATACTCACCTTGCTTTTCTAAAGGAATGATCTTATGAAACCTTAAGTTTGATTTTCATGCATCAAAACCATTCAAACTTGTAGAAAAGAGCAATAAGGAATAGAAAGGTTGCAACCCAAGATATGGGATGTGATGGGAGCATGTGAGGAGGAAGAATATGATTGGATTATCCTTGGTGGAGTTGGTCTTCCTTCTCCAAGTGCCAATCACCCTTAAGTTGATCCTTGAGCAAGTGCTTTTGTTTGTAGATTTTGTTTGTGGCACTCCTCTTCTTTCTCTTGCTTCATCGTTAGTATGAGTTTATCTCGGGACCTCCCCCAAACTTATTTGTGAGTTTCTTCTTGTCTGCAAGGGTTAGTCCAACAAAATATACCAATATCTACACAAGTAATTTTTAGTTCAATAACCAAACTAGACTCCATGTCTAATTCAATTAAGGAAGGCTATTTAACCTAAGCACCATGCTTACTTTAAAAACCTTTAGAAGTATAGCTAGTACTTCCAAACCAAAGCATACTATGGTAGATAAAAGGATAACATGAAGGATCTCTTGGGTTTCTAAACTCCAAGGTTAATTCATCATGGCTTTCTAAAGGATCTCTTGGGTTTGTGTCTCTTAGGCTGATATCTAAAACGTCGTCCATCCAATCAATGGTTGTAGCACATAGGTTATTAACACTCTCAAGCCATTGTTGTGGGTCTTCTTGGTCGCCTTGATGATCCCTATGCTTAGGTTGTTGTGGTAAATTTCTAGGCTCATCATGAGTCTCAAAGAAGGAAACATATGTGGATTCATCGGGGACAGGGATGGGTTTAGAGATGGGTTCGAATAAATCATCTTGTCTAGGCATAGAAGGGGAGAAGATAAGATTGTCTTGTAGATAGCTTTGCTCTCCTTCTATGGCAAGATCGAAATGTCATCCTTGGGTTCTTCCCAATGTCTTTTTAAAAGAATAAGCATATTCAATAAGAGATTTCTCCTTAAAGGAATCTGAATTATAATCACTTGGAGATCTCTTATAAACACTTTCAATAAGAGACATCTTCTTAAAGGAATCTGAATTATGGTCACTTAGAGGTCTCTTGTCTAGATGAGAATTTATTGTTCTCCCAAAATCACTAAGGGTAGGTTCATATGGATCTTCCAAAGGTAGAATTTCTTCTTCCTTTGGGGGATTTTGGGATGATGATGGTTCGATCATGATGGATAGCTAGGTCTTGGATTTGGAATTACTGCGAATTAGCTATCGTAGTTTCCTCTCCTTGATTCGAGGATGATTCTTCATTTTTCTCGGGAAAATTCTAGTGGAGGTGGCGTATCCACAACATCTGTCAATGACATCTCTTGCTTCTTTAGCAGATAGAGAAAGGAATGCACCTCCTGAAGCTGCACTAAGGTCCCTTGCATCTTTCTTATTAAGACCCAGATAAAAATGTTGAAGAAGGATTGGGTCTGGAATACCAAGGTTTGGGCCAGTGTTGATAAGGTCATTAAAACGATCCCATGATGCATTAAGAGACTCTTCTTTATCTTGTTTAAAAGTTAGAAGTTCTATACGAAGACGGGCCACTCGGAGGTGGGAAAGAAATACAGCAAAAGTTGGACATTAATGTTTCCCAATCTCCTTTCACTCTCTCTACGTTCAAGTAATGCCACTGTTTAGCTTTTCCCGTCAAAGAGAACGGAAAGAACTTCCAGCATAAGGTATTATCGGATATGCCTTTCATACGAAAGCATCCCATGATTTCCTCAAACTTTTGTAGGTGTGAGTGTGGGTTAGCCTCACCTTCTCCCGAGAAGGCTAGTTCCCCTAACCATTCTTATATAACCCAAGCGTAGCTCATAGGACTTTGCTAGGATAGGCTCAAGATTCTGGTTGCCTAAAGCTTTCGCTTGTGGGTATAAGATATTTATAGATAGGCATGGAATCCATAATGAAAAGGAAAAGAATAGAATAGAAGGAATAAAAGAAAAGAATAAAAGAATATGATACAAGGATAAGTTAGATTCGAAGTTAACTCAAAGAATCCGTTTCCCGAAGAACGGTGCCGAAAATGCTTGTTGGTATTTGCTAAGCCCACGTAAATATTTATAATTTGTATAATCCATAAGCGCACGGATACCGGTGAGCACTTCACCCGAGAGAGGGTTTAAATATCAAATCCACAGGGAAACGGGTGAGGGAAACTACAATCTAATCTTAACCCGGAGTAATATAAGACTTAAGAAGGTTGAGGGTATAGAGAGGATTACTAAGATAGCAAAATCTTAATTTGGTAAGTGATGTTGATAGTATTCTTATGGGGAAGCACCCAAGAGAAGTAAGGCCGAAACTTACTCTCTCCCAGCACTCACATGCCCTACTAGTCCTATCAACGGGAGGTGGACTACAAAGGAATCAATGGTACTGTCACTACCATGAACTACCACACTCCGGAAGATAGGGTTTATCTACGAGATACCCGAGCCCAAACACCACGTTTGCACTGCGAATATTACTCTAACCTAGGTACCAGATTAAAGCACTCAAAATAGACTCGTAGACCAATAAGAATAATTATAAACAATATAACTTACTAAAAGAAGAAGTAGATTACCAGAGTAACTCCAAATGTAGATTAACTTCCACCGAGGTACAAGTATGGAGATAGCACCGACAAGCCGGTACTTCCTCCAATTCCTTCCCTCTCTCTATCTCTCTTGTTCTAAAGATTAGAACTAATGAGTTCTAATCCTCTCATACTAACTCTTCTAGTTCTAGTTCTAATCTACTTCTAATTACATTCTAATTCACTAATCCCTTAGAGAGAGATGATCCTTACATGGGACCCCTCTACAACTGAGAGATAATGAGATAGAATGAGTTAGTAATGAATTAGGGTTTAACCCCGGGGGTCGTGGGGTCTTCTTATATAGGCCTTGGCGATGAACGATGACCATTGGATCAAACCGCCTTCAATAACGGTGTAGAAACAACCTCAAGGGTCGGGTTATAAACCGACCTAGAAGACTAGGCTGATGGTGGGTCCCACACGGCGGCCGGCCAAAATGAATGGGCGGCCGCCGCCAGGTCCAATCTTCCTCGCCCTCTCGGTTCTTTCCGGTATTCTCTCGGGTACCTTCTAGAATGTTTTAGTCCACTTTTCGGATTGAGTTACTTCACGGTCAAGTCTTGTCATCATATGTCTTGTATATTCCGGAACTTTCTCCATTCTTCTCTCGCATTTATCCGTTAAGTCCCTCGAAAATATATAAATCACCAAAGCTCGTGGAATTATGTTAGTTAAACCCTAGACTTATGTTGATATTCATTTTAAGCCCTTATTCATGTTTAGTTGACTAGTAATTTTATGCTATAACAGGTGTCAACAAAGGACACAAAGCTCGTTCTCCCTTGCTCCTCTCCCGGCGGGCGCCTCGCCTCTCCGCGCCCCGGCGGCGCGGACGCGCCTCCTTCCTCGACGGGCCGGACTTCCTCGACGACCGAACTTCCTCGATGACGGATCCCGGCGCAGCGTGGCGAGCCTCAAGCGGCGTTGAGGCCACCTGAGCGTATCCGAGCCGGCCCCGACGGCGCGGCGGCGCCTTTCCCGACGATGGCGGTGGCGCCCCCTCCCTACGGATCCGGTCAATGGGGAGCTCTGGCGGCCGGATCCGTCGATCCGAGCTCGTGGCGGCCGGCCACTTCGACGGAGGGCGGCGGTGGGGGTCGGCGGCCCGGATCTGGGTCTCCGGCCGGCGGCGGGGCACCGCAACCCTAGATGGGCACGACGGGCCCGTGATGGGCTCGGCGGGCCTATCTAGGTTTTTTTATTTATTTTTATTTTTTGGCCGTGGCGGGCATCCTAATCTGCCCGCCACGCAAAATCGAGTTAACCCGTGGCGGGCACTATAGCCCGCCACGGTTAATCACACGATTAACCGCGTGACCTTTGGTTGGTGACGGGCGGTGCCGCCACGCAAAACCAAAAACGACCGCCACCGAAAACGTTTTAGGTACTAGTGCTCCTGGCCGAGCCCAGCGGCGCTGACCACCTAGACGGCTGCAGACGCGACATAGAAGGCCGAGGGGGACGGGTTGGGAGTGGAGGGGCGCACGGTTAGGACATTCGTCTCCTCGGGCGACTGCGACGGCGAGGCGGCTATCGCCGGCACAGCAGGGAGGGGAAGCCCCAGCGGGGAGGCCGCGCGTTCCGCCGACGAGACCACCGGCTTTGGGAAGGACGCCAGCGGGGAAAGCCATGGGCGCTGGAGGTAGGGTCTGAGGCTACCAAGGTACACCCATGAAGTAGACCAGGAAGTTAGGAGCTCGAATCTGGGGTCGGATTCGAAGGAGGTGGGCTGTGGAGGGAGATCGACGAGGTGGACGCCGGGGCGCCGCCGCCGTCGCCTAGGGAGGCGGACGGATCGGGGGCACGGGGGCTTCAACGGAAACATCCGCATTCATTGGGCACACTGATCTCCTCTAAGTTATGGTTGTGTCGTCGGGCCTTAATTTGGGTGGAGGAGCCATGGGCACGCTTGGGCGGGTGTTTGTAGTCATTTGCTGGGCCATGCGTCAGGCTCGTGGGTGAGTTGTTTTTGACTCTCAGTTTTTTCTTGGAGCCATTACGGTAGAAGCTCCGCCATTACCCTCCGCCATTACCAACTCCCTCCTTACAGTCTGCCTGGAGCCTTGTAGATTTCACGGCACGGCAAAGCCTGGAGTTCTTTATGGTATTCGCCAGTGCCCATATGCAAAACACATACACGGCCCCATACACCAGAACTAGATTGTCATACGATGGCTAAGCAATAGCTAAATAGAGCACAAATCACTGGCCCATGTATATACTGGAATATCCATACGAGCTAGGTTCATAAGATTCCAGTTTATACCGGTATGCAAAAGCGTGTTGGTCCAAAGTAGCGTGTTGGTCCTGTACTCTTGCGCACATAATTTATGTTGTAGTCCTTTTCATTCCGAATAGATTAACCTTAATTACGTTAGGTACACTTTTGAGATTAAACACAGCTGTAATACATAGACATGCGTGCATGTTGCCCGCCACGTGAGTCCACACTCGGGATCTCGTGAAACCGTAAACTACTGTACTAGAACAAAGTTAACGTTAGCTGTGCCATTATTCAAGATGAGTTGGACAAAATTAGAATATTGGAGACTTGGATGGACAGGCATGGATCGGTCGATGTTTACTTTCTAGTTCGATTTGATTGGATTTGATTCCATCTTGTTTGTTCAATTTCGATTCGTTGCATTTTCTTCTTCTCCTGCTTCTTTTTAACTAATCAATGGATCAAAGTTCTTTCCGCAAGCTAATTTTTGTGACTCTTTTTCATATCCAGATCCTCATTCAGATGTGCGTCAAGAATATCAATATCTGTAATCAGTTATGACCTTGGGAGCCATGGATTTCGGCAGGCCACTCTGCTTTCTAAACTTGGCCGGCTGCTCCAAGGATGAGTCTTCAGAAGGGAGTGAAGAAAGATATCCATTTCCTTATTTTTGCGTGTAGGATGGGAATCGATAGCTTTACCCGGGTGCAAGCATGTTTGTCGAAAGAACTAGCTAGCTCATTTGAATGACGACCAGGCAGGGAAAACGAATCTATTGAGATGAACATGAGGTCATCTATTGTTGCGAACATTTATTTTTGTCGTAATCCTTTTGTTCCCTAATAGTTTAACCTTACTTATGGAACGGTTGGTGAGAAAAGACACAAGAGATGTGTGCATGTTGCCCCCCACGTGAGTGCATTCGTCTCGTGAAGCCTAAAACTACAATACTCGAGCACATGGGCTGCCATACCTAGGCTTTGCCGAGAGTAGCAAGGTCCAGTTGTAGTGCCTACCACGTTTAGTCCTGCCACTAGCGATCTGTAACCACCTTCATGCTTCAGATTTTTTTTTAGTATTTTAGTTTCTCTCACTACTATTTGAGCGGGCGGTTTGTAAAGGCTATTGAAGATAACTTAGAGCTGCTGGTTCTTAGTGTCGATAATATTGGCTCAGTATAACTATAAGCTCATCAATAGCCCACTTCAATAATCTTTATTAGGTTCTGATACATAATTAGTCCCTTTGAGACACTGATCATCCAATCCTGCAACCTATCATGGTCATGCGGGTTCACGGCCAACTTTGATATGAAACTTTATATTTTTATTTAAGACACACTGATCGACAGGACTGCATGTGCTGATCATGCATGGATAACACAACCCGAGGACGACCAGTATTTTTTTTTTTTTTTTGGGGAGGAAGACGAGACGACGACCAGTCTTGGTTGGCCATAACATCGCTGGGGCAGGGCGGCAGGCTCAGCAAAAACTTCAGGGAGAAGAGATGCCCGCTAGCGCTGGTCGCTGGACCCTCATTGTCGCTCAAGGCACCTTCCTCACTGGTGCGCGCCTTTCCCTATTTATTTTGATTTTCATCTTTTTTTTAGAAATGGGAATTTTTTATTAATTTCAAGAGATTACATCAAGGTAATTCAATGTCTTGAAACATTCCTGGCCTCTGCCCATGGGCACACAGCCTTTGATACTTTTAAATAACCACACACACTAATATATAATGGAAGTGACAGAGAAGCTCATGCAGGAGGCGGATGTCCACCCCAACCACCCTTCCATTGATATCAGGCCATATTCAGGATACGAATATATAAGCTGACTGGATTGAGCTCGGATGCATGTGCGTGCTCCTCCTTTCTTCTACTGCATATATGCATCTTCGACACATGAGTTGTTCGATCACTGCATTCATCCTTGTTTTGAGTAGCAGTTCTGATATATAAAAACGGGTATTCTTTTGTTCGCAGCTCCAAGACTTTGCCTGCATGCCCAGGACCTTGCTATCAATCGTGGCTCCAGTCCCACCTTGATTGACTGGATTAGATTGGATTCTCTCATTGGTTGGAATTCATCTATGCACTCATTCTTCCTTTCGTCTTCTACTGGACACATTTTCTTCTGCTGTTTGCCCATGTCAGGTATCTGATATGATGGTGATGCAGTTGTGGCGGGAGAGTTACTCCTCTTCTCTTGGTTCGATTGCTATTTCGTTATTGGGCCTGAGGCCGCTTTGTAATGGGCCGGAGGCCCTATTGTAATTGAGTCGTGGACGTGAGTATAAACGCCACGCGCGTCAGGTGACCGGGTATGAACGATTTCGAACTCCAATCTAGAATTGCTTTCTTCCCCAATTGCTTTCTTCTCTCCCAAGTTCTCTGCTCCTTCCAAATTCCCTCTCCGATTCACTCAGTTACCTAGGGTTCCATCTCGGGCCCTAACAATCGGTATCAAGCCCCTGCGAATTCGTCCGTTGCGGTGTTGTAATCCCCGTCGGGCGAAGCCACATATCCATCTCGGGCCCTAACAGCCCACCCCTGGAAATTCTGAGTAGTCTCTTATTGGTGCTGGAGGAATGCTACCAATATTGGCATGTAGCTGAAATCGTATGTGTGCGTCTACAATAAGCCCAGGGTGTCCATGGCAACTCTTGCATTGTGTGTACCCACTCTGTGTCGTTTGTGTACAGAGACAAATAAGGAGTAGGACAACCTGTTAGTATACGTCAGAGAAGGCACTCTGTAGACTTGAGTGTCTTACGAGATCATGTTGCAGCGCTTCGGTAAAGTGGACGTCGATGGAGCCAAACATCGCCGATGTCGGGGGCGCCGCTCGGTAGAGGCTCTACCGAGCGGCCTGTATCGTGCTCTCGGTGAAACCCCTTTCTTGGCAAGAATTTCACCGAGAGGTGTAAACCGAGAGCGGCGCCGATAGAGCCTTTACCGAGCGTGATTTGAGCTTTACCTATCGCTTTCGGCGCTTGGTAAAGGACCGACATTCAATAGTGCTAGCTCACCACTTTTTCGGTCCGTGTGTGTCTGTGTAACTGGTTAGAGATTTTGGGTGTACTTCTGGAAACTATATATATGTTATGTAGACGGATTGGAGTGGTAGTTCTTGGAATATATAAACATAGTTGTAAATTTGAATTGGATGTTAAAAGTGCTCCCTATTCAGAACCAAAATTTTACCAAGGCAAAGTCCTATGAGCAATGGACACTACAGTGACGGAGGTCTGTAATTAGCGGATCACGTTAGATGGAGGTCTGTAATTAGCAGATCATGTTATGAAGCTATGTATTCTTTGCTAGTTGTTGGCAGCAAAGAAGCTTAGAGGAGATTGCATTTTGTTGGAGGATCAAACACATGCAGAAAGAATCAAATTTGACCGTATGCCATACAGGGCGGTTTGCCAAACAGGCGTGGGCTGTTTTTGCTGTGTTCTAGGAGCACCTGCAGAAAATGGCCCAGGCCGATTGACGCCCCTAGTTTGCTGATATCTTTTCCTTGTATTTCCTACAAAATTATATATTCTTTTATATTTCCATGGAGAGTTGGAGCAAGGGATATGATATCCTTTCTGCAAGATATGCTAGCATTAATATTAATTGTGACATTTACACTAATATTTTCAGTCTATATAAACGGGCACAAGCATCATGCCATTTGCATCCTGAAACACAAGAATAGTTGTACTTGCGAGTGCTAATACGACGAGGTCGGTACACTCCGTAGCTGCTGCCATTTGCGTCCATCTCATGGTCACGTCCTGCACCCTCATGACAACCACCTGGGCTAAAGGTATATATGCACATAAACACAAATGTATGGTGAGAGTACGTAAATTCTTTTGTTGTTCAGTTGAGGTTAACATGGATGCATGTACGTCGGCAGATCCATTTTGTTTTTTTTATTGGTGGCACAGAGGATTGCTTTCTGATGCCAGGATGCATGGAATGCGAGCAAAAATGCGAAGTCGAATTCCCTTCAGGGTCATCAGTTCCTGGTGCAGGATCGATGGGGAAACATGCTGCTGCAACCACAATTACGTGGGGACGACGATTGCGGCTGGCGATGGCAAGCTGCAGAGACATGCTTGATCCAATAACCATGCTCAAGATGGTTAGGAGATATTACGCAGCAATAATAGTTCTCTATAAATAATGGATCAAGTTGCTCTTGTATGTCAGAAAAGATTAACAATCAGCAAAAAAACCCGAGTTGAACTCCCAATGTTACTATTGCTCGTTAGATGATCCAATGGAGGTCACTACGTTAATTCTCACTAGGTGCACTGAAAAAATAATTTTATATTTTTTACAACAATTAAAAATAGTTGCCCTTTGATTTCATAGATTCTAATCATCATCTATGATAATATAGTCATTAGATCTATTATCATTTTAAAAAGTACACAACTCTGCCATTATGAAAAATTATGAAGTAGCTAGAGTAACCTTCTAATCTTGCACAAAAAAAAATAGAGGCTCTAACTGAGACACCATATTAGTTCTCACCGGATGCGCTAGAATAAATGATAAATCTTACAGCTTTTCACAATACTTAGAAACATGTAGCCTTTTGAAAGATTATAATCAGCATCTCTGCAAGTGGATCTATTAAAATTTATAGAAATGTACACACCTCCATCATCATTATGAATAAATACATAAAATAACCCTAATAGTGCATCTAAATTACTCACCTAGCATTATGAAAATGATTTGGAATAACCACCTAAATTTGTATACAAACTACCCAATGCTATAATGGAAAATGTTTCAAATTAACTATTTAAATTATCTATATCTATATCTATATCTATATCTATATCTATATCTATATCTATATCTATAACTATATCTATATCTATATCTATATCTATATCTATAAATATAAATATTTACACTTATATCTATATCTTCAATCTTATTATCCGTCGACCACAAAACACCATCATTTAATTTCATCCAGCTTGATTATTTATGGATCATGGGCAGCTAATTGATGAAGTTGCATAAACAGTAGAGAAATACAACATTTAGATAAAATTTATTACAAAATTTATTCAGTATTTAATTTAGTAATAGTAAACTAAAACATATAGTATGAACAATGATACCATATCCTGCCTCTGAGATATGCCAGCATTAATGTGACATTTACACTAAATTTTTTTTTTCCTCTATATAAACAAGCACAAGCATGTGGCCATTTGCATCCCAAAACACTAGTTCTGTGCTTGCGAGTGTTTATACGATGAGGTCGGTGCACTCGATACCTACTGCCATTTTCATCCTTCTCGTGGTCACGTCATGCACCCTCATGACACCCACCTAGGTATCACTGGGTATGCATATACATACACATATATACACGAACACACGAATGAAGCTATGACTTTAGTTATTTATTTTATTTTGAAAAGGAAATCTGGGTCTCGCCCTACTTATTTTTTATTTTCATTAATAGGAGAGACTTACAGACTGAAGAGGAGAAACAACAAACAGAAACAACGCTAGCAGAAATAACAGAACCATCTAATCTCGAGAGGAGATTTAAACTAAGACTAAACAAAGACGAATCCAAGAGGGGGAGGGATACTAGAAGGGAGGCAGAACAATACAAGGCAACAATGCCCAAAACGAAAAACCAGAGCTGGGTTAGGAGTATTTCTCTATCCATGATTTCAGTTGACAACTTTTAGCTGGCTTGGCTTTCAGAGCAACAAGACTCAATTCTTCTATGAGGAGACTCTTCCAAGTGACAAAGTTCTTGTTTCCCTAATCAAAGATGATTCTATTTCTGGTGACCCAAATGATCCAAATGCAGTTATTACAATTTCTCTGAAAGATTGGGTGCCCAAAATTTCTTCTAGCTTCGATAACCATGTCTAGTCTGTCAAGGGTATCATCCCAAAAGATATGTAGGGAGGTCCAGCATCTCTGATTGAAAGAGAAACCAAAAATAGATGAAAGAGAGTTTCTTCAGTTCCACAAAGGACACAAGAGTGGCTTGGAAGGTGCCTGTTTTTTCTTGTGAGAAGGTTCGTTGTATTTAGTCTGTCTCTGAGGAGTAGCCAAAAGAAAAAATTTATGTTTGCCAAGGTTAGGAATCATCCCAATAGGGATTGATATGTGCCTAATGGACATTTGTGTTTTCTTAGAAAAACACAAACAAACGACATTAGACATGGCAATAAGTAATGAGATAAGTCTCATTTTGGTTGTATTATGCATACAACTATTCCCCGCACAACATGTTAAGCATAATAATTTTTCACATTGTTGATCCATTTAAGATTTTGAATGATCAACTTAGCCATCAAAGAGATGCGTGAAAAATTAACAACAATTTTTTGGTCAAACAGATTTTAAGACTCCCTTATCATAAAAATCAGATTTACTCGGATACCTAGATCATATTTGAAAGAATATTTTGAGTCCGACACAAAGTTTGTCCGGATAATCTCAATGTTGTATAGATACATCTATGAGATAATCTACAGTGTGGAAGTCACCACACTTAGCCTTGTATTTTGTAAATAATGGCTCTTGTTGTGAGCATTATCCTAAACATTACTAAACTTTTATACCTTCAATGATGATTGTTAGGTATAATAAGAGTTTAATTATATAGCTAAAGAGATAAATTGGAATCTATATGTATGACATTAAGGTCATAGAAGACCATTATTAGTAAATTGCTATTTGCCAACTTTATGTTGGAGTTAGGTAGATTCACGCACTCCTAACTTATGATTAACTGCATACCCCCATATGCATTCAAGACGTTAGAATTTATAAAGATTTCTTATTTGTGAAAGATTAGGTTACGTTGTATACGTACCAATCTCAACACCACAGCATACACTGATGGGTCCATACAGGAAACGGGGATCAATCTGAGATTTCAATCTCCGTCGATTGTTTAGTATCTAGATCTCGATAGAGGATCTATTTACAACCCGTATGCTTGGTTTCGAGAATTAATGAGCTTTTCCCGTTATTAAGGGGAGACTAGTAGTACCATATATAATGCCCGAAAAAAATATTTAGAATGCATAAAGCATTTTAAGCTCGGGATCACGTACTAAATAAACTGAATCAATGATTTGTCCATAACGTGGATACTTGAATTGAGGAGGGAGTTAGTTGAACTCGCTCTCGATAATATCAATACACACATGGAAAATGGACATTAACATTGTGTTCAAAGATAGTATTGCAAACAAACCGCCAAAATACTTTCATAGATTATAAAGGTGTTACAAAGTCTCTCCATCCTCCAAGAAAGGTGCCGAGAAAGAGTGGAGGTACCTAATAAAACCACTCACCCCCATATTCGCTAAAAGAGGGGAGAAGCACTTCCAAGAGGCAAGATGCGATTGTTGGAAAGCTAGAGAAGACTGCAAATGCAACTTAGCCGTTTGGTTGAAAGACACCTAGAGGGCATGTTATGTCCTTTGGATATTTATAATCCACAATCCTAGCTCGAGGTGCACCTTTGAAATACTGATCTTTGGGATATAGGAAAGCCCTGACTTTTGCTTTGGGAAATCACGATAAGTCATGCGAGGGGTATATTTTGAGTTTTGATAACAGGAGAATTTAATCATATAAAAGTCTACATGTCATGACACATACTTCTCTGAATAAATTGTATACAATATTCCAAGTTATCCAGTTAATAAGACCATGGCGAGTGCTTTGTCACTCTTACTAGAACTTATTGAGTTATACATACAGAGATAGTCTTGCTCACCGAAAAAGAGGAGTTAGGAGCTGTAAAGCTAACACCTCATGTACCTTTACTAGGTGCACAAAGTGTTCTCATCCAAGGATTGATAGAGAACAACGTGGTGGTGAGATATAAAGCAAGACTAGTAGCACAAGGGGTTTACGCAGAGCCCAAAGCATTGGTTTTCAATGCAATTATTCTCCACAATAAGTTAAATCTCCGATACTAATTTTGATTGGCGGTACAAAAGCATCTATCTTTGCAGTTGATAGATGTAGTGATTGCATATAATCACTTGATTTGGTATATTAGTGAAGCTTCGGGAAGGTGTTCGCATACCAAACATCCATACATAAAAAGCCCAACACATAATGTGCATTCTTTGAAGTCAATATATGGCTTAAAGTTGTTAAGTCGAATTTGGTACAATCGACTTTTCTCGTGTATTCCTTAAATTGAAGGGATACAAGATTGGTTACATGTGGTGTTCATTTCGGAGTCCTTGATTGGATTTCTAGTATTATATGATTGTCAACAATCTTGACATCATTGGTAATGAACACTTGTCAATAGCATGTTGTAGATAGAGTTTAGAGATGGGATATATGGTCTAAACCAAAATTTTATTTTCTGTTTAGGATCCAAGTATCCTCTCGTGTTTTTATAGTAAAGCTATATATATTCACATCATATTGAATGGCTCAATATGAAACATAATCCTATGGTTTTTGTACCTCATGATAGAGGAAGTTTGTTTTATACCGTAGTGATTGGAATGAGATATTTAAGCACTAATATATTGCAAAATTTCCCGACCAGATTTTATCTTTGCAATAATTTGCTAAGCGGTGCTACTCTACCAAATGTTGGTAGATTCAAGTTAAGAATGTATTTCATATATCAAATAGCACATGAAATCTTTGTATAATCTATGATCCAATTATATGGATATTATGATTACGGTTATTTTATATTAGATCCCCAAATTCAAGAATATTGAAATAGTCTTTTACATAAATATGGAAAGACCATTTTGTAATAGTCTTTAAGTAGACATTTAATGATCAATTCCATTCATCATGCTAACATTGTATTATACAAGGCTACACAAGAATGTGCATAGCTTGACACAATGACATATCACATACTAAAGTTATGTGACATTGATTCCATTGAATCAAAGATCATTATGTATAAAGGTAATACATCTTGTGTTGTTTAGATGGAGACAAGTTATACTTATTGCAATATTTTTGCATTAAGATGGTTTTGTTCCATAGGTTATATGGACATACGAACATACGCAAAAAACTAATTATTGTGATAATCTCAAAGAGATATTCACAAAGTCTACCATACTCCACATTTGTTATGTGTTGAGTACATCGGTATGAAATTGCGGGTTTCGGGGGGAGTCTCGTCTCTCTCGATTAATAACTTGTTCAAAACATCATATTGCACTCTTTTCTTTGTATGAGTTTTTCCCTTTGGGTTTCTCATATGAAGTTTTTAATGAAGTAACATCGACACAAGATTATGTCATATTACCCGTTTTTTTTCCCATAGGGTTTTGGTGGATGATATGTGGACATTTGATACATTGTACTCTTTTCTTTATTTGAGATTTTCCTTTTGGGTTTCTCATATAAAGTATTTTGTCATGTGCCAAATGAGCCACGCCAGGTCTGGGTCCAAAGGGGCTGGCTGCGCGCACATGGCTGGCCGGCGCGCTTTCCGCAGTCCGTTGTCATCCTGCGCTTCATTGTTAAGTAATAATTATTTAGGGAATAAATATTTAGGGAAAGAAATAAATTGCTTTGTCAAGAGGTACTCTGATCTATAAGGAAACCTCCTAGATTTTTTTAGCATGCAAGTCTCCCTCGGACTATAAATGCAAGGGGCATATAACCCGCTTGGATCTTAATCGTAAAAAATTAAAGGGTAACACCCAACAGCTCTCCAGCTCTCTCGCTCTCGCTCTCCTAACCCTAACCGCCACGTGCGCCACCGCCATCAACAGCGGCGCCAGCAGCAGCCAGCGCCGTCGCCGCCGCCCGCCCCCGGCGCGCATGCGCCGCTGCTGCGTCCTCATCGCCGCCCGGTGCTACCATACATCATCATCGCCGCCTCCTACCTCGCCCTTAGTCGCCAATCTACGTCATCACACCGCTGATCGTCTTCACCACCGCCATCATGCCACCCCAAGCTGGCCGCCGCCCCCAACGCCAGCGCCGACCACATGTCATGCCGAATCGATCCGGTTTGTGACATTTTTGATGAGGCAATACTATAAAGTTATATGATATATCATCAAGTTTACCCCATTGGGGTTTTTGGAAGATGATATTCGAGCATATTGACAATATGGTCAAGATGTTTTTAGACTAAGACTTTGAGTTTATCTCAAAGGGTCTAACAACATTCATGATTGTATATCATGGAGTTTCTCCTTGTTTTTCCCGTTGGGTTTTAAGTAGTTTTCATGATATACCAGTAGTACTTTAGGTTTTCCCGTAGGGTTTTTTTCAAAGTTTCTCCTCACATTTTTCCTAAAAAGGTTTATGTGATCAGAGTTGTCATATTATATATATTTTTCCCTACAGGGTTTTTTTTAAGGATAACATATACATGACATATTGATCCTTGATCAAATTGTTTTTAGACTATGGTTTTAGGGTCACCTAAAAAGGTCTATAAACATTGGAAGTTATATATATATATCATGGTTGTTCGCCTTATTTTTTCCATTGGGTTTTTAAGGAGTTTTGCCACGTATATCGACATACTTTGGTTTTTCCTACAGGGTTTTCCAAAGATTCAAGACTATGACAGATCAACAAGAAACAGTGGATATACAAGATTAATCGGTTCCTACACAAGATCGATCGGGGCCTAAATAAGATCAAATGATCAACGGGGAGCGTTAGGATTAATTAGATATAATTAATTATTGATCTATTAGGATAATCCAGCCATTAGCAATTGCTAATGATGGTTAGGGATTAGGCCCTTTCGGTAGGAAACTTCAGGGGCAAGATACCCCTTTGGTCATCCCTATTGGCATTGTATATATACACATGTACTGTTCATCAATGTAAGACAGAGAATCATTTGCATCTCTATCTAATTGTGGGTTCAAGTCCTGCATGCCGCACTTATGTAAAAAATGTTGGAAAAATATGAGTTATATGGTTGTGTGAAAAATTCTGGAGAAATATGATCGCCAACATTTGTGTGAAAAATTCTGGAGAAATATGAGTTAGATGGGCCTTCCCAAAACATATTTTTCTTTACTATTATTTTTGGTTTTTCTTTTTGCATTTTCTCTTTGGCGAGTGTATTCTGGGCACTTTGTCGAGCCTTTGCCGAGTGTTTCTCGGCCTGAAATATGATTGTGATGTCTCCAACAAGGAGAGTCATAATAATTCCAGGAACCGGGCAAGGCTTTCACCCAAAAGGTGTACTCCCAAACTCAAAGAACCCAAGATGCTATTAGTTAAAAGCCTCTTGGGTTCAAACCCTGTTTATCCAATTATTTAGTTTAGATCAACATTCATGCAAGTCAAAGTTGCACATCCACAAAAGAAAAAGGCCAACCTAGGCTGAGCTGATGGACGGCTACAGGTATAAGTGGAGTTTCAACACATAGCTATTAGATTAATTTTATTTAAGTCCAACCTAGTGTCAAGAGCTGAAACATCAAGTTTGTTGGACACCTTTTAAATCGTAAAAGTTTTCTTTGCTGAAGTGAGTATTGAATTAACTAGACCATATTTTTTTACAGCAAACAAGACCATATCAAAAAGGCGAGAAGCGATTTTGTTACTGGAGAGAAGAAGAGACAGCTGACGATGCCTTCGATGACGGTATCGGTGTAGTTGCTGGGATCTATTTGCTGCAGATCAGCAGCTCATCAAGGGCAACTTTGTGGCCCGTATCGGTGTAAAGGAAACCACCATCAGCGTCGCACTTTCGACGGTGATCCTCGATGAGGCCGATCAGCAACGCGTCACGGCTCCCCTGCAGCCTCGCTAGTGCTGGGTCCAAGCCGCGCAGCCAGTCGAGCCACCGCAGCGCAGGGTACTGGTCTCCGACGCTGGGCGCCGCGTTGAGCCGGATGCTCTCCTTGACGATCTCCTGCCACCGAGGAACGTCGCTGCCATGCAAGGACGCGCCGATGAGCGCGGGCAACATCACGCTCAATCGCGGCGGGCCGTCCAGGGTGGCTTCGCGCTCGGTGAAGCACTCGACGGCCGCGGCGTGCGCAGACACCAGCAGTGCGCGCCGCTCGCCAAGGCGTAGAGAAACAACTGGCGATGCCGTGTTGACCCCGGGACGACCTGTACCCATGTACAATCACTGGGTGTGATTTGTTGGGCCACGGGTCAGAATCAGCGAGGCAAGATGTGAGTGGCCTGAGCACGCTTAGTCTTGTGTTCCTAGTGATTTGTTGGGCCACGGGTCAGGCTCGTGGGCCAGTTGTTTTCCACTCAGTTTTTCTTGAAAACAAAAAAAACCACAGTTTCTTACAATATCGATCTAGATCCTCCGGGGCGTGCTAGGGCGCCGACCACCCTAGAGGTGGGCCGGCCCAGCAAGGCCCGCCCCGGCTCTTCCTCTTTCCTTCCTTCGTCTTCCTCCTCGCGGCTGCTCTCCCCGCCGCTGCCCGCCCCCCACCGCGGGCGCCCTCTCCCCTCCCCATTTCTTCTTCTCCCCGCCGGAAACCCTAGCCGCCATTTTCGCGCTGCCTCCGTGCTCCAACCCGCCGCCATGGGCGACCGTCCGCTCCCCCCCCGCCTACCCGTACCCATCCGGATGAGGCCGGCCCTGGCCCCGTCACCCGAGCTCACCGTCGGCAGAGCCGCCTGCCACCGGGGGCACGATGGACACGAACCGCCGAACGCCACGGCGCGTCGTCATCGCCGTCCCGGGGAGGCCGTGGGCGTGTGGGCCGTGGGCCACGGCCTGTTAACCTGGTCGGCGCGAGCCGGCGCCGACCTAGTCGGCGCGGAAAGATTGCCGGGATCCTCTGCCATTGCCATTCTTTGTAGATGTCATAGCCAGGGCGATGGCAGCAGCTCACGGCACAGGAAATAAAGTCTCGCCTTCTTGGTATATGCCAGCGTCCATATGAAAAGCACATACGCCCATACAATGGCTAAGGGCGTCCTCAACAGTCTCCGCAAATCGCTAGCTGACGTGGAACATAAAAATGATTTAAAAGTAGAAAAGCTAGAGGGGTACGAAAGTGTCGGAGACAGAGAAATCTTGAGAAGCGTGCGAGCTAGCGCTGTGCCTTCGTTGCATTCCATTGGCTGCCAGTCCTCCTCGGTAGCGAGATGAGCGCCTGTTGGGGACGCCCTAAGTGTAGCTAACTGAAAAATTGCACAAAACACTAGCCTATGTACAATCGATAGCTTTACCGGTGTGCAAGCATGTTCGTCCAAAGTAGCTTGTTCATTTGAACATGGGGTCCAGTACTGTTGCGCACATAATTTATGATGTGGTCCATTTCTTTCCGAATAGTTAAACCTTACATATGCAACTTAGGTACACTATTGAGATTAAACACAGCTGTAATACGTAGAGATGTGTGCATGTTGCCGGCCACGTGAGTTCACCGTCCGCACTACTCGAACACATGGCTAGTATACGCATACCTATACAGTTTGCCCGACCAATATTCAGCATGAGTCGACATGTGACAGATTCCTCAAATCTCGAGGTACATTATTAATTTGTTTATGCGGGTTGGGTTTTACAAGATGAAATAGTCTCCGCTCAACCTCATTTCAGCAAACTAGTACAGTAGCTAGCGTTCCTCAATCCTAACTGCTCACTTTTACCCCCTCTCAGCTACAGGCTCCAGGAGACCAAGGTGAGTTGGAGATCTTTCAATTTCCTGGCGTATCTTCATTCATGTTGGCTGGACATGCATAGAACGATCGATGTTTACTTTTCAGTTCGATTAAATAGCGTATCTCAATTTCAGCTCACTACATGGGCGTTCCAACTCCCATGCATCTTGCTCATTCCATTTCGATTTACCGCTTTTTCTTTAGCTGCTGCTTCTCTTTTGCTTCTCCAATCTGTGGATCAAAGTTGCTTCTGCAATCTAATATGCGCGACTCATTTCTGATCTCCAGATCCTCATTCACATGTGCTTTGGGGATATCAGTAGTCAGTAGTGACCGTGGGAGCTATGGATTTCGCCACAGGGCCGCTGGGCACCCTGCTTTCTAAACTCAGCCTGCTGCTGAAGGATGAGTACAACCTTCAGAAGCGAGTGAAGAAAGACATCGATTTCGTCACAAGAGAGCTGAAGAGTATGCATGCGGCCCTCCGCGATGTTGGAGAGGTGCCACAGGAGCAGCTCAAAGAAGTAGTCAAGATCTGGGCTCGGGATGTTAGGGAGCTCTCCTACGACATGGAGGACATTGTTGACACCTTCCTGGTGCGTGTCCAGGGCTCTGAGCCTCCCAGCAAAAAAGAGCGTCAAAAGGTTCATCAAGAAGATGACAAGAATTGTGAGCAACACCAAGACACGCCACGAGATTGGCCAAGAGATCCAGGACATCAAGGAGCGTGTCACTGTCAAGGATGTGGCCGAGAGACGTGATAGGTCAGGGCCGAAATATCACATACTTTGCATTTGAATTTCACTGAAACTTTCTCCTATTTGCCTCTGTATTCTGCTTTTTTTATTTTGTCATCTCGCTGTACAGGTACAAGGTTGATGCTATATTACTCCTACAAAAACCTTAGTTGACCCTCGCATAGCATCTCTGTACACTAAAGCCGCTAACATTGTCGGCATTGATGAGCCAAGGGAAGAGCTGATCTCGAAGTTGACAAAGGAAGATGGTGGCATGTTGTCTACTGAACAAAGGATAGTGTCTATTGTTGGCTTTGGAGGACTAGGCAAGACAACGCTTGCTAAAGCAGTTTATGACAAGCTTAAACCACAATTCAATTGCATGGCTTTTGTATCAGTCTCTCGGGATCCTGACATTATAAAAGTTCTAAAGGACATTCTTTATGAGCTTGACAAGAAAAGAGTACAAGGACATTCACAACACTGCCTTGGGTCAACAACATCTCATCGATCTTGTCCATGAATTCCTCAAAAATATGAGGTATGTGCCACCTTGTGTGCAAGCTCAAGTAATCCCATTATGATCATATTGGATCAAAATCTGTTAGGACTTTTTTGGATGTCTATGTATTTGCCTCAATCCACATGTATTGAAGTCGGTTTGAGTGTATTTGAACTAAGTTTCACCCCAATCCACTCCAACACATGCGGTTTGGGGTACATGTGCATCAAATAAGCCCTTAAGATTATATCACACACGTGTCAATAATAGATTGATTGTTAATGGCAGGTATCTTCTTTTTTCCGTAGTAAAATGCCAATAAATTCTTAACTTTATCATATTCGAAATATCATTTCAAATTATTACACAGATCTAGCACACATGAGCATCAATATATACCTTTATTTGTTTTCTAGAGCATTACACCAAGTTGATAAAATGGTCTGAAAAAAAATCCCTGACTCACACAACCTAATAGAAGAAAAAAAAAAATGTACTAAGGGGCTATTTGAATGCACTAATGTTAATAGTTAGGTAGATGAAATTAAGCCAGCTAATAGCTTTGCAATAACAGTTCTATTAGTTAACCTATTTAGTTCAGCCCAGTTTAAATCCTCCATCAAATAGTTACTCACACTTATCTTGGGGAGCCAATTAAGAAATTGTTATTAAAGTAGTTGTTCAATATGAACTTGCTTGCTATTTGTTGGATTGTACCTATTGTGTTCTGAACCTCTGGTGCTAATTTATGGTGCTAACAATTAGCACTAATGGATCCAAACAATCCCTACTAGCTAATTTTTGAAGATTAGATTGCTTCTCATTTTCTCAGACAAACATTAACCTAACCATATGTGCCAAATGGTATCAAGCGGGATAACTAAGCGCTTGGAAGTCAGCATCTAGATTATAGCTTGTGGATCACAGCAGGTGGATAGCCAAGTATATGCCTTTCAAAGAATGGATTTACACACTATTAAAAATTTCACAAAGAAAGCCATGTCATTGCAAAAGCTGCTGCCAGATCATCCGAGCACATACCATCCTAATGGGCTAGCTAACTGTATAAATATTTTGTGCTTAGGAGAAAAATGGATAAAAAAAACACAAGAAAACGGTGACAATTGACTTGTTTCTATATAAGTTTATGAAGTAAATTCTTACCTATGTTTGCAAATTAATGCTGGCATGCTTATATTACAAATCATGTATGCTATATGCTTTGCATGACACGCTATTGCTCCATGCACACAGGTACCTTATTGTTATTGATGATATATGGGATATAGAACCATGGGAGATAATAAGATGTGCTCTACCAGAAAATGGCCTAAAAAGCCGGATAATCGCAACTACCCGCATAATTGATGTTGCTGAGCATGTTGGCGGTTGCTATAAGATGAAAGCTCTTACCCACCATAACTCAAAAATATTATTCTATGGAAGGATATTTGGCTCTGAAAGAGAGTGTCCTAAACAGCTGTCTGAAAGTACACTACACCACAACACTTAATCAACAATCGACTACAGTTGCTAAAACTTTAATTAGCGTTGGATGGTGGGTTGCTAAAAGTTTGTCTCGGACGGTCAGTTTGCTAAACCCGAATCTGGCGATGGATGGTGGGTTGCTAAAACTTTTTCACTTTTTGCGTTGGATGGTCGGTTGCTATACATGAATAATAAAAAGTCGAATCCTCCGGTAAGCTAAATAAAATTTGCATTGGATGGGCCGTTTTTGTAGTTATGTTGGCCCAAAAACAAACCCTAAGACACCCCACGCCACCCAACCCACAGCCGCATCTAGCCATTGACACACGCCGCCTCCACCTGCTCCCGTTCCGCAAACTTTAGATGCGCCGCCTCCGCCTGCCTGCTCGCCGCTCACCGCCCGACGCCCGCCCCTACTCCACGCTGCACACGCGCCGCGATTCGCCCGGCCCGCCGCTGCCCGTGCGGGCCGCCGGCTCGTTGCCGCTTCTGCCGTCCACTCGCCGCCCACGTCGGCCAACAGCCGTGCTCGTCCCCCGCTGATATCCGGATGAAAGCACCACCGATTCACCGGTCCTCCGGTTCTGCGGCGACCGGACTGGAATAGGGGAAGGAGAGCCGATCTAGAAGACCACCGTGCCACTTTGCCGGTGCTACCATTAGGTGCGTCTCGACTGCTTCCCCTTAGGTCGTGGCTTAGGGTTGAGATCTCCTGCGGCGGATCCCTACCATGTCCGCTGGAGAACCGGAGTTGCTTCAGCTCCTCAACCCCACCGTCATCAATAAATGGGTATGCAGCCGATTACATCAATAAATGGGTATGCAGCCGATTCTCCTCCCTTGGCTCCATTGTGTGCGCTCCTCTCATCTAACTTCTCGTTCCATAATTAGATCCGTAGTGGAGTGAAGAAGCCTCGCGGTTCTCGTTCTATATTTAGATTCTTGTTCTATATTTAGATCCGGTAGTGGAATGAAGGAGCCTCGCGGTCTGAACCTTGGGTACCAAATGCTGCCATGCGCCAAGTGAAACTGTTACTGAGAGAGATTACATGCAGCAAGCATTGCAGCTAACAATAGTGATAATTAGTTATTAATGGCTATTTCTAGTGAAATTGTAACTCACATTTTCTGTTTTGCAACATGGAATCGAATAAGTTAGTTTTGCAGTAGCATCCACTCTGTATTGCCGGTTATCTTTTTTGTGGATCTTTGCCTGCTATTATCTCCGGTGAGGAGTGAAAGTAGCTAAGCATCAATTCACTTTCGTAATTATTGACTTGTTCTATTTTTGTTAATCATTGACTGGTTGATGACACCTTAGTTCCAAGGATATTTAACACCCACTTATATTATGATGTGACATTCAAATACTTGTGGAGCTTGATTGGTTACTCTCTGATTGATTGAGAAATGTTAGGTGATGTACTATGCTGCACAACTAAGTCAATCGGTACTTGGTAGACTGCACCGCTGTAGTGAGGTTTCTAGTAGCCTGCTACTTGTTTGTCTCATTACTGCGTTTGATATAATCGCACGGAACATTTCTGTTCATTTTGGTTAAAATTTACAAATCAGTATTAGTCAGATAACATTTGCACACTACTCCACAAACGAGGTCTATCCTCGGATGCAAAATACACTACGATTTGTGAATCTCAACGAGAACGGGGATAAAGTTCATTTCTCCAGGTTCACGCCAACAACCGGGACTAAAGATCCGTGGGCGACGCGCCCCAAGGCACTCAACCGGGACTAAAGGTCTCCAATAGTGGACTAAAACCATTACTCCCGGTTATAGAGTAGAACCCCAGAGTACTAGTTTCGTGGTTTCTCTAGGTTATATCTTACAACCGGGACTAAAGGTTTTTTTTTTTTTTACTGTGCGTACTAGCAACGTCCTTTTTCCACATAAGACCCCAGAGTTTCTCCTTCTTCCCACCTACGTCCTTAGCATAACATGTAGGAAAACGTATATAAGGAAATATGTTTTCCCTTAATTACATATTTGCCATTCGATTATAATGCTTATAACTATTGTGTTTTAAATCCAATTCGATTCATTCTAGTTCTATTAGCTTCATGTTTAACTCTAATACACGCTTGTGTCATTCTTTTAAACTAATTATAAGTGTTAAAATTTGAGTTTGATTTATTAAATTTGGAATTAACTAATAATATTTGGTCGCATCGGCACGTAGAAAAATACAATAATTCAAAAAATGGCTTAAAAAACCTAGGATTTGCGTGGGGCCATATTTTGGGTGTAATTGACCACCAAAAAAATTTGAGTAAGTTTGGACATAGGAGGAGCGGGCGTGCTTCCGGTGGTATATGGAACCCTATCCTCACACTTAGGTTTCTCATGGTTGTGTGGCCGGTGCGCTTTACGAGTGTGCTATCGGCCTCAAACTTTTTCTCGAGACGTCTACATGGCATGTGTGAAGGCACCACCAAGTTTGATAATTTTCTGTAATTGTTTGGTACTTTTCTCTAATTATTTTAATTACCGCGCGACTTCTCCCTGAAATGTACGTTGAACTGCGACCACCCCGAAAAGACCTGAAACGGTTGCCAAACTTTGCCGCAAGGTCTCTTGTGCCCTAGGAGGCAAAACTTGTGGAGGCCGGTGCGGAATTATTTTGTTTTCAAAGTGTAAATCACCATATTTGGTCGCGGCGTGGTGCGTACAAAAATACAAGAAATCAAAAATGGCTTAAAAAAACCTAGGATTTTGTGTGGGGACATATTTTGGGTGTAAATGACCACAAAAAATTTTTGAGGAAGTTTCGAGTTAGGCGGGAGCGTGACGTGCTTCATAGTGGTATACTCAACCTTTCACAAACCCTACCCTTACACTTAGGTTTCTCATGGTTGTGTGGCCGGTGCGCTTTGCGGTGTCGCGATCGGCCTCAAACTTTTTCTGAGGCATCTACATGGCATGTGTGAGGGCACCTCAAGTTTGATAATTTTTCTGTAATTGTTTGGTATTTTTCTCTAATTATTTTAATTACCGCGTAGCGACTTCTCCCTGTAAATGTATGTTGAACTGCGACCACCCCGAAAAAGACCCAAAACGGTTGCCAAACTTTGCCGCAAGGTCCCTTGTGCCGTAGGAGGCAAAACTTGTGGAGGCCGGTGCAAAATTATTTTGTTTTCAAAGTTTAATTCACCATATTTGGTGTTACGCCGCGACGCGTAGAAAAATCTGATAAATCCAAAAATGGCTTAAAAAACCTAGGATTTTACGTAGGGCCATATTTTGGATGTAAATGACCACAAAATTTGAGAAATTTTCGAGTTAGGCGGAGCGAGACGTGCTTGACAAAGGGTATACTCAACCTTTCACGAACCCTATCCTTGCACTTAGGTTTCTCATGGTTGTGTGGCGGTCGCGATTTCCAAGTGTGCTATCGGCCTTAAACTTTTTCGAGGCATCTACATGGCATGTGTGAGGGCACCGCCAAGTTTGAGAATTTTTCGTAATGGTTTGGTACTTTTCTCTAATTATTTTAATTACCGCGCGACTTCTCCCAATAAATGTACGTTGAACTGTGACCACCCCGAAAAGACCCAAAATGGTGCCAAACTTTGCCTCAAGGTCTCTTGTGCCCTAGGAGGCAAAACTTGTGGAGGCCGGTGCGAAATTATTTTGTTTTCAAAGTGTAAATCACCATATTTGGTCGCACGCTTGATGCGTAGAAAATACAATAAATCCAAAATGGCTAAAAAACCTAGGATTTTGCGTGGGGTCATATTTTAGGTGTAAATGACCACAAAAAAATTTGAGGAAGTTTCGAGTTACGCGGGCGGAGGGCATGCTTCACGGTTGTATACTCAACCTTTCACGAACCCTATGCTTACACTTTTTCTCATGGTTGTGTGGCTCTGTATGCTTTGCGGTGTGCTATTGACCTCAAACTTTTTCTCGAGGTGTCTACATAGCATGTGTGAAGGCACTGCAAAGTTTGAGAATTTTTGTAATGGTTTGGTACTTTTCTCTAATTATTTTAATTACCGCGCGACTTCTCCCGGTAATTATACGTTGAACTGCGACCACCCCGAAAAGACCTAAAACGGTGCCAAACTTTACCGCAATGTAACATACACTTTTTTTAAAAAAAATGCCGAGTTAATAATTTTACGGGCAATTAACAAAGGTTTACTATATATATATAAATAGATTGTATAAAGAAATAGTTAAAATGTGCTAGTATGTGGCGGGAAATAAAATTCATTACTTTAGTCCCGTTGTCCTTGAGGCCGGGACTAAAGGCTAAAATTTCATGTCCCGCCTAGACCCGCGCCAAAATTACCAAGACCCCAAGCTTTAACTCCGGTGTGGTGGTTTACAACCGGGAGAAAGAGGGAGGTTTGTGGCGGTGATTCCCAAAACCGGGACAAAGGTGGGTTGGTATATAAACAGGCGTCCCTCCGATCCATCTTAAATCGTCGACTCCGCGCCCTTCTCCAGCTCGATCTCCGCCGCCGCTGCTCGAATCGCTGCCGCTCGACGCCCGCGCCAGCGTCCGCCGCCCGGCTGGGTCCCCGCGCGTCGCCCGACCCTGCGCCCGCGTCGTCCCGCACGCCCGGTGCGCCCGACTCCTTGCGCGCCCCCAAGGTCGTCCCCGCCTGCCGTCCCCGTCGCCCGCCCGCCGTCGTCCCCGCCCGCCGTGCAGGGTGCCCAACGGAGCAGGCGCAAGGATACCTCGTGTGAGCGTCCGGCGGCAGGGAGCAGCTGCGCACAGCCAGCATCGTCCCCTGGCGATACGGTACACACGGACTGCGTCGTCTGCATCATTGAGGTCGTTGTGCGGGTGCTCCCCTGCTTGGTTCGTTGCCCTGCTCGACCTACCGGCGAGAGCTAGTGCAGATTAGTAACTGGATTGCTGCAGGTTCTATAGTCCATGGCTTCCGTGTCCGTGCTGGCTGCTGCAACCATTACAATGTCGTTCATGGAGTGGTTCTATGGATGCTCACAACCTATTCGGCAAAATGCTTGAATCAGATAAGGTGGAGGTAAGTTCACCAGTGCAAAATGCTATGTTACTGACATTACTGAGATACTAGTACTAAGAATGAGATTAGTGATATACTTTTGTTGAACTAATAAAAACTGTGGATTATGAGTGTCAGAGATTACTGAGTAACCTACAGTTAAATTGTGATGCTATATTTTAACTACCTGCAACAATTTTACTGATTTGCTTGTGAAAAAGCTATACTAATTTATATTCACATTGGTTTCTCACAAAAAAAAAAAAAAATCTGGGCGTATGAAAATGCTAGGGATAAAATAATAAGCTTAGTGATTACTGAGATACAACAATTTGTTTGCATGGAATTGCGTGGGACGTCTTAAAACTAAGGATATTGAGTATCAGGGATTGATCCAGTAAAAACTATGCTTTTGATGAACTACTGAAGGTGTAGTGATGATTATATTTAAGTAGTTGCAGCTCCTGGAAAATGTGTTTAGCATTGGATTTTGCCCGGAGAGAAGGAAAGTATATGTACAACACAATATATTTTCCTTTATTATATATACACATATGTATTTATATACTAATACTTTTTCTTTAACCCGGATTGAAGACGGAAAAAAATCATGAAGAATGTAACCATAGAGCATTATCATTTCCCAGCAATGCAAGAGAGCCCAATGCGGAGTTCTACGTTGACCCCAGTGAGAAGTGGCTTCCAAACTGCGGGCGAGACGGACTCAGAAGAAGAAAAAAGAAAAGGAAGTAGCAAAGGAAGCTGAAAAGGAAGCATCAAAGGAAGCGAAGTTTGACAAGCCTTGAAATATATTTTGAGGCATTGAAATACTTAGCTGGCTTTTTGACTCTATTTTGAGACCTTGTAATAATGTGCCATGCATGGTGTGACGATCAAACACAATGTTCGCTCTTGACTATATTAAATATGTATGTTCTATGTTATTTGTGTATGAATTGATCCATTTGAAACTTTTCGAATCGCGCGTATATATGTCATTGGCATCGTAGAATCGAATTCGAAAACCAATTTAATTTTAAAAAGAAAATGAATCAACAACAAAAAAAAAAGCAGCAAAAAAAAAAAAAAAAGTCCCCTATTGTTTGTCCCGGTTCTAGACAACAAGCGGGACAAAATGAGATGACCACATGGTTGGTACAATATGCAAAAAACCCCCTCTTTTTTGTCCCGGTGGTGCCTACAACCGGGACTAATGGTCTGACCACGTGGCTGCCAAAATGCAAAAGCCCCCTATTGTTGTCCTGGGTGTAGTGTAGAACCGGGACAAACCCTTAGGTTTATCCCCGGTTCTAGTGCTACAGTGCAATGTTTAGTCCCGGGAGCGTAACCCCGGTTACGTAACCGGGACAAATGCCCCTGGTGAACCGGGGATAGACCTCTATCCTGTACTAGTGGCAGCATGTCTGATTTCTCTGTGTAGTGCAACATCGGATTCATTTTGGTTCAGATTCTATGTCATGCTTACGATGTTCAACCCCAGAATATTGATCTTTCGAAAAACTCCACAATATTAGTGCTTTGTGTCAAGGAGCACCTTAGTATTTTCTTGAGTTTACTGCCTCATCGGTTTAGTGATGTCTTTAATTGTTATGCAATCAGATATTTGAATACTGGCCTGCAAGGGGAATGCTCCAGATCTTGTAAGTATTCTTTATATGACCCTTTGTTCCCGTTTCCTCTAATTTTGTATCCAAAACTCAGGCACTCAAGCGAGCTAGTGTGGTTTCTACATAAAGTCCAATAATTCATGGGGTCCTATGTATCTGAGCATGATTACTCCGAAGCTGAAGCTGTGATGTGGCTTCCTAGTGCGTATTGTGGTTGTGACAGTGCCTCTGCAGTCTAGTGAATGACATAGCTGTCAGTATAAAGTGATTGAAATATGTTGTACAAAAAAATATGCTTCAAAAATATGCTGCAGACTTGGATGTAATATGTTATGCTGCAGACCTGGTTCCTCATCAATCTGTGGTTGCCACTATTGCCTTTATGATCGTTATTCATATGTGTACTCCCTTTTTTTATTTTCCTTGGCTGTATCTTACCACTACCAAGGTCTATCATGTCTTGTAAAATTTTTCTTTGCAGTGGGGATAGCTGAATGGTCAATTAATGAATACATGCACCACCAGTAAAGTATCCTGTATTTTAGTTCCACTGCAAGCCTGTAAATAACATATTTAGTTGTAATTTAGATCTCACAAGTTCTCTTATGACACAGCACACAAAGTACTTGAGCATAGATGAGGTATAACATTGATTTATAATGGTTTTGTAGGATCTCAAGAACAGCCCTTATGAGCTTTTGTTCCTCTACAAGCTGAGCTGATATAAGGATCTCAAGAACAGAGCTTTTCATGTTTAAAGGAAGAAGCTTGGAGGTATATGTATTGCCATTTATTGTTTCTTTTTTTTTTCCTTGTATGAACCCAGCAACCTGCTATACTAGCCACTATTATAGGAACTGCATAAATTGATTGCTGTCACTGTCTAGGCCCAACTGGATGGTTTTGGATCCACCATATAGTTGTTGAAATTGGAAGATTTTGATTGGATGTTAAATCTGACAACACACATGTGTCAATTTATTCTTAGTTGCTGAAAATTATTAACTAGAGGTAGTTCCTATAAAACCTGGAGTATTCTTAGTTGCTGACAATTATTATCTAGAGGTAGTTTCCTGTAAAAGAATTATCTCTGTGCTCTTTATCAATCATCATTACTTCATTTTGTTTCTTTCTGTAAGGTTACAATATACAATTGTTTTTGCAGGTCCAGCACAACAACATTAGTAAGTGCTACTCCAGCTCAGTCCCTTGTAAGTGCGTTTGTTTTAAAGCAAATAGTGATGACTTAGTTGAAATTTGAGCGTGAGAAGACACAGTTTCACCATTCAAGAATTCACTACTTCATTAGAGAACTGATTCTGTCATTTTTTTTTCAGGAACTTTTTGTACGCTGTCACCAGCTTGTTGGTTTTCATGGACATGTGTTATGCTAAACTTTAGATTAGCAACTAGGATTAGCCTTTATTTTGACCATTCGATACATAAAACAAGGATGTAAGTGACATTACATGTATAATGTACTTGTTTGATACAATCAATGTAATGTGATCACTTTGAATGTCATGATTTCTGTGTATGTGAATTAATATATGGCTAATGTTTGATCATTAGCTATAACATGAGACTAGCTTTTATATTTTTTTTTATCTATTTACAAATGACCTCGATGGACAGTCGGTTGCTAAAAGTTAATATGGCGATGGACCCTCCGTTGCTAAAAGCTCTAACTGACTGTCCGTTGCTAAAGAATTACCATCCAACGGTCCGTGGCTAAAAGAGGGTCCATGGCTGTATATATTTAACCACGGCTTCATTAGCATCTGCGGGGGTCCGTCGCTGTAAGTTTTAGCCACGGACTGAAAGTCGCTATACCCCCATATAGCAACGGATGGTAAGTCGCTGATTAAGGGTTGTGGTGTAGTGGTATGTGAAAATCTTTTGAAGAAATGTGGAGGTGTCCCTTTAGCCATCGTCACCACATCTAGCTTGCTGGCTAACAAGTCAAGAAATGTAAATGAGTGGCAAGATGTGTGTGACTCAATTGGTTCTGGGCTAGGAAATAATCCTCGTATGGACAATATGAGGAAGATACTGCTACTTAGTTATTATGATCTGACTCCACAACTGAAGACATGCTTGCTATATCTAAGTATATTTCCTGAAGACTATGAGATTGATAAGTACCGGGTGATACAGAGGTGGGTAGCTGAAGGTTTTGTTCAACAAGGAGATGGGAGGCAAAGCTTATTTGAGATTGGACAAAGTTACTTGAATGAGCTTGTAAATAGAAGCCTAGTCCAGCCAGGTAACATGGATCAGGATGAGATGAATCCTTTTTGTTTCCGGGTTCATGATATGGTCCTTGATCTCATTTGCTCCTTGTCAAGAGAAGAAGGTTTTGGTACAATAGTTACTGGTGACTGCAAGCAAATCACATCTTCTTCGGAAAGCAAGGCACGCAGGCTCTCTATCGGCAATACTACTTGGCCTACAATCAACAAGTCAAAACTGAGGTCCCTTACTATTAGGAGTTATGCTTTAATTAACAGTATGACACCCCTTTCATGCCTTCATCTTCTGCGTGTATTGGATCTTCAAGATTGTAATCTTCGTAACCATCCAAGTCTAGATTTTGTCAGTAAATTGCTTCAGCTGAGGTATTTAAGTCTATTAAATACTAGATATCTTTGGCGACGTCCCAAGAGACATCGAGAAGCTACAGTTTTTGCAGACATTTATGTTTGATGGAACTGACATAAAAGAAGTGCCATCGAGTATCTTTGGGCTAGGCCAATTAATGTGCCTTTTTGTTGGGGACGATACAAGGCTGCCAACAAGTGGGTTGAGAAATTTATCGTCTCTGGAGCTGCTAGGGATTAATGTGGATTCTGCATGCATTGTAGAAGACCTAGACCATTTGATACAACTGAAGTTTCTAATGGTAAATCTCACAGAGGGACAAGGAAGGCAGATGGGATGAAAGCATGTGCAGAGTTCTGGTGGGGTCCCTTGGGAAACTGAACAAACTCCAAACTCTAGCAATACAAACCCCAGATGGCGTGGATGTTGATCTTGAAGGCTCAGTGGAGTGCCTGTGGAACCTATCTAATCTAGGTATTATTGGAACCAGTCGGTTGCCGAGATGGATCGATCCCACATCTTTTCCCCATCTATCCAACCTAGAAATAGTCGTCGGTCAAGTTAGAAGTGAGGACATCTATGTCCTGGGTATGTTGCAGGCTCTTCGTGTTCTAGAAGTCAAAGTGGCTGGCGCCCAACAAGTCTTTGAAAGGCTCATGATTAGCCGGGATGCCTTCCCATGTGTGACACGGTGCAAATTCTCTGGGTTTTCAACAGTGCCATCTATGTTCTCACCTGGAGCTATGCCCAGGCTGCAACGTTTCAAATTCTATATCCGACAGGAGGATTTCGAGGATAGTGAAATTAATGTTGACGACTTGGCCTTAAGCCACCTGCCATCCCTTCAGACAGTTCGGGTCCGCCTTGATGCAGAGGATATAGTCAGTGAAGAGTTGGCAATGAAAGTAAAAGAAACACTGAAGAATGAGGCACGTGCCCACCCCAGGCATCGTGATATTTTAATCAGAATTGATGGCCAATGGCTCCGGCTGTGCAAATAAGTAATTATTTACCTTTTTCTGCTTCTTTAGATGATATTTGCTGCCATGAGTTGTATGATGACATCGATGGATGCCCCTGAGTTCACAAATCAACCTCAACTTACCATGAAAAATTTATTTACCCGACTATTTGATTCTAGTTTTATGTCCCTAAGAATCATTTGCATTTACTATTACTAGTTCACCAACCCGTGCTCCCTTGCGGGTTTAAATTTTATGAGATACTAACTAATAAGAATTACTTATATCAAATATCTTTGTATCTCCACTAATCTGTACTCTATAGTATTTATCTATAATTTATCAAATATTTATTGATATTTTCCATATGTTTTGTTTCTTTGCATAGCACGTATATGTATCTTCAGTATACATTTAGTTGATACATTTACTTAAACCTTGGTAGTTTTAGCCACGGTCTATATTTTTTTTTTTGTCAAGGTGATGCAGTCTATATTTTGATGACATGGACTTCAATTTTTATTTTTTTTTTTTCCTAAATCTTAACCTTATTAACTCCTAAGATACAATAGCTATTATTTACAATGGTGATTATAGCCTACCGGTGAATTTGATGGAAAAATGTTTTAGCCTTTGTAAGAATTTTAGAATCTTTTTTTCTTACTTGTACCAATTTAAATGCATACTAATTTCTATTTTTAATATTTTGTAGCACCATATGTATTTAGTTGAAACATAAATAAACTTAAAGTGAATAAAATCTTATATCAACCCTTTATATGTGATATCTTGAAATTCAATATCTTAACCTTTAACTTCTGATCTAGTTGTTGAAATATATTTTATATGTAATAATTTAAAATTTTAATGCTGATTGTATCGTTTATTCGAAAAAAAAAATTTGTTAAGAAATAAGAATATTCAAGTCATCGGCTAAGCTTTTTAGTTTTGACAACATCATAAAGAGTTGTTTCAGCATGCACCATGGCAATCAAGATGTTGAAATTACTGTATGGTATTAGTAAATTTTCACTAAATAAATAATCCTTAAAATGAAGTTTTAAATACTTATATCATATAATGTTTAAATTGAAATGTTCAAAAAAATTTATGGACAACCACTTCCAAAATTTATTGTCATGAGTGTTAATATAAGTATGTCATTACTACGTTGTTTGGTATAAGGATATATTTCCATGTTGATAATCTTATTAATAATATGTTTTAACTCATGCATGGATGTTGAATTAGTGTTAAGTAATTGCTTTATATCAGTATTTACTTGTTGATTTGACACTTTATTTTAATTTTTGTACCAATTGAGGTGTGTAGTTTAAGTACAAATTATTAGATCTATATTACTTTACATTATCTTCATAATGCCATGTAAGTGTAATTTGAATGCAAACTTACGGGTCGAATAAGGATTCTCTAATTTTTTTAGCATCATTAACATGCAATTAGAAGTAATTCAGTGATATTATTATTAAGATAATAAAAAACCACACTCATCGTCAAGGTGGACTATATCATAACATTATTTGTGGGAAGTAGTAATCATGGATGTTAAATATAAAATAAATGTTATACCTACTTTAAAATAAGAATGATATCATGTATGTCGCAATAGACAAATTAAAATTATGGCATCTAGTAAGCGTGGCCATACCTCTAGTCAACATTCGAAGGGGGCCAGTGTTAGACGTGTAGATGTCGCGGATGTAAGAATTCATGTTATGTCTAGCCTGCGTGTTCCCACCTTCCGTTTTCTGCACCTAGATCTCTTCATCGTCCCCATCATATAATGCTAGTGTGTCCGTACCCAGCGTCGACGTTGCCATGTGTCGCGGTGTCATGGTGACGTTTGATGTATATATGGAGCTGTTGTCGATGGAGGCCTTGCCGATTGCCGATGGATCGATCCTACAGGTAGCCGGGTGTCATCTCCGGACCACCCTCACCATCTTATTGCTGGAGCCACAAAATACCTGGAGCTAGGGAAAATCAGATTTGTTTCTCACCCAATCACGACAACATGCACGCCATCATCCTCCTCACTTTTGGAACATGTTGTCTTGGATCTTAATGGGGCGTGGCAAACTGTGCGATGATCCACAGGACTTTCGGATGTTGATATATGGAGCTGATGAAGTAGAAACTGTGTTGAACACATCATCTGTAATGCGCCAGCTCACACGATCCGCCAATGCTATAGTTGGTGTTGCTGATAAATGCATACGCTTCAATCTTCCATGCTCTACCAGCAAACTCAATACAACGTCATCGGAATAGAGTCAAGGCCGATTTGACTTCGGTTATGATGTCATGAGAATTGTATACTTACATATAAATTATCTAGCTATATATAGAGAGAGATTCAATAATAATGTTGGAAAGAAACTTTTGCATTCAGAAGTGGTGACCTCACCTGTATGGAGACACGAAGCTGCATAACCCTTAGGCTTTAGTACACTGAAAGACTTTTTTTATTGCCGAATGCTTGTCATCTTCATCTTCATACTCTTCATGGTCCATGCGTATCTAAGTTGTTCTTGTTGACGGCTAGTCTGATGAATGTTTTCCTCTAGAGCTCCATGCACCTACTCATCTAAAGTGCTGACCGAGGATGGACGAATGCAGGGTCTGCTGCATTTGCATGCACCTACTGCATTAGATTGTCAATAGATCTTGTGGTAGTGGTTGGTACATCACCTCTTTCAGATCCACAATCCACAGCAGAAGATTGAGAACCAACCGATTGTAGCTACTCCAAATAGTAGATCAGGAAAAAAAGAGTCTGGACTTCATGCAACTACAAATAGTCGATCAGGAGGCAATATCGGTGACTTCTTTTGGGGGATTGAGAACTCCTAGTGATGGCAGGATGAGCGGGCGGCGGCAATAGGTTTCTGCAAAGCGATATAAAGAGATAAAGCTAAGAGGAGGCACGATGGCGATAGGTTTTTAGCGTACGTAGGATATTTTCTATCGTGTAATTTGGACGTAGATATATAGTTTTATTAAAAATTATATAATAAATCTTCAAAATGGCAGTGGTGGGTAATTTATATGTACATTTTGGGGGTTATGTCATGGTGTTGCGTAATGGCATAGGTGGGTAATTTTCTAGAAAAATAAATAGATCTAACGATTTACCTATCGCTAGAGTCTTTGGATTGGATGGCTAGATGTTTTTAATTAACGTGGGAATTTCTAGTATTTTTTTCTTTTTCTAGCACATCTGGTGAGGATTAACGTGCAGCCTTAGATTTGGAGCCTCAATTAGTAATAGTAAGATAAGATTATAGTCATCATTTTTTTTCATTTATTACCAGCACAACTGGTGAACTCTATTTCTATTTGTAAACTCTGTTTCTTGCGCAGATGCACTCTGTTTACCTAGTCTGATCTCAATATGGCTCTCCCCGATTCAAATTCAAGTTATTCCTAATAATTGACGCAAATTCTTTGTTTTGAACATGCATGCACCAGATAACGGTGGACGCATATCACCCCGGTGTGGTGGTGCACCGCCCTCTCTGTCCAGATCTAGCTGCTGAGACAGTCGCTTGCCGACGCCACGATGAAGGCCAATGTCGACATGCTCAAAGTCATCATCAAGATTGGTCTCACCTTCTCCAACAAGCACGGCATGCAGCCAAGATGGTTCACCATTTTGTACAACTACCCTCCGCTGTCAGGCCACAGAATGGTTGCTGAACTTGTTGTTGATCACTGTTTTCTAGAAATCGAACATATTTTCTTCTGTCACGTTTGCTTTGCTTTGCTTTGTGAACAGGTTCTGTTTACTCTGTTTTCAGTGGTAATACTTCATTAATGATGAAAATAGCTCATGCCCACCTGAACTCAGTGAATGCTATATGTTACACAATGTGCTACGGTTATACGCTATGCTGCAGACACTGCTGCCAAATTAATTTGCAACCTGATATCTGAATTTGCAGCCTTAATGCAGTAATAGTGATACTGAGCGGAGTTCTGGAAAATCTTGGCCAAGGGCTCTTCTCGGATTCAAATTCTGAGTAATTCCTAATAATTGACGCAGATTCTTTGTTTCGTACAAGCATGCACCAGATAATGGTATGGTCCACCACATTGCCTGATGATGTGCTATAAGCTTGTACACCAAAGGAGATCCGTCCATGCTCTCAGTCTTTGTGGCTCCAATTGGCTTGCTCAAGGTTTCTGTTTACTTGTGCAGTTTAGCTCCATATGGCTCCATTCGGAGTTTTCTCACGGCGAGGTGCTGCCTTTGCTGGTTGTTTGTTTTTCCGAATTGCCAAATTGTTTTGGAAGACAATTGCCATGTAGCATGTACGTGCAACTAAGTTAGTTTGTCCAATGCCCAACGTCTTTATTTCTTGATATTCTGATTGAAAAAGGACGTCCTGAATTTAGCATACGAGTATTAGAGTTTGTTTGGTCATTTTGACGCTAACATAAGTATATTACAGTTTTCTTGTAAGAAAAGGTATTGTTGGGCCATGGTGAGTCCGGAACATGACCAAGAAACGAAACGAACAGAGTAATGACACAATGTCTCTTCTCTTGCCATCAGTCTCCCGCTCCCTACTTGCACAAGCTTGTGTTACTCTGAAAACTCTGCTCCTGGCTACTGAGATGGGCGCTAGCTCGATTGGTGGGATCGTTGGTGACTGAGATGGCATGGAGACAAAAGAAAAGGGGCCGACACCTTGTTCGCGCTTGTGGCATGGCTGATTTGGAAAGAAAGGCGCCGGGATGCTTCCGCAACGAAGCCGCCAATACCAGCCGATACTTTCCCTCGTCAAGCGGGCGCCGACATTTGCGTTGAAGCCGGTCGCGCAACCTTAGTTGTCTGATTAGGGAGTAGTTGCCTAAGGAACTATGATCGCGGAGGCGGAGCTTATTTTTATACCTGATCCTCCAAAACGTGTTTTCACGGATGTAAAAAAAACCTTCTTCTTAAATACAATGATGAACAAATCTTTTGCGTATTCGAGAAAAACTCTACTCCTGGCCCCATATTATTCTCTTATTAGTGCTTGCATCTGCTTTTATCTTTGATAACAAACACTGATACGTGTCTATAGAGATGCAAGCGGACTTGTCTGGCCGCTTGTGCGGGTCACTGAACAATGAGCAAATAAAGCTCACTGTTTGCTCTTGGCCTGTTTCATTACGGTCAGTATACGAGGATCAAAGTGGTACCCTCTGGCTTTGTACCTATATCTCTCTGCTTTTATTTATCTTCCATAACAAACTCCGACACTCCATGAACTGCTGCTTTCTTGCCGGTCACTCGACAACGAGCAAATAAAGCTCAACCGCTTCATCAGCATGTGATTGAATCAGCGTTGTTGGGCCAGCTTGACTGCTTCAAGGATCGTTGTTGGGCCCAGTCAATCAGCTTGATTCACATGCAACACGACTCACCAAACCTTCTAAGACCAGCGTTGTTGGGCAAGACAAAGTCCTGAAGTTGGAGAAGCGGCCAACATTAAAGTTGGTTTGTGTTGGATCAGCTTAACCTACAGCATGTCTGCAACGCTGAGCCCATCATCGGGCCCATAGAAAGCCACTGTATGCGAGTCGTCGTTTGGCAAGTCCACCCCCCCGGCCCTGTGGTGGTGCAGCCCACGCGATAACTTTGGCAAGGCCCGTCCCTGTTCTGGGCCAAAAGGAAGAGTCTCCATCTTGAAGGATCGGATTGCATTGGCATTTATTTTTGCAGCTGTGCCACAAACAACAGATTTCTCGCTTTTGAGTTAGACACCACTTCCATCTGAACTCCTGGCTTCTGCTTGCTATCGATTAGAGAGCAAAACACCAGCAGGAGCTAAACTGAGAAAAAAAATTGTAGACGCCATGAACTTGCTAATGCCATAAGTTGCCACCTCGCACCGGCAGTGGCTCGGCCACTGGGTGTTCATCATCACACGCACCGAAAGAAGGGCATGGACCATGGCACAAACAAGGAAGGGTCCATGCACCCACTCTTGTACCTGCCGTGAATTAGGGGTTTGATTTTTTTTCCTATGTTAATTGAAAAAATATTTTTAAAAATGAGCGCCCTAAAAATTGATTTTCTTTGGTGCCCTAATGGCCTAAAAATGTTGGGTGGAGCACCGGTGGCTGCTTTCGGCAGGATATCAACTCTGCTTTCGGCTGGTTCACACGCGCTTTGGCGAATCTGACACAGCATTTTATTATTTGTTTTGTGACTCTACAAGTGCTTTCATATTAGGTCAAGTCGTCAGGTTTAAATAAATATATAAGACAAAGTAAGTACTGTAAGTCTATTATATGCAAGGAAAATCAGCAGACGATGTGTTGATGTGGCCATGTGCATAAAGCAAGCACTAAATCGTCAAAAAGTTGAACCAGCCCCGGACCCTCGCATCGCCTTCCTGGAGGCGACTCGAGGGGACCGACGCCACCGCCCTCAAGCCCCACTCCCTCGGGCGTCGGTTGGGCGCCGCCGCTGGCGGTGGTGGCCAGCGGGCGGGGCGAGCCTCGCGCGTGCACCGGGTTCCCTCCTCCGCCTATTTGGTGGCGGCTGCGGTGGTTCGAGACCGGGGGACGGCGGCCACTGGAGCAGTTCCGGCCAACCACTTCTTCGTGGTGGGCGGTAGGGGCGGCTTGTCGGGCCCTCTCGGTCTCCCCACGCCCGTTGACCGGGGCCTGTGCTCCCGCTATCGTGCCTCTCCGCCCCACCCCACTCCCTACCCGTGGTGGGCGTCGGGTCTCGGCCGCTCTGGCGGCGCCCTCCCACTAGTGCTTAGGGTGGCGCTACAGCGGTGAGCTATGGGCCACCCTCCCGCTCCCTACGGTGAGCTATGGGCCTCGGCCAATCTGGCGGTACCCCACGCGCTGGTGCTTCTCCTCCACCACGGCCATTCCGTTGTTGCGGCACTTTCGGCGGACACCACGAAGACATCCAACGGCGTCATTGGCGGTAGCAGCGGTCGAGGGCTGTACCGGTGGCGTGTCTTCAGGCCGAGGGCCTAGGACCGACGACGGTGGCGAGCTAACGCCATCACCTTCTTGAAGGCGTCGTCTCTGCTGCTCCTCAAACACTAGTGTCGAGCAAGCCAGAACGAAAAGAACCCACAGGTGCATGTTTCAACGAAGTTGGCGTCTGCGGGCGTCATCTCCTTCCCCGATGGCTCCATTGACGCGCCCACGGTGCTCCTCCGACGCCGAGTCCTGCCCTTTGCCGACCTTCTTGGGCCTTTGGGTTGTTAGGCGTGGTGGATGGTCTTTTCTCTTCTTACATTTGTCGTGTTCGTTCTAGCCACTTGTCTTTGTGGTTTGTGTCGTGTTTGTGTTTGGTGTGAAGAAGTGTTCGAGAAAAATAAAGCAAGCACTAGCGATCGCTATCAATGTATTTCATTTGCGAACCATCATGGGTGTGTGCAGGTTGGCTAAAGCTAAACCCAAACCAGCAGCATCATAAGCGTAAAAGAATAACCAAATTAGATATGTATTCCCTTGATTCCAAATCATAAGACTTTTTGGCTTTTGTAGATGCATCTTCTTTACTATGGATCTAGTTATACACTATGTCTAATACAAAGTAAATGAAATGTATCTAGAAAAGCAAGAAAGTCTTATCATTTGGAATTGGAATGGAGGTAGTACTATTTAAATGTCACAAGTGTGTCCATTTTCACATTTTATAATGCTCACTGGCGCTTGTGGCTGGACCATCATAATCCTAACATCAAGCATTATTATTCCAAAAAACAAGCATCCACATACATCAGTACAAAGAACAAATTTGGCTAATGATGAACAGAATGCTTTTTCTACTAGTAAAAGAACCACTTTAAAGACAGGCTTGCTCTCCTAGCTCTGCTTTCTTCCTCTCCTAGCAAGCAAGGTGACAGACATATCGCCATCTTCTCCTCTCCACTGCACCAGTAATTGCTCAAGTCCTTCACTCCATCCCCTAGATTCACCAAGTGCAAAATCTCACGTGGTCTTCAACTTATCTTCCATCCCGGCGTCGGCATGGATCTTGTGGCGGGGCAATGAGCAAGCAGACATATCACCATCTTCTCCTCTCCACTTTGCACCAATAATTCCTCACGTCTCTCTCTACAACCCCTAGTTTCCGCCCGTGTGGAATCTCTCTTGGTGTTCAACCTCACCAATTTTCTATCACGGAGTCGGCATGGATCTTGTGGCCGGGGCGGTGGGCAGCATCATCGGCAAGCTCGGTGAGCTGCTGCTGCGGCGAGTACAAACTCTGAAGGGCCTACGGAGCAAATCCGAGTATCGAAAAATGAGCTCGAGAGTGCGCGCACGGCTCTCTACAAGGTGGGCGAGACGCCGCCAGAGCATCTGGATCCACGGGTCCAGCTCGGGCTCACGACATCGAGAGGCGTCCTACGACATGGAGGACATGCTCGACACCTTCCTCATTGATGTCTTGGATGGGCCCGCCCCTGCTGAGGCTAAAAAGCAAGAAAGGCTTGCTCAAACGTTTCAATAAAAAAGATGGCCAACTTGTTGAAGAAGAGCAAGGCACGCCACGACATAGCCGGCGCGATCGAGGACATGAAGAAACGACTCCGGGAGGTGTGGGACCGCCGTGAGAGGTACTCCATACCGATTCGCGGTGGCTGCGCCCGCCACCAAACTGGATCCTCGCCTTGTAGACATGCACAAAAGAGGCAGCACAGATTATTGGCATCGAGAGGGGCGCGGGCGGGAGCTCATAGCCATGCTTCAGATCATCGAATCATGGTCATGGAGATCTTTGGCGCCTCCAGCAGCAACAACTTGACCAAGATAGTTTTTGTGGTTGGAGCGGGTGGCCTGGGCAAGACCACTCTTGCCAAGGCGGTTTACGATGAGCTAAGTACGGGTTATGATTGTTGAGCCTTTGTTTCGATTGGCCGCAATCCTGACCTGGTCCAAGTCTTCAGCAACATCTTCTTCCTTCTCGATGAAAAAAAGTACAAGGCCATTCATGATGTAAAGAACCTACAGCTTCTCATCGGCGAACTCCGAAAATTCCTTGAAAACAAGAGGTATGCATTAATCAGTAGTCACCTGATTACCTATAGTTTCTCTGTTTCAATTTATGATTATATATATGCTACACTGCTTGTTCTTTGTGGATACTATTTAGCATACACATATTTAACATTTAATTTGAAGGTGTTCCGTTTTCATTATCTATGAAAGATACAGTTTTGGTAAATTACTTCTTGCATAGATGAATCTGGATTTTATATTCCATAAACAAATCTTAGATGTTTTTTTCATTATGAATCAAATACTCTGCCTTGAGTAGATGAATCTGAATTTTCATCCTTTATAGAATGAATTCATTTGCTCAATATCACAAGTCAGCAAAAGTTCAGTTTGCATTGCATGACATTTCTACAGCTGCAATTTGAAATTCGATGCGTTAGTTGATCTTAACAATATTACCATGCTTTTCTTCAGCCCAGGAGGAATTGAAGCGCGTAGTATTAAGGATTACTTAGATGTGCATCCTTGTATGAACCTCTGCGCAACTTCTTATGACATTCTATATGTTGTGGAACCCACTATTAAATATTAATGGTCGTGCTGCTGAATTGGGTACATAATCACAGCTATACAATGCTATTTACACAACAAACGAAAGCATGAATACAACAAATGAGCAGAAAATTTCACTTATACAGTTATATTGCTTACTCATCACCTCATAAATACTCCACTATAACAGCAATCTATAAGTATGTAATTTTCAAACACTGAAATCAAATTAGACATCACCCATATTCAATACTAGTATAGTACAGTGTAGTGCGCACCTTTTCCTTTATAGACGATAATAGATGCTCGAATGTTTACTTACTAACTGTGGATATTCATTTGTATTGTCTTGCTCCATTGGTAGGTTCTTCATCGTTATTGACGACGTATGGGACATAAATTCATGGCAATTATTGGGATCAGCTTTGCATCATAACAACAGAGGAAGTAGAGTAGTCAAAACTACTCGAAATCTAGAAGTAGCCTATGGCGATGAAGTTTACAAGCTCGGTCCTCTTTCACATGATAACTCAAAGAAGCTTTTTTATATGAGGCTATATGGTTGTGAAGATAAATGTCCTGCTCATCATCCTAAAGAAGCCTCCGTAAAAATTCTAGAAAAATGTGGTGGTGTGCCATTAGCTATCATCACAATGGCCAGCTTGTTGGTAGGCAAATCAAGAGAGCACTGGTTTGAGGTGTGCAATTCTCCTAATTTCTATCATGGCAGAGACAATAAGCAAGTAGATGATACTATGTGGATATTGTCCCTTAGCTACTATGATCTGCCGCCTCATCTAAAGATCTGCTTATTGTACCTAAGTGTGTATCCTGAAGACTATGAGATTGAGAAAGATGCTTTGATATGGAAATGGGTAGCTGAAGGTTTTATAGAGAAGAAACAAGGAACAAGCTTGTTTCAGCGGGGAGAGGAATACTTCCATCAGCTCATAAACAGGAGTATGATCCAAGGGGTGGAGTCAGAAGTGGACGGCATCGCACGTTCTTGTCGTGTTCATGACATGGTCCTTGATCTCATCTGTGGTCTGGCAAATGAAGAAAACTTCGTCACAATCTCAAATGATGGTGGAGGAACATCATCACCACCCAAGGTGCGCCGGTTAGCACATCAGAACAGGATACTATTGGATCAGTCTCATCCTAACAAATCATAAGGACATGACACAACTAAGGACATTGGTTGCCCATAGATGTGATATTCGTGGTTGGGTCTTGTCTCCAAACTTTAAATTCTTACGTGTGCTAGCTTTAGAGAGGTGCACATCATCTGATAATTTTGAGTATGACAGGGATGGCCTTGAGCATCTTGGAAATCTAGTTCATTTGAGGTACCTAGGGCTCCGAGGTACAAGGGTCAAAGGGCTCTCAGAGTCGATAGCGGCTCTAAAGCTTCTACAGACACTGGACGTGGAAGGTATCGGAGGATATGGTATGGAGGAAGTCAAACTTCCATCGAGCGTTAGCCTGCTGACACAGTTGGTATGTCTATGATGTGACCAATGGACAAGGGTACCGGATGGGTTCCTCCAAAAGGTGACATCACTGGAGGAGCTAAGGATGGGTGTTTGCAATCTGTCCTTTGAATCTAAGTGGCAATTTTTCAAGGAGCTGGGCAACCTGAGCCTACTGAGGGTGCTCCGTGTGGTTGGTATGGAAAGGGTGGATCAGAGCATGCAGGCAGGACTTTTCAAATCACTAGGAAGTCTGAAGAACCTCCAGCATCTGGACCTATATTGTGATAATATGTTCTATGAAAATAGGGCTGCCTCAACAGAGTGGGACAAAGTCGTGCTTCCGGAACATCTCAGGCAGTTGTGCATAGGAAGCATCGGGTTCCCTTGTGTGCCATCATTCATACATCCCACACTTCTCCCCAACCTTTCCTACTTGTGGTTGTGGGTAGATCACGTGAACGAGGCAGGTCTGAAAGTCTTGGGTTGGCTGCCAGAACTCCGTGTCCTCCATATTTCACTGGCGCCTCACGAGATGGCTTCTCATAAGCAGAATGCAGTAGTTACTATTGCTACCCATGATGTCTTCTTTCACAAGTTGAGATGCATCATGTTGTATGGCGGGATGGTCCAGTTGGCGACCGCTAATATTGCTGCCCATGCTTCGTTTAGCATCTTGAGGGAAGGACAGGATCCTAAGGTGTTGGATTCCAAAGCAGAGGACCAGTGCGACAGCAGAATAGCACCGGACCCTCTTGTTGTGATGCCAAACCTCCACGACCTCAAGTTCACTGTCCAAGTCAGGGCTTTCTACAAGGATGGACAGGCTACCTGTGAGAATCTCGGCTTGGACTTGGAGTGCCTCCCTTCGCTACGTACTGTGGAGGCAATTCTCGACTGTGAGGACGCCTTCCCTGATGACGTGGACAAGGCAGAGGCAGAGCTCAGGCGCCTGGCACAACTCCATCCCAATAGCGCCGCACTCAGATTGGAGGTATACAGAGATAAAGTGCATATGATGGCACAACCAATAGATAGCGACGATGAAGAGGTACGTACGTACCAGCTGCATAACTTGTTTTTTATTGATAACCACACATTCGATTCCCAATTCCACTAACTATATTAATTATTATTATATGCAGGAAGAAGAGGACAATGAGGTAACCGACGGGGACTCAGAAGCCTTGGTGTCTCAAACAGAAGTGGAGGAGCCAATACACCAGTATATATAATCAGTGCCAATGAAGTGACCATCCAGAGCATCCTAATATAATCTTTGTTCATGGAGAAATTGGCCTCGGCTTGTGAGTCCTGCGTATCGCTTTTGTTGACTAATGTGTTTTGTATGTCTTGTTGTGGGTCAACAACATTCATATAACAACTCTGTTTTCAGTTGAGTAATAAAGTAGGTAGACATATGCATTTGATTATGTAAGGAGAACAATTGTTTTCAAGTCGTTGCTGTCATCGGTGTGTAATCAGGTTAACAATTATCCATTTTCGACAATTATGAGATATTTGCTGCCACATGATCAGGTTTCTTTTTCTTGTTCTTGTTTTTTTCAATCTGCTGGTTGCATGTTTTACTGACTGTATGTATGTTGCTGTGGATGCGTCCTCTCTGTCCTGAGCTGTTGAGAAAGTAATGTAGGCAGTAGGAATTGAACAAAAGTGTTATGCTATCATCTCTGCGATCCTCTGTGTGCAGATCGAATCCTCTAGTTTGCATCTTTTTACTACATGGAGGCGCATCACCCCGGTGTGGTGCACGGCTCTCTCACCGCTGCGATGAAAGGCCAACGTACGTCGACATGCCCAAAGTCGTCATCAAGATTGGTCTCACCTTTTCCGAGAAGCAAAGGGAGTCGACTTCTCCTGCCACCAAGCAGAGGGAGTCGATCCACGACGCTTTGCCGAGCTGCTTATATCATCCTCAATATTGATCTCCATTGGACCACGTCCGAGATGCTTTGTGAGCATTGCCTTGTTGATGATCGCACTTAATTAATCAATGAAAGACAATAGCCTATGCCTTGTTGATGATCGTACTCCATTTGTTATTCTTCTAGTTATAATTTTTATTCATTTATTACTAACACACCTGGTGAACTCTGTTTGTAATTGTGCACTCTCTGTTTCAGCACAGATACACACTCTGTGTAACTAGTCTGATATCAATGTGGCTATCCTCCGATACAAATTCTGAGTTGTTCCTAATAATTGACGCAGATTCTTTGTTCTGTACATGCATGCACCAGATAATGGTATGGTCCACCACAACAAGTTGGTTTTCATTGTTCAAGATGTTGGCCAATAGCTAGTTGAGTGTCAGCTAGATGCTCCGGCATTTCCACCTTGCCTGATGTTTTCTGTAAGCCTGTACACCAAAGGAGATCCGTTCAACCTTTGAGTTTCTGCACTTTGTTTGGCTTGCTCAAGGTTTCTGTTTACATGCTCCGAGTAAGCGATGCACTCGGATGCAAAAAGCTTAAGAGCCTACTTTTGACGAGTAAGGCTGTGTTTGTGTGTTACACCGTTGCCCAGTATGTTTCTGCTTTTTATGGTGTGTTTCAAACGGCACAGTAATGTATGAACAGCGACCAAGACAAAACCTCAGCTCCTTCATCTGCTTGTTGAGTTCCCGTGATGGTTTGAATCTGTCTGGCATCCTGGCACACCAAGTTTGTTGGGGACTGAACACTGTTAAGAATGTGAATTTCGTGATACTAGTTACAGTACAGCCTCGTGTACGTGTGTTGGGGACTTGGACTCCAGACCAATCTATGACTTTCCCATGTTACATTTGTGTGCTTTCCGTGCAGTGTGCGGCGCACCAATTTGCATTTCACAGAAATAAAATAACAAAAGATACCTCAGAAAATTTAAACCTGCTATATCTCAGATCAGCGTTCTCTAGCTAGAAATCGAGCATATATATTTTGGTTACTCACATTTGCTTTGTGAACTTGCTCTGCTTACTCTGTTTTCAATGGACATTGCCTTGTGACAAGTGGGCTGAGAAATCTAATATGTCTGGAGCTGCTACAGATGGACATGGATTCTGGATACATTGCACAAGAGTTGGGCCATCTAACCCAACTGAGGTCTTTAGTGGTTATGCTCAGAAAGGACAAGGAAGGCAGATGGGATGAAAGCATGCGCAGAGTTCTAGTGAGGTCCCTTTGCAAACTGCACAAAATTCAAATTCTAGGAGTAGAAATCTTAGATGACGTGGAAGTTGATCATGAAGGCTCAGTAGACTCCCCGCTGAACATTTCTTCGCTTTCTATTTCTGGAACCAGTACCTTGCCGACATGGATCAATCCCGCATCATTTCTCCTCCTTTTCCACCTGCATATAAAGGTTGGTCAGCTACGAAGAGAGGACATCAAAGTCCTTGGCATGCTGCCAGTTCTCCGTCTTCTCGAATTGATTGTGGAGACTTGCACTAAACAAGTGTTTGAAACGATGGCGATTAGTGTTGATGCCTTCCCATGTGTGACACGGTGTTTATTCTCTGGATTTACAACGTTACCATCTATGTTCCCGGCTGGAGCTATGCCCATGCTTCAACGTTGGTTGTTTGATATCCGACAAGAGGATTTCGGAGACAGTGAATTTACTGTCGACGACCTGGCCCTAAGCCACCTGCCATCCCTTCAGACTGTTCGGGTTCGCCTTGATGGAGAGGATACAGTCAGTGAAGAGTTGAAAATGAAAGTAAAAGAGACACTGAAGAACGAGGCAAGTGCACACCCCAACCATCCTGATATTGATATCAGAATTGATAATGAGTGGATACAGCTGTGCACGTACGTACTCCTCTTCCTTTTCCTGCTTCTTTTGCCAGTCTGGTAGCTTTTTTTTAACCACCTCTTAGTGTAGACTGTCTAATAATCTCCTTCGTCCCTTATTTACGCTATATGACAAATAAGTTTATTTACGCAATATGACAAAATAAGCTTATTTACGCTATATTGTATTCCATTTTTATGTCCCTTAGAATCCTTTACATTTGTCAATTTTGTAGCCATCCTTTTTATTCGTTTACTACTGCAAGTGCAGAGTGGGCAGTGGACACTCTAGTGGTGATCAACTTTGTTTCTTCTTTCCTTACATACACTCTGTCTGCGTATTTCTGATATCAACGTTCCCACGCTCCAATAGAAATTCTAAGTCATTCCAAACTGACGCCAAATCTTTGCTCCGTACATATCCCAGATAATGTTACCGTCGACCACATTGCCCAGCGACCACAGTCACTGACTAGAACAAGTTCATTCTTGAGATCTTCGCCAATGGCACTTGATTCAGCTCGATGCCTCCTGCCTTTCCACGGTCCCTGGTGTTCTAATCACACCAAAGTAGGAGGTCCAATTCGCCACTGGCCCATGCTCTGAGTCTTTGTGGATCCATTTGGCTTGCTCAAGGGTTTATGTTTACTTGTGCCGTTTAGCCATTCTGTAATATTTTCTCACCCCAAGGTGCTGCCTTTGCTAGTTCTTTGTTTTTTTTTCGGAATTGTCGTATTGTTTTTAAGACAATTGCCTTGTACCATGTACGTACGTGCAACTAAGTTAGTTTGTGCCATGTCCAGCACTAATTGAGGGACACGCTTGTGCTGTCGAAGTCTTTATTTCGTGATTTTCTGGTTCAAAAGGATCACATGCTTTTAACCTTGGAGTACTACAGTTTGTTTGGTCCGTTTTGACAACAGCACAAGTATATTACAGTTTGTAGGGCCATGGTGAGTCTGGACACATGAGCAACAAACGAAACGAACAGAGTAATGCCACAATGTGTCTGAGGAAGAGCGATATCCTCCAACTTTTCTCTTGGCATTAGTCTCTCCCTCCATAGCTACGTGCATAAGCTTTATTTTTGAATAGGCTGCTAGCTCATGGAGGCGTTACTAGTTCTTAGCTGGAAAAACTCTGGTCCCGGCCCCATATTATTATCTTATTAGTGCTTCTAACTGGATATTGAATAGAACATTCTCACTCAGGGCTTCTCAGCGTGACACTGCAATTTTAGAGGAGAGCACTCACTTGCTTGGGTCGGAGCAGGGATGCAAGCAGGTGCTGCTCACTTGGGTCTCCCCTCTGTTTGATCCCGGCCTGTTTCGTTACGTGTCCTATATACGTTGATCAAAGTACCCTCTGGCTCTGTACCTATATCGCTCTGCTTTTATCTTTGATAACAAACACCGATACGTGTCCTTGCTAGTATACTAATAGTATATTTGTCAGTAGAGATGCAACCGGACTTGTCTCTGAATCCGTGAATTGCAATTGCTGCTTCTTGCCGGGCGCTTGTGCAGGTCACTGAACAACGAACAAATAAAGCACAGCTGCTTCATCAGCATGTGATTGAATCTGCCTGACACCCGGTCCACCAGGCCGACGCGACGGCCCTGCCGATCAGAATGCAAGCGGCGCCGGCCTGCCAGCAAGCCCGCTTTGCCTGCCCCGCAAAAATTCCTACAATGCAGATGGCCTGCTACTCTGCTAGGCTAGTGCGGTATGAAGCAGGCCAAGCTGCTAAGCCCAGCAGATGTCAGCATTGCCTGCAAAGACCTGCTACGAACCGCAAATCCTCTTCCTGGACGTCAGCGACCTTCCCACACGACGTCTCCCCGTCCGACGCATGCGTGTCGCACGCAACGCCGGGGAGGAGGATGGTCACCGCGCCCTTCCCACGGCGTTCGTCCTCGGGAACCTCCTCTGCAGCCTGCACGCTCTGCGATTACAGCCACAGCAGACCTTTTTTTTTTTTTTTTGAAACAAGCCCGGTTACCCGGCCTGGATATCATTAAGTGGAAGAAACAGCAAATGTCATTTTACACGCACCAGAGGTGCAAACCCAGATCGCCTAAGCGTATCATGGGTACCGAAAAAATAAAACGGATTACTCGCTAATGTTGGTGCCGTCAGTTGGGACTTGCAGTGCCTTGCAACCTGCTAGAGCCCATTGGGAAGCCATGTCTTTTTGATTTGTTCAAACAGTGCCGATGCTGTCTTCATTTCCTCCCTGAACACAACTGCATTCCTTTGCAGCCATATCATCCACAATGTCAAGATTGCCAGGGAGTGTGCCTTTCTTCCTCCTGAGCCTATTACCAGTGTGAAACAATCCACTAGCTTGGTCTGCTCCTTCCAGGTGGCTGGGCGAAAACTGTGTGTATCACTCCACCGGGCTAGGCGTTCCCAGATTTGAACCGAGTAGGGGCATTCGAAGAAAAGGTGGTGTGATGTTTCAAGGTTACGCTCGCATAGGGCGCAGAAGTAATTGTTCTTCCATTGCCTGACCTGTAGCCTTGCCGCTGTCCATAGCCTGTTTTGCAGCATGAGCCAGAGGAAAAACTTACATTTCTGAGGCGCCCAAGCTTTCCAAATGAGTGTTGGGAATGGTGACTGAATTTGGCCGGCAAATTGGATGTTGTATGCAGATTTGGCCGAGTATTGCCCCGAGCTCTCAAGCGTCCACACAATGGTGTCATCCTCCTAATCCTCAAGATTTATGTCGGTCTGATCAATTGCAGTCCAAAGACTGAAGAAATCGTCTAGTAGGTCGTGGTTCAGATGGTGTGCAATGTCATGAATCCAGGTGTTGTCGGTTAGTCCCTCTCTGACTGTCCTATTCTTCCTCTTGCTGTGGCCATACAGTCTTGGACAGATGCTAGCAGCACTTCTTCCGTCGATCCAACTTGAGAGCCAAAAGGATGCCTTTCTTCCATTTCTAACCGTGACTCTCGTGGCCGCATTGAAAAGAGCAATATCAACATCATCAACCGGCAGTTGGGTACCACACCATGGTCGAGTTGGGTTGGTCCACTGAAACCATAACCACCTAATGCGTAGTGCTCTGCTGAACTTATCGAGATCAATGATGCCGAGTCCACCAAATTCAGTCGGCTTGATTACCTTGATCCAGGCGATCTTGCACTTTCCTCCACTAATCTCAATGTCACCTGCCCAAAGAAAGCTCCTTCTCATTTGGTCGAGGTTTGCAATGAATTGCTTCGGGGCCTTCATCGAAGTCAGAAGGTAGATTGGCATCGAGCTGAGTACTGATCTGACAAGTTCTCGTCAGCCAGCATGGTTGAGTAGCCGACCTTGCCACACTCCCAGTCGGTTCCTTGATTTGTCCACAAAACTCTGCACATGGATTAGCTTCAATCTCCCTAGTGACAGTGGCAGACCTAGATAAGTTATTGGGAAATTACTTCGGGTTCCACCAAAACTTTCCAGCACATCGTCAAGGTTTAGGCCTGCGCATCGTATTGGGGAGACCGTGCACTTCTCGATGTTCAGTTGAAGGCCCGTTGTTGCCCCAAAGCGGTCTAGTATTCCAAACAGTGCAGTTACTTCTTCTTTGATCGGGTTTAGGAAAATTACCGCATCATCAGCATAGAGCGATATACGTAGGCTGGCATTTCTCTCTCTGAGGGGTGATAGCATCCCATTTGCCATTGCCATCTCAAGGATCGTATGCAGTGTATCTATTGCCAGAATAAAGAGGTATGGTGACAGCGGATCACCTTGTCGAACTCCCCTAGAGTGATTTATGCTTTCTCCCTCGTTGCCATTTAGGAGGATTGTTGATGTTGCTGATTTGAAAATGGTTGCTATCCACTCTCTCCACTTGGCGCTGAATCCTCTTATTTGTAGCAACTCAAGTATGTACTCCCAAGAGACAATATCGAATGCCTTGGAAATATCTAGTTTGAAGAGTAGGGTAGGTACCTTCTTTTTTGTGGTATGCCCTTGCTAAATTCCTAACATACATGAAATTATCTTGGATACATCTCCTTTTTATGAATGCACTTTGCGCCACCGAGATCAAATTGTCGATGCTTGGTGCCAGTCTTAATGCCAGAGTCTTAGTGACAAGCTTCCCAAAAGAGTGAATCAAACTAATCGGTCTGAAGTGCTGTGGTTGATCCGCATTTTCTGTCTTTGGGATTAGTACAATGTTTGCACCGTTAAGGAGTCTCATCGGGCTAGTATGCAGGTCAAAAAACTGTCCATAGCTGCTAGCAGATCAAACTTGATGATGTTCCAACATTTCTTATAGAATACACCTGTAAAGCCGTCAGGTCCAGGTGCCTTCTCGGCTGGCAGCTCGTCTACTACGTGTTTCAGTTAGTCAAGGGTGAAACGGTTGTCAATCCCTTGGTCCTCCAACATGCTGAGATTCAGACTGTCCCAATGCAGGGTGTGGTGTCTTTGGACTCGACCACCAAGGATGGCAGAGAAGTGCTGGCGAGTATTTCCTCTTTTTCTTTGTGTCCCCATACTATTTGACCATTTCCATTCTTCAGGAATGCAATCAGATTACGTTTCCTTCGCCCTTTGCTTTTTGGTGGAAAAATTTAGTACAGGCGTCTCCTTCTCTTAGTTGGACAATTCTTGAGCATTGCCTTCTCCTTGACCGTTCCACTGCTGCCCAACCAAGGATTTGCTGCTTTAGCCTTTTATGTAGATAGATCTCGGCGTCAGATAGCTGGCGTGATTCTTGTGCTATGTCAAGCCGGAGGATAACTTCATTTGCCATATCGAACTGAATGCGCGCTTCGCTGAATAGAGACCTGCTCCAATCTTTTAGAGCTGCTGCTGTGCGTTGAAGCTTTTGATGGAAAATCATCAAGCCGTTGCTTCCACTGGTCGGTGTGTCCCAGACAGCCTGCACTACCTCCATGAAGTCCGGAGCCCGGTGCCAAAATGTTTCAAATCTGAAGACCGGTTTGGAGTGTTGCTTCGGCTGTCTGCAGAGGAAGAGCGGACAGTGATCCGACAGTGAGCTGCTTAGGGCGAGCAGGCTAGTGGAAGGGAAAGCTTCCTCCCAATCTAAGTTGCGTAAGGCCCAATCAAGTCGCACCAAGGTCGGGTTTAAGCCTTCCATTGCTCCATGTATACTTTGGGTTTTGTAGCTTTAGTTCGATCAGCTCACTTTGGAATCCGAGCTCGACGAAATCTTCGCATGTTTGCTCTGTCGATGTTCTCGTTATTCTTGTCTTGTGCCTCACGTATTAAATTAAAGTCTCCCAGGCAGATCCAAGGTTTACCCATCGGTTGACACTTTGTACTATTTCATTAAGGAACGCCCCTCTTTCAGCGTTTACCGTTGGGCCATATACTGCTGTCAGAACAAACCTAAAATTTGACGAGTATGAGAATGAGCTCAACTGACAGGCAATACGAGTCTAACTTAGCTTGGCCACCTGAGATGTATGTGCTGTCCTGGCAATTAGAATACCACCCCTTGTACCATTTGCAGGCAGGTAAGCGAAACTATCAGTAAAACCCGCTCCCAGACATTCCATTGCAATTGCTCTTTCAATTACATCCAACTTGGTTTCCTGAAGAGTCAAGACAGACGATGAGAGGTTTAACTTGTTGAATCATCAGCTTTTACATCTCTCTTCTTGCTGCAGTGTTTAACCCCCTCACGTTCCAGTTGAAGATTTTGGAGTCTTTTTCAATCATTAGGAAACCATTCAGACATCAGAGAGGCATCGTGTTGGCCAGCAAACCTTGACAATCTATTGCACAGGGGAACAACACGATATACACTGCCCATCCAACCACACACGGAAGGCCCATTCAACCGCTAGCTTCTGATCAACCAACTGAAATCACCATCGTTCTACTAACCTAGTTCTCCGAAAGACCAACCATCTCTACCTGATACAAGCAAAGCAAAGAAACTAAAAACAAAACCTAACTTCACCGGTGGAAGACCGGTCGGCGCTGCGGCACCGACTCTACTAACATTGGCACACCATGCAAATTGTTGAACTGAAGGATAGAGAACGCCTAAGGCTCCATGTCCCGGGTCCCGACCTCTGCACCACCGCCTCCGGGATCTTGACCGGCTTGGTGTTCCCCGGCTGGTGGCCGCCTCAATGGCCTTCACCGCCGCTCACGGGAGATCATCCACGTCACAGGTCAAGTACTCCGCGTGACTTCCGTCGGGCGCTGGTGCCGGTCACTCAATGAAGCTTAGTTCCTTCATCGGCTTGTGTTGTCGCTTGGCCGGGCGGCCGGGCACGGGGTCGATGTCTTGGTCGCTAGCCCTTTGCTTGACCATGTGGATGTCAAGTCCTTCTTTGGCAGGCGTGTCTTCTTTGGGAGCCGCCGGTGTCGGAGTTGGCGGCGGTGGTGGTCGTAGCTTCGATGAAAAGCCGCATAGAGATCAACCTTGTCAGTGTTCTTCCTCGCGTCCGGCTCCTCGTCGTCGTTGTTGTCGTTGGTCATCACAGTCTTGTCAATGTCCATCTTGTGGACCAGCTCGAATCATCTCCACCTCACGTTAAAGCTCCGTTTCCTTGGCCAGCGATTCGCGGCTTCGTTCTCCTTAAATCACCTTGCACCGGGCGAAGACAATCTCGTCCGAGGTGTTCCCAGCAGGTTCAGTTCTTGCTCCTTGCCACCACAGTCGAGGGCGGCACGTATCTTTGGCGAACGTGTGCGTCGCGTGCCTGCCGTCGAGTACTGTAGATGGAGGCCTCGGCATCGCCGGATCCTTGCCGGGTCCGCCAGGCTCAGGTCAGCGGCGGCTCCCTCTGATCCACAAAAAGCAACAGTCATACTCGCCAGCGGGCTCGGGTGATCGCAAGACGCGCCTTTGGTGGTGATCTGGATCGTGGCGTTCCCAATCTTTTGAGGCGTCAAAGCAGACTCGTCACGCGATCGCCTAGTCTTTGTGCGAGGCGGGGCGGCCAGCGTCCACGCTCTCCGCGCACCTCCTCCACGTCGAAGCACCAGCGGCTGGCGATAGAGGGTGTGTGGTGAGTTAACGACAGACACGCACCGCCCTGTTCGAGGGAGGCACATCCCCGGATGGCGGTGGTGGCCGCCCGGGGCTCCTATGCTCGCCCTGTGGCGCGTCATCGTGATCGTGGCGCGGGGGTCGGGTCCCGGCCGGCGGTGGTGTGGAAGCGGCCGGGTCCCCTCGCGACGCAGACCCGTGGCATGGTGTTTCTTGCTCGCGACGCCCGAGGTCGCGGCCATCCATCACTCGGCACCTAGACGAAGGGGATGAAGGGTGGTCGCCCGAGCCGCCGTGGCTCGAGGGAGGTGTCCGAGTCCGCGAGTTTGGGTAGTGTTGGCTCCAGTCTTCATAGCCCTCGGGTGGATGAGGATAGCTCTCTCACCCATCTTACCGACCGGCGGCGCGGACGGAATGCGGTGTGGGGAGGGGAGGCCCATCGGCTCCATGGCGCACGACCGCTCGTGCCGCGAAGTACCGGTACTCCACCGCCCTCGGTAGCGTCGTCGGGCCGCTCCATCCGATTGGTGGGCGGGGAACTCGAGCTCTCTCGTCCGCCCACCGCAATGCTGCGACTAGACAGGCGATCAAAGACACAAGTGTCCCCGAGGATGAGCTTGACTCCATCCCTCGTTCGAACCTCGGTACATTCTCCATGGTGACGGGGACGTGGTACCACCAAGTGGAGTCGATAACGCTTGCCGGCCGGCCCCGCCCGGGGGCGGTTGTGGGTGGGAGCCCTTGATGCCGATGGAGCCCTTGAGGATCGCCGGTCAAGAGACGGGCGGGCTTTGAGTCCGCCACGAACGAGGTCGGGGGATAGGCCGGAGACTCTACGAGGTGGGCGCCGCACTGAGTCGGATCGCCAGCGTGAGTGACCTCGATGATGGAGGGGACATGGCGGCCGTCGACGCACGAGATGATGACAAAGATGAACAAGCGGCGCCCGGCCTCAGCAGCCATGGTGGGAGTGGCGACCATGGGGATGCGTACAAATAAGGGGGCGGAAGGCCGCCTGTCGAGCACGCGGTCCATTGCGGCGAAGTGGCGGCGTTGCGGGGGTGCTTGGTGGGTGTTGGCTGGTGGTGGTGGTGGGAGGCGGCTTTGTTGTGTTGTTCGTCGGTGGTGGATTGACGCGTCCGCAAAGTCCGGGAAGGTTAAGCGGCGGTGGATGCTCCTCAAAATGGAAAAGGTTAGCCGGGAGCGGAGAGGCCTTGAAATTGATTGGCGGCGCTTGTCGGGCGGTGTTTGGCGAGGTGGTCGGCGCCGCAGTAGCACCGAAAGCGTGAAGGGGATCTCGCACCGTGCAATCGGGGATGATCATGGGCGAGGCGGCGGGCGACCTTCCAATGGGTCGCTTCTTATAGGAAGGCGTTCCGGCATGGGGAGCTTGGCCGGGCGGGGTGTCTTGTGTTTAGCTCCGGGGGGGCCCGAGGGGCTTCCTTCTTTCTTTGCTCCCCGATCTTGCGCCGGGAGCTCTTGGATCTCGTAGACTTGCCATTTTTGGTGAAAGAGGAGCTCCATCATGTCCATTAATGGCGGCGAAAGATTCACCACGCTCCCAACAGCTCGCAGGCGGAGGTTGAATGCATTTCCTTCGGTTGGCCGTATTTGTGGATCTATGGCGGCCGGAAGCGATTGCCTTCCGAGGCCGAATGAGGGGCGGCTCTCAGGCGTCGCGGGCGGTCTTCCAAATCCAGCCCAGCGAGCGAGAAGGTCACGGCGGCCGCCGCCCAACGCTCATCGATTTAGGAGCTCGACAAGAAGAACAGACTACGGCCGATGCTAACGGATGCCTCCATTTAGCGCCCGCGTGCATCGCCGCAAGGGAGGCGTGCCGCTGATGGTGGATCTTGCAAAGGGCCGGGTTGGGGTGGGAATCTTGGAGCGGGGCGGATCCGTTGGCGCGAAGAACCAAGTCGGCCGACATAACTCCCGCGGGCGCATAAATACCGTGGATCCCGGGGTAGCAGCGGATCCGCACCCAAACCTCCTAGATCCGGAAGCGCGGGCTCGGTGGAGGCTCCATGGGCGGCATCTCCGTCTTCAATGTGCAGTATCTTCACCGTCGATGTCGCTGTCCGCCTCGTCCTCGGAATCACTCATCGGAAAATCGATTAGTTCCCCGGCGTGTAAAAACGCACGAAAAACTTGAATCCCGCCGAAAAAAACATTTTTGTGTGTGTGTCCCGTCGAGAAAAATACACACAGAAATACGTTGACCGAAAAAAATTCAGTTTTTCCGACGGTGCACACTCAAAAAATATAATTCTGAGTGTAGTGCACACACACAGAAAAAACTGAGTTGGTCAGATTAAAAAAAAACTTGTGTGCGTGAATCCGCACAGAACAAAAGAAATAAACGCACAGAAAAATATGAATGAACATGCAAAAAAAAAAAATTAAAGCAGTAGCAACTACATATAAAAGTATATATTATCCATCCAAGTTCCATTCAAATAATACTCGAATCAGTAGTCCATGAATAGAATCAGTCATCAGCACATATATCATATCATATATACAGAGACGATATCTGGTCATCTACATGTTCAACTTAAATACTACAATGAATTCACAAACATGGATATGGAAAAACAAACCAAACTATTTTTTCTAGTTCAACCAATAGTAGACTACTTGACCAAGCACTCCATCTGTACCTGTTAACCAAAGATATATTTTTAGACAACAAAAAAACACTAGTATTGTTAAGCAAGACACTAACTCTGCAGTACATAGACTCTTATTAAGACAACAAAGAAAAACACTACCTGTTAAGCAAGTCTGGAAGAGTTTCTAGGTGTGATAGCTCCCTCCAATGTTCCAGTCACCACCTCTGCAGAACATACACTCTTGTTAAAGAATCTCAGATCTTATGACATTATAAGTAAATCTGTGTGCAATATTACTTGGCAAAATTCAATCTGTGTGCAATATTACTTGGCAAAATTCAAGAAATCTCAAGAATCTCAGATCTTATGACATTGCACCACTCGTCTAAGGTTATCACTACATGGCAAATTGCTCTCCAGAACCTATGCAATCAACGGAATCCATTAAATATATATGAGCCAATCAATTGGAGCAAGCACAACCACAAGTTCAAAAGTCCAGAAATAGCCAGGAAGAAGGGGGCGGAACAAAGGGATCACCGAGAGGACCTCCTCCTTGGCGTGGAGCTTGCACAGATCCCTTGCGTGGGAGTGGATCGGCATCTCAGGTTGGGAGGCTCATGGAGCTTGCGCAGATCTCGGCGGCGTCGCTCGGCACAGCTTCACCTCCTCCGCCCCGTGCAGATATGAGCTCGTCCTTGACCTAGTCCACCTGGATCTCGACGAAGGGAGGCCCATGCCACCGCCGGAGTTGACCTACAGCCGGAGACCGCGTCGCCTGCGCCAGCCAGATCCGCGAGAGGATGGAGAAGCTGAGAGGGAGGGCTGCCGGATCTGCGCGAAAGAGAGGGAGGGACGCCGTGCTCAGGGAGGGAGGTGCGCCGCCACTAGCTGTTTGCGGGTGAGGGAGAGAAGGCTTGTATTTTTTTTTTACGGGAGAGGGAGAGAGGTTTTGACGGAGGGAGACGAGCAGGAGAGGTGCGCCGTGGAGGAAAGCGGCGCGGCTGGGAAAGAGTGGTTGGAGGAGTTGGCTAGGGTTTTACTAGTATATATACTCTGACCTTATAGCTGGGCTGAAGTGGGCTGCCCCAGTCTTTACTGGGCCAAAAATGGAGCTATTTTTCGAGGTGCCCTCTAATTATAAGGCCTAAGACTATTTTTCTTTTTATTTTCTTTTGTTGGTCAAAATGTATTGAATTTTTCTGTGCGTGTATACTATTTTTTTCTGTGGGTTTTAGCAAAACTCACAGAAAAAATCTAATTTTTCTGTGAGTACGTAATTTTTTTGTGTTTTTTGTCACGCACAGAAAAATAATGTAATTTTTCTCAGGCGTTTTTCTATTTTTTTCGACGGTATATGTGAAAACACACGTAAAAAAATCTTTTTTCTGTGCGTATCGAGAAAAACACACAGAAAAAAATTAAACACGCCGTCGAAACTAGTCCATTTTCCAGTAGTGAATCGTCCCAGGTCGGCGCCTCCACTGGGGCCTCCTCCTCCACGGGCGGGTAGAGGGTCGCTTAATTGTCGTGGGGAGAGCTTGGGGTGGGAGTGGGGGGGGTTGGCTGGGTGGTGGCCAGCGGCGACAGGGCGTCGCCCGGCGGTGTGGGCTCGGGGGCTCGCTACCTACGCGCTCGCTCATTTCCGAAAAACTAGAGCGTCCGAGACAGTTATGGTTCAGAGATACATCCTTCGGGAGACATTTCCTCAACTTTTCGATATTCCACTCATTCATCCATTTTTCGCCACAGCAGCCCTGATAACTCGGTGTCGAGCTCACCCATGAGGATACGAGCCAGGCTTGCACACAGGTGCCTACTTTAGTGCTGCTTCTTCGTACTTTCTCGCGGCCTTTGCGGCCAGCACATTGTGAAACATGCCGGACTCGTAGCCTTGTATCATCCGAACTGCACGACACAAGTGAAAGAAGCACATGCTAGCTTGTCACGACTCACCATACCTGGCTACCTGCTGAAGACGGACACCCGTGCTTCCAAGGCCAGCGTTGTTGGGCAAGTCAAGATGACTGGCTGGGCCCCAAGTTGGAGAAGCGACTGTGGGCCACCATAGACGACGAAAGGAGTCGCAGGCTTTCCTATAGATGATTGGCCGCTTCGTCGACGCCTACCTCGAGCGCCGCGCCCCGTGCGGAACCTCACGTTCGTGTTGGATAGGCTTAACCTACGGCAAGCTAAGTCTGCAACGCTGAGCCCGTCGTGCCCATGGAAGCCATTGTGTTCGAGTCGTTTGGCAAGGCCCCGTCCTTGTGGCGGTGGCGATAACTTGGGCTTATATGAGTTGAGTCAGCCTAGCCCATGTATAGTCCTGGGCAAAAAAGAAGAGTATGTGGCTTGAAGGATGGGATTGCGTTGGGCCGATCCACTGACATATACTACAACCCTGTTCCTTTTTTTCTGTTTCAGGGCATTTATTTTTGCAGCTGTGCCACAAACAACAGATTTCTCGCTTTGTAGTTGGACCACCACCTGGCTGACGTTAAAACAAGCGAAAAATTGATCTAGTGTGTAAAGAGCAACTAACCTCGTTGCTCGCTGTCAATGTCCAATACATATATATGAGCGAAAAAGCACAAGCACCTTGACTCCTGGCTTCTGCATGTGCCAGAGAGCAAAATACCAGCAGCAGCTCAACTGAAAAGCTGTCAACGATAAGTTCTACTATAGTACTTCTAATCTGCAATGTGAGTTGCTATGAACGGTTGACGAAAAAGAAATTAATCAGCGTCATGTGTTAATCGCTGAAATTTCAACCAAAAGTGGTCAGCAGGCGGAGCCCCCTACCTGTTCTTTTTTTTTTTTTTTTTTAAAAGAAAGAATGCCGAGGTTCAAAATTACAAGGCAGCCAGGCCCAAATAAGAAAAAAACCAAAACATTGCAGATAGCTATCTCTCCAAGCACTAAGAACAGAGGATCTATTAGCCTTGGCTTTGGTGCACACCAAACCAAGTTCTGCCCTGAAATGCACTTTCCATGTGTTGACATTGATTTGTCCATTGTCAAAGATGACAACATTTCTTGTTTTCCAAATTACCCAGCAGGCTGTTATGAAGGTCTCCCTGAAAGTGGCATTACCGACGTTGCTTCTGGCAACAACTACCATGTCAAGAGGGGGGAGGCTGAGGTCCCAGTGAATGGGAATGCTATTCCAGCATTGCTGACTGAAAAGGACATTCAAAAAAATAGATGGAAGATTGTTTCTTCATGGTCTGTGCTACAGAGCACACAATTGTTGATATATATAGTATGGATGCTTGAGAGAACATTGAGGTCATATTTGTAACTGTTGCATAGTTGATATATATAGTATGGATGCTTGAGAGAACATTGAGGTCCTGAGTTCAACTCCTAGAAACACGTTTTAATTTTGTCAACTTCTGCATTGACCTTTGGAGGGGCAAGTTAGCATGGATCCAATCCCGTACAATAAATATCCTTTTCGCTCGTAGTAACGACTTGAAATATATTCAATGACCAGAAGCTAGCCAGAACACGCAGTTTGCTTGCATTGGTAGCATATATGTAGACTATGGCAGCACATGCTTTCCATCGGTTGGTTAAACGTGGACTTTGACTACGAGTTTGTCCTTTTAAGGCTATTTACTAGGTGATTCAAGTTTTATATTTATAAAAGATTTTCAAAAAGTTTAGATTTTTAGTGGTTTTCAAAATTGGTCAAAACATAGGGTGTTACACTCTACCATCGGCGGACAGCGTCGGAGACGATGCTTGGGGGACGGTGGCAGACGGATAGATGGCGGCATGGATGGACGGAGACAAAGACAGAGACGAAGAATGAAATCATGAACCCAAGCAAGAAAATATTCATCTAACCCTAACTATACTACTCAAAAAAAATATTCATGTTTCGCCAAAAAAAATCACTAAGGGGATCTCTCTGTGTTTCGTGGATCGTACTACTTAGTACTAATATACCCAGGCTGTGCTAGTATACATCCATATACAAAATTAAGTAAAATGCTAATAATACACAAGGAACACAAATTCAGGAAAATATCACTTTATTCATTCATTTGAGAATTACAAAGTACAATTTTTCACTTTAAAATATATTTGCACCGAGTTCCATCTAAGAATCGAGCATTGTGTGAAAGCTTCTTTTCCTGGGGCCTTGAGAGGCCTCCAGTTAATTACATCCATGGCGTTGGGCGCGAGAACACCTCTAATTAAGCTATGCCGACGGGTCATCATTGTCGGCTCCGGATAAATAAGAGTTGACTACAAGCATATGCATAAGCACAAACAAATAAAAATGGCGAAGTGCTAGAGCCTCATCAGCCTCTAGCAAAGGTATCCGGCCTCGTCGTGCGGAAGTCAAGTGTTCGGCCTCGTCGGTCACGAACAAGTAATACCGGCCTCGTCGATGTCGTCGAAAAGAAACGTTCTAGCCTCATCGGTCGGGGGAAGAAAATGACTTTTTTATGGTTCACCAACTTTGACGGTGCGGGAAGGTGGTGTGGTAATTGTAAGACTTGTGCTTATGAGATAGTTAGAAGATTTCTCCTTGCGTAAATTTCGGAGATCGTTGGGCTGTCACGAATGGGCCAAACAATGGGTGTGTTTAGAAGCCCAAATTTCCTCCAAAATTTTCTGCATTCCTATCACATCGAAACATTTAATGCACCCAAATACGCTTGCCGGCCACTATAAAATTTAGGTAAATAAAAAAACTAATTGCACAGTTTAGATGTACATTGCGAGACGATTCTTTTAAGCCTAGTTACGCCATAATAGGATAATATTTACCACTAACAAACGAAACGTGCTACAGTGTGCGATGTGACCCGCTACAGGAATTTTATTTAAAATTCGGTCTTCTAAACACACCCAATAATGTTGAGCTAGCTTGTGACTTGTACTCATGTACTTTGCCCACGTACAGAATTGCATGCATGGTACTGTAGACTTCTACTTGCTTCTCTATTTGTTTTCTTGCCGTGTATACTGTACATGTATACGTATACATATTCCTGGCTGCTGCTGTTTGCTTGTCAAGGTGGACCATCCGGGCCGCACTGCTCCGCCGGCGCGGTAACCATTCTTGCCGTTCCGGCCATCGCCGGACTTACTGTTGACGGGCACTTTGTCAAGCTGACGGGCACCGTATTTGCCACGGCCGTAGATGCACATACGCCACTGCAGTGGATGCTAAAACTGCGTATTCGCGCGTCGTCGTTGATGTGCAGCGTTGCCGAGCCGCCATAGGTACGCCTTTGCCGTCGGGCCGTAGTGTAGTGCACTGCATGCACGCAGGGCGTTGTCGCCGCCGGTACATGAAAAGGGCAATCCCAGATGGTCGCCGCCGTCGAGATGGTTGCCGGCGCCGTCATCGTTGCAGCGTCGCGGGGCTCCCTTGCTGGCCGTGAATGCAATAATGCATATGGATCTACACCACAGCCATGCACAGACGTAAGACAAGATAATCAAAACATATAAAGAGCGTCACCCTCGAAGTGAGCGGCCATGGCGTCGTTGATGTGGAGGGACAGACGCCAACGATGCGGGTGTTCTGTAGACGTTCGACTCGCCGGAGATGACGTTGATGTACTCGCCGGCCGGAGATGATGTTGACGTACTCGCCGGAGAGGACGAAGTGCTTGACGACGTCGCTGCTGCGCTTGCCGGCGATGCGTGTGTGTGCAGCAGCCTGGCGGCGTGGAATGGAGCAGAGTTGCTGTGCTGTGCGCAGCCTGGCGGCGGTGGTGTGGAGATGGAATGTGTGTGTTCAGCAGGGAGGGCTGGCCTCCTTTTATAGACGGGGGACACTGGCCGCCATCAATCTGTTGGCGAGCGGCCGAAAGGAATGGACGCGCGGGCGGCGACGCATTTCAAATTTTGAATTGACCTCGCTTCCGAGCGGCAAGCGCCATGCGCGGACGAATTTGAATTGTATTTATCCCTTCGTAACCCATCTGATGACCCGCAAGTTTACGTGCACGATCTTATATATAACCTGACCAGCTGACTAGTGGCTCCAACTGGACACGCTGACGTGTATACATGACTTTTCTGGAAGCTTCATCATCCTGGAGGCGGTGGCTTCATTTCCGCACGTGTGGTGAACACTGGTCGCTGAGGGCCAAATGCCGCGGTATTGCCGTGGCCCACGTATAGTTGCCGGGACCTTTCAGGCAAGGAAGCTAACAAGTATGTATATGTACGTACTTTGCATGGGCCATGCACAAACCACCTCCTGGAGGCCCATGATTCAGATTAGGGGCCGCTAATGGCAGGTACTAATCAGTGCTCTCAGCATGCTGCATATCAGAAGAAATGTTTCACGTGAGTCGGTCAGCCCACTTTGATTAATCAAATCTTTCACTAATTAATTAACCCTTTGCAGCCCAAAATATTCTTAATATAGCCCATATTTGGCATGTATACTATGCATAGATATACACAGTATTAGCTTACGACATTTCCCTTTTCTCACAAATATAGTATTATGATATGCCAAAATTTCTTCATACAATTGCCCCCCACCAATTAGAGGTCATGCGATGAAAGAGCAGGGACTCAATTTGGTGCACCTTGACTTATTAGCTCTGGTTCGTTCGAACAAACTATCATTTATTTTAATTTTTTTCTTGCCAACTATATCTCCGGCCGGCACCGTCGTATTTTGCCATTTTTTTTTTTTTTTTTTTTGTAGTTGTTCAGCCGATTATTTCACGGAAGAGATCTAACAAATCTCGCCTAACAGAAGGGAGCAGAAGTTGCACCGAATCTGTTTGGTGTCGTCGAAGCGATTCCACACCATGATGCCGCCGTAGTTGCTAATGCCTCCGATCAGTGGCGGATCCAGAAACGGACCACGAGGAGGGGGGGGGGGGCGGGCCCTAAATAACAGAGGGCAAAAAAAAATTTGCTTGCTGTACATAGAACTCTAATGGATATATAGCAAATACTGATGTTCATTCAATGTGCTCAAAGATACATAGTACTATGATGAAGATAGAAAAGTACCGAATACAAAAAGCCTTCCATAATAATAAAAAAAATCCATGTTTGATGTCTTTCGTCTTCACGAAGTTCACACCACTTGAACCACCACGCTCAATGCTGCATAATTTTTAAAATGTCATACTTCTTCATATATCAAGATGGCATTATAAAAAAGAAATGTACCAACAATACTCACCTTGGGCCCTCGCGTGGCAAATTTATCCCACGGTCTTTTAGACCTTGAAAGCGCTTCTTCAATATTTTTTTTCATCTTCAACGGATGCAAACAAGTCCCGCTCAATATAGCATATCATGCTATTATTCATCCAATCATCGTTCATTTTATTCCTCCGTTCGGTCTTGATAATATTCATAGCGGAGAAGGCTCTTTCAACTGTTGCAGTTTTGCTACCGCAAAATCAATGCAAGTTCAATGATACGATACACCAAAGGAAAACTTGTATGTCTATCACTTTGAACCATCTTCTCAGCAAGGTTGCCAAGATCAGTACAAGTGCCAAAATCTTTATCATTTTTTACTTCGTCAATGAATACAGGGAGGTCACCCCGGAATCATAGCAATGAAAATCCCATGATGAAAATGATGGTAGTATGTCACTAATTTGGCACCATGGAATCTGAACGACCTCTCACTTTGGTAACATATCTTCCATATTAGGGATATCTATCTTCTTTTTCGACACAATAAGTTTTTACCTCATCAAAAGAGTATCCCAACCATTTTCCCTCATGTAAAAGGCAAATGGGTTTTCATTCAATACCAATCTTTGTAATCCATGGAATTGTCCTCTCATGTTTCCTGGAGCATTTTCACCGAGCACAAGTGCAGCCTTCGAATCCTTCTTTCTGTACCATTCAGCCATCTCCAGAAAATTCCCTTTGTTGCTTGATGTTTTAGACTCATCATGTCCACGAAAGGCTAGAGCTTGTAAAAGGAGAAATCTAGCAATGCCTACCATAATAGTTAAATGAACTTTATATGCCTCCTCTTCTTTTGTGCTTTTCACAGTCCACACATGCTCAACACTTTGTCTCTGATTTTCGAAATCAAGTGCACGCTTTCTTGCATTAGTATGAAAGGCATCAATTGATTGACAATGCTCCTTGAAAGAAGCCTTTGCATTCTTCCAATTTTGAAACCAACTCTACTGAATGTATCATTACTATTGAACCCGCTTAGTTGTGGCTTAAAAACATAGCAATAAAAGCAATAGGCTGCATCCTTTGGTACACTATACTCTAACCAATCAAGTTCATCAAACCATGATCCAACAAATCCTCTTGGTTGACCTTTACCATTGAGTTCTGTTTTTGGAAACTTATGACCAGCTGGCCTATATGGACCTTTTTGTAGATATGCTCTCCTAGCTTCATCCCTAATGTCATGACGAAACTCATCAATTGGCTTCCTATTCCCTGGATCATCATGTATTTCTCTCAAATCAAGTTCAATCCGTGGTCTTTTCTGCTCAACTGTGGTATTACTATTTGATGCATCTTTCTTAGCATAGTATCTCTCCATCCTAAGAAATTGAATATGAATTATGAAATAAGAATTATCAAATGTAGTCAGCACACAGCACTACAAAGGGACAGTCGACAGAGGATTAGGAGATCTTTTTCACCTTCAAGATCTATGCAACCGGAAGTCGGCAGCCAACAACGGCGAGGCCGGCGTCGCGCGTCGGCAGCCGAAGTCCGCGTCTGGCGATATCGCTTTCGGCGTCTGCATGGCGGGCAGTCCCGCAATGGGGGCGGGAGGCCGGCGTCGCATCGGCGGCGACGGCAGCGTCGCGGTCGGTCGGCGTCATAGATTGATCGCAGCCCGATGTCGCAGCGGCCCGGGCGCCGCCGGCTCGCGGAGATTGCGCGGCGGTCGAGCATGGAATTTGGAAAGGTCGCGAAATCTTGATGACAAGGCTTTTTTTACATATCTAAAACTCCTATATGCGAGCTCCCCACCGGCAATCCCCTAGGGAGTTCTCGGGCCTCTCGATTGGTCCATGCCGGTGGTAACCGAATCATACCAAAGTGGCCTTCCAGCCATGTCTAGGCTCGGTCTTTTCCCGGTCGGTTCGGACCGTTTCGTCCCCCGTTGGCTGTTCCCGATGTTCCCGAGTTCCGACCCAGCGCCGTCCCCCATCCGCCGCCCCTCGCCTTCCCATCGCGCCAAGCCTTCGGCGGCGCGCCCCTCGCCTTCCCATTGCGCCTTCAAGTCCCATCACCGCCCCCCGCCTCCCACCGCATCCATAAAAGGTCCGACCGGCGGCCAGCGAAGGTGAGGATGCGCACTGGTGGAGGAGGCCGCGCGCCATTCGCAAGGAGAGGATGCGCGGCCCGTGCCCGGTGGAGAAGGAGGTCGCGCGCTGCGGAGGCGGACCCCCCGACGACGCGTCCCTGGCGGCGCCCGCGTCGGACTTCAGCGCGGCCTGCCCGGCCGGCTCATGACGACGCCGCCACCGGGACCACCGGCCGCGCGCCCGCACGCCTCGCGCGGCGACCTTGCCCGGTCTGCCTCCGGCGCGGAGGATGCCCGCCACACGCGCCCCGCTGGCCACGGTCTCCTCCGACGGGCGCGCCGGAGGATGGACTGCCGTGGCGCGCCCCCGACGCGTACGGGCGGCCGCTGCGTTTGCATGCATCGCGCGTGTGCCCCTGGCTGGCCGCCGCTTCTTCGTCGTCGTGCGGACACCACCGCCGGCCGCTCGACTCTTGCCCCCGCGGCTCCGCGCTTCGCCCGTCGTGGCGGACATCCCGCCCGCCGCCGCGCCGACTCTCTGTCCCCGAAGTTCGGTCTGTTGGAGTACGGTGGCTACGGGAACCATCGAGAGAGAGGGAGCGGATAATGCTGAGCATTTCTTTATTTTTATCTCTCATTCGTTTCTAGGAAGAGAAAAGAGTGGCCAGGAATCACCGGAATGATCTATCTACTTTTAGTTCAATTTGCCAATCGCATGTATGCAGTCCATCAACTGTTTCTTTTTTTTTTATTCAATTGGAGGCCATCTTCTAGCATTAGCAGCGTGTGATTGATGGTTGATGATAAATTAAGTTAGGATGTGATTGTAATCTCCTCCTTTTTTAACAATAAAAATGAGATGGCTGATGATAAATTGAGTTAGGATGGGATTGTAATCTCCTTCTTTTTCTAAAAAAAAGAGTGGTTTATAATATAGTAATGCTACATCTGTAATAGATTTTATTTTGACAAAAATGAGTTAGGATGGGATTTGATATCTATACTGTACTCACTACTAATACATTTAACCATTGCAGGTTCTTCTCAACATCAGGCATGACGAACGAATCAGGAGGAATTATGTCGAGCCAAGGACTCACTCAAATAAACAATTATGAGCCCTTCTTTAAAAATGCAGCACCATACATTGTCTGGTCTTAATAATTTTTTGGTTATACTCGGTACAGATATAGCAAGTCAAATAACTTCGCACTTTGGTCTTAAAAAATAGCTGTGTAGACTCAATACACTATTATTTAAACTATATGTAATAAGCTCATATATCTCTATCAGGCAGACATGATATCATGAAAATTTCCCTTATAATCATTGTATTTTCTTAATTCCCGCAGCAACGCGCGGGTGGGGTTCCCCTAGTTATATTATATTTCTAACTACAGTCCATCTCTTTTCTTTAGATCTTGATGACAAGGCTTTCACCTCTTTCGATCGTAATAAACCTGAATCCATTGTTCTTGGGCTCGCCTCTGCTCGGAGACAGTCAGATCCACCTTCCCGTAATGCTGATGGCGTGCGACCTGACACTGCCAAGGCCCTACGACTACGAGAGAATAGCTGACATGCGTTCAATGCTGCCAGAAATTTTTGTACTTTTGACCGGAGGGTATTGCCAGTCAAGTTTTATTCATTGGGTATAACACAAACTTACGTAGAATTTGCGTGGTGTGTGTCGTCCTCGTTCGTGGTATATTAGCTACCCGCTCCTGTATCGTGTGTAGCAGATGCATCTTTGTCTCCTGATGATCCGCTCTTATTGTGTTTAGTCCGATAACTTGACGAATAGCCACTATATATATGCATGGCTAGGTGCTGTAGCTTGAAGCTTCGTTCGTATGATTAGACGCTGCCCATCACCTGGCCGCTGTAGTTGTTCTGCACGTCGTCGAAGCGGTTCCACACCATGACGCCGCCGTAGTTGCCAATGCCTCCGATGGCAGGGATCACCGTGTTCGTCAGGGTGCCGGGATCGATGTAACCCGCGGCCTGGGGAGACGCTGGGAGGCCGAGGTAGAAGCTCCCCGCCGTGACGCTGCTGGTCCACGTGTTCCAAGCGCTCACCAGGTTGGTGTCGTCCCCGTTGGCGTACTCGCACCCGGGGTTGTTGTAGAACTGTATCCACACGTTGTCGAACTGGCCCGTCTGCAGCGCCGGCCCCAGCGACGTGTCCGGGTAGGGGCACTGCGGCGCCGCCGCCAGAAGCACGCTCCCCTTGTCCTTGAGCGCGTTCGCCAGGTCGTCGTAGTGCGCCGACTGGTTGTTCTCGATGTCAAAGTCGATGCCGTCGAGCACGGCGGCGCCGAGCGGGCGGGACGAGCCGCTACCGCCCAGGAAGTTGTCCCACAGGTAGTCGGCCACGCTGTTGGCGTCGCCGGTGGAGGAGAGGCCGTAGCTGCCTCTGTTGCCGCCGATGGAGAGGAGCACATTGATGCCCTGTGACTGGCAGGTCTCGATGTCGTTGCTCAGGCCGGTGCAGCCGCCAGAGCCGGGGTCACAGTGTCCGGCGAGGTTGAGGACCGGGGTCTGTCCGTTGCCGAAGGTTGTGAGGAACGCGAGGTTGACGTAGGCGTAGAGCCCGGAGTTGCAGGCGTCCGCCAGGGTGCCTTCGTTGCCGTTCTGGCCCCAGTACACTGCGATGTCGCCAGCACTGGTGGTGCCAACCATGGCAGCAACGAGGAGAAGGGGCAGAACAGGAGCCCAATTGAGATTAGCCGCCATGTTGCTTACTGGTCTCGATGATCAGTCGAGGAAGCTTCAGTTGCTACTTACTTTGGTTTGGTGCCTTTGGTGGTGTAGTGGTAGCATGGAACCCTCCATATAGGCGTGGATGGTTGAATCGTTCCAAGGAGGCAGAGGAAACTAACACTTCGACCTGCAGGGCCCTTCTTGGAAGTTTTCAGAAACCACAATTGACTTGCTGCTAGACTTGTAATTCAGTTTTTGAGGAAAATCGTAATCGTTGGGCATGTATACATCCTTTTTCAGTGTTTAGGCTCGTTTGCACACTGACATGACGTCAAGTACAAAATACTTGAGCCTTCAATTAATCAAACATATAAAAATAGAAAATTTCAAAAAAATAAAATTGATAAAAAAAGATTTTCACATTAAACTTAAGCTACACTAATCCTACATTGGAATTGCACGAAAATAATCGCCATAACTTCAATACAAGTAAAGTGTAAATCTAGTATAAATTCATAGTAACTAAAATCAGATTCTGGGAGAGAAGAATTTAACTCGAATATATTGAATGCTAACTAGGAAAAATAAAAAGGAAAGGAGCAAAAAAAAAAAAAAAAGAGAGAGAGAGAGAAAGGTAATAGAAAGAACATTTACAACCTAGCAATATAGTGAAACTAAATAAATTTCAAGTATTATACCGAAGCATATGCAAAAGAAGAAATAATCAAAGTTAGAAAATCCAAAATTTTATTATGGATCGCAAAAATAAGAAAATATTTGAGCCTTCAATTTACAAAATGGTGAGCAACAAAATGTTGGGCAACAAATGGTTGTTCAAGAAAATGTTGTGCGACAAAATGCTGGCGAGGTACTTTATTATTCTAGCCTCTTGTGACTTTAGACATTATTCCATTTGTATATGTTTGGAGCCCTCTAGATCAACGAATCCTAGAAGGCAACGAGGCGTGACCAAAATGTTGGAGGGACGCTTCATAATTTCACAAGTCAGTGACATTGGCGAATCGTTTCTGCCAGAAGCCCATGCAACTAAATTTGTAAATCACTGTGGAGTTATTGTTAGGGGCTCCATCCTGATCAGCATCCGAGAATGGAAACAGAATAACAAAGATCCTTGGGTTAGATATGTCTCTGATAGAGAAAATGATGCTCTTTGGAATGATCTGAGTGGACATTTTGAACTGTCACAAGGGACAAAAGATGTAGTTAAGACATGGGCTCTGAAAAAGATGGCCACACAATTCCAGAGCTTTAAGAAGAATCTGTAAAATGAATATGTCAAGAAGAATCAGACTCCGGCTTTCACTAGCCATTACACAAAGTTAAGGGACCACTGGAAAGATTTTGTGAGGTAAACGACTTCAGAGGGGGTGACGTGCGGGTGAGAAGAAACCAAGAGGATGCATGGCAGAAGAAATACCATCATAGACTGGAACCAGGTGGCTACAAATCTGCCATTACCAAGTGGAAAAGTGTGGAGAGAGAACTAATTGCTAAAGCGAGACCTGCTACCTTGGATTGGCCTGAACACTCAAAGAATTAGTTTTACCGGCATGGGGGAACACTTGACCCAGAGACCGGGGTGTGTATTTTTGGGGAAACAATCCAAGCAGCAGCATAAAGACTTCAAGCAGCTATAAATGCTTCTGCCGAAGGTCAGTTCTAGCGCAATCAAGAGAAGGATGAGCTGACTTACACCCTCGATAACCTTGAATATCCTGGTCAAACGCGAGGCAAAGGAATGATTCCATGGAAGGTTGGCTTCCCTGATGACAATAATACCTACAGAAGCCGTCAGAGAAGAAAGGATGAGGAGGCAGAGCAGATGCGCAGGCTAGAGGTAATGGTGCAATAAGTGCAGGAGCAAGAGGCCCGCCGAGAAGCCAGAATGCAGGAGGAAATCAAACAGTAAGTGGAACTAGCACTTTGTAGCCAAAGGCAGACCACATCAGTAATAAGGTCTTATTACAGACGCGTTATGGCTCGTGTCTATGATGTGCCTGAAGGCGCGTCTATGATGCGCTTTTTTTTACACAGTTAGTGCCGGCACATAGTATAAAAGCAGCCTACTGCACGCACAGTCGTCTGGTTGTCGGAACCCAAAATCGGCTACAGCTGGAAAGTCGGACGCAGCGATTAAAATGATATTTTTGGCACCAAACGGGCCAGGAATCTTCCATGGACCCACGTACGTGAGGACACATGGGCCAGGAATCATCATGCAGCGGTCTGAGGAGACATCCAACCGGTTCGTCATCAAGCTGCCGTGGCTTGCTGCGGCCCAATCGATAAGTGCCGAATTAATATCGCTGATGGCAATGATTGGGCTGGTACAACGCCGAAGCCACGGTGAGCTTAACTGCCTCGTGTGTCTAGTATTCATGGGCTGAGAGCAATACGAAATACAACAGCGACTTGCGAACGAGCCAGAGGCTCAGTGGTAGGTAGCACTCGCAGTGGCGAGGCTGCCCGCCAGCGTTCGATTCCCAGGAATCGCAACCCTGGTGTCGCACCGGTGCTGCTGTGCAGCACAGTGTCTTCGCCTGGATTAAATTCCGGGCTTGTGCCTCTCTTCGCGTATGGACGTTCAACGAATATTGCGACGAATTTCATTGTCCCTTCGAAGGACGCGATTTCCAAGTCTGTGTGTAGCTGTAGGTCTGTTTGTACGGTGGTGTGCGTGTGTGTAGGTGTGCGTGTGTGTATGAACAGATACTACAACTGTACCCAGATGAGAGGCATCGAAAAAAAAAGAAATACAACAGCGACTTAGGCTATTTGCCAGCATGGAATGGCTCAGAGTAAGTCCAACACCTTCTGATGCAGAAAAGTTTTTACCATATACTACTAGATATACTCTAAAAAATATCTATCTTATCTTATTGTGATGAATTTACCAATTAATTACTTCAAATGTTTTCACAATATACATGATGCATGCATATCCATCTTACTTGATGAGTTATTAAGAGCAGCACTACTGCACGCCACAGTCGTCCGGTTGTGCGGAACCCAAAATTGCCTACACCTGAAAAATGGGACGCAGCGATTCAAATGATATTTTTGGCACCAAACGGGCCACGAATCTTCCACGGATCCACGTACGTGAGGACACATGTGCAACTAGAGCTAGCGGGATTTCTTTCTATTTTCTTGTGGGACCTATTACGTACATTGGAGGATGCCAAGTCGTCGACCCTATGCGTTCTTCAATGCAGACATTAGAGCTGCCTCAGATGCATGCATGCATGAATAGTCACTATCTAATGCATGCTAGCGTGGCTGCCATATGTATGTTGCATACATAATCCATCCATGCCTTGTCTTGCCTTGTAACAATGCTGCAAGCTGGAACATCACTGACATGTGAATAATGCAATGATACGTTTGCTCGCTGAAGGGTCGGTGTTGTTGATTGGACGACAAGACTGTACATGGTGGTTATAACTTACTACCAGACCAGAGCTTTTCCATTTGGTTTTTATTTTTCATGATGGTTTTGTCAAAATAGTCAGGAATGTCATCAGATTCCAGTCGGTTGCTGAAAACTGATAGGATTGAGTCAATATATTCCTGTCGACTTTGGGGAACCCACAGAAAACACACAAACCATCGTGAACACGCGCATCATTCACGACGGCCTGTCCAACCGACAGAATCCTCCCACGCGTGGCTCATGTGACCAAAATTGACGGCCAGGATCACTTCCGCACATGGCCCATGAAAAATCATCGCGGCCCACAACTTCTACAGCGGGACAAAAAAATCACCATCACCAAACCCTATCTACATCTGCCCGCCCCAATCTCCTTAAGCCCCACCGCCATAGGCCACAACTCCTAACACGCCCGTCTCCTCCTCTTTGAGCTTCTCCCGTTGAACCGGGGAGCTCCCGCCGCCGACACCCATCACCGCCCACAGGCGTCCCCCCCGATGCCCGCGCCACGCCCCCCCAAGGCCTCTTCGACGCCCGCACCACCGCCCGCCCCCTGGACCTCCTCAACCGCCAAAATGCCACCGCCTCGACATGCTCTCCGTCGCCCGCATCACCACCGCCCCGAGAGGCACCGATGTCCGTCTTTGCTATCCCCCGTGAGGGGCTCCTCGACGTCCACCCCACCACCTCCCGAGGGGGCTCATAGATGCCCGAGCCGCCCCCGAGGACTCACGGATGTCCGCGCCACCGCCCCAAGGGCCTCCCGACCTAATGCAAGCTACGCATGACGCCGGCCCCAGGGGCTTCCATCTGCCCGTGCCGCTCAGGTGTACTCTCTCCCTCTCCAACCTCCCTCTCAGATCTGCTATCTCTTTCCTTTCCTGATGGGATCTATGGCCACAATCGCATAAAACTAATGAGACCTATGTTTGATTTCGATTTAGAACTAGCAAATTGTTGACCTCATAATATCTTGGTCTAATTTAAATGTTGTAGAGACAGTATCATCTCGACCAAGGATTTGTTTCTTGTGGCTATGTGAGCTTGACTATGTGTTCTACCAATTGCAGTGTTTGGTTACTTGTTGTCCTTAAGTATTTTCGCTAACTCAGTTTTCAAAGCATTTTTGTCATTTCTAAACTCTAATGTCTTTCTTGATATCAACACTTGAATATGTTGTAGTATCCAATTTATCAGAGTGCTAAGGCTTTTCCTTTCTTTTCATAGTTATCCAATTTGAGGGTTTTATTTGGAGCTACGGCAAAATGTCATCAACCAAATAATGTCGCGGCATGCCAAGTTATCTAGGTGGAAAAGCTGTTGTTCAGTTCATGTTATTACTGTTGGGGTTCTTTAGTGTATCCTAGATAATTCTGTTGGTGCTCCACATGGTCTCATGTTGAAAAAAAAAAAAAAAAAGATGTGTACTGATATCATCTAGCATGCCTCTTTAGCTTGTGCCAACCGAATACTGCCAGTAACAATAAAAAAATAGGCCAGCTGCCTTAGATTGTGTTGACAATTATTAACCTCTTCCTTTTTTGATGATACTGATTAGATAGTCCGAGGACACTTTTCTTTTGGTTTTCAGCTTATAGCTGTCCCCTTACCAAAATGATCCGGGAGGATTATCTTTTTGCTACTTTGGGTGACTCAACCTCGGATCAATTAGCCATATGTTCGAAATTGGCTAACTAATCAAAATAAAAGGATTAGAAATTTGATTTGGGTGGGGGTGGCTGCCATGTGCTGGGCTCTCTGAGATGCCGAAATGATGTTGTTTTTAATCAAAAGAAATCTAATTCTATTTTGCGTAATTTTCGGGAGGGGCATATTGGTTACGCTATCGGGCCCAATTCTGCAAATGTGACGAGATAGCCAAGGAAGCACTCTCAACGATAAGCAAGAAATTAGAATTTATTGCTTTAGAGATATCCAATAAAGGATGGAATCATTTATATTGTTTGAACTAGCTTCCCCGGTCGTACTATATAAGACCGTGGCTTTCTTTTTGTTTCTCAAAAGTTTTGTAATAATTGGCTGTGTACATCCCGGGATGTAGAGGCCGGATATTTTTATCCATTATCTAACAAAAAGTTGGTAACAATCATATATACTTTTTCTCGCGTGTTATGCGATTTGCTGGTTCTCCTTTTTTTTGTACATGGGAATTTATACTCCTCTTTTTGTCATGACACCCTACCTTGGTAATAATTAACTCTTTAATACGCCTGCCTCTTTGGATAATCAAGAAGTAATATTACAGAACTAAAATATTTTTTCTTGAATAATCGAGAAGTAATATTACAGAGAACTAAAATATTTTTCTTAATACTTTATGGCAATTTTGAAGCCCTTTTTAGCTTGCTAGTCTGGTTATCTGTGAAGTTACAGTATTGATTGCACTGTGAAGACTATTGTTGGTGGATTAAAATTTTGGCAGTTTTTCGCCGTGCTTGATGGATTGTACAGTTGGGCTAGATTATTTCATACTAACATTTAGCATATTCTTTTGTAGGACAAATGGAAGACTAAAGTTGCATATCTACTTCTGATGCAAGGTACATGTCTATAGTAAATAGTATCAACTGAAAAATTCCTTCCAGAATTCATTTGTAAATACATGCCATGATAATTTGAGTCAACTCAAGTTGAATATTCTAACTCTACTTGTGGGTAACTTGGTTGCCCCATGCTGGAAATGATGACGTTTCTACTTCTTTTGTGTAGTTAAATATGATGTAGAGTGAAACATAGTTAGGAACTGGACCAGCAGTATATGCAGTGCAGTGAACTTGCAAATCTTTGACTTTGTATATAAGATGTCATGTTGTTACTTGTGTGGCGAACAATGACTTTGTACTGAGATTTGGATGACATGAATTTGTGATTAATTACATGCACGTGATGATTATTTGTGTTACATGAATGTCTAATATGATTATTTGGATGACATGAATTTGTGATCAATTACATGAATGTTTAATATGATTTGAGTGGATCTATAAATATTACCAAGCACAATTATGTGTTATATTGGTGGTTATATGGGATAGTTCTAGTACAGATCAAGTTTCCAAACGGTCTGCTTGCCTTTTCCTGTCAGTTTTGAATGACAGGAAAAATGTCTGATTCCTGACGGGGTGCCTTTTCTAGATGGCCTTTTCCTAATGGTTATACTGTCAGGAGTCCGTTTTGGCCGGTTGATCGTAAACCGCCACGAACTGCCATCAGGAATTGTTTCAAAGGCCATTATTCCTGTCTAGTCGTTTCTGTCAGCCTATTCCTGGTGGCTAGCCTGAATTATATTCCTGATGGTTTTCTGGGTATTCCTCACGGCTTTTGGCTGTCAGGAAAAAGCTCTGTCTGGTATATACAACGTGGAATACTAAATTTTGCTGGTTGGCAGGTTGGTCCTGGCCCGGACAACTGGACGGCACACGTATAAAAAAAAAATTGATGTGGCGTTTGACAAGGAGTGCACGTGAACCTGATGTGGCGGCTGAGCAATTGGGCAGTAAGAGACAACAAGGCACGCCAACTTTTCTAAATAACGCTGATTGAACGGGGAAAAAAATGAATTAATATTACTAGCAGGACATGACTCGTCAACAACCCAGATTCCACGTAGGTCTCGATGCAGGCGTTGAATGGAGCCTTGTGCTAGACCACACCATCGATGAGTTGTCCCATATGTATATTTGGATTTGGTTTAGGTGCCGATCGGTGTCTAACCATACAAATTCAATGACATCTATAAAACGTCCGGAATGGAAATATAATGTAGATTGAAAATTTCGCTGATATTTTTATTTGAGCCCCACGAATGTATATAATTGCACACCACGCACAACATGCCACTTGCACTATATACCACTAGCCTATAAAATCTCCCATGCTCTGCATCTGATAAAATATCTATCTTCTTTGTGGTTAACTTATTAGTTACTCTAGATATTTTTACCATCCATGCATATCTAAAGTTTTATACGAGAGCAACGCCGACGGACAAAGGTGACCCCCAGGAGTAAGACGACCCCGACTACGACGACGTGCCGATCAATGACAACAATGAAGGCAAGTCCTAATCCCCACCCCTTTACTACCAACTTAATCGTATGGTAATAATATGTGAAGTCACAACTTAGTTGCAATTACATTAACTTGTGAGACCACAACTTAATTGTATTGCATTAACTTGTGAGACCTATATAATATATGATGTGTGATTCATCAACAATTATGCAAAATTTAGCATCACCAATCTCACTACGAATTGCTTTTTGAACATTATCAGCTATAACATTCAATATTTCTTTCTGAATTTGAGGTGAGGTATATTTAGCATTCTGTGGAGCATTACTTAAGACAATAGCCTTAACCTCCTCATCATATGAAGCTAGTAGCTTTACAATTTCAAGAAAATTACCTCTGTTCTTTGAATATTCTGATTCATCATGTCCACGGAAGGGGCAAGCCTGGAATGCTAGCCATCGGACAACATCAATTGATGTTTTAAGCCGCAGTCTATTTGCCTTGATTTCTTTCGCTTGTTTGTTTCTCAACCACCGGCTCAATATGACATAATCGGTTCTTCAAATTGTCATAGCATTTGACAGAATACTGATGAGCTGAACCACTCTGTCCCATGTGAATTCTCAATGAACAATCTTTCCCGCCAACACTCTTCCAGTTATTAAATCCATTCACTGTAAACACATCTGATCCTGATTTTCCTACTGGCTTTTTTAGAAAATAAAAAGCAAGGAAGGCAAAAGGCTGCATCTTTTGTTGGTGAGTATTCCAACCAAGGAAAAGAATTAAACCATTTTGATCGAAACCTCCGTGGATGCTTCCCCCTGAACCTGAAGTAGGGTATACATCCTTAATAAATTGGTATGGACAATGCTTCATGTATGCTCGATAACTTGTTCTTGTTTATCCGGAGGATAAGTCCAAATTTGGTCATGCAAACCTGGATCTCGCTCTACATTCAACACACTATTGTCTGCACAATCTACTCGTTGAACCTTAGCTGCCGGCTGCACAGCCTGCATTGGATCTTCCTCTTCTTCATTATTTTCTTGTTCTGCAGCAAGCCAGTAAGCCGTTTCATCTTCAACAGATTCAAACTCAAAGTCATCTTGCCCTTGATCTGTCGAAACATCAGCGGCGGCGGTGTCTCTCTTGAAAAAAATTATCAATTGTCGTCCTTTTAATTTTCATGATGATTACCCTTCAATACAAAAATAATAGTTTAATTAGCCAATTAGGCTATTAGCTCCAAACCGATGGAGATAAAAGATTAGAGAGGCAGATCGGAGAGGCAGTGCCTACCTGAAGAAGCAGATCAGGGAGGCAGAGTGCTGGACGGACGGCTATGCCTGGACGCCGGACGGTTTCTTTACGGCAGCGGCGGCACTGTGGCAGCAGCCACAGCAGATGAATCGCCCTTCGCCCAGAAGGCTAGAACTGCTGTACGTGGCGGCAGTGGCGACGGTTTTGCACTTTGGCTACCTACGTAGGAGACTAGGTACGTACATGGGCTGCTGCCTGATGGGCTGGACCGTATTATGCACAAAATACAGAAGAGTTACTAATTTTTTCACTGAACATTGGGTGGGGCCGACAGTTAGGCAAGCTGGTGTGTCGTAGCAGTACAGTGCAGCGCTAAGCTAATCTTTTCTGAGGGAACAGAGCAGTTCTGTCTTGTCGAGGCCGGCACATGGAAATGGGAGGCCGTCAATACTACTCGCTGGCAACGTCCACACCTAAGATGCTCTTTTCTATTGTCGTACAGCCTCGGATCCCTCTCTGTCTGCCTGGATTGAGAGTTTTGAGATAATTGCTTATTTAGCCCTGAAAAAACTTATCTTGCTTATCGACCTCTTTTTTTTTTTTCAAAGATGTCTATTTAGTCTCAAAACAAAATTTTCGTGCTTATTTGACCTTCCGTCCGTTTTCAAGGGTTAACGGTGTGAAGTGGTAGCTAAAAAGTCCATTTTACCCCCTCGGCAGAAAAAAAAAACAGAGTTTTATTTGTTTATAGTATATTTTGAGTGTATATATATACACACACACATTTGAGGCTGCTAATGGCTAGAATCTCCATTTTTCTATATAATTAGTTTACATACTACGTGTATGTATTCATACTTCCTATAATCACATATGGTTTCATACTCATTATACTTCATATAATCGTGTATGTATCTGCACATACTTCCTCACCAAAAAAAGTATGAATAAGTACTTTTATATGAAAAAAGTATGCGTATATACTCTTATATATGCCTAAATGCTTCTCCACATGCAGATTTGTAGATACACGAGGACTTATTAGCATAGCTGAATACCTGACGAAGTGAACTTGCTAAGTAGTACGGCTACATACTCTGAGTATTAAGTATGTGTACATACGTGTACATGTACATACTCCCGGTACGATACATATGTATAATAAATAAAGTATGTGTGCTGCTTGTTTTCGGAAGCATGCAGTAATTATAAACTAATACTAGTCCAACATGATAGATTAAATAAATTATATGTGCTGCTTGTTGACAAAACTAGGTATATACACATACGTACATATATATATATTTTTTTAAAAGGCAAGTACGGCCATGCACTCAACGAACCCGGGATTAACGGCACATCAGTTTTACATATACTGAATATTTATGTGCTTCCAATGTATATATATCCACTCAAAATATACCATAAACAAATGGAACTCGGTTTTTTATTTTTTTCCAGCCAGGGGTAAAATGGACTTTTTAGCTGCCATTTCACACCGTTAACCCTTGAATACGGACGGAAGGCCAAAATAAGCAAGAAAATTTCGTTTTGAGGCCAAATAGACAACTTAAAAAAAAAAAAAAAGAGGCCAGATAAGCAAGATGAAGTTTTTTTCGAGTCAAATAAGCAATTATCCCTTTGACTAATGCATGCCTGTTCTAATCTGCACATACTATCGTCTGCACCATGACCCGCAACAGTGCTCAAGGCACTGGCGACGGCAACGACCGCCGCGCTGGAGATCGCCGGAAACGTTTTGTTTGTGGGGGAATGAAAGCCCATTAGTCAATGCAAGGGCGGCCCAGCCAATCAAAACGAGGCTCCCGGCCCGGCGGGCCTCTACCTTTTTAGCTCTTCGATATCACAGGCCCAGGCTTGGAAGCTGTAATTTGGGCTGTAGAGAGTGTTAACCGTGTAATTTTGTAGGAAAAAGTTCACTTTCCCTCCCAAACTATCACCAAAAGTTCACTTTTCCTCCCTCAAAAAACGGGTCAAATCACACTCCCTCTTTCCAAACCATGCAAATTACCTCCCTCGAGCGGTTTTGAAGGCGGATTTGCTACAGTAACCGCGGTTTGCTACAGTGCCAGCGGGTTTGCTGCAGTAACAGTAACTTTGTCTTTTCTTTTTTTTAAAAAATTCGGTTGAATCTTTGAAAAATCATATTAAATCACAAAAAATCATAAAATAAAAAATCAATTTTGTTGGACTCCACATGATTAGATCTACACAGTGACTATATAATATGATATGCTTTAGTACAAAGTTTTTGCTACGAATGTTTTGTCTTTTTTCTTTTTTATATTTATTTGGCTAAATCTTTAAAAAATCATAGTAAATCATAGAAAAATCATAAAATAGAAAATCTAATTTTGTTAGACTCCACATGCGTATGTATACACAAAGTGAATATATAATATGGTATGCTTTAGTACAAAATTTTTGTTGTAGCTTTAGATCTATGCTTTTGTGTAATTAATTGAAATAATTACGTAGCGTCAACTTCTATAATTATTTTTGTTGGACTAAAGCATACCATATTATATATTCAATGTGTAGATCTACTCATGTGAGTCTAACAAAATTGAATTTTCTATTTTATGATTTTTCTACGATTTACTATGATTTTTCAAAGATTCAGCCAAATAAATAAATAAATAAGATAAAAACCTTCGTAGCAAAAAACTTTATACTAAAGCATATCATATTATATATTCAATGTGTAGATCTAATCATGTGGAGTCTAACAAAATTAGATTTTTTATTTTATGATTTTTCTATGATTTACTATGATTTTTCAAAGATTCAACCGGATTTTTTTTAAAAAAAGAAAAAGGCAAAGTTACTGTTACTACAGCAAACCCGCTGTCACTGTAGCAAACCGTGGTTACTGTAGCAAATCTGCCTTCAAAACCGCCTCAAGGGAGGTAATTTGCATGGTTTGGAAAGTTGAGGGAGGCGATTTTTTGGCCCGGTTTTGAGTTGAGGGAGGAAAAGTGAACTTTTGGTGATAGTTGGGGGAGGGAAAGTGGACTTTTTCCAATTTTGTTCATGCATGAGCCTATACCACTCGCTAGTCATGGGTTCATATATAAGCCTGCTGGGCTCCTCCAGATCGATCGGTCACCCATATGTATTATTCATTTGTACATTCGGTCAGTGTGTATATATACTAGTGGAAATGCACGTGCAGCATGCACGTGTTATGAGAAATATTCATATACAATTTTCTAAATATTAATGAAACTTTTTGAGCCAATTCATATATATTGTTAAAAAAAAATAAATGACCTTTTTAAACTACACAATAGGATATAAGGTATTATTTAAGTTCATATCTTCTTGGGCAAAACAAATTCTAGATTTGATTTAGAGAAGTGCCTCCTGTAGCTCTATCGCCGACCAATTGTCTGCTCTTCGCAACGACATGGACTGCAGCATACATTCTGCTTGCAGAACTGTTCGGTTTCCCTGCCATATCCAAGTGTAGCAACTGCTAATCCATATATTAGCATTAGTATACAATTAAATGGCATATAATCTCTCCTACCGTGATCTACTTGTTTAGTCCATTAGATTGAGTTGACAACAATCCATAGCCAAATGTACAATTAGAATGCATTTACAATAAGCATCATTATATCCGATCTCTAAGTTAAAAAGAAAAATTGGAAACGAAGCCAAAGAGTAGCATAGTTGGAAATAAAGATAAATCACCTTCTACCAAACTCCAGCTCGTGCAGCTTCGTCCTTCCAACTTATCAGAGTCACACAAAAGTAATGTTCCACTAAAAAAATTCACAAATTACAACAATATGAATGAAACTGCGAAGTATAGTAATGCAGTACCTTAACCTGCTTCTATACACTCCTCTATTGAATCAGTATCCACAAATCTGGTTTGACAATCTAATATCCATAACGTTATGTTAATTTATTACTACCGCCGGGCTTCTCTAAAATATATATAAGATGGCATTAGCTTACCTGTATGGACCTTTGTTCAATGGCAATTTCTAGTCTAAGTACTTCTCAAATGAAGGGAAAGACATGTTATTGTTTAGCCTTATTAGCTTCCAAAATTATCTACAAGAATAACTCTAATTTAATCAATAATTCAAATTTAATCACAGTAAGAGAGAATAACCATGAATCGCCTTATGAGAAAAAAAAAAAACTTGCACCAAATACGCACCATCTTGGCAGTGATACAGTTTCTCCTAATGGCCTTCAACTGGAATTGTCTTCTTCGGGTAGAATATGTCACTAACAAACTTGTACACTTGCGCAAAAAAAATGTTGGTCATCTGTAGAAAGATGCATATTACATTTATTACTTAAGCTACAAATGTCATGTTATCAGTTCAAATTTCGGTGACAAATGGAATCAGAAATAGTTCATTCACCCCATGCCGTATTGGTTCCTACACTTTCGCGATGCTGCTTGCTGAATTGGTCCACGTAAAGAGAGTTTGATAATTAAGTTTAAGAATATGCCAACAGAATTTTAGGTTGAGAACTACATTCAGGCATCCTTTAGTAGCCTGCTGGCTGCTGTATTCCATCTAGGACAAATAAGTAGCTATTGAAAGAAAAAGAAAGGTGAAGATCTAATCCCCAGCCTGACATCACAAAACTGGGTATCAGAATAATTATTAGTAACAAATCTTATGAAAGATAATATCAATATTATAATTTCAGAAAATAATAAAGAACTATAAAATAATATTACCATCTTACTATTACTAATTGGAGGCTCCAATGAAGGCTCCACGTTAATCCTCACCAGATGCACTAGAAAAATAGATAAATGCTAGAAATTCTCACAATAATTAGAAACATCTGGCCTTTGATTTGGTAGACACTAATCATCATCACCGATAATGGCCATTGGATCTGTTGTAGTTTATTACAAAAATTACCCACCATTGCCATTATGAAAATACCCTAAAATAACCCCCTAAACTTATACATTAATTACCTGACTTTGCCATTACAAATCATATCATTTGTCTTAATTAATAAAAACCAACATTTGTCTTAATTAATGAAAACCAATAACGTCACATATCAATCATTGAAAAGAAAAAACTGATTATATTGTTCCTCTCTCATCCAATCCCGTCGGATCTAATTTATGGACATATTAGATATTTTATTATTAAAATTAACCAACAACTCCACCGTGCATTTAATTGAATATATATACCAATAGTATCTCTTGAAACCAAACAATATCCCTTGAAGCCAATCGATCAACATTTAATATTTATTTTCCCGTCGGATCTAATTTATGCACATATTAGATTTTTTTAGTTAATTAACCAACAACTGCACCGTGCATTTAATTGAATATATATACCTAAAATATCCCTTGAAGCCAATCGATCAACATTTAATATTTATTTTTGACGTTCTCGTGTTTTTATGTTTGTTCGCCGAGAACGCATCTAATCTAGCCGAGCGCATCATGATCTCCTTAGCGTTCTCCCTATCAACAACCAGCGGCGTTCCAAGATGACTTTGTCGTCCAGATACAGCTGTGTGTAGCTAGATGACAAGATCGACCTTCTAGGTGCTGGTAAAACCGTGGATCAGTCGCTCGGCACATGAAAATTTGGCGAGTGCATTTGTCCTAATGGTGAGGTTCTTGCTAGCTATGGCGTTTGCAGGCTCATGCGGTGGCTGATGTGATCATAGTCAATCCATGCTCTACACTTCCTGCCCGCTGCGGGCGTTGCGGGTGCCGCAGAGGAATTGCCTGGCGGTGGATCTATATGCCTATTTGTATCCAGATTATGTCGCCAGGATACAACAACGATCTGCTATTTTGGGTTGTGCCGATCTCATCGGTGGGTTGGAGGCAGAGCTGGAGGAGCCAGGTACCCGCCAATTGGGTGGGGTGAAAGTGCCGAACGGGAGGAGCAAAGGGTCAACAGCGAACACAAGACTGGCGCCATTACTAGCAGGTTGTTTGTCTGGTAGATGCACATGGTGAATACGACGCTCAAGAACGCTTCGTCTAGATCAAGACCAGTAAGCAGCCGGATGAAGAACCAAGTCAACCAACCATTCTAGGAAAGATCAAAAGCCGGATAGTTGGTCTTCATGTAGGAGCCTATATATGGCCACGCAATCCATCCTCTCCCAACATGTTCTGCAGTTGGTCGAGGCGCCGCTCACGGTGAGGTTCACCAAGGTATACTGTAGTTTGGAGCCGGAGCAAGTGCTGGATATGGAGGTGGGAACTAGGAACAAGCGAGCAACAACAATCATGGCCGGTGGATTAACGACATACGGCAAAGCACATGGAGGGAGGCCGCTACAAGGCCTCCATGGCCATGTATGTCGCTGATGAACTGTTTTGTTTCTGTGGTGCTGATCCGGATGTTCAGTACAAGGCCTATGACACGAGGCTGTCCATTGCAATTGACAGGTCCAAATTAAGATAGGCTGCGGTTTGTGCCTGCGCTAGAAATACACACTACCGTGTCCTCTTCATATTCATCTGCCAAATGAAATCTTATTGGTGGTGGCAAGGCCTGTAGCTGCAAGGTGCAAGAGATATCTTTGCATATGCCTACATGGGCAGCATGCATCCTGCGTAGCCCCTAGAAGAATCATTTTTCCATGCATTGGCTCCTCATGGTTGATTGTTTCCACATAAACTGAGATGCTTGGTCTGTCCATGGTCATGTTGACATATGACGACCTCCAGGATGGCAAGATGCACATTGTACAAGTATGGTAGGATGGACATTGTACAAGTACAAGGTAGCAGTACTCATCAAGGTACGTACGTAATGATGATCCGTGTATTTCTATGTAAACAGAAGTATTGAATTTCCTACTTATTTTTTGGTCAAAGTAGGCCGGTTTGGATGACAACTGAATTATTATAACCTAGAATTTTTATTACGGGCCGGCTTACAGTTTGCTAAAGTGTGAAATTTCTATCTTATCCTTTGTAGTTTGGCAAGATCGACAATCGTTGAGGGGGAACTTGGACCGTCGGCTGGGACCTGGCCTGGGGGGACAAGATGAACTTTAAGCACCTATAATCCTCTAGAAGCTGGTCTCACCTAGATTACAAGATCTCAAAAAAGTTTTATTATAATAATTCATCATATAATCAATCCTGTCTAGGTCAAAATTTGATTATATAATCTAATCTTACTATTACTAAGTGCATGCTTAAATGGAGGCTCAATGTTAATTCTCACCAGAAGTACTAGAAAAAGAGAAAAAAAATGTAATTCTCGCAATAATTAGAAAGGTCTATCCATCTATTTGATCATTGTTATTTTAACAACCATTAGATCTCCATTCATTTTTTTCTACAAAATTACCCACCTGTTATTATGAAAATCGTGCATGTTACATTTAGTAGCATTTAGATCTATTAATTTTTATTTCTAGAAATTAGCCACCTGCCATTATGAGAACCACCTTGAGAAGGAAAACATAAATTATATGTTGCCAATTGCCATTCGGCTGAGAGCCAAGCCCTTAGGACAACCTTCCAATCCTACACTATTGTACGTCAGTCAGACACGCTTCTTTCAATTGCCTAATCAATCTTCTATCTCATCTTGATGTACAATAGGTTTCATATTTAAAGCAGTGACCGAAATAGAAGACATGGCAAGCCGGACTATGTTTTGGGCGAGTGGGCGCTGGACATTGTGTAGCTAAACCCAACGTCCTTTGTCAAAGCATGGATGGAGATACAGGCATGTTGTGCTCTTGGGTGGCCTTTAGGTGACATCTTTGTCTACATTGTTGGCATATCATTGTTGAGCTACTGGTATGCTACTCTTGCTCACTCACACTGCCATACATCCATGCCAATCTCTACTCTCCAAGTTTGGTCATACACAACAAATTTAAGTATATCCCAATGTTTATACTCAAATCATCTCATGTTTATTATTAATTAGTAGATTGGAGGGAAATTGATGATAATATGAGATGACCTATAAGAAAAGACTTTTAAAAAAAAAAAAAAGTTGCATCGAAGGGAGAGCGAAGAAAGCTAATCTCCATATATTCCTACAGTTTATTAGCATGTAGTAGAGTTTGTTAATTTTAGGAAATCATATTTAAATTGCATTACCAATATGTTATTTAATGCAATCCATGTACAATCCACAAACATGTCACTAAAGTATTTTATTAGTATAGGAACAAATGTAGTCCAAGTGAAAATTACAAAAAAAGTAGTATATCGCCATATAAAATATTTGGATTGACTAAATGTTAATGGAGCCTCTGTATTAATTCTCATGGGACGAATTAGAAAGCAACATTTCTCACAATAATTTGAACCATATAAGCCTTTTTATTCGTAGTCCACCATCATCGTCAATAACAAACATGGGATCTATTTGTTTTAAAAATATTCACACCTACCATTATGAAGAATACTTTAAGTAACTCTCTAATTTGCTCCTAAACTACCCGGCTATGCTGTTATGCAAAAAAATTTAAAATTAATCAACTCAATTTACACCAAAATTATACCCACGTCCTCCATTATAAAAGATAATTCATAACAACTCCCTAACTTTGCATACCAACTATAACCTCCAAAGAGATAATTTAAAACAATCGTGCAAAATTTTGGTATAAATTATCCACATGTGGCATTAGCAAAGATACTACAAAGTAACTCATATGTTTGCATTCAAAATATAGATATACACAATTATGAAGTAAAAAAATATATAAATTATCACACTTAAATATTCTCCAACTTATTTTCACTTTATCACACTTAATTTGTATCTAAATTACCCATGTCAGCCATCCTAAAATAATACTAATATAAAACAAATTCTCAAATTGACATATAAATATTAAAAATTAATTTTCAAGAATATAATTTAATGTCCATTAACACATTCGCAGACAAATATTTATTTTAATAATTTAACAAGTGTGTAAAAGGTATTTATAAAAAAAGCTATGTACAAATGTTCCCTTATATTTGTACTATGTGACATAAAATAAATTCCATATGTTATTGTTCTAACTAAATACATATGGTTCTGAATACGACAAAAAAACGACAAAAATAAAAAGGCTACATCCTAAAATTCTTTTAAAAATCAATTTTTTTGCCGGTTGACTATATTCAAAGATTGTAAATAATAGCTATTGGATCTGAGGAATTAATAAGGTTAAAATTTTGGGGAAAGAAACAAAATTTAGGTTTATGAATTCATAATAGAGATGGCAGCTAAAACTATCATAGTTTAAACAAATGTTTCAACAAAATATCTATTGGAGATACACCAATGTGCTATGTAAAGAAAAAAACATATGGATATGCATGAGACAAACATTTAAATCAATACTTAATAGCTTATCATAATTGACAATATTAGTGAAGAGAAAACGAAGTAATTTTTATTAGGTAGTGTCTGCTCATAAGATTCAAACCCGTGCGTGAGCACGGGTTGGTGAACTAGTTACCTCAATTAAATAATGCTTCGCCCAGCGCCATGGATTAGTACAAACGTAACGAAGTTCTATTACCTTGTACTGTGTACTTTTGGCGTAACAGCAAACACACACAGAAAGAATGAAAGAGGAAATCAGGCGTCGAGTACGCACCAGTGTGCTGCGACCAACGTCGAAGACCACATCGGACGTACGGCCACCAAGATTGAAGACCACATCGGTACCCTTCTGACCTTCTCGCTCATGAGGAGTTCAGCGGGCAGCAGTCGAGCGGGCGGGGGTCTTGGCGTTGTTTCTGTGGTGGTCCGTTCACGTGGAACCCAGCGCGTCGTGTCTTGCCGCCCGCGCTCCTCGGCGGCCGTGGCTTCCCGGGTCGCGCGTCATCCCGTGTAGCTTGGCGTGGCGTGCGTGCCTGCCCTGCCTCCTCTCGTCCACCGTTTTTAAGTACAGATTGGTGCCGGGTCGTCGAAGAGCCGCGACTGGCGAGGAGGAAGATGGGATCGTGGTGGTGGTCGTGGGTAGGCGCGGGCGGGTAGGCAATCGTCGGCCGGCTGAGAAGCGCAACACGACAGATTCAACGGAGGGGCACTGTCGCATCGGGCGTGTTCTCTGCGGTTGCCGGGCGAGCGCGATTGCGCGAGGCAAGTTCGAGGTCGATCGCGAGGCACCGCCCGCTGGCCGCTGTTGCCGCCGGGCGTGTGGCGCTGTTGCCGCCGGCGTGTCTTCTCACACTGGGCGATGAGACACAGCGATGGCGTGAGATGCGAGATCGCGAGGCATCGGCACGGCAGTTAGCGTGGTGGCATGGCGTGGGAGCGATAGTTTTCACGGGCAATGAGAGAGAGCGTCGGCATCGCGGAGGCGAGAGGAATACGCGCTGTGGGCAGGAGTCGCGGAGGCGAGAGAGGAATACGCGCGGGAGGGTGCGCGACTGTTCGCGCGGAGCGAATTTGGTTCGCCGGTTTCGCGCGACGACTGCCTACCGCATGCGGAGGGAAACACCCGTAACCTAAGGCTCGTCACGCCTTGATAACCATCCGATGGGAAATCTGAACGAATCCGACGGATGAGATCGCGACACATGCCATCTAATTCCTTCGCTCTTTTATAGTATAGATAGATATATACTCGCTCCATACCGGTAAAGGAAGTCATTTTGGATAAGGTTTGGGACAAACACTGGGAATATAAATCATCAATAACTTTTAAATTGTTGAGTTTGTAAATGTGAAAAGATATGAATAGATTTGTCTTAAAAAATACTTTTACAAAAGTATACATATATCATATTTTCATAAATATTTTTATAATAATAAAATATCAAAGTTATGTTTTGGAGACCGTGTCGTTGTCCTAAACGACTTCTTTTACCAATACGGAGGGAGTATAGCGGACAAATTATTTCACACTTCCCAATACAGTAAAGAAAATATAGTACACAATGCATGCATAAATCCGTACATGTTTGACAAGTAGTTATATATGATGCATAATGCTAAAGTTGATCATTATATAGTACGTACTATATAGTAGCTAGCAGGAGGTGACCAAACACGTTTTCGCATCTCTTTTTTGACATAAAGGTACGTAAACATGAACTTGCGTAGGCTAATGATTCATTGTTGCTTGCATTTATCTGCTAGATCCTCTGCCGCTTGCTTCAATTCATTAACGACCTCTGCCATTGTGGGTCTTTCGTCCACATCTTCCTTGAGACATCGGACTGCCAGAGCCCCGATTTTGTCAAGGCACTCCATGCAATATTGACATTGTACACCGTCACCATGAGATAAAATATCTTTGTCGAACATCTCCCTTCCATTGCCCTCCTTAAAGGACTTGACAAAGTCTATAGGCAGGCTATTGATTATGTTTTTTCCATACTTGACGGTCCTCCGGGTGATCAACTCAAGTAGCACCACACCAAAGCTGTAGACATCACTTTTTGTTATGAAACGTTCCGTCTTCATATACACTGGGTCTATGTAGCTCATGTCTGCTGCCACAGCCCGGGCATACATATCAACCGACAAAATCTTGGATGATCCAAAGTCAGATACCTTTGGTACGAGGTCATCGTCCAAGAGGATGTTGGCAGACTTAATATCACCATGGATATGGTCGTGGCCGCTATGTGAAGAGTGAATATGGGCAACACCTTCTGCAGTGCCAATGGCAATGTTGAGGCGTTTTGATAGCTGCAGAACCTCATGTGTTTCATCATGAAGCAGCTTATGGAGGCTCCCCCTTGCTGATGAACTCAAAGACCAACACAGGGATAGTTGTCTCTAAGCAACACCCAACAAGGCGGACCAGGTTTTGGTGGATGTTGTTGAACTGGAAAGTGATCTCATTCACAATGTCGTCCCCTTGCTGAAGGTTGTTGTTGTCTCTTTTACCAATGTCCCTGCCTGCATTGTGGGAGCGTTTAACCGCAACTAGCTGCTTGTTGTCAGTGGTTCCCTTGTAAACCTTGCCAAAGGCACCTTCACCAATAAGGGTGTCGTAATGGTTTGTGATCTTCTCAAGCTGCTTTTCGGTGAATATATTGATGCCAGCAGCGCCCAGTATTTTACCACCATTTTTGTCGAAGCAGGCTGCCTTCGTTTGACGCTTTCGGTCTCGGTGAACGGACACGAGTAGGATTGCCAGAAGAAGGCTTGCCACGAATGTTGCTGCAAACACAGTGTCCATCTTCATTAAAGGAACTAACTATGTAGGTGACTGCACGACATTATGTTCCTACCGCATTGAATTATTTTGTATGCCACGGATCTAACATTTTTTGAACAAAATTGCACAACAATTTGTGAATTGTTCAACAATTGTCTACTGCATAAAAATAAGGTTCCCTTCTTTTACACTTTTTGCTACTATTCCCTTCATCCCATTTCTAGCTATGCACCTATACAAGTGCTTGTCTTAGGTGCATAATCAGAAAAGTATTTATACATCTTGATTTTCATATAATAATGTTTGTTATCGAAGATACACAAAACTACCAGCGAAATCTAAATATAGTTTCAAATGTTCAACATTAGACTCTTTTTTTTTATAGTGGACTGCTAGATTACGGAAAGTTTCAAATGTCAACTTGTCAATCACAATGAACCAGCAAAATATCAAGGACCAAGAGAACAGAAATATCGAATGGTTGATATAATAGATACTACTAGTAATATGGAGTTGTGACAGATTTAGTCAGCTTATATGGTGACCTGGTCTATATATGCTCACCTAATATTGCAGCAGCAGGCGCAGGAAATATGGGATGGCAGTCGCTTCCTCTTCGGCCGAATTTGCATGGACACTCGTAGCTACCATCTGTGTCGACGCACTTGCTGCCACTTGGACATGAATTCGATGTTGGCGATTCGCATTCATTGATATCTGCATATAATTAGTTATCACGACTAGACTTAGTTTAGGTAGTATTTACCACAAAGTTGTTTTCGAGACATCGTAAAGTAATAAACTCCTCCTGACTTGAGTACTAGCTAGAATATATCCGTAATTTTTGAACTTCCAAATAATAAATTCAGATATGTGTGCCGAATTTGAGCATTACAGTTTGAAAAAGAACCTTATAAGTAGCGATGAACATGGAATTGTAAAGTAATACTATACGAAGTCAACAGTATTACATAATAAATTTTAGACATGGCTAGATTTAATTTCTAAAGTTCGTTCAAAAAATATTTTAAATTTCTAATGTGGTTTTTGAACCATTTCTCATGATGCATTTACAGTAATAAGGCGTTTCTACACTTGGAAATTGCAACAACCAAATTTAAAATTGAGAGCTAAACTATAGATTCATGAAGTCATGAAAAGGAAAGCAATAAGAGAGTTTATATATCTTCTCTTGGCACTATGAAAAGAATGATTATTATTCCGTGAAAAGTGCCTATCGTCTACTCCCTCCGTCCCTAAATACTTGTCGCTTGCGCTTCCCAAGAAATAACTTAAATTAAATCTATATTAAAAATTATTTATAATTACTGTATATAATTAGTACCATTGGAAAGATATTTGAATCTAGTTTTTTAACAAATTTATTTGAAGATACAAATGTTACACGTATTTTCTACAAATCGAGTCAAACTTGTGGCACGCACACGAAAAACGACAACTAAAAAGGGACGGAGGAGTAACTCGCAAAGACGGTGATTTGTCTAATGGGGACGAACAAGACTGATAGACAAAGTCTCCGTCTATCCGATGGAAATCAATTTCTAGTACTACTGTGTAGCTGGGAGGTGATATGGATGGACAGCGGGCACTGCCATGCACCGGATTTTCTACGTATGGGACCTATGACGATTATTACTGATAGCATTGTCTGCTGCAGTAGTGGGGACCAACAAGACTGATGATAGACAAATTAAAGTCTCCGTCGTCTATCTGATGGATCAATGAATTTCCAGTACGTACTACTGTGTAGCTGGTAGGGGACATGGACGGATAGCTGTCATATGAACCCGAGAGTGACGAATGTACGGGGTCATTAGTGCCAATATATCTGATGAGCCAGGACTCCGCTGCACCTGAGAATGACAATTGTAGCATCAGCATAGTGTATGCATCTATGCACACCTGGTGCCAATGCGCCTCCGTCTAGAGTACACTGGTCTGGCAAATTATTCAGACACGGGAATTGTTGAGCCAGCCCCGTGGAATTATTCAGACACCGGAAGTGTATCTAGAAAAACCAAAATAACTTGCAATTTGTAAATTAGGGAGTAATATTTAAAGTTTCATATATAATTTCAAGAAAGAAAAAACCCTTCTTGGAGCCAATGAATGAGCACCTCAACTGAGAATAAGGAGTCCTGTGTCCAACACCTCAAAAATCGGTGATGAGTGATGACTGATGAAGACATATAGTACCAACTGACCAAGCAGGCATGCTCCAGAATTATTGAGCCAGCCCCAATGGACAAAAAGTCTCCAATAAATAGAAGGACCTTCTGGTGTTTGAAGGAGGACGCTCCTTCATGGAACTATCCAACTAAATATCAAAATGTGTGCTTCGATATATAGGAGTACTTTGTTAACTAGGACATCAACCGTGCTTTGTGCAGTAAAAATGTGTTTATTAATTAGCATGCCTTTTCGTTCTGTTCATTTTCTATCGCAACATGTATAATTATATAGATACTATGTGATTTCTATTCAATTGTGACAAACTTATCAATTATTGATCCATGTGCACAAAGTCTCCAACAGCGTGCGTAGTCAGCATCGGAGAGCGCTGTGCATTCATTAGTTACAGTTCACTTCTTTTGTCACTACTGCTCTTCCCTATCTTCCATCTCAGCATAAAGGCTACTTACACTCCATTGGTATACTTGCTCGGAGTGACATATGCAGTGAATGTGGTATCATTGCACTATGTGTAATCTTTTTTATTTTCTTTGTAACCTTCTTTGTTTCTTGATCTTTGTTTTCGGACCTTTACTTATAAGGGTGTTAGGTCTTACTGCATGTCTATAAAATTGATCTTTCGACAAAGTTTATTCATTTGGAAAAAGAAAACCAATAAAATCATTTGTGCTGCACTGAACAAAGATCACGGTTCGGGCACGTTGATTGCTAGTCTCCAAGTGCTCCTATCCATAGCTAATTCCTTGGAGATATTCCACTCCTTAAGTTCTCTCTTAACCGTCTCATCCCAAGTCGGTCTAGGTCGACATGGTTAATAAAAAAACCAAAAAGACCGGATCCAAACCCTAACAAGCCGGTATCGGGCTCGACCACCGCCGTATGCCGCCCATTGCGAGGATCCGCAAAGACCGCCGCCCGCCCGCCACCGCTAGAGAGGCCGCCGCATGCGGATCCGCTTCCGGAGAGGTGGCGTCGTGGATCCGCCACGTGGACCTCGTTGGGACACGATCCTCGGATAGCTAGCGGAGGTGTTTGACCGGGCGAGGAAGCGACGATTAGAAACCTTCGCTAACTGAAATAAAGCCTGTACTTGGATCTCATGTCTGTCTTGCAGGAACAGATATCGTGCCAGGGAGCCGTCACCCGGGACTGGCGGAGGTCATCCCTCCTGAGCGCTAGGGGAGCGAAGGTGGCGACCTCGTGCTAGGGAGCCATCACCCGGACCGGGCAGGTCATCCTTCCCGAGCGCCCGGGAGCCGAAGGTGGCAACCTCGTGCTGTGGAGCCATCACCCGGGGATCGGCGGAGGCCATCCCCCTGAGCGCCCGGGGAGCGAAGGTCCGGCTCGAGACGGGGGCCTAGAACAAGGGAGGCGGAGGTCCATCTAAGACACCTTCGAATGCGGAGGCTCAAGACCTCCGCCTCAAGGCTCAACCCACGCAAAGTCTCAAGCCTTCGCCGATCTCCAAAGTGGAATCGGTCGCGAGAGCATGCTGAGAGCGAAGATGAACCCCACTCAAAGGAGAAACGAGGTGGAGGCTAGAAGCAGGCGAAGGTTCGCAGAGCAAACGGAGGTTTGGGAGGAGAAGAGTAACTCTAACACGTCTCCTGGCAAAATGGACTTTGCTACCCTCGCCGTGTACGTGTTAGATAAGCGAATATTCCAAGAATATGCCTTGGGCGTTGTTGTAAAATGACTATGGCTATAATCAAGTGCTATAAAAGGGGTCTCGACCCTCATGTACGGGTGAATTCCAATGATGGTCATTTATTACTGAGTCCCTTCCCACCTGAATTCCTCTTTACCCAATTCTCCCCTAGAGCATCGCCTAGGCGGGGACCCTATCACCGTGTTGAGGATACCAGATTCAACATTGGCGCCCACCGTGGGGCCGAAGATTGAAAACCATGGCTCCACAGAAGAGAAAGACAGCCGCTACCAAGTCTAAGGCCCCCGCAAAAACCGCCCGACCGAAGCGCGGAAGACGAAGCACCTACGCAACGGAAAATCGAGGCCCCCCTCAGGACGAAGAGTGCGAAGGTGAGGAAACTGTTGGCGAGGAAGAAGAGCCAACCGCCCAAACGAACGCTCCTCAGGGCGGGAGCTCCGCTCAATCCTAGGAAATACATCAGTTATAGGCCACCCTTCATAGACCGCAAACAGAAAGAAATCGGACCGCGCCGCCTATGCCGAAATCGCCAAGGCACGCAGGCCTCCTCCCGGGCGCGGAGAGATCGGCAGCAAATAGCGCTCCTGCAGGCGGAGATACAGAGCATGCAAGTTATCGGCCAGACACCGCCAACCCAACCACCCCTGATTATCCCATCCATACCAATATCTAGCCATGCAGCGATGACTGTAAACCCAGAAGTCACGCCCAACCCACTGGTTGCCCACAACGTCCTCGACGAGCGGAGGTCCTTCGACTCCAAGTCTCCCTTATCGGAAGGAATACGAGGGACACCGTGGCCAGCTAGATACAAGCCCACCCAGCTCCCAAGGTTCAATGGAAGGACAGACCCACATCAGTTCATAATGAGTTATGAAGCAGCGGTGGCATCGGCCGTGCTAGCGAAGGCCTTTATCATAGCCGCCGAAGGTGGTGCTCTAGCCTGGTATTCCATGCTCAAGCCCAGCACCATATACTCTTGGGAGAACCTCCGCGACAAAATACTGGAGAACTTCAAAGGACTTGTAGTCCAGTCACTTACCTCCATGGATCTGTTCCAGTGCAAGCAAAGTCAAAATGAGCCGTTGAAAGAATACTTCCAAAGATTCCTACAACTCAAGGCGAAGGCTCCGGACGTCCCGGATCAGGTAGCAATAGACGCGGCCATCAGAGGCCTCCGCTTGGGGCCGTTCGCCGGTGAATTGGCAAGAAACAAGCCAAAGACTATGCAGGAGCTTTGTGAAAAATTTGAAACTTGGATCCGCTCAGATGACGACTTCCGTAAAAGACTGGAAGAGCAAAACCAAGATAGGCAGCAACCTAAAGGAAACAAAAGAAATCAACAGGTGGGACCTCCGCAACCTTCACAACCTCCGCATAAGCAGAACCAAGGGCAGCACGTATTGGCCCTAGACTAGGCGGCGGAGACCGCTCAGCAGCAAAATCCTCAGGGTGCAAGACCACCCAACAATCAGAAACCGTACCAGGAAAAAGGGCCACAGAAGAGCTGGAACAGAAAGCCGAGAAAGCAATTCTGTGCTGTACATGGCGAAGAAAAGGGGCATTATACAAGAGATTGCCCAGTAATCCAGCAGGAAAGAGACAAAGCGCTCCGTGGAGCGAATAAACAACACCCCTACCCACCCACCAATTACAACAAACAAGGGAGGTCAACAAATACCTATACATACCCACGCCGAGCCTCCGCACCCCCAGAGCCACCAACAATACGCCCCATCTACCCATCCCTTACATCAAACCAAGTACACCCTTCCACAATCGCAAGTGCGTATTACCCAAATTTCCTACCAAAGATAGAGACCTTCGCCTCCACCACCAACACCAAACTACTCATTCGAATCCAAAGATGTCCTACCCCAACCCTAGGCAACATCTAACCTATGTTGAAACAGACAACCCCAACAACTAAGCAGCAACCCATCGCCCAAGCTTCCAACACACACCGCCACCACGTCCGCCAGTCCCCCACCCGCGCTCCCATGAAAAACGAGCCAAACCAGGAGAACCAGTACAATCCTCATACCCCACTACCAACCATTGGGATGATAATGCCTATTGCCGGAGGTTCATCGATGGAATACGAAACAAAAAGGCAAAAAAGGGATCATCTCCGCTTGGTTAACAATGTAGCCGTTCAGCCAGCGGTCAAATTTGGTGAGTGGTCCAAAGTCCCAATCACCTTCTCGAAGTAGACCTTAAGTTGAAAGCTATCCGCACGTGTACGCAATGGTGATTAAAACAAACATAGCAACGTGGGAGATGAAGAGAATTCTAATTGATGCAATGAAGCTCCGCCCGACATCATCTTCGCCAATGCCTTTGGCTGCACGGTTCAACGTAAATTAGCCGCAACCCTCGATTCGCCCCTAATAGGCTTCAAGGGAGACAAGTTCAAGCGCTTAGGAAAAATAACCCTCCCAGTTTCTTTGAGATCTAGAAAGCGCAAGAACGGAGTACATAACCTTCGACATCGTCGATGTCTACTCGCCATACAATGCAATATTCGGCAGAGGATTCACAAACAAATTCAACGCGTAATACACATGGGGTACTTGTGCATGAAAATCCCAGCCCTTCATGAGATCATCACCGTGCACGGAAGCCAAAAGGAGGCCAGAAATATAGAAAAGGCCATATACAGGGCACACAGGAATGTCAACTCTGTGCAAACAAAAGTCGAAGACCCTGAACCACCCGACATGAAAAGAGAGCAAACAAGTGTGAAGGGGCAGGAGAAGGTGAAGAAGGTAAGGATAGATGAGGATCCTAATCACACAAGAACAATCGGCCTCCAACCTCTCCCAAGAAGAAGAAAAAGAACTGGCGGAGCTCCTGATCAAAAACAAAGACATCTTCGCATGGTCAGCGGCAGACCTCAAGGGCGTCGACAGAGACACCATTGAGCATAACCTCGACATCAACCCAAAAATGAGACCAAAAAAGCAGCGGCAGCGAAAAATGTCAGAAGACAGAATACTAGCGGCTCAGGCGGAGATCCAGAGGCTGCTCGACGCCAAAGTCATTAGAGAGGTCAAGTACACAGACTGGTTGGCAAATGTAGTCCTGGTACCAAAGAAAACCTCCGGCAAGATGAGGATGTGTATAGATTTCACGGATCTCAACAAAGCCACTAAAAAGGACAACTATCCCCTACCAAGAATAGACACCTCCGGCCGATAAAGCAAAGAGGTTGCGAAGGTTCTCACTACTGACTGCTATTCCGGATACCACCAAATCTGGCTAAGAAAAGAAGATGAGGAGAAAACAAGCTTCACCACCCCGTTTGGGACATATTGCTTCATCAGGATGCCAGAGGGCTTAAAGAATGCCGGCGCCACCTTCGCCAGGATGACAGGCAAAGTTCTCGTGGGACAGTTGCTCAGAAATATGATTGCGTATGTAGATGATCTCATAGTCATGAGCAAAAAAGAGCAGGACCACATTTCAAACCTACAAGAGACCTTCGCCAACCTTAAAAAATCTGGACTCAAACTGAACCCCGAAAAGTGTGTTTTCGGAGTAACCAAAGCGAAGGTACTTGGCTATATCGTCGGCTCGTAAGGGGTAAAAGCCAACCCGGAGAAAACGAAAGCAATCGAGACATGGCCGAACCAAAGACAAAGAAAGAAGTACAAAGAGTCACGGGAAGAATTGCAGCCCTAAACAGATTCATCTCAAAGTCGGCAGAGAAAAAGCCTCCCGTTCTTCCAAGCACTACGCGGAGGCGGGCAGGTTCACTGGGGCAAAGAGCAGGCGGAGGCCTTTGCCAAGCTCAAAGAGTACCTACAAGAGCAGTTGACAGTAACAGTTCCCGACAAAGAAAGGCCTTTACTCCTATATCTCGCAGCCTCCGATCATGCAATCAGCGCTGTGGCGGTACAAGAGAAACTCGAGGCCAATCGTCTTATTCAGCTACCAGTCTACTATGTTTCAGAGGCCTTATCAGGAGCAAAGGTCAACTACACAGAAATTGAAAAAATAGCATACGCCCTCCTGACCGCGTCCGAAAAACTCAAGCATTACTTCCACTCCTATAAAGTGATAGTGCCAACATCACAACCACTCGCGGAGGTCTTGAGAAACAAGGAAACTTCGGGCAGAATCGGAAAATGGGCTGCGGAGCTCTCGCAGTTCGAAATATCATTCGTCCACAGATCCACAATACGATCCCAAGTGCTAGCAGATTTTGTGGCAGAATGGACACCACACGAACAGAAACAGCAAGAACAAGACTCGCAACTATGGACAGTATACACAGACGGAGCCTGGGGCAGACACGGAGCAGGAGCCTCCGCCGTCATAATGTCACCCTCAGGAATCAAGTCCTACTTCGCCACAAGACTGGAGTGCTCACAAACAAACAACACCGCCGAGTACGAGGGGCTCATACTAGGCCTCACCAAGGCAAAAGCCTATGGAGCAAAGATAGTTGAAGTCAGAACAGACTCAATGCTGGTGGCAGGGCAAGTAGAAAAAGAATGCATGGACAGAGAACCAGAACTGGTAAATTACCTGGCGGTGGTCAGGGCACTAGAGCGAAGGTTCCGGGGGTTCACAGTCAAATTTATCCCTAGGGAGCAGAATAGCGAAGCAGACGCATTGGCCAAAGCAGCGGCAAATAATCTCCGCATGCCTCAAAACACATTCTATAGCATAGCATACAAGCCGGCAACAGAAACGCTGAACAGAGCTTTTAAGACAGTCATGCTGGTAGAAGGCGAAGATCGAGACAGGCAATAGTTGACAACCTCAACAATATTAGTTACCCTGAGGAGGAAGCGGAGGCCGCAAGAACAAAGCAAAGACGAGCAAGAAATTACACCTTGATTGACGGCGCTCTATTCAAAAAGGGAGTCGTCCAACCAATGCTCAAATGCATTTCTCAAAGCGAAGGCTTAGATCTACTCAGAGAAATACATGCCGGTATTTGCGGGTCACACATCGGACCAAGGGCACTATCAGCAAAAGCTATCCGACAAGGGTTCTACTCGCCTACTCACATCAAAGATGCACAACAAATCGTTAAGACCGCGAAGCTTGTCAAAATTTCGCACCACACCAAAAAAAAAAAAAAAAAGCCCCTCGCCAGAAACACGCTTAATACCTCCGACTTGGCCATTGCAAAGGTGGGGAATAGACCTTGTCGGTCCACTACCAACCTCCCAAGGGGGAAACAAATTTGCAGTAGTGGCCGTCGAATACTTCACCAGATGGATAGAAGCTAAACCATTGGCGAAGATCACATCAGAAGCGGTCAAGAAATTCTACTGGCAGAACATAATCTGCAGATTTAGGGTACCCAGAATAATTACAGTTGACAATGGCAAGCAATTTGACTCCGACAAGTTCAGGGAATTCTGCACCCAAATGGGCACAAAGATAGCCTTCGCGTCTGTGTATCATCCGGAGTCCAACGGGGCAGTCGAAAGAGCAAATGGAATAATATTCTCCGCAATATCAAAAACCCTGTTCAACCTTCGCAAAGGAAAATGGGCTGACGAGCTTCCAAGGGTAATCTGGTCTCACAATACTACAGCTTCGCGAGCCACCGGCTTCACCCCATTCAAACTCATGTATGGCGAAGAGGCGATGCTCCCAGAGGAGCTGAAACGGGAAAGCCTCCGTGTCATAAAACAAAAGATGGCGGAGGATGAAGACTATGCCAAAGAAACCCTGGAACACACAAGGCTAGAAGCCGTGGACAACATACGTAAATACCAGGCCCAGACAAAAAGATGGAGAGATAGCAAGGTCTACAAGAAGAACATTGAAGACGGAGACCTAGTCCTCAAGCGAAAGCCAAACGCCTCCACCGTGGGCAAGCTACAAGCAAAATGGGATGGCCCATTCATTGCAAGAGCAGCAGCAAGGCCAGGAGCCTTTCACCTCGTCGATAGCGAGGGTAACACCTCCGACCACACTTGGAATGTCGACAACCTCCGCAAATACTATTTGTAAGACCACCTCACGCAACCTATAAGCGGAGGTCGGCCAGTGCTTTACTTTTCTCGCATTAGTAGTAGAATTTATAGCTTTCAAAAAGTCCTGCACTCTTTTCCTCACAGGGGAACTCCTAGCGGAGGTGAGGTTTTTAACGAGGCAGGACTAATGTAAAATCCTCTATAATATAAAGAGGAAAATTCCCCAAACACAACGAAGCAAAGTCGAAAGTGACTAGCAACGCAAATCCACGTAATTCGACAAGGGTGAAGAAATACTCGAGAGGACATCTTAAGGATAGAACGCGGAGGTTCTAACCTAAAGAGGACCTCTAAAAGACCAACGATAGGTCTCTAAAATCCTCAAAACAAGTCCTACCCAAGGCGTAGGCATTGAGGTAACACGGCTAGCTATGCCAACAACGAAAAGCTGAAACAAGACTCATCCACTTCGGGCATCAAGAAAACCTCCACCAACAAAGGCAATGAGGCAAGCGAAAAACAACAATGACAAACATAATCCAACATGTTTCCCCTTTGGGCGAAATATTTACATGCTGCACAGTGTCCTGACATTGTGTTTGTCGAAACTGCGAACATCCTCGCAGCCGAAGGTACGATGATAGCGAACACAAGCGCAAAAGAAAGATCAACTATGCCACCATGCTAGGCAACAGATTCACTAAGGTCGGACAGAACACCTCCGCCAAAGATCGATGTCTTGTCTCGCCGACCCTCAACTTGTTACGTGAACCTTCGGTGAAAGTCGACCTCCGCCCGACGCGCAAAAAACAGGACCTAGAGCCGTGCTTGCGAAGATAGTAGCGAATCGCGAACTCCAACTTCAACCAAACCACCACCGCACGACCCCAAACTCATCGGCAAGAATTAATAGCTCCGTGCCTGTTTTAGTCTGCGCTTCCAGCCAACAAATAGGACGACACCCCACACGACGGCTCCAAGTCACAGCTACGAATCCTTATGCGGTGTCTAGACTTAGTGCAATAGCCCATCACCGCACTCACACATTGAATCAAGTTAGTCAAGGGGGAACCCGTGCATTATATACTAACCCAGTCCACCTACCAAACCAACAAAAGGACGAAGGCAATAAGTGACCTTCATGACAACACCCCTATAAAACCGCCTCCCACACTCAACATCACCAATTAGACCGAAAAGCACGGACGAAACGTAAGACATCCACAAACAAGAGATGGGTGCGGACGTCAACCTCCGTCACCTATCGGCTAGTCGAAAACCGTGTAAAGACTCGTAAAAGATCTTCGCACTGGATATGTTGAGGGGGAGACCGCGTAAAGATTCGTAACATCCCCCGAAACTAAAAACTCAATGAGTTATCCACAAGCGAGATCCACGCCGAGACCCGCGAAGGTGAACAAATGACAAACACCATTCACGCTGGTACCTACCTCGGGCGTGTCTCAAAAGAAAAGCATCCTCCACGCCGGTACTTTGTGGCGGAAAGAGTAGGACTCGCTAAAGAAAACAAGTGACTAGCGACCACTACCACTCTACCAAAGGAAGGTCAAATGCGGAATGGATGAGGGAACGAAGAAGAGAGTGCAAGCAATGCGACCAAAGCAAATGTTCCAAAGTGTGCCAATCATGTAACAAAAATAATCTTTATTGATAAACATTCGTATCATTACAAAATTTTGTCATACAACCTAAAGCCTAGTCGGAGGTAGGCGGAGGTCCCTCCCAAGCTACAGAGTTAGTAAACGCCATTCGAGCATCGCCTAAGTCAAAAAAGCACATCTTCATACATTTCATCTACACTAGGATTGGCGAAGGTCTCTTTCCAAAAGGACCAAAGGCCACCGTCAACGTAAACTCCGTCACGATAAAAACGCAAGGGTGACACCTCCCCGCGTTGAGCTCCTCATCGAGACCTGCAGGCAGTAATTTTCCATAAACAAGAACAAAATATCAGATTTCCATTAACTTTAACAATATAGTTAAGTTTTTACATAGCGGAGACCACCATCCGCGCAAAAAACTAAACATCAATCTAGGGTAAGGACCTAAACAGCTAAACCTCGTCATCGCCTTTCTCCTCCGCATCCTGGGCAGCTGGCGGAGGCGCATTCTCGCAGCGTCACCTTCGAGGGCGACCGGTTCGGGGTGGACCTCCGGCCAGGTGGCGTCGGCAACTCCGACGCGAGGGGCAGTCTACAAGGATAAACAATTAATACGCAGTTACAACAGAAAAGTAAAACGCGTGTAGCTTGAAAGGAACAGAAGACACAAACCTGAAGAAGAGAACTCGCGAGTGAGGCGACCTCCGCCGGCCCGTAGCTCGCCCGAAAGTCCTCATGAAAGAGCCAACAAAAACGTAGAGCATCCTTGCTAAGCTCCGCTAGGGTCGACGGTTTGTGAGACTCCCCTCGACGCTGAACTTCTCAACGTGCTCGCAACCTTCGGAAGTGAGAACACGTGTACCAAGCTTGCACGAGCCCCCCGAACCGAAACGCCACGAAGAACCTCCGGCAGCCTTCGCGAAATTCTTCGCCATCCAAATTCCCAAAATATTAGTGCTGCTCCCATCCTTAGGAAAAAGGGAGTAGCCACCGCTCCAAATGATGTTATGGCGTTGGCGTAGGCGTAGGCGGCGGAGGTGCAGGCGCGCGCAATCTCCAAACCGCTTTTTGCTTGTCGGCGGCCCGAATCCGGGAAGAGGTGAGGTTTGTAGTAGCTTCCGTCCAAGCTTGGCCTGCAACTCCTCAAGAGCCTTCTCAGCCCGCTTCGGCATGCGCCGCCGCCAGTCCTGCGCCTCCTTAGCCGCCGTAGCGTCCCTGGAACGGAGGTCCCGTTCTTCAGCGAGCAACTTGTCGGATGCCTCCTTCCCATCCCTCAAGGCGAAGGCCTTCGCCTCTAGATCACCCAGAAGCTTGTCGCGAGATGCGAGCTCCTGGTGAACACGAGTGCGAAGACACTCCAAACTGGTGGTCATCTGCAAGCCAAAAAAGTTCAAACCTCCGCTATTCCAACGAAAATAAAAAATAAGCACATGAGGGTTGTATCTCCGTATCAAACACTTTGGTCGATGGCCTTCTCGAAGACCTCCGGACATCGCCATCTAAGAAATATTTAGAGATAGCGTCTAATCAGACGAGTGAGCAAGCTCATAATCAACAAATAGCAAACAAATCACAACAATGGTGAAGGTAACTTACCAGTTACCCTCAAAGAATGACCCGGGACCGCTTAGGTCACCTATGACCGCCGCCCGAACCCACAGGCGACTAAAGGATAGAGGAACCAATGAGTAAACAATCCAAAACAGAAAACAAGTAACAAAAAGATGAAATCAAGTCAAACCTTCGCCAGCCGGGCGAGGAGAAGAAGCGTCTTGGCGTCGCGGCGTCTCAACACCTTCGCCGCCTCCGCGGCCCTTGGTCCCCGAGCTGACCTCCACCGTCTCTTTTCTCTTCGACGCCTTATGAGCCGTGCGAAGCTCCCGCATCCGAGCAAAAGTGATGTTTTGCCCGACAGGAGGGACAAAAGAGTCCTCAGATTCAGACTCGATTAAAACGTCATCGCGATCGGAGGCTACCTCGTCTTCCTCCACATCCTCGGACACCACCGCCGCGACCGAGTTTGGTCGGGCGCCGGTGCTACCGAACTAATGGAGCCACCACTGGGAGGCCGAAGCCCGAGGGGATTGGCAATCACCTTGGACACCTCCGAGGTCGCTCCGCCATGAAGCGCCCGCCGGCAAGCCGCAGCAGTGGGGGATTCATCGCCACCCCTCGGCCGACGAGCCGGGCGACACCACCTCCGGCATTCGCTGCGCCGCGCCGAGGCGGAGACCTCACCACTCCCACCTCCGTCACCCTCCTCGCCCGTGGGGAGTCCCCCGCACGACGACACGCTCTCGATTGATTTTCTTCTTCATCTTGGCCTCCCCGAGCCGTCTTCTTGGCGGCGATGGCGCAGATGTGGGCGAGGTCCCCCATCATCGCCCGCCTTACCCTTCTTTGTCTTCTCGGCGGGTCATAGGAGGAGCCTTCCTCTTCTCGCCTTGAGCGGGAGCAAGAGCAGCCTCCTTTTCGAGCTTGGCCGCCTCCTCCTCCTCGCACTTGGAAATCTCCGCGAGTACTCGGCCCGGCACCTTGTGCGGGCCGTAGACGATATTCATCTCCTCGAAGACACGGTTGAGACGGGGCATGTTCCCTGCACCTCGACCTTCGCAAAGGAATTCCTTCACGCCAATCATCCCCGTAACCTCTATGGCCTCCGCCTCCACCGTCATCACAACGGCGTCGCTGACACCTCCGGCAGCCTCACACCAAGGCGCGGGCAGGTCACCATCTTCTCCTCCCCAAACACCGAGAGGTTGATCTTCTCCGTCGGGAACTCCGCCTTGTACCTCCACAGCGGAGAATACTACAAGCACATAGCTCCTCCACCAAGTCACGGCCGGACGAGTACCGGCAGGCCGACGAAGCTTCGCGGCGGCGGTCCGCTTCTCCGAAATCGATCCCCGATGTCCCGGCCGGGAACGATGTCGACCGGCATAAGCTTCGATGCGAAGATAAAGAGATCCATCTTCGTGCCGCCGATGGTCCTTGTCGTCTTGCTCGAACAGGCGTAGAACCAGTAGTCCAACCACCCGGGGATCCCACTTGTTCTTTTGGGCAAAGGAGAGCTCCGCCTTCTCACCGCCACGGTGGCGGCGCTGGCTGAACGTGCGATGCCCGTCTGCGGTTTCTCCTCCGACCCATCCGCCATCTTGCGGGCCTTCTGGCCGCTTGTGCAATTCATAAAATTCGCGAGAAGACGTTGATGTCCCGGCCTCGCCCGTAGGACTCACACGCCTGCATCGAACTTCACTACCGCTAGGAAGGCGTGGGGAGTAAGGCGGTGGACTTGGACTCGAATGCCTCCATAATCGGCGACGCAAACGGCGGACGGGGCGAAAGCGAAGACCACACGTAAAAAATCTTTGAAAACAACCCCCACTCCTCCCGGGGCTCGGGGAGCAAGGGCACCGCTTCCTTCTTGGGGAGCTTCACCTCATAAGTAGCGAGATATGTGTCCCTTACGGCGGGCCTCGCCAAAGATAGCTTTTCGTCATCTTCGACGGGCCAAGCTCAAATGTGATTTCCGTGTCTTCGCGAGCCATCGGTCTCCGGCGAAAGCCGACATCCGAAAGAGTATCTTCTAAGTCTTGAGCTGAAGCGAGTCCGGCATGCAATTCTCGTAGAGAGTTGCAAAAGCCGGGACGACCGTACGGGGAAGAAGCTCCGCGTACAGTCCGTGAATGTCAAAGCGGGGAAGCGGCCCCTCACGATAAACGGCTCAAAGCTATCGCGCATGCAACTAAGCAAGCTCTAGCGAGCGAAGGTGGGCAAGAGCAAAAGGTCGTGGCGATGGCTGGGGGTACCCTCCGCTCCGGCAGGAGGTCCCCTTAAATAGCCACCCAGGCGACCCTTCGCATTCAGAAATCAATGAACGCGACCAACGGGCAGAAAACGGTCACTTCGGCCTCAAAAGGCGCGCCCCTTTGTCCGTTGGAGCCGCGACGCTACAACTTCTGTCAGCGAAGGCCCAAGACAACACGTGCCGGGGGAAGACACCCTCAACACCTCCGCTAGCGCCGGAGAGTTTGAGAACAAAGGCACGCCTCCGCCTTGGCCGCTCGTCCTCAAGGGGGAACTGTTGGGACACGATCCTCGGATAGCTAGCGGAGGTGTTTGACCGGGCGAGGAAGCGGCGATTAGAAACCTTCGCTAAGCGAAATAAAGCCTGCATTTGGATCTCATGTCGTCTTGCGTAGAATGTATATCGTGCCGTGGGAGCCGTCACCCGGGATCGGCGGGGTCATCCCTCCCGGCGCCGGGGAGCGAAGGTGGCGACCTCATGCCGGGGAGACATCACCGGGACCGGCGAGGTCATCCTTCCCGGCGCCGGGGAGCGAAGGTGGCAACCTCGTGCCAGGGAGCCATCACCCGGGATTGGCGGAGGCCATCCCCCGAGCGCCCGGGAGCGAAGGTCCGGCTCGAGACAGGGGCCTAGAACAAGGGAGGCGGAGGTCCATCTAAGACGCCTTCGAATGCGGAGGCTCAAGACCTCCGCCTCAAGGCTCAACCCACGCAAAGGTCTCAAGCCTTCGCTCGATCTCCAAGTGGAATCAGTGCAGAGCATGCTGAGAGCGAAGATGAACACCACTCAAAGGAGAAATGAGGCGGAGGCTAGAAGCAGGCGAAGGTTCGCAGAGCAAACGGAGGTTTGGGAGGAGAAGAATAACTCTAACACGTCTCCTGGCAAAATGGACTTTGCTACCCTCGCCGTGTACGTGTTAGATAAGCGAATATTCCAGGAATATGCCTTGGGCAGTGTTGTAAAATGACTATGGCTGTAATCAAGTGCTACAAAAAGGGGTCTCGACCCTCATGTACGGGGTGAATTCCAATGATGGTCATTTATTACTGAGTCCCTTCCCACCTGAATTCCCCTTTACCCAATTCTCCCCTAGAGCATCGCCTAGGCGGAGACCCTATCACCGTGTTGAGGATACCGGATTCAACAGACCCTGATCCGCCACCATAGTGGCCGCTCATTTGGAGGTGCGATCCGGATCTGGAGCCCCGGTGTCGACTAAACTTGCTCGATAGTCCACCGAGGGGAGACCCATGATGGTAGATTTGTCGAGGGGTGCACGAGACCAAGACCAAGAAGGCGGTAGAGACACAAGAGTTAGACAGTTCGGCCGGGATGGCGTAAAAAAACTTACGTCCCGTGAGTCCGCCTTCTGTATTGGCTATCGTATGAGATGAGGTGAAAATGAGGGAGGTCCCTACCCGCCATATATAGACGGGGGTAGGGTTACGTATCTGATCTCCCGATGAATGGAAAGGTAGGATCTATTACAAATTACACGGGATTGGAGTGTATCCTATCGTGATCGCCGCCTTCAGGATATCCTACGGATGTCATGCGATGTGCGGCGGCCGATGCCTTGACCCGCAACCCATTTTGTCGAGGGCCATGCCGCCCCTGAGGTCATGGCCCATGTAGTCCGCCATGGGTATCTGGGGTCGTATCCCCCACACCTAGGTCGCCGGGCGGGAGAAGCCTCGCCGCCTCGCGCCGCGCCTCCGCACGCCTTAGCGCCACCACGCCACCAAGGGAGGGAGGGCCGGCGCCGGACCCACCTCGCTGCCTCGGGACCATCGGGCTTTGGGGTCACCGCCGGGGCTTGGTCGGCTTGGGGGCTGACGTCGGGCTTGGGGAGGGACAGAGAGAGAGGAGAGAAGTCGGGCGGAGGGAGGAGAGAATGGAGAGGAGTGCGGCTGAGCTAAGGGGGTGATTGAGAGAGGGTTAGGGTTTGTGTTGCTTTTATAAGCTCAAGGTAGTAGTGGCCTGGTATGGGCACCGTGGCGGTTTGCACAAACGCCATGCAAAATCAATCCAAAGAGTAGTGTATTATCATATAGTACAAATTCTGTTATGCATACAAGACCAATAAAAAGTCTCCCGTCCTATAACAATTTGATATAGCTAATGTCCGGACGACCAACAATTAATTTAGTGTACGACTTGGATTCGATTGATCTGATTTCTTTTTGTATCATGGCACCAGCACAAAAACTATTTTTAGAGTCGGACAAAAATATTTTCAAAGACGGACATGCAGCCCAGTTACGTCAAAGTGCCATGATTAATCACGATTAGTAGAGGTGGTGCTTTAGCCTGACTCTGAAAATTGGTTAAAAATTAAAAACAAAGTCATCGAGCACGGTGCCAATCCCACACCGATCCCATTGAGCCCAAGTTTAGCCACTGCCCAAGATCCTCCACCACGCGCTTGAGAAGGAATAAAGGCGAGGTAGCCGCCGCTGGAGTAGAACTACCTTGTGACCACCCTCTGCAATTGAGGTGTGGAATGAAATACATAGGAGCGAAGGGGATAGCTCATAGGTGAGCATGTGTAGGTTGGCCATCCAACGTCACCGAGAATCACGACGACCATATCCACCGTGGCCACTTCCTTGTCGGTGGATCTTGCCATGGCCTCCAAATCCCACACCATCCTTGACGGATCCCGCCAGGCCACAAGATCTCATGTCCTCATGCCATACATGGGGGACGATGAGGAGTGGAAGAGAGGGAGGTGGTAGCGGTGTGGAGAAAGATGTGACCCTACTTGGTGCGTCGGTTGCACCTTTGCCTCGCTCGGTGCCTCGGTCACCACAATCGCTCCCCGGCAGCACCTCACACGCCCCGTCATACCTTGCCATTAGCAATATAAAGAATGGACGGGTGGAGAGTGGATGCCCCGAACGGTGGAGAGTGAGCGCAATCTGGGGGGGAAAAAAGAGAGAAGGATGTGCCTACCAAGAGAGACAGAGAGAGAGAGAGAGGGGGGAGTTGCAATGGGTTGTTGGCCTATGGTTACATCACATTTTATACATGTGAGGAGTTGAAATAAGCTGTTGGATTGGACTACGATTAACAGAGATGAGCCTCTTAAGATGCTCGCCTTTTGTAATTGACGACGATAGAGATGAGTAGTTTATTGTATGCCTCCAAAAATGGTCTATCTACCTTCAAAAATCACTATGGATTCTGGGAGACATGCACATTTCATGACCGCATCTGTGAATAAGATAGTCGGTCTCCAAAAATTGATCGATTTTGTGGTAGTGTAGTGTGGATATGTTTTAGTCAATCTAATAATGGATGTCTTGAGTACTCTGTTAACTTACCACAATGCCCAAGAGAGTGAGAGTAGATTGAAAGATCTTGCCCATGAGCTGGCTAGCTAGACATGTAGTAAAAAGACGGTAACCACATGGAACCAAAATATTGGTATTTTGTAAATTGGTACATGTTTGATTGGCCAGTTTTGAGTAGGAGACGACGACGTAAGATTTTTTTTTTTTTTTTTTTTTTTTTTTTTTTTTGAGCAAAGGAGACGACGTAAGCTGGACATGTAGATAGAGATGGTAATGACATGGAATCAAGTATTAACAGAGGCGGTTGCGTTATGTTAACCGCCTCGGTTAATCAAGGTTGACCTATTAACTGAGGCGTTTGCTTGTCTTGTGGCCCATCCTCGGCGTGCCTCACTTAACCGAGGCAGGCCACAGGCCTGCCTGCCACAGTTAAAAAAAAATCAAAAACGCCTCCCAAAAGATTTTTTGTAGTAGTGGGTGTGTCCTAATTAAGTTAGTAGTACAAAGCTATGATGAACAAAATGGAATTTTGATCTAATTTTAGTCACCAAGCAAGTGATCGTGGGCCATTGTATATGCAATCATTTTTAGAAATATTAGGCAGCCAGTACAAGATATATATAAAAACACACACACACACACACCGTAAGTACTGCATGTGTATATATGGTATATATAGTGTCATCATTTCTCGTAGTCAGTAATCATTATCAAGTATTTGTTGAACTGTTAACCAAATCATGCCGTTACAAAGCGGATATAAGATCTAGTCAGTGATCCTATGGGACTATTTGCTATCCTTCAGTCAACACATTAATTTGCTATTAAAAATATAAGAACGCACAAGTCATAGAAGAAATGCATGCATAGTACTCACTTGTGCATCCATCGATGATGTAAGGGTTGCCGGAGTATCCATTGGAGCAATTGCATAAGTACCCAAAGCCGTGCGTGGCATTAACACAGTGGCTATTAGCGCTGACACAGGCGGAAGCGGTGGGTTCTTCCTTGACCCCATCTTTCTCTGTCGGGGAAGGACAAAGTCCATCCGCCCTGATAGCCCAGTCAAGAACTACAGGGACATCTGTCACGGTTCTGTTTCCAAACTTCCTAACAAAGGCACTGTTACGAAGGTCTCCCTGCTCGAAATGATACCTAAAACATAGAGCCCTTAGAGTTATTCACCATGTAAAAAAAAATTCTGGTAAAGATACAAGCTTATATAGCATAGTCCATATATATGTTATGCCAAAAGTAGCTCTATATATATATTTCTCTCACTTTCAGAAAGCCCATAAGAATATAAACATCCACCGTGTAGCTAAATGCACATAATGGTATTCTAGTTATTACAGAGAAGCCAGAAGTTGTCCTGGATTTAGTCATCTTGACGTGGTTGTGTGAGATCAAGCTTCCTTTATTATCGGGAAGAGAAAGAGAGTATTCTGGTGCTGCCATTCTAACATGCATTTGTACTTGAAGAAAAATGCCAAATGGAATTTAGAACTATATGACATGGAGTGGCTGGTTATTAGTTACATACCAACCCTTCTCGGCGACGAAGGCGTAGCTGCAGGGGTTGAAGCTCCAAACTGGGTTGCCGCGGCTGGTGTTTCCTCTGTTGACGGTGCCCCAGTTGACGACTATGTGGTTAAGGTTTTCGGGGATGGGCGTCTGGCAGCAGCCGAGCCCGGTGCACCTGTCGCCGTCGTGAGCTGTGGCGTCCAAGCTGACGCAGAAGATGACGCAGCCGCTGTAGTAGCTCGGGCCGCCTTCCAGCAGCGCAAGCGTGTTGCAGCCTATTGCCGTGAACTCGTTTCGTGCCGCCGAGATCAGGAGCAGCTCGACGTCGTATGTAACACTGGCGGTGGTGCGGTTGTCCAACGAGCTGTAGCAGAGGGACGACACGGGAACTCGGACGCGTAACTCACCGGACTCCAGCGAGATGTCGATGACCTCGGTGTTGCCCAGGTATGGTCTCGGCGGGTTGGAGTCGTGGTTGCAAGTGAGGTTGTATTTGCCCTGCCAGGAACACTGCTCACCGATGCCATATGGGTAGGGAATAATTACCTCACCACACCTGTCAGGGCAGTCTGGCCGTGGACTCGTTGGCAGCGGCGATGGTGCCGCCACCGTCTTCTCAGCCCTGGCTGTCGCAACCACCGGAACCAGATGGGTTGTCACGGTGGCTGCAAGGAGGAGAAACCACACTGCTTGTGCCATGGCTAGTGTACTTGCAAATGATTATTGCACTGCTAGCAAGCTTATATATATAGTGGAGTACTTTTTAACTTAGCAAGAGGTGCCATTAGGTCTTTATACTCTACAGGTGCTATTTTTAAGTCAAAAAACTTGGGTTCAGGTCTCAACTGGACCCAAACTGTCTGAGCCGCTCCATGCAGTGAACTACCATAGTGACTGTACATTGACCATAGATCGGCCCATATGTTAAGGGCACCTCGATCTCCTTATCTTCAACATGTGTGACCGATTCATCGGTAGAATATATATTTCAGAGAGGATTGGGAGAGATAAAAGGGGAGAAAAATTAAAAAGAGAAATATTTCATAGACACGTGGGTTCTAAGTGTCAAGAGGAGGAATAAAAGCTAGGCGGAGGTGAACCTGACATGTGGCCCCCCATGTTGGGTCTAGGTCAGCGCTCAATCAGCGTGGTACTTCAGTGTACCGAGTGGGTTGAGCTCCATTTTGACCTAGATGACACCTGAAAATAGCATTTTTAAAGTTCAAGGACTGCCTATGAATTCTGTATAGTTAGTATTGTTATGTGGCAAATGCTGGCACATTGATCGAGTCAATTCCATATGGAGGCATATATATATATATAAATACCACAACTATTATTACTCTCTTCTGAGAAAGAATATAGTTCTCGCCTCCTAATAAGTTAAACAACTTTAGGTTTATTCAAATCTATTAAAATAGGTTCTGACATATGATACCGAAAAAAGATCTTCCATTAGGAAGAATACATAAAAATTTTTCTGTCACTAATTAGAGCCTTAAAGAGAGCCTTCACGTTAACTCTCACTAGATGCACGACAAACAAAGATAAACTTTAAACACTCTAACAATAACTAGAACATCCGGACTTTAATTTGGTATACTCTAATCGTTACAGCCAATAATAGTCATTGGATATATTTTTTGTATAAAAAAGTTACCCACCTCTGCCATATGAAAATCACATAAAATAACCTCATTATTTTACATCTAAATTAACCACATGCCATAATTAATGATATGATAATTCAAAATAACTCTCTGAATTTGTATCTAAATGTCATACACTTTTCAATGTGAAAGTTAATTCAATACAACCCTCTAAATTTGCATCAAAACTACCCATCTCTACCAAATCTGCTATTATAATAATTTAAGACAACCTCATAATATTTCTTCTAAATTATCTACTAATGACATAGGCGAAGGCCCCTTGAGGTTTAGGAGGAGTAACAAATGCACGCAGCAGAAGAGACGCTGACTTCTCGAGCATCTCCTTCATGGTGCGTGCAGCTCCTCCACCATTTTTTTTCCTTTTTCCCACCACCAGATAGGGGCTAACAGGGGTCTCAGCATCGCAGCAGCCAGAGAGGACTGTTCGGCTGATGGCATAAGCCGGCTGATTCCGGCTGATGGCATAGTATTGTGTGAGAGGAAACAAACCAAAACATGAAGGCGCGCAGGCCGAAGTGGTGGAGGAGGACGGATCTTGCGCGGGTGTTTGTCGTTACCTCCACCCCGCACTGGATGTTGCGCCCCCTCCTCATCCGCATAGCTCTTCCTCCATGGCCATCGGCCGTGGACCATCCATCGGCTACCCATTGAAGTCGGAGGAGAGCCCCCCTAAGGACTAAGGAGATCTTAGCGGAGGCGCAACGCAGGAAAGCTTTACGCTAAGCTAGGCCTAGATGACGAGGATTAGACATAGGCGAAGGCCCCCTTGAGGTTCACGTCTCAAGAACGATGTGGGAACGTCCGTCTTTCGCGGCACCATTGTGGGGGCGGTGGTGGTCGCGGAGCAGCGCATCATTCCAAGTTAACGTCAATTCACGGAAATGGTAGAAGGCAACATCGGAGCAATCTTTTGATGCCAAATTTCTAAAGCAAAATTTTTGGATGCTATTTTTTAAACTCTGGTTCTTTAAATGGTACAAATCCAGTTTCCCCATTTTCATCTGATACATGGATTTAATAGAGCATTGTGAATTTATTACCAATATTAATTTACATAAAATAAATTATAAACGCATATCTTTTGATAGCTTGTTTCTCCCGTTGCAAATGCACGCAGACATATTGGGACGAGCAGATGAAAACGGGGAAAGAAATGCCTCATCATGCTCAACACACGACAAAAAAGGAAATGTGGGGTGAAAAGGACAGGAGATTTGGCTATATATGCCATGTGAGCAGCTTGATAAATCAGTGCATATAGAGATTCTAAGAGAAAATAAAGGGATAGGTGCTCCCGTCGTCATGTCATTTCCCCATTGCGATGTTGGTGAGGAAAATGACCTCCGCAGCGGAGGTCTCCGACAGAAGTTAGTGGTGTCACTGCATGTCCACATGCCTGTAGTCCCACTTTATGTGACATCGAGCTCCCCAAATTTCAGAAAATGATGACACGTTACTGGTCGCAAACAGTACCATTCCCGGCGTTTAAGTGATTCACGGGCATACTTCCTCCATCCCACAAAACATGCAATTCTCGCTTCCCGAGAAGTCAACCGATTCCAACTTTAACTAAATTTTATAAAAGATTACTAACACTTATAATACAAAATTAGTATTAAACTTAGTCAACCTTTATAATAATTTTTTTGAGACATAAATATTAATATTAAATAGTATAAACTTAGTCAACCTTTAGTCAAATTAACCTGCACGATCCCCATAGTTGCATAGTTTTTTGGACGGAGAGAGTATTTGGGAAGACCCTTGGAGGCACTGCGAAATGGGAAACGCCCAGCCTTCGCTGTTGCCTCTAGGCTAGGCACCTCCATTGCGATCACGGTGCTCCTCATCCAGCCACCAGCGGGTACAGCACAGACTTGGATGCACGCCCATCTATTTTTTTATGAGGAAAGAGGGGGGCCACATAAAGTCCCTATTGGTTAATACTAATAAAACAAACTCTCTCTCGGTATATTTCTATCGTTGAAAATTTGTCCCACAACTTCTAGGCCATAGACCATCTAGGACTTATACTTTTTGCTAGTTTCTCTGTTCCAAAGGTGCAATTATTACATGTGGTCTTACCTTTTTATAGGTATGGGTATATATATAATAATTTTATAGTGGCATTGTTTCTCCTCTCAGTTTTAGAAGTGAACTTATAGGACTGAGGGAATATATAATGAAACAGGTCCAAACTACAGGAAAGAAACCAAAGAAACGATAGGACAACAAAGCAAAGTTCAAGAGGTAAAAAAGAAGATAATAGAATAAAAAAAAGGTAACTAAAGACTCTTTATCCACATGACTAAAAGGGGTGCAGACTTTTCGGTAACTGTGTGCATGTAGCAACAGAGAAATTTTCTTGATGAACCCATACTTGCACCTTCATGAGTCTCGCTGGGTTGCTATGAAGATGAAGTCATTTCTTTCTAACTAGAACACTTACTAACACAGCGGACTAAAAATATCCATGAAGAATGGCAGCCAAGCTAAACTGGTTTTTCAGATTTCCAATGTTTGAAAATGAAAGCGATCCTCAGTTAAGCAGAAGTTTGCAATGTTCAAGCAGCTACTAGCCAAAGAACGATGGAAGAAGAGATGATCCAGAGTTTCTTCCGTAAAATTTATACACAGCACACAGTCAAAACTGGTCTGGCGTTCCCATTAGGCACTGGTCTTTGTCAAGTGGATCGGTCGTTCCATCCTTTCGGTCGTCTTTTACTTTGCTATTAGTTCTGTACCGTTCACCTTAAGGAGTCTTCAACAGCACCATGTAAACCGCCAACTGACCTGTAAGAATGAAATAATAAAAACTTTGCTAGCAGTACAACTCATGAATGTGGGTCCGAAAGGCAGAGACTAACATTTCATGGCAAACTGTGCGAGCTCAGCAACGTGTTCATCGCTAGAGACGAGCTTTGTACTTCACTGCTTCTCTCTTATCCACATCAGAGAATAGCTAGTCCGGAGCTGCTCCTCGAGAACACCATTAGAAAAGCCATTGGTGCATATGAAAAGTTGTGCTTCCGGCCAGCACAACAATGCAATTTGGCAGGCGATGCCAATTCCGATGGGACAGCGCCTGCTGGGTGAAATAACAGCTCAACACTTTATTGATGGAAAATGGTTTACAAAATGGCCATTTTTACATGCCCTTTTACAGAGAATGTCAGGGGGTATTTATAGGGGGGCCCTGACTTTGGAAGTTTAGAGTAATACAAAAGTTTACATTCGAAACAATCTAAGACTTATCAATCCAGCGAAGCTATCTTCATCATCTTCGCCAAAATATTGGGTTCTAGTGTTTCTTGAATCTTGGCGAAGCCGACGCTATCATCTTCGCCCAATACCTTCTGGTCTTATTTCTTCGTTTTTAGTTTCTTGTCGCGCTCTTTTAGCGATATTGGGTTCTAGCCTATGTCCCGCTGGTTGTCTCCGCCATCTTCGCGGGTTTCGCTTTGTAGAATCTTGACCTGGTTTGGTGAAACTCTTACTTTACGCGAAGTCAACTTCGCCATCTTCTTTGTCCTCCGATGGTTCCATTTGATACTTTCCTGCAACTTCAAAGTTTCGGGATGAAAGTTTTTGAGAATCAAAGTTAGATCCCAACAGCAGCCTCTCGTGGGCGAAGGCCGACTTCAAAGGCATGAATCCCACGAACAAGTTTTATGACAACTTTGTATTAGAAACGTCGTCCCGGACTTTGAAGTTGGACTTTTTTTTTTTTTATGGCTAGTTTGACTGCTTGACTATTTGGGTCTATAAATAGCGAAGGAACCCCCCGTTTTCTTCATCTTTTCGAAGAGGGGCCACCTTTTTGAAATTTTTTCTAGCGACGCGAAGCCAAAATTTGTAGCGAAGGCTCTTTTTGCAGTGAAGTTGCTTTTTGTTGTGAAGTTTTTCATCTCTAACTTGAGGTGATCTCTACACCAAAGTTATTTTGAGTCTCGTGTTTAGTCTTTTGCTTATGATTTAGTTTGTTGTTTTATTTTTCTTTAGTCATGGCCGAAAAAGAAATGTAAGGTTTTGCTTTCCCAAGAAGAATCAAAGATTTAGAAACAAAATCTTATGATGGATTGAGCGGGGTGTCTCGCATCGAGTCGAATTGGTTGCAGACGACGGAATTTCACTTGTCTTCGGGGCCGATAAAAATGCAAAGTTCAGATTATGAGAATATGGTTAAATTTGGGATTCTTAAGAAAGATCAATACCGCGTCCTAGATCCTAGTGAGACCACACCGAAGCCAAAGCCTGATGAATGTGTGGTGTTTAAGGATCACTTTAGTGCTAGGCTTCGCTTCCCTTGTCAAGATTTTATTGAAGATGTGCTGAAGGCTTATAACATCGAGATGCACCACTTGACGCCTAATGCTATAGTTTGGCTTTCAGTTTTTATCTGGGCAGTGCGAAGCCAGAATGTGCAACCCGACATCAACGCATTCTGTGCTCTTCATGTGTTACATTGCCAGTTTCGCAATAAGATGATTGATGGACGTAAGGTTATCAAGTACTTCGGTTGTTGCAACTTCAAGACTGCCCGCGGAGCTAAACAGATTGCTCCGGCCGCAAAGAATAAATGGGCGGATAACTGGTTCAAATTTTGGTTTTATCATAAAGTTCCAATGGTTGAAGAGCGTGACAAGGCGAAGAAGGCCGTTGTTAAGAGGTATCCTTTGGCTGCCAGAATGCATAGAGAGCAATTTACTTGTAAACCTGAACATCTTAACACAAGGTCTGTGGTGGAGTGCTTGAAAGTTTTCAAGCTTGTGGCTTCGCAACAAGGTACTCGTGACCTTGTCGAAGAGTATATTGGAGCTCGGGTTTGGCCGCTTCGCAAAGGCTGGGAATTTGTCCGGTTTTATACCAAAGAGTCTCGAGGGAAGACTTATCTTTACCCAGATAAAGAAGCTACTAGACCTGCGAAGTATGATGAGGACGAGGATTTTGTCCAAGCTGTGGAGGCTAAGGCCTGTGATCTGCTTGGAAAGTATATGAAAAAAGAAAGGACTTTTATGGATGAGATTATTGGTGCTGACTATGTGAGGTTAAACAGGACTTTTGAAATTGCAAATATTACTTACAAGAAGCGTCCACCGCCTGCTTATTCTCGTTCTAAGGAGGATAAAGAAACCAAGGCTGTTGGAAAGAGGAAGCGAAGTGAAACTGGAAAAGCGGCTTCGGCTAAGGTTACTGCGAAGCCATCCGCGAAGTCGACTAAAAAGTCACTGGCTTCTAAGAAGCAAAAGATAGATTTGCAATCTCTTATTGATTTATCTGACAGTGAGGGAGTTGATGCTGATTTGATGGGTACTTCCCTTCATGACCTTGAGGTGAGAAAAATTAGTTTAGTGTTTGCTTCTACTGGTTTGACGCCTTCGTTGCTGACTCCTCTCGCGGGCTATTTACAGAACTTAGGCACTTCTAGTGGTGCGGGATTGCACGAAGAAGTTAGTATGCCTGATGCTACTCCGGCTGGTACCTCTACTCCCTCCTCTCCAAGGTTTGGATTGTCAACTCCTGCAATTCTTCCAGGTTGTGCTAATAGAAGTGTTTTAGGACCTACAGTACCTTCGCCTGGGCCAGTTTTGCCTGGATTGGCGAAGTTGGCTCAGGATGTTCATGATTCTAACGTTAATGCAACGTTAACCGGGAATCCTTCCGAGGCTCCTGCCATCACGAAACTACTGAAAAATCTTTAGAAGAAAAAGTTCCCGAGAAGACTGAGGGAGGCTAGTGTTTCGGTGAACGTGTTGAGAAACCTTCAAGAAAACGTGGGTCGCTGGTTCAGGTGCGGCGAAAGGTGGTCGCTACACTCAAGATGGTGGTTAGTATCTTGAACTGTGATTTTTGCGAAGTTGAATATTTTTAGCGAAGTTGAATTTTTTTGATGTTTTATTTTTTAGAAAAAAGCGGCAAAGAGAGAGCTCGCGAAGCTGTCGAAACTATCAAGAAATCTCTTCACCGAAAAGGAACTAAAGCTGCGTTTATTTCTTTTGATGATTTTGACGATGTGGTGGATGAAGAAGCGGTGATCAGCGAAGTCGTTTAGCTGATTCTTTTGTCAATGTTGGGGCATAGGAGAAAATACCTTGTCCTTTAAAAGAAGGAGAACAAGTTGGTGAGTCAAATTTTTGCTTTGTTTTGTTTGTTCTCTCTTTTTTTTATATATATTTGTATTTGAATATCTAACTTTGTTGATCCTTTGGTGTTTTTGTTTTGACTTTGAAGTTGATTATTTTCCCGATGCTTCGACATCCACGAAAGATAAAGTTGTCAATGTTGGTGCTATGAAAGAAGTTTTACAAGAGCGACCTACTCCTCAAGTTCCTGAAGGGATTGCTAAGGCTTCGTCTGAGGTTCATTCTGATACTGTCGAGAACGCCTTGAAATTTTGTCATGAAGAAGGTGTTAATTTAGATGCTTATAAATTTATTGGAATTGGTGTTGACAAACTTCGGATGATGCCGAAGAAGCCGGAGCTTCAATTATCGAAATGTATTGATGATGCATTTTCTGTTCCTGACGCCGAAGCAGAACTGGCGAAGAAGGATCCTCTTGAACAAGCTGATGCTGGACTTTCTTTAATGTATAAGGTAATATTTTGTTGTCTTGGTTTCCTTGAAGATGAAGTATCTTGAGATTTTAACTTTTATAACTGCAAGTGACTTGGTTTATGTTTTTCTCGCTTTTTTTTCTTTTTTTGTAGGGTGTTCTTTTGCGGCGATAAGTTTGCGAAAATCTTTGGAAGACAGTGCAACAGCATCTGCCCTTCGTGAGAAAGCTTTAAAAGAAGAGATTCAGTCTCTTAAACTACAGCTTGCAAAGAAAGAGCAAGAGAGAGGGTCAGCTGTTGATGACTACCATACCATGGAGGGGAAGTACATAAGTGCGATGGCTCGATTGAAGATAAGCGAAAAGAAATTGATGCTTCAAAGGTTGAAATTGCTAGACTTACTAGGGAAAACTTGTATTTTGAGAAGAAGAAGAAGGAAATGGGCGAGTTCTTTCTTAGCAAGTTCAACGGGATGTGGGAACTTTGTAAGAACAGCTATGAGAAGTGGGGTGCGGCCGGAGGGACCCATGTTGGGAGTTGGGTGAATTTGACCCTTTTTTTGGGTTGTGTCGTCGATATGAAGACCTGCATGTGGTCGTTCAGACCTCCGGCGATTCTAGTGTTATGTACGCCACTCGTGCACTATTTCATATGATGCAAGAAGCAGGCGATCCACTTTACAAGACCTTCGCTAGCAATGATTTTAAATTCACTTCCGAAGTAGTGAAACAGATTTCTTCTCGAACTCAACTTCTTTGCAAGAAGTTTTTTGAAGAATATTGGTGCCAATGTGGCAGGGAGCACTGTTTTCAGAAGGTGAAAGAAAAGATGGATAAGGTTAGTTAGTTTGATCTTCGATAGATGTTTGTTTTTTGTTTGTGCTTTTGATTTGGTATTTGTTATTAAAACTTACTAGCTTGAGGAACGTATTGCTCAGGAGGAGGACTTGCTGAAGAAGCAGATGGAGGAAGAGGCGAAGAGTGCCAGAGATGACGATGTTCGTGAACGAGATCTCTAGACTTTAGTTTTAGTTTTTTCTTTTGAGTGTTTGTGAGGAAGTTGAATGTTGAAAACTTGTGTAAGTGTATTAACTTTCTTTTTAATTATGATACATCCTGCGCGCAGGGTTCCTCAAGCGAACTGCGAAGGATGTTGTTGCTTTGTAATGCCACTAATGATTTTGACGGGTAACTTTGTGTTCAAACTCATGAATTTCTAGATTATTGCGAAGATGTTGGTGAGGCGAACCTTGAAACATTTGTTGTGGACAAGTTTGAAAATTTTAAGTCAAAAACCGGTTATAAAATGCCTTGAGTTATTGATTTTAGTGCTTTCGGGGCAGGTATGTTTGTTTCACGTGTCTTATTTTTAGCATGAAACTTTTTTGGGATGTAACGATGTGTTTGTTCTTTATTTTCAGTCATCTTGTTTGAGCACTTCTCCAAGCTTTGTTTCCGAAGTTACCTTGCGGAATGAGGTAGATGAAATAATTGACGAAGTTGTAAAAGATATATTGAGTGAGGCAGCAACTAGTGTTGCTCACGAGGATAACGATTTTTTTCTTTTGATTTTCAAAATTGTTGCAATCTGATGTTTGTGTGCGATTGTTTTAACTTTGTGCTTGAAAGGACTAAAAAAATATTGTTACGAGTTTATATTTTTGTTTTGTACAGTTTGAGGATGAAAGTTGTTGTATGATTATCTTTTTGTTTTGAAGTTGAAATTATCTCCCTAGTGAATTTTGAAACATCGTCTCCTTCCCTTTTTTACGAAGTGTGAACGCAGACTTCGTTTTGAAGTCGAATTTTTCTCCTTGGAGAATTTTTGAAACGTCGTTCCCTTCTTTTTTTTTGCGAAGTGTGAGTGAAGACTTCGTTTTGAAGTTAAAATTTTCTCCTTAGAGAATTTTGAAACGTCGGCCCCTTCCTTTTTGCGAAGTGGGGCGAAGACTTTGTTTTGAAGTCAAAATTTTCTCCTTAGAGAATTTTGAAACGTCGTCCCCTTCCTTTTTGCGAAGTGGGAGCGAAGACATTGTTTTGAAGTCAAAATTTTCTCCTTAGAGAATTTTTGAAACGTCGTCCCCTTCCTTTTTGCGAAGTGGGAGCGAAGACTTCATTTCTAAGTCAAAATTTTCTCCTTATAGAATTTTGAAACGTCGTCCCCTTCCTTTTTGCGAAGTGGGGCGAAGACTTCGTTTCAAAGTCAAAATATTCTCCTTTGAGAATTTTAAAACGTCGTCCCCTTCCTTTTTGCGAAGTGGGGCGAAGACTTCATTTCGAAGTCAAAATTTTCTCCTTTGAGAATTTTGAAACGTCGTCCCCCTTCCTTTTTTGCGAAGTGGGAGCGAAGACTTCATTTCGAAGTCAAAATTTTCTCCTTAGAGAATTTTTGAAACGTCGTCCCCTTCCTTTTGTGAAGTGGGAAAAGACTTGCACCTATTCAAATTTTTCTCCTTAGAGAATTTATATAGGTAGCAATTTTTGTTTTTTTTTTTTGAAAAAATTGCACCTATTTTTAGTTTTAATAGATATGCCGATGTAAGAGCACTTTTGCTCTTTGGCGAAAATAAAAATTGTTGCACCTAGTATGAGCCTTTTTTCGGGAAACTATGTTCTCATTTATATTTGATATGAGAATTTACAATAGAGTCTCGCCTCCTTAAAAAACCACTCACCCCGCGAAGGGCTTCCCTGAATGGAAAAAAAAGAGTGCAGCTCTTTTACAATATGGAATGTAAAAATTGCTGAAATGAAATCTACTTTTTTACATATTTACAAGGTGAAATTTCTTCTAAGGGTAATACTTGCGAAGGTCCTTGATGTTCCAAGTGTGACTCGGCTCTTCTCCCTTTAAATTCTCCAAGTGGTATGAGCACGGCCTATTTGTTCTTGATACCACAAATGATCCTTCCCACTTTTGTTGAAATTTGCCGATTTGTATCTTCATTTCTCTTTCTTTTTAAAATGAAGTCTCCCCGGGCTGAAGCTCTCTCTTCACTATCTTCTTGTTGTACCATTTTCTTGTTTCTTCTTGATACTTGCTTAGATTTTGCAATGCCTGATTTCTTTCTTCTTTGAGCAGATCTTTGCTTGTTCTTTGATCTTCTTCGCTTATCATTTGCACATTCAATCTTGGTCCTTCAAACTGTATTTCTTCTAGGGACATTGCCTCATCTCCATATAATAGCTTGAATGGAGTAAACTTTGTGGATCTTGTTGTAGTTGTGTTATGGCTCCAAACTATTCTTGGTAATTCTTCGACCCATTTGTCTTTTGGTAATCCCACCAGATTTTTTGAAATTCCAATGCAAATGATTCCATTTGCTCTTTCAACCGAACCGTTTGATTGAGGGTATTTTACAGAAGCGAAGCAAAGTTGTATTCCGAGACTTGAACAATATTCTCTGAAGTCTTCGCTATCAAATTGAGTGCCATTGTCCAAAGTTATTTGTCTTGGGACTCCGAATCTGCAAATGATGTTTTGCCATAGAAATTTCTTCATTGTTGTGGATGACATGTTTGTTATAGGCTTCGCCTCAATCCACTTTGTGAAATACTCGACTGCTACAACTGCATATTGATAGTTGCCTTGAGTTGGTGGTAATTTCCCGATGATATCGATTCCCCATCTTGCAAGTGGCCAAGTTGGCTCTATTTGTTGAATTGGGTTAGCTGGAGCATTTGTCTTGTTTGCTGAAATTTGACAGGTTGTGACAAGTTTTGATTATATCTTTGCTATCTTTAAAGCCAAGTAATAATAGAATCCTTGTCCGAAGGCTTTTCCCCTATATGGCTCTTGGGCCTGCATGAGTTCCGCACGTGCCATTGTGGATTTCTTGTAATAGCTCTTTTTCCTTCTTAAACTGCGATGCATTTGAGCAATGGTTCATAAATGCCATGTTTGAAAAGTTGATTGTTGTTGAGCTTGTAATTTCTTGTCTTGTGCTTCATTCTTATTTCATCGACTTCGTTTTCTGGCTCATAGAAACCTTTCAAAAAGGCTATTATGGATGATCTCCAATCTTCGCTTTCTATGATATGGATGTGTCTTGTTTCCTCCATTTTCGCCATGATTGATGATTCTCATTAGAATATGATAGAAAACATCCGGCGGTAATTTCACTTTTGTCTTTGCTTTGCCTTTGCAATTTCATCGGCTTCTTCATTATTTGTTCTTGAGATGCTTCTTCTTGTGAAACCTTCGAAGTGTTTTTCTTGATCTCTTATGTGTTGCAAATATTTTGCTAGCTTTGGATCTTTTGCTATGTAGCTTTTTTCCACATGTCCTGCTACAACTTGAGAATCTATTTTGATCAAGATTTTCTGGACTCCCATTGCTCTTGCCTTGCGAAGCCCCAGCGATCTTGCTTCATATTCTACGATGTTGTTTGTACATCGAAATTCCAATCTTGCAAAGATATTTCATCTTTATCCCCGAGGGCGAAGTTATTATTGCGGCTACTCCAGCTCGGAGGAGCCCCGTGCCCCATCACAATTGATTGTCCATTCTTGGCAAGTGAGAGTCCATTCTTGAGTTTCTTTTGATCTTACGGATTTGTTGTCGAGTCCAATGCGTGATAAAATCTGCTAGAACTTGTGACTTGATTGCGCTTCTTTTTCAAATTCAATGAAGTCTTGGGAAATTTCTGCCCATTTTTGAACCCTTCCCCGATGATTTACAACTTTGCAATACATCTTTGAGTGGGTGACTTGTTAGTATTCTCACTTTGTGTGCTTGAAAGTAGTGCTTCAACTTTCTTGTTGCCATGAGGACTTTTGCATAAGCTATCTTTTCTATTTCTCGAATAGGTCACCTTTGATCCTGATAAGGCTTCGAAAACATAGTAAACTGGCTCTTGTTTCTTTGTATGTTCCTTTTCTTTTTCTTGAACTAGAACCGCACTTACAAATTGTTTTAGATCTTTGAGATGTATAATAGCAATTCTTGATCAGGATCTGGAGTTGTCAAAGTTGTTGGATTTGAAAGATACTTTTTTATCTCCTCAAATGCATCTTGTTGTTCTTGTCCCCAGGCAAAATTTTTGTTTGAGCCCTTTAGTGCTTGGAAGATTGGGAAACTTTTTTCTGTAGATTTCAAAATGAATCTGTTCGGTGAAGCCAACGTTCCTAAGCAATTTTTGGATGTCTTTGATGTTCTTTGGAACTTGTGTTTCCATGACCGCCTTTATCTTCTCTGGATTTGGATCAATGCCCTTTGCTGAAACTATGCACCCTAGAATTTTCCCTTTTTTGTACTCCGAAGGTGCATTTCTCAGGATTGAGTTTCAAATTAGCTTTCCGAAGGTTTGAGAAAGTTTGTTGCAAGTCTTGAATATGGTCTTCTCTTTTCTTGCTTTTTATGATGATGTCATCCACATAAGCTAATAAGTTGTTGCCAATTTGATCCTTCAAAGCAACCAAGTCATTCTCGATGAAACTTGATCCGGCATTGTGAAGCCCCTCTCGCCATTCTTTGGAAACAATAAGTTCCAAATGGAGTAATGAAGCTTGTTTTTCTTTTGTCTTCTTTTTTTTCATGTAGATTTGATGATATCTAGAAAAGCAATCCAGGGAAACTTAGCATTTCACTTCCTGCGGCTTGATCAACTAGGGTATCGATCCTTGGAAGAGGGAAGTTGTCTTTGGGACAAGCTTTGTTTAAATCGTGAAGTCTATGCACATTCTCCATTTCATATTCTTTTTCCTCACCATGACTATATTTGCTAGCCAAGTTGTGAATTGGACTTCTCTTATTACTTTTGCGTCTAACAATCTTTGCACTTCTGTTTTTGCTGCAATTGTTCTGTCTTCGGATAATTTTCTTAGCCTCTGTTTCTTTGGCTTGATGTTTGGATCAACATTTAACCTGTGTTCTATGATATCTCTGCTTACGCCTTCTAAGTCTTTTTTCTTCGACCAAGCGAAGACATCTTGATTGCTTCTTAGAAAATTCATGAGTTTGTTTTCTTCTTCTTCGGTTAAATCTTTTGCCAATGGTGACTTCTCTATCGTTTATCATTGGGTCCAAATGGGTATGCTTTTTGTTTCTTTCTTCGTACAAGTTCTGACTTTCTTTTGGGGCTTCGCGTTTTCTGTTTCGTCTTCTTCTTCTCCATCTTGTTTGATTGTGTGAATGTTATTTTGAGCCGGAGTTGAATCTTTTTCAATGTTTCTAGCTTCGGTTTGGTCTCCGTGTATTGTGATTGGACCATTGATTGCTGGAATCTTCATACAGAGATATGAGTAATTGATTACTGCTTCAAAGGCATTCAAACTTCCTCTTCCGAAGATTGCATTGTATTGGGCTACATGCATTTCTACCACATCGAAGGTGATTTGTTCTATTCTTGCATTGTTTGGAGTTCGAATGACACCGGCAACATGATTCTTCCAATTGAATTTATCCTTTTCCACCGAAGCCAACTAGTGGGTGTTCTCGCTCTTCCCAAATTTTTCCCCTCGATGTGCATTGCATCGAAAGTTGACGAGAACAAAATATGCGCGGAGCTGCCTCCGTCTATCGAATTTTTGAAACATCCCATCCTTCGATGTTGGCTTCGATTACCATTGCATCCATGTGTGGATAGTCTTTAAGCTTCATGTCTTGTTCTGTGAATATGATGGGTTGGTGTGACCACCTTGTCTTTTTGAATGGACCCTCCATTGATATTGAGTTGACTCTTCGGAAATAATTTCTTCTTTCATTGTTATTTGCATGCTCTATGCTGTTTCCCCCACATATTGTCATTATTCTGCCTCTGCTTGGCATTATTGTGTTTGCTGTTGAAATTGCTGGGGAATTGTTGTTTTGATTGCCTATGACATTGTTTGCTACCGAAGCCTCTGGTTGTGATATTTGCATTTGTCCCCATTGAGGTGGAGCCATTGCCAGTGGTTGACAGTTGTAAATTGGAGGTGGTCCTGGCAGCATTTGTTGATTGAAGTTTGGATTATAATATCCTTGGTTCTAGGATGAGCTTGCTTGTGCTAGGTGATTGATTGATCTCTGATTTTCCATCAACTTGTTTTCTTGTTGGACTTGTTCAATACTTTTCTTGACCATTGGGCACATCTTCGATGTGTGACCCGATTTCTTTGCCATGTACGATGCAATACATTTCTTCGGCTTTAAAATTCTTCTTTCTCCGAATCTTGATTGATTGAATCCCCCTCTCGATTGTTGTTATAATTTTTGTTCTGAAATTGACTTCAGCGATTGTTTTGTCTTTGGAATGTTTTCTCCACTTTGTTCGTTGTTTATTTGGTTGATGCGAAGTGGGGGCTGATATTGATAATGTCTTCGCTCGAAGTTCTGAGATTTGAACTGATTGTTTGGCTTCGCTTGATTTCTTTGGCCGTTTTCTTCATCAATTCTTTTTCTATAGTCTTCATCCGATCTTGCGTACTTTTGAAATTCTTCGTAAAGTTGTGCAACCGTTGAGGGTCTTTCTCTTCTTAGATGCGAAGACAATTGTCCAGCTCGAGGCCTCGATAGCTTATATAATGACGACTTCATCCGGAACATTTGGGATTTTAGTCTTCATTTGGATGAATCTTTTGTAATATTGGATTATTGGCTCTTTTTGGTACTTGCTTGATGTCAAACAAATCGGCGCTTGTTAGCCCTATGTGTTGGAATCCTTGAAAGTCAACTAGTAAAGTTGTTCTCAATTGTTTCAAAGTTTTCATTGATCTTGGCTTGATCGAAGAATACCACTTTTGGGCTGATCCTTTCATTGCCATTATGAGGGCTTTTGCTAGAGTTGTATCATCACCTCCTCCGGATTCCACTTTGTGGCTTCAAGCTCATGAGGAATTGTCTTGGGTCTAATAATCCTTCATATGTTGGGATAATGTTGAACTTGAAGCCTTTTAGCCATTTTGCCATTTGTAAATCTATTGATAGTGGAGATTCGGATCTATTGTGTTTGCAAGCTTGTCTTTATCTTGATTGCTTTTATTTGTTGAACTTGGTTCGTCTGCGGGATCGTGACTTTGTTTTCTTGATTGTCAAGTTCTTCGTTCAATCTTCTAATTTTGGCTTCAGCTTCTTCTATTCTTTGTTTCGTTTTCTCTCACGGTTTTGAGTCCGCAAGCTTCGAGTTCTTTTTCTTTCTTGTTCAATTCTTCTTCCGACTTTTGAGTCTTCGCAATTCTTCGCTTTCATTGTTTTCTTGGGGAAGTTCTTCTCTTGTTAAGATGTCTTCGCTTGTTTGAGGTACTCCGTCTTCCATAGATCCTTCTTCGTCGACGATTCTTTGTCTTGCTCTTGGGTCTCGCCATGGGCCTAGATGGTCGTGGGATTAACCGAGACACACACCGAACGGTGGGCGCCAAGATGTTGGGTGAAATAACAGCTCAACACTTTATTGATGGAAAATGGTTTACAAAATGGCCATTTTACATGCCCTTTACGTAGAATGTCGGGGGTATTTATAGGGGGACCTTGACTTGAAGTTTAGAGTAATACAAAAGTTTACATTCGAAACAATCTAAGACTTGTCAATCTAGCGAAGCTATCTTCATCATCTTCGCCGTAAATATTGGGTTCTGTGTTTCTTGAATCTTGGCGAAGCCGACGCTATCATCTTCGCCCAATACCTTCTGGTCTTATTTCTTCGTTTTTAGTTTCTTGTTACGAAGCTCTTTTAGCGAAAGCCTACGTCCGTGAAGTTGTCTCCGCCATCTTCGCGGGTTTCGTTTGTAGAATCTTGACCTGGTTTGGTGAAACTCTTACTTTACGCGAAGTCAACTTCGCCATCTTCTTTGTCCTCCGATGGTTCCATTTGATACTTTCCTGCAACTTCAAAGTTTCGGGATGAAAGTTTTTTGAGAATCAAAGTTAGATCCCAACAGGCTTTGACTGGAAGGCAATAATTAAAGGTCCGTCTAGATCATGCTTGTCCTCCTAGGAAATAATTGAAGACGATAATTTTATAGTTTATAATATTTTCGTTTAAAGCCATCTTGATAGCTAAATATTCAATTTAATGTACAGGTCTACAATAGACACCTGAATGTCATATCAATATAGGTGGTAAGCACTTTTCCGCCGGTTCAATAAGTGGTAAGCACTTTCCACAGCCTCAATCGGTGGTATTACTATAGTTTATTTGAACAAATATTTTTTTCAAAAAGACTAATTTAAAAAATATAAAAAAACTTTGGTTTTTCTTTGATTCTTTCAACCTCGGGAACAAGCCCGGTGGCCATTGTCGGGTCCTCGTTTCTCTAGGGTCTAGAGCGGGAATTAAAGTCAAGACCCCTCAATATAAACATATCATAACATTAATACTCCATTTGGGTATATATGAAATGTTACCAATAAATTTTTGAAATATTATTCCAAAGCACAATGCTCCCTCCATCCCAAAATAAATAACTTTATTGAAATTTTCAAACAAAATAAAGATTGTGGTAACAGATGCATATATCGTTGACTCCTTTCCTTTTTTGTACTCCCTCTGTCCCTAAAAGAATCAATTTCTACGTTAAAAATTTGTCTCCAAAAGAATCAATTTCTAGAGATGAGTGGTCCACCGATCCACATTAATATCTCTCGTAGTCTTGGTTGCATTTAACAAAACACCTCTCTCCTACGCTGTTATTGGATACTCGAAACAACACTACTTAATTAGACTTCTTGGTAACGGGGAGTAATTAAGATTCAACAGTTTAATGAGGGGTAGCATGGTCTTTTATCATCTTTGCAAATCTATCCTAAAGTTGCTAGAAATTCATTCTTATCTCCTGTATTTATTGGTCATTATCATTTGCATGCATGCACCTGTGATTAGCTTCCTCAATAATGTCTCACTTTTTTTGTAGAATGTTATTTTTTTTGGATAAATTTAAAACTCATAAAGTATAGAACTGCAACCGATATTTTGGTGGGTGAACCATCTAACTTTAACAAATGAACAATCAAAATGGTTCAATTTTGGAGCCTAGAGCCATCTGAAAACCTCTCACAACTGTCTCGAGAGATCAAAATTGAACGGTTTTGATAATTGAAGTGCCAAAGTTAGACAAGGCAAGAGTTGTGGCGCCAAAAATGGATATAATAAATTACAAAAATTTATATATTTAGATTTACTTATTGATAATATTTATGTGCAATGAAATATTTATCTACACTTTTATTGGATTTTTATATATTAGGTTATGAAATATTTATGCGGAATACTCTCTAAAATGACAAAGAACAAGCATGAGAATCAAAGGTAATATAACAAAATAACAAGCTACAAATTTGATCTTATATTGCTGGCTCAAACAAAAAGCTGGCAAAGTGATATTATAGTGATATTATTATGGCGATGCTAGGTCATGCCACGACCTAGCATTAGAATATCATTGTCGGTTCTTATCTTTAACCGGCAAAGTTATTGTATCACTGGCGGTGCATGGTTTGAGCCACCTAGGATATTATCCTAGTTCATACTATTGAACTTTTTTTATTAATGATAATTTTAAAATTATAATGGATCATATTATGATCAATGATAATTAAAAACTTTTACTAATGATAGTTGGGGGTCAAAATAGACTTAATCCTACTATATAAATGGGCTGATCCCTTGCTTAGGTGGGCCTTATAGGATGTCCATTTTTGCATGTGACGCCTAAGATGCCCCCTCTAAGAATTTATTTGCGAGATATGGGTGTTTCTTTGGTTTCTTGGTAAATACACCATCTGAATATTTTTTTGTTGACATGGTGAATTTTTTATTATGGTAGGATCGAGATCACTGGATGAACACCAATTATTGGGACAAGGATACTAAAGCGGACGAAGACGGAAAGAAATGCCCGATCATGCTCAACACACGACAAAACTGGAAATTTGAGGTGAAAAGGACAGGAGATTTGGCTATATATGCCATGTGAGCAGCTTGATAAATCGGTGCATATAGAGAGATTCTAAGAGAAAATAAAGGGGTAGGTACTGCCCGTCATCAAGTCATCTCCCCATTGGATGTTGGCGAGGAAAATGGCCTCCGCTGCGGAGGTCGCCGACAAAAAATGGTGGTGTCACTATATGTTCACATGGATGCAGTCCCACTTTGTTTGACATCGAGCTCCCCAAAATTCGAGAAAATGATGACACGTTATCGCTTGCAAAAGCGGTACCATTCCTGGCTTTTCGTGATTCCTGGGTATACTTTGAAGCACACCGCCCTTGGTCCTTGGAGGCACTGCGAAATGGGAAACTCCCAGAATTCTTGCCTCTAGGCCCGCCAGCAGGAGCACCTCCATGGCGATCACCACGCTCGTCGTCCAACGGGTACAGCATAGACATCGATGCACGCACATGTGCATTTTTATAAGGAAAGAGGAGGGGCAACTAATTAAAGTCCGTATTGGTTAATACTAATAAAACATACCCGCTCAGTCTCCAAATAAGTAAATTTCTAGTATTCAAAAATTTTCCAACAATAAATGTACCCTTTTAGAACTAGTACCTTTTGCAAGTTTGTCTTTTGCCAATGTGCAATTATTACATGTTGCCTTACCTTTTTATAGGTAGGGGTATATATGTAATTTTATAATGGTATTATTTGTCTCTCAATTTTAAAAGTACACTTATTTTGCGATGAAGGGAGTATATAAAACAGATCCAAACTACAAGAAAGAAGCCAAAGAAAGGATAGGACAACAAAGGCAAAGTTCAATGCAAGAGGCAAAAAAGAAGACAAGGAAATAAAAGCTGGTAACAAAAGACTCTTTATCCACACGACTAAAAGGCAGTATGTAGCAAACAGAGAAATTTCCTTGATGAACCCATACTTGCACCTTGGTGAGTCTGGCTGGATTGCTTTGAAGATGAACACAGCGGAATAAAAATATCCATGAAGAATGGCAGCCAAGCTAAACTGCCTTTTGAGATTTCAAATACTTGAAAATGAAAGCGATCCTCAGTTAAGTGGAAGTTTACAATGTTCAAGCAGCTACTAGCCAAAGAACAACGGAAGAAGAGATGATGCAGTGTTTCTTCCGTGACGTTTATACAGAGCACACAGTCAAAACTGGTGTGGCGTTCCCATTGGGCACCAACCTTTGTGAAGTGGATCGGTTGTTCCATCTTTTGGTCGTCTTTTACTTTGGTATTAGTTTTGTACCATTCAGCTTAGGGAGTCTTCAACAGCACCATGTAAACCGCCAGCTGACCTGTAAGAATGAAATAATAAAAACTTTGCTAGCTGTACAGCTGAAGGACCGAAACGGCGACCAGAGGGGGGGGTGAATGGGAGCCTCGATTTTCCTTTTCAAATTTGAGTCATCGGCTCAACCCCCAACCTCAAAAACAAACTCAAACGGGAGTCGAGTAACACACGTGCTAACTGGTAGCAAGGTGTCACGAGCAAAGAGAGGACCGAGATGTCCACGACCCAAATGGTTGGGTGGATGTTCCCTAGGAACACAGCGAGACACCTCAAACGATCACACAAGACCAAGGAGCGCAAAGATCGAACCGAAGGAGAGAAAAAGGAGACACCCGACTTCTATAGAGAGAAGAAGCGAGTTTCCAAATCTAAAATACCAACGCCAACTCGTGACGAGAGTACGTAGATAAATTTCTCAGATCGGTAGAGACACAACAACGTAGAAAGCGTTGGATTTGCATGACACTCGAAGGTGCACAGCCTACCAAGAATTTGTTCTTTCCAACACCGAGAAAATTGCAGGCAGGTTGATACACACGCACGCACCGCTAACAAACACCCGAAGCCACTGCTGCCTGTAGCCTTGAGGAACACAGACCAGAGCTGGTTACTCTGCCCCTAGATCGATCTGATCTGAAAACAAGAGCAGGAGTTGTACTGCTTGCGTGGAGCAAAAATCAGACACGGGAACAGAGAGGATGAACCAAACTCACCAACGCAATAGCCATCTCAAGCAAGACGAATTAAATGCTCATGATTAGCTAATGATTACTTGAGCTAGTTTACGTGAGCCAGATCAAAGCTTGGACCACTAAAAAACAGAAACTTCCTCCTGCACGTGCTTGGCGACGAACTGCGCTGAAACAAAAATATGAACAGCAGCCTGACAAACAAAAATCTCCAAACGCTGGAGCAGATGAGGCTCAAGTATCGAGGGACAAGAACAGCTGTAGGAAAATCGATTTTGCTTTAACTCTGAAAACACAGCTAAATGACTGGAAATCAAGATCTATCCGCACCCTGGTACTGCGAGCAGAAAAAGCCTCGTCCTTGGGCAGAGCAAGAACGGACCAGGGCAAGAACTGAAATCGAAGACCCTGCACAGCCTGGGCATGAGCGAGTGTCCAATCGACACTGGAAGCACGCAGCTCCTGATGCACTCTGCCAAATCGCCACTTGAGCGAGCAGCCTACCGCCTGAACCAAAAACGCACGGCGACGAACAGAAAAGAGCGGCTCTCAAAAATCCAATGAAAACCAGAGCAAAGCTGCATGATTTGTTCTCAAATTTCGCACAGATAAGCTTGAGCTGGCTACGAACAAATCCCCAAAAGATCAATACCAGAGACCGTCTCTAACTCGAGAAAACTCAGATCACAGCCACGACGAAAATAAATAAAAACTCACTTCATAGAGCAACGAAAAATCACAGATCAAATAGATGAATCCCGGAGGAGACAAGCGAGGCTTTGGGGCTGCTCTTCCCACTCGAAAATCACAGGTTCACAAGCACGAATTGTTTGATTCGTGGACCTCTCCCTCACACAAACCCTAGAACAAAATGAAAATAAGAGAGGCAAGAGGGATGAAGGGGTAAGCCTCCACTAAATAGTCCAATATTCCCTCTCGCCTAAACTACCCCTAAGATACATGAGTCGATCTTTTAACCCTAGGGCTATTTTGGTCGACTCTGGGTAATTATCATTTCGACGACCGCCGCGCCTCCTCATCTGCAGCCTTGCTCCGCGCAATCTCCCGATGCCGCCACGCCGCCGTCCTTCCGTCCACGGAACGCCCGGGTTTTGAGGCCCAAACCCGTGAAACCCGCCGATGGTTTTGAGGCCCAAACCACCAAACCGCACCCGTGGTTTTGAGGCCCAAACCACGAAACCCGCACCCGATGGTTTTGAGGACAAACCACCAAACCTCCTCGACACGTGTCATCGCCGTCTTGACCGCCTCGAAGTCGCCAAGTCATCCGAGCTCCCCGCTCTGCCGCGCGCTCGCCGTCTTGACCCGATCGACACGGTCCCCGCCACGTCCTCTTGCATTCGTCGATGTCCCGGATGTCGCCCACCATGGCTAGCCACCCGGCGATCCGGTCCCTCGGTCCAAGCCTCACGTCCGTCCTTCACCTCCGCGGTCCGTCGGCACGGCACGCGTCCTCCTTGGCCCCCTTCACCTCGCCGTCGGCTACCATCTCCGAGCTCCACACCTGTACAACACGAACCAAGAGATACGTCTTCGACACACTCCACGTGTGCCGCTGAACATAGCCGAAGCATAAAGAATAAAAGAAAATAGACTTAAAATGTTGGATTTGTTGACAATCACTCAATCACAAAACTAAACACATGTGACCTAAATCAACCATGTGTTCGCAATCTCCCCCTGATGAGTGCATTGTCAACATTCAACACAAAGACGTAAGAAGGTAGAAGATAGCACATCCAGTGAAGAAAAGCTAAGACAAAATCAATTTGGATAGCAAACATGGAGCTAAAACTTGGTTCCCAAAGACATGGGCAAAAAGGCTCGACACAACCAAGTTAAACAAACAGCTAGTCCTCAAGAAGAGGTAGAACGGGCTCAACACCACTAGCATAGCTCCAAACCAATTACTTTCACACACAAACAAATTTGGACCCTCAAGACAGAGGCAAAAGGCTCAACACATCTAGCTCAAAGTGCTACTCCCCTAGACAAATGCGATCCACTGTCTTTGTATCTTTCTCCCCCTTGTTGGCAAATGCACTAATCAAGCTATGAAATGCATGAAAATGCAATAAAGGAGCTTCAAGTTTATAGCAATCCAAATGAGAGGATGCTCTAAAAAGTGTCATGGCAACAAGGTCAAGTGCTTAACACGGTGCTCAAACCGATCAAGAGATATGAAATGATGACTTGAAAGCATTTAGAAAAGGTGTTCACCACAAAGAATAGCACATAGCACAAGTAAGCTGGAAATCTACCAAGTGCTACACATGTATATCAAGTGAACTACCCCAAGCACAGTTTATACATCATGCAAAAACAGAGCCAACACTTGTCAAAAACTTCAAGTTATCGGAGTTGCAGCGGTTGCAAGCATTGGACAAAGCATGTTGCGAGTGGTTATCCACAACCGTCAGCCTTACTAATCAACCATGTCAAGCCTATGCATGTGAGCAATCGAAGCTTAAGACAATGGTGCGGGTCAAACACTACCAAGCTCGAGGTTCAACTCAAGTGCAATGAGTAGCAGTCCCAAGACTTGGATGTGGGACGGTATGGACCCATCTCGATCTTTTCCATACACTTAGCTTAGATTTCGGATTTTAGCAGATAAAAGCATGTGGTCATCTAAGCAAGTGTATAACTCAGTGAATGAGACATAGTCACCTAGCATACATGATAAGCACGAAGGATCTCAACAACTTAAACATGCTAGGAACTATCTCAATGGTGAACATTTTGCAAGATTCATCGTTGTTAAGCAAGTTCATATGAAAAACAACTTTGCTCATAACATATATCAATTAAGTAGAAAGAGCACAAGCTGTAAGCACCAACATGTAATTGTTACACTAAACAGAGCATAGTCTCATTGTGATCAATATAAACAAGAAGCTCAAAGTGCAATAGTGTACATGATGGATGCAATATGATACAATATGATGCACAAAGCAAAAGCAAACCTAAAACTACAACTGTACATTAGCTACAAAACTACCCCTCAAAAGGATAGCAAACTCCCAACTCCCCCTCAACCAAAGATACCTAGCAGAAGAAAACTAGGAAACAAAAGGGCACAAAGGCTAGCATGGCATATAATACACAAGATAACACAAAGCTATCATGAATAAGATGGCTAGCCTACCATGGTATATACATAAGCAAGACATAGAACCAAAAAGCGTGCCAAAAAAATATACAAGTGAGCAAATGAACATCTCATACCACAAGTAGGGAAACATGAATGTACAAGGCATGAGTGTATATGATAGCTCACGTTATTGTGTGTAGGTGTCACAATAAGGCACATGCCTCTTGGAGGCCATCAAAGTGGTGTAGACAACCATCAAGTCTTGATCACACCACGACAAGGAATCAAGTTCCACCAAGCACGCGTTCTCCACCCCATGTCCTCATACCTACACATGAGAGGACAAAGAAAACCAAGTCTTGGATCCCAAAAGGGTTAACAAGCATAAACTTGGGAACCCAAGACTTAGTCACCTACATCACTTTGGAAAAACATGGGATGAGCAAATGGCACGACAATCAAGTTAGTAAACTTGGAAGAATACCGGTGTTGACCATCTTGCCCAAGATAAGCATTAGGCAAAACAAACATCCCATGACCCTTCTTCCCAAAGCGCTCACTACACACAACAAAGTGTGGTGCACTCCTCCTGTCAAACTCAAAGCTCCCAAAGCGAGGAACACCTTCCACTCGCGGAGCATGACCACCACGGGGTCTCACAAACTGTGGCCTTGCCCTCTGAGGCCTCCTACCTCCTGGCCTAGCAAACTGCCTCTGAACTGACTGCACACCCCTCTCATACATGCCAAGTGGTGGGTGATACAAGTCACAGTTCTCGAACTCAACTCGACGCCTAGCATCCCTCTTCCTCCTAAAGCAAAACTCAAACAAGTGACCATCTCTCTGACAGTACTCACAGTGATACCTCACCTCTCTCTTGGGTGGTTGTTGGTTCACTCTCTTGGGTGGATGGTTCACTCTTGTTGTGGCCTTAGCTCTAGGAAGGGTTTCCTCAGGGATCTTGGGCAAAGTGTCAAGTGGGTTCCTGAGGTGGTTTGGTTTAGGAAGCCACACTTGTTTGGGAGGTGGAGTCTTTGGGGTCTCTTGGAGATTGCCATTTTGCACAATGAGCTTGGTAGGCTCAGGTGGGGTGATCTTGGTCAACTTAGGAGTGTTTGTGGGTTTCTCACTCAAGCTCAAACCACTACCTTGACCAACCTTGCCATAGATTACTTCACCCTTACCACCTATTGCAAAGCCTAATCCCGTTGTGTCGGTCCCCCTCTTGAACCCGACTCATCATCATGCCAAGTCTGCGGCTCTCCACAAGACACCCAACTCAAGGCAGGCGAAGATACTTGATCTCCTCTTCGACTCTCCCCTTGTCATGCCTACAAGACATGAGCTCCAACTCCAAAGCTTCACACTTAGCACATCCCGGCACGGTGCTATCTGAGTTGGCCTTCTCAAGCACGGCAAGCTTGGCGGCCTTCTCTCTGCCAACTCGGATCGCAAAGTCCGGACAAAACTTGCTTGCACTCACTCAACAAAGACAAAGCCTAGACTTCAGATCAACATGCTCATCTAGCAAAGCCGAATACTTGGACTGCAAAGACATGATGCTAGACATATGCACAAAGACAAGCATCACACTCCGTCTCATCGAGAGACATCGACAGGCTTCCTAAGCAACTCTATCTCCGTCACGACCATCTCCCACTTCTCCTTGTACTCCTTTCTCTCCCTAGCGACACGCTTAAGCAACTTCTCTTGACACACAAGCGCATCGCCCAAAGATTCAACCTCATCAGAGAGAGATTCGATCGTAGGAGGTACCTCGGAGGAAGAAGAATCGTTGCCGTGTGGCTTGGCGTTTGTCGGTCACCGCTCCATCGAGGGCCATGGTGCGAAGCCCCGGGCTTGGAGTCGGTGAAGAAGCAAAGTCTATTCAGCTTGTCCTCAACCTTGCGCCGGACTCCTCATTGCTTGAGGAAGATTGCCCGTCAGAAGAGTCGTTGTCGAGGTCGCCTGAGGGAGGCAAGGAAGGCGTGCTTGTGCTCCTTGGCACGCTTGAGGTACTTCTTCTTGATCGCCTCCTTATCGAATCCCTTCTTGGACTTGTACTTGCCGGAGGTGTGCTCGCGCCTGTCCTTGCGCTTGTCGGAGTCGTACTTGTTGGAGTAGTACTTCTCGCCGGAGTACTTGTCCTTGTTCTTCTTGGGACATGCGGCGACGAAGTGGTCCGGATCTCCGCACTCGAAGCATCCGCCCTTGGATGGGCCGCCACGCCGACGGTTCAAGCGGTTGTTGTGGAACCGCGAGAATCGGCTGATGACTAGCGCAAGCTCATCATCCCCAAGGCTCTCCATCTGCTCCTCTGTCACAGACACCAAGGAAGACAAGGCGAAAGAAATCTGTGATGGGTTAGCAGAAGAACTGGAACCGCCCTTACCAGAGATGAGTGCAACGTTCGGCGCAGAAGGGTTCTTGAGCTTTGCACGGATCTGGGCCTCGATCTCGGAAGACTTGAGCTTGTTTGTAGAGCTCGTCGGGTGTGAGGGTGTCGTAGTTGGCGAACTCCATGATCGTGGACACCTTCACATCCCACACCTTCCGATCCGGGCGTACAAGAGCCGCATCGCCTTCTCGTGCTCGTCAAAGCGTCTCCGACGGCTTGTTCGCCCCGGCTTGTTGCGGATCGTGCGAAACCTAGCAAAGAGAGAATCGATGGACTCGCCATCAAGTTGGATTAGGTTGTTGTACTCTCTCTTGTAGGTCTCATATAGGCGGGCCTTGACTTGTGGGGTTCCCTCGTGGTAGCTCTCTAGTGTCTTCCACACCTCACGAGCGGTCTCACAAGTGGCAACTCTCTCAAACTCGGTGTCTTTGAGGCTAGAGAACAAGGCGCTCCTCGCTCGGTTGTTGGCATTGTGTTGGGCTATTTGTTCCTCACCCACTCGAGCGGCTAGCACTTGGTAGTTCTCATTCTCGACAATCTCCCACACTCTCAATCCATCCCCATAAGATGTGCTTGCATCTTAATCTTCCAATAGGGATAGTTGGTGCCATCGAACTCCGGAGGCTTGCCACCATAGTGACCAAACCTCTCCATGTCGCCTTACAGCGGATCACGGACCGATTAAGGTGGATATGATCCTTAACCTGCTCCGATACCAATTGAAGGACCGAAACGCGGCGACGGAGGGGGTGAATGGGAGCCTCGATTTTCCTTTTCAAATTTGAGTCATCGGCTCAACCCCCAACCTCAAAAACAAACTCAAACGGGAGTCGAGTAACACACGTGCTAACTGGTAGCAAGGTGTCACGAGCAAAGAGAGGACCGAGATGTCCACGACCCAAATGGTTGGGTGGATGTTCCCTAGGAACACAGCGAGACACCTCAAACGATCACACAAGACCAAGGAGCGCAAAGATCGAACCGAAGGAGAGAAAAAAAGGAGACACCCGACTTCTATAGAGAGAAGAAGCGAGTTTCCAAATCTAAAATACCAACGCCAACTCGTGGCGAGAGAGTACGTAGATAAATTTCTCGGATCGGTAGAGACACAACAACGTAGAAAGCGTTGGATTTGCATGACACTTTCGAAGGTGCACAGCCTACCAAGAATTTGTTCTTTCCAACACCGAGAGAAATTGCGAGGCAGGTTGATACACACGCACTGCTAACAAACACCCGAAGCCACCGCTGCCTGTAGCCTTGAGGAACACAGACCAGAGCTGGTTACTCTGCCCCTAGATCGATCTGATCTGAAAACAAGAGCAGGAGTTGTACTGCTTGCGTGGAGCAAAAATCAGACACGGGAACAGAGAGGATGAACCAAACTCACCAACGCAATAGCCATCTCAAGCAAGACGAATTAAATGCTCATGATTAGCTAATGATTACTTGAGCTAGTTTACGTGAGCCAGATCAAAGCTTGGACCACTAAAAACAGAAACTTCCTCCTGCACTTGCTTGGCGACGAACTGCGCTGAAACAAAAATATGAACAGCAGCCTGACAAACAAAAATCTCCAAACGCTGGAGCAGATGAGGCTCAAGTATCGAGGGACAAGAACAGCTGTAGGAAAATCGATTTTGCTTTAACTCTGAAAACACAGCTAAATGACTGGAAATCAAGATCTATCCGCACCCTGGTACTGCGAGCAGAAAAAGCCTCGTCCTTGGGCAGAGCAAGAACGGACCAGGGCAAGAACTGAAATCGAAGACCCTGCACAGCCTGGGCATGAGCGAGTGTCCAATCGACACTGGAAGCACGCAGCTCCTGATGCACTCTGCCAAATCGCCACTTGAGCGAGCAGCCTACCGCCTGAACCAAAAACGCACGGCGACGAACAGAAAAGAGCGGCTCTCAAAAATCCAATGAAAACCAGAGCAAAGCTGCATGATTTGTTCTCAAATTTCGCACAAATAAGCTTGAGCTGGCTACGAACAAATCCCCAAAAGATCAATACCAGAGACCGTCTCTAACTCGAGAAAACTCAGATCACAGCCACGACGAAAATAAATAAAAACTCACTTCATAGAGCAACGAAAATCACAGATCAAATAGATGAATCCCGGAGGAGACAAGCAGGCTTTGGGGCTGCTCTTCCCACTCGAAAATCACAGGTTCACAAGCACGAATTGTTTGATTCGTGGACCTCTCCCTCACACAAACCCTAGAACAAAATGAAAATAAGAGAGGCAAGAGGGGATGAAGGGGTAAGCCTCCACTAAATAGTCCAATATTCCCTCTGCCTAAACTACCCCTAAGATACATGAGTCGATCTTTTAACCCTAGGGCTATTTTGGTCGACTCGGGTAATTATCATTTCGACGACCGCCCCGCCTCCTCATCATGCAGCCTTGCTCCGCGCAATCTCCCGGATGCCGCCACGCGCCGTCCCTTCCGTCCACCGGAACGCCCGGGTTTGAGGCCCAAACCCGTGAAACCCGCCCGATGGTTTTGAGGCCCAAACCACCAAACCCGCACCCGTGGTTTTGAGGCCCAAACCACGAAACCCGCACCGATGGTTTTGAGGACAAACCACCAAACCTTCGACACGTGTCATCGCCGTCTTGACCGCCCGAGTCGCCAAGTCATCCGAGCTCCCCGCTCTGCCTTGCACGCCGCCGCCGTCTTGACCCGATCGACACGGTCCCGCCACGTCCTCTTGCATTCGTCGATGTCCCCGGATGTCGACCACCATGGCTAGCCACCCGGCGATCCGGTCCCTCGGTCCAAGCCTCACGTCCGTCCTTCACCTCCGCGGTCCGTCGGCACGGCACGTCCTCCTTGGCCCCTTCACCTCGCCGTCGGCTACCATCTCCGAGCTCCACACCTGTACAACCACGAACCAAGAGATACGTCTTCGACACACTCCACGTGTGCCGGTGAACATAGCCGAAGCATAAAGAATAAAAGAAAATAGACTTAAAATGTTGATTTGTTGACAATCACTCAATCACAAAACTAAACACATGTGACCTAAATGAACCATGTGTTCGCGCAACAATAATGAATGTGGGTCCGAAAGGCGAGAGACTAACATTTCGAGGGGCAAACGTGCGAGCTCAAAGAACCTGTTCATCGCTAGAGACGAGCTTTGTACTTCACTACTTCTCTCTTATCCACGTCGGAGAATAGCTAGCTCGGAGCTGCTCCTTGATAATACTCTTAGAGCAGGTATAATAATTGACTTATAGCTAAGCAAATACTGATGTGGAAGAGTGAAAGAAGGAGAGAAAGGAGAGCTTAGCTCTCATGCAAGCAACAAGCTGACCACGGATGCATATGTAGTGGTGGATCAAGCTGAGCATGGAAGCAACAAGTGAATATGAGGAGAATTAGGATAGAAAATGTGGGACATGGGTAAAACTAACAATAATAATGTTTCTTATAGATAAATAAAAAAATCACTATTATAGAACTTGGCTCTTGCAACTTGATTAATAGCCAAGCACTTGGCTCTATTAGAACAGTCTCAATGGGGGTTTCATGGGGATTTCATGCACAATTAATAGGGTGCCACATCACCTTTTGGCATGAAATCGAGGAGAGAGAATGGATTCGTTTCATGGCCACGAATCGTATCCGCATCTTGTTTCCAAAACATCGGAAACGTCGTGAAACCTGCACCGAGGCCATTCCTTGGTTTCATCATGACTTTTCTTCTCTATCTCCGCCGGGTCACCGTGGTCGCGAAGCCGCCCGCCACGGGTGCGGCTCCGGCGGCCGTGGGCACCGCTGCGTCGCGATTCTGCGAGCCCGGCTCCGCCCGGTACGGGCTCCGCCGGCCGCGGGACGGAGATTTGCGGCGCGGGCGGGAGGGCAGCGCCGCCGTCGGCTACGAGGCGCGGGCGTGGCTCCGCCCGGCGGCGGGTGGGAGTACCGCGGGCGCGGGGGCGAGCGCGGCGGCGGGGGCGCGCTCGGCGGATGGCGCTGCGGGCATGGGACGGCGTGGCGTCGGGGATGCGCACTAGCGGGCGGCGGCTGCGCTGGGCTCGAGGCGCGGCAATGCCGGCATCGAGGCGGGGAGCACCGCGAGAGCGCGAGGGGACGAGTGCAGCGTCGGGGGCGCTCCGATGAACGGCGGCCTCTCTGCGTTCGCGATCGTCGCGCCCGGCCCGTGGACGGCGCTAATCACGGCCGGCGGCGTTGAGCCAGCGGTAGAGCCCCACCACGGCTGCCGCCGAGCTCCGCCTTTCCACCGCGGCGCGCTCCGCCATCCGCCGGTCCGCGGACGCCGCTCCCGCCACGGGCGGGCGAAAACCCTCCGCCCGGACGTGTCCGCGGATCTGGCGCTGTCGCATCGCCGCGCGAAACCTGGATGCGGGCGGGTCCCTCCGCCACGTGCGAGCTCGGCGGGCGCGGGCGACGCCCTGCCGCGGTTGGGGACCTGGCTGGCCGCTACTTATGTCGTCGATGTAGCCCCTCCCGCGAACGCCGACGTCGACGCCAGCCTCGCGGCCAGCCACTGCTGGTCCAACACGACCTCTGCCAGCCACGCGCGTGACTCCGCCGAGCGCAGCTCCTGGACACAAGCTCCATGGGCTCCACCGGCCGAAGGGTGCGGAAGGGAAAAGCACGTCGGGAAAGGGAAGGAAAACGGGGAGAGAGAGCTGTGGGACCCACATGAGGCTAAATAACCATACGAAACCGTGTAGTGAAACTATTCATTGAGAGAGATACCATTTCTTGATAAGCTTCAGCTTTTTGAAAACCGAAAGGTAAATCATGCATTGAGACGGCCTTATTGAACATGGTCTCGAAAAAGCCATTGGTGCATACGAAAAGTTGGGCTTCCGGCGAGCACAATTTGGCAGGCGATGCCAATTCCAATGTGGACAGCGCCTGACCGCAAGGCAATAATTAAAGGTCTGTGATGCTTGTCCTCCTAGGCAATAATTGAAGGCAATAATTTTATAGTTCATAATATTTTTGTTTAAAGCCATCTTGATAAACATGTGAATGTCATATCAATATTGGTGGTAAGTACTTTTCCGCCGGTTGAATCAGTGGTAAGCACTTTCCACAGCCTCAATCGGTGGTATTAGTATAGTTTATTTGAACAAATATTTTTTCAAAAAGTATAATTTAAAAATATATTAAAAAATTGGCTTTCTTTGACTCTTTCATCCTCAAGAACAAGCCCAGTGGCCATTGTCGGTCCTCATTTCTTTAGGGTCTAAAGTGGGAATTCAAGTCTGAGACCCCGGCCCTTAATATAAACATATCATAACATTAATACTCAATATGGCTGTATATGAAATGTTACCAATAAAAATTTGAAATATATTCAAAAGCACGTTTTATGAAATACTCCCTCCATCGCAAAATAAATAACTTTCTAGAAATTGTCAAACAAAATAAACACTATGGTAAAAGACGCATATATCGTCGACTCCTTTCCTTTTGTATCCCCTGTATTTGGCTGTTATCATTTGCATGCATGCACTTGTGATTAGCTTCCTCAATAATGTCGTCTCATGTTATTGTAGAATGTTATTTTTTTGATAGATTTTAAACTCATAAAGTATAGAACTGCAACCGATATTTTGGTGGGTGAACAAGTCATGAATTTTTCCAGAAATCAAAACATGAAGCTTATTGCGAACAAACTGATAAGAAGCGGAGAAAAGTTTAGGATTTAAGGCTAAAGTGTGGAAATTTGAAGATTAAAGATGAAGACAAGAAGACAATGACTCTATGATTCGTTCCTGTACCTAGATAGTGACCTTACACAATCTAGAAAAAGCAAGCCATGCAATTTAATATACTCCCTCCATTTGGAAGCCGTAGTATAGATGTCCTTTGCGTACGTCGACAAGCAAGCTCGTGATCCTCGTGCTATTGCGCAGGCTGCGATGGGGGCCCTGGCCTGCTGCCATCGGTTGTGCAGTTCGGGAGTAATGACGTTCTCCGCGCTGCGTCTATTTGATCCTGGCAGTTGCTAGTGCTGTCGCTAACAGAGCCAATGTTCGCACTAGAAGTTGCTTGTGGTGTCACTAAATGTTGATTTGAGGTTGTGAATTGATGTTGATTTGACTTTTTCTAAATATTGTGTCAATTAGAGAATGTGAGGATTGTAACTGCAGCAAAAGGTTGCATATATATCAATTTAGTATCTCAATCCAGAAACACGATCCTTTGATACCTATGTTCCAGCAGTAACAAAATAAAGAAATGCTTGGACAATGTACTATTGCTTTAACCAATCTTAATAAAAATTTTGGGTCCGAGGTCATATACTTGTGACGTGTTTCGTCCAGACGAGTCGCTGATAACATGTCTTGTTATCATTGATGCATCTAGTTGGGAAGAGTTTCTGATAACTAGCCATTAGTGACGTGTTTTGTTTAGTGGCCATGGGCTCAGTGACGTGTTCCATTTACCATCACTGATCTTATATTAGTGACGCGTTTCAATTCCGCATCACTAGGGAAGGTGTCTCCTTTTTGCTGTTTTGGCATAGTGTACTGCTGCTTAGACAACTACTCAACATTGATGATGAACCCTGCCATAAAAATACATTTTCAAGGACAGCGTCCTGGAGCCTCCTTAAAGATGCTGCTTTCGAAATTAGCCCGTCCGGCCCATCAGTTGCTGACCTCTCCAGGCCCAAGCAAAGAATTATCAAGGTACGGCTCGAACAGCCAAGCGACTGTTTGTTTAAAGCCATCTTGATAGACATGTGAATGATTGCACTGAGTGTTGCATCCTAGGGCCACATGAGGCGATCCACTGTTTGGTTGATCTACTTGTACGTCCTGCTCAACTTCTGCTCTTCAATAGCACATCGGCTTGCTCCTGGCCACGTGAAGCCGTTCCTCGCCTGGCGCTGGCCACGTGATGAATTCCTCCCGACGCGTGGCTTCTGCACCGAGCATCTGTGCAGTCAGACTGCATACAATTTTTTGCCACGCTACAGTGCTATAGACATTCGATGGTGGACACCAAACAACATACAATCTGAAGCTCTGCTTTTAAAGAACACAGGCGATCCAAGTTGTAACACCGCATTCCAAGCAGACTGGCTGACTGACTGAGTACTACGTTGACAATGGGATGTGGTAAACTTGATCAAAATACTCCATATACACACCAACCGACCTCCTGTACTGTACTGTCATAATGATCAAAATACTCCATATATGTCTTGTCGAGACAGACGGACACTTATGACAGCACACAATGGCTAATTGCGTCATCTTAATTGCACAGAAACTAACAAGCCGGCCAGCAGTTTGTCAGGCCACCGATCAGGCCCTGACGTGAGCTGGGTGGAGACAATGAACACGAACACAATTGGTAACTTGGGATCGAAGGAATTGAAATAACAAACAAACTGAAGAACTGAATAACGAACTGAATAACGAATACAGAGTAAAGTTCAGGTGTTAGATAATCATCCACCCATCCGCCCCTCGGCTGATATAGCCGCCATCATACAAGGCCCTTGGCCCAATACTCGACGACAACATGTCGGTTACACGAAAATGGCCCACAGCCCAAGACTTGAAGAATGGCTTCATCGTTGCCCGCTCAGCCACTGTCCGCTCTTGCCGGATTCGCTACAGAGTCCATCACCTGAGTACTCTGTAGAAGTCTAGCAGGTTTGTTGTGATCCACCTTGGCCTGTTGACAAACAGTACAACTCTTGATATAAAGCTCAATATCTTCTCTCATTTTAGGCCAGATAAAGGGTTTCTTTATTCTGTGATATGTGGGCAATACTCCTGAATGTCCTCCAACTCCAGTCTTTGTGAATAGCCTGAATGATATGTTGTTGAGCTACTTTATTGATTCCCAACCAAATTCTCCCAAACAGTCTTATCAAACCATTATCCACCGAAAACCCCTTGAACTGTGGATCTTCAGTTTGGGTTAGCCAGAAATTGCACTGCTTTTGGGTCATCCTCATATCCCATCTTAATTCTATCCATCCATTCATTGTACACGGAGGACACGGCAAGAATTTCTTGCATAGGATGGCATCTTGATAGGGCATCGGCTGCTATATTTGTCTTTGCTTGCTTATAAACAATCTTGAATTGAAGGTCCATTAATTTGTAGAGAGCTTACTGCTGAATCTTTGAATTCACTCTATGCCCCAACAAGCGAAGAATACTTTTATGGTCTGTCTTGATCAAAAACTACATATCTTTGTAAATATGACCTCCATCTATCCACTTTGCCATAATAATAGCCAAAGATTCTTTTTCATAGGTGGAGAGAGTTTGATTCTTCTTACTCACTTTGCCTTTACTTGAGGTAAGTTATAGGGTGATAATCCTGCATCAATACAGCCCCAAACCCCACTTCACTTGCATCTGTTTCTAGGATAAAAGGCTTGTCAAAGTTTGGTAATGCTAGAACTGGTGCTTGCACTAATGCCCCGTTTCGGGGGCTGAAATGCTTCCTCAGATTTAGAAGTCCATACAAAAGGATTGTTTTTCTTCAATAAGTCGGACAGAGGTCTACTAATGAGGCCATAATGTTTAATGAATCTTCTATAATACCCAGTTAAGCCAAGAAAACCTCTCGGTTCCTTAATATTCTTAGGTACAGGCCATTCCTCCACAGCTTGAAACTTTGAATTTTTAGTGGCAACTCCTTTTTGCTGATATGACATGTCCCGAATACTTCACCTCTGTGAGCAAAAGAACATTTGGACATTTTGACATAGAACTGGTTTTTCTCAATATCTCAAACACCTCTTTGAGTAGGGCAACATGGGCCTCAGGACTAGATGAATAGATCGGGATATCATCTATGAACACCAGAACTCCTTTCCTATGTAATTGAGCAAAGATCTGGTTCATCACACTTTGAAATGTTACAGGGGCATTTGTCAAGCCAAAAGGCATGACTAAGAACTTATATAATCCACTGTGGGTTTTAAAGGCAGTTTTATGTGTATCCTCAGATTGTACACATATCTGGTGATAACCAGCCCTCAAATCCAATTTGGTGAACTACTTGGCATTGTGAAGCTCATCCAACAATTTTTCAACCACAGGCATTGGGTGTTTGTTTTTTACTGTTTGGGCATTTAGTTGCCTACAGTCTACACAAAATCTGCTCAAACCCATCCTTCTTCTTAACCAGCAGCACAGGTGAGGCATATGGGCTTGTGCTGAACTTGATAATCCCACTTTGTAGCATCTCTGTCAATTGCTTTTCTATCTCATTTTGCTGTTGTGGGGAGTATCTATATGGCCTAGCATTGATCGGTTGAGCACCGGGGATCAAATGAATTCTATGATCACAGGGGTCTTTGTGGGGGAAGAGCTGTAGGAGTTTGGAATATATCCTCATAACTGGATACCAATTTTTGAATCACCTCAGGCACTGGGGCCTCTTGAATTGCTGCTATCCAGTCAGGTATGGATTCTTAATCTGTATCTTACTGTTTCTGTTGAACAGGCTGTATTTGCACACAATAAGCTACAGCCTGACTTTTCAATAAACCCTTAAGCTTGTTGTTGCTCACCACACTGCACTTAGATGTATCTTGTTGCAACCCTTGAAGCAACACCCTCTTCCCTTTATATGTTATCTTCATCTGTTTCTTACCCCAATGGACCCACAATGGACTAACAAACTTCCAACCAATCCTCACCTAGAATCATGTCAAAACATTTCAAAAGGCGTAGAATACCAACATCGATTCAAAAAGTATGCCCCCGACAACTCCAAGCGAGGTGCTCAATCCACTTGTAACAGATCATGGGACTACCATCGAGGAAGCTATCACCGTGAGTAGGGGGTGCAATCACTCAATGAGTCGGATAAATTCTCAACCAAATCCTTGCTAATAAATGTCCCCACACCGCCTGAGTCAACCAATATTAACACTTGCAGCTTGCCAATCCTAGCACACACACCTCATGGTTATCCTTCTTTGGGTCTTCTCAGTCAATGCATGCCCAATTGCCATAATTGTTTCGGTACCCTCACAATCCTCTTCCCCATTCTCCGAGTCAGATCCAGTGTCTTCTAGGGCATCCAGGAATTCCTCAATCATATGTAGGGGTACTTGAGCGGGACACTTGTGATTCTTGGCCCATTTGTCTCCACATCTAAAACACAAGCCATTCTTCTTTCTGAATTCTCTTAATGCGAGATAACTTGTCCTCATTTTTAGGTTTTGCTCCCTTATTCTTGGTCGGTCAGTCTCGGACTACTTCCAATTCTTGAATGCCCCTTTGTTAAACTCCTTGTTTCCCAATCGACCTTAGACTTGGCGACTCATCTTCTTGAATCAAAGCCGGATTGCAAGTTTGATCAACATCCTTTGGCTGATGTAGCACAATAACTCTTCGATCTCATCCTTCAGTCCTGAGATGAAGCGAGTGACAAAATAGGTGTCATCATAGCTGTTGTTTGTAGAGTAACGACCCATGAGCCAACTTGCTAAATTCTTCCGGATACTCATTGACAGGTTCCCTTACGCTTCGGTTGCTCAAACTGATTCAAAGATCAATTGATACTGATTCCCATCAAACTTCTTCATGACCTTGTCACGAGAAATGTCCCAATCGGTAATCCTTCACTTGCCTTGAACTAATTGCAACCAAATCGCTGCTGACCCTTTAAAGTTGAGGGCCGCAAATCTCATCTTCAGAGAGACATCCACCGCATATACCTCGAAGAAAATCTCGCAGTTATCACGCCAAAGCCTCATGTTAGTACCATCAAATTTAGGAAACTCCATATTAGGAAAAGGTGGAGAGCGAGCTCTATGAACATGATCATTCTCCAGAGGAACAACATCCATATCATGACTCAAAAATTGCATAGCATGAGGTTTGTTGATCATACCACGAGAGATGTCTTTGCCGGGTCCCTTGGATCCCACCGCAATCGCACGATGCCCCATGGGCTGTCGTCGTTGCCGGTGATGGCGATTGGCGACGGAATGGGTGCCACGTTTAGGTCCAAAATACCTAGTGGACAAGGCGGTGGATGCGCAAATCGCGGCATCGCCTCGGAAATCGAAACCCGGCGGTGGCGTCGGCGCGTGAGGCATCATCGCCAACGGGCCCGAAAGAGTAGTTCACCATGATCGGAGGTGGCCGCGGAAATGCTCCCCGCGCCTTGTAGGTCGTCGAAAGAGGCAGCGGCGCCGAAACAGCTGGCGTGGGCACGGGCGTCGGTGGCGCTACCGGTGAAGATCGCAGATTCCAACGGCGCCGTAGTCGATGGTTGTTGAGGCGGTCGTAGCCCTTGATGGAGGAGGTGGCCCCAAGGTCGCCGGTGCGGGGTGGAAGCGTCTCCAACGCTCGCGGTCCCACCGGCGCCGCCCAACCCGATTCTCCACCACCTCCGCCTTCGAGAAGCAAAGTCGAGCGACTCGTCGGCGGTCGTCTTCCATGATTCGAGACCCTCCAACTTGTCGGCGTGGACCGCATCAATTCACGGAACCCTTCGAACTTCTTGTTCATCACTTCATATTGCCGCCAAACTCCTCCATGGATTTCTCCATCTCGATCTGGAACTTGGTCGGCTTCCTCTTGGTGGCGATCTGCGGCGAGAGCGCCACGGTCCCCTTTGCTGCAGCGTGCGGCGATCAAGGAGAACGGGCGATACCAATTGCCGGGCCACGGATCAGGCCCCCGATGTGAGCTGCGTGGAGACACAATGAACACGAACACAATTGGTAACTTGGGATCGAAGGAATTGAAATAACGAACAAACTGAAGAACTGAATAACGAGCTGAATAACGAATACAGAGTAAAGTTCAGGTGTTCGATCGTCCACCCATCCGCCCCTCGGCTGATATAGCCGCCATCATACAAGGCCCTTGGCCCAATACTGACAACATGTCGGTCACACGAAAACGCCCACAGCCCAAGACTTGAAGACCGGCTTCATCGTTGCCTGCTCAGCCACCGTCGCTCTTGCGGATTAAGCTACAGAGTCCATCGCCTGAATACTGACACACAGTTGTGCATGGGCAGTATCATCGTTCGTCAAAGGGGTCTGATCTGATGACACGGCAGGAGACTGAAACTTAATTTCAGCAAGGCATCCGCGTTTAACCACAGCGCACAAGACAATAAGGGTACCTTGATTGAAACTTCCACAGAAAGAATAAGAGAAGCCAACAGAAATTACACTTTCGCGATAGTTCGAAAGTGTGTGGGTCGGTTGGGCGATGACCTTCTATTAGAATATGAACCATCTAGAAGTTGAAACGTTAAGTCATGCACCTTGATTGTAACCTATATATACTGGTCTCAATGAATAGAAAGTGCTGAGGCTTTCACTCTTCCTATGGCTCACACCTTCAATTGCCTGCCACAATGCAGCCGATCCTTTCTGATCCCTACACTACCAATCCACAATGACTTTCAGAAGTCAAGTGAGAAACTGCAAACAAAGGTAGTGACAGATACTGTGGATCCTAAACTCAACGTCTTGGAGATTTGTCGTAATGGCTGAACGACATATCGTCATCATTATGCCGGATACTGAATAAAACACTCAAGTCCTCAGTGAGCACAAACTTCTGGAATTCGGCAACACAAATGTTCTCAACTTCTGGAGATTGCCTGGAGACATCATTAAGTCAATCTGCATGCTCACATCCATCCTTTCTGTGATGGTCCCTTTTAGATAATGTTCAGTGATGGTCCTGAGCACCCTGAGTTCATATTGGTTGCCCATATCCTTCACAAACTGTTGCCCAGATCCTAAACACAACGTATTTACTCTTGGACTGGTCATTGTCACAAGGATATCTGCAGCTCCTCAAATGAAGTTGATACACTTTTCCTAGACGCATAGATAACACCGGTGTTGAAACCTCCAGGTATCAAATGAAGAAAATTTGCAATGCTCAAAAGCCAGCACACGCAGGTGTTGAAATGCAATAAATGACCTAACTTGTGGATGGTCTATATGAATACCCTGCGTGAGATCCATTGTTCTTTTTTCCTGTAGCTACCCTACGTGGTCTGCTTTCTGATAATGTGCCATGAATGATCACTAGCTAACAAAGTTTCCTTTATCTGACATAGAAAGGATGAGATCGAGCAGGGGCGGGCCTTCTTGTATTCTATGGTACCTGGTTGAATACCCAATTTTTTTTGAAAAAAGTTTATATATATTCTGTATACATATTTGTGTATTGAAATAAAGAAAATACCACCGTCAAGGGGGCTCACGGCGCAATGGCAAAGGCCATTGGTTGGGGGCGCTCTACCCGGGGTTCAAATCTGGGTGCGATACATTATCCCGGATTTATTTCGGGATTTTCGGCGCTATGCATTAAGTGGTAGGCGGCGTCCCCCGTTGGAACTTCAAGATTTGCCGGCTCGGTCCTTGAAGGTGCTCATAGGGGAATGCGTTTGCGTCGCGTGTGTTCATAAGGGTGAGTGTGCGTGCGTGTTGAGCGTCTGTGTTGTCTTGTGTAATCTCAAAGCGCAATGGCAAAAGGCCATTGGTTGTGGGGCTCCCCCCCGGGTTCAAATCACGGGTGCGACACTTTATCCCGTTTATTCCGGGATTTTCGGCGCGCTAGCATTAAGTGGTAGGCGGCGTCCCCCGGCAGCCCGAGGTGCGTGGTGACTTCGTGAACTTCAAGATTGCCGCCTCGGTCCTTGAGGGTGCTCATAGGGGTAGGGTTTGCGTCGCGTGTGTTCATAGGGGTGAGTGTGCGTGCGTGTTGAGTGTCTGCGTTGTACTGTGTAATCTCAAAAAAAAAAAAAAAAAAAACCACCAAATTGAATACCCTATAAAACAATCAGCACAAAAACATTTTTTTGAGGGAAGCAAAAAGAAAAAACATATGTTCGTACTCCTTTTCCTCCCACCTGAAGGCCTAGTAAGGCCCACCAGCCCAGGATCCCACAACCAAACTATGGGCGATCCCTGCTGCGTGCTTCAGCAATCGTTTTGCACTATATTACTACCAATCGCGTATCATCACAGTTGTTAGTTTGGAATGTCAAATAAAGCTTCATTTTTATGCTTAACATTTCGGAAATAGTCCCTTTTAGGTCTAGAATTGTTATCGAAGTATGAATTTTGCCCTCAAACTCTAAACCACATGTGCACGGCCCTCCACTACAAAAACGGACATCTTTAGCCCTTGGCTTGTTTCAAAGGTTGTTCATATACAAATATTTTATCTAAAAATAATCAAATATTACATAAATCTCTAAAATTCATAAATAGTTCTTTTTAAATCAAGTAATATAAAAAATTGGTACCAAATTTTTTTAAAGAATATAATCCATATACTCAAATAAATTTAGTTGTGAATTTTCAAATATTATTTTGTATAAACTATAATCTATTTGTTTGAAGATCTCATATTTCTAATTCAAAGTTTTCGAATTGTTATGTTCGAGCGAACTCGGACGAAGACATGACAAAAACCAAAGTTTTAGTAGTCCTGCTTGGGCCAAGAGATTATCATGGGATTATCATGGGCTTTCATTTGCCACATGTAGTAGTCCGTCAAATCTGATATATAGCTTTATAAAAGATAAAACATGTAGTAGTCCGTCAAATCTGATATATATGTTCTAATGCTATATACATCGTGCAGTGCACCAAACAACCTGAAGGAACATTATTATGTGGGTTCTACGTTTGCGAGTACTTCAGGACCTGCAGTAGATACAGCGCAAGCTGGCGGCAGCTCAAGAAAGCACAAGGCTGGTGGCGAAAGGCCCGGGTCGACGAGAAAAGCTACATTCAAACAGTAGCTGACATATGTAAGTTCATCGCAGACGCCTGCGTGCATGAAGGGCGGCCATTCTTCAATGAGGAGAGTCCTTTAGCGCTGCTAGACAAGTTCCACAAGATCAGAAACTGGAGCACCGAGCTACATGTGCCGGATTACGCGTTGCCAGACCTATTTGGATTAGGGGCCGGGGAAATGTAAGTAGCGGACTTATCTGTAGTACTTTCATCAAGACATGCATGTAATAACTTTAATGATGATGATGTTGGTTTCCTGATGATACGATGGATAAGGACGAGACGAAGAACTCGATGGATGTATGAATGTGTTATTATATATATGTTTGTGCTCGTTAATTAGTGTTCTTTTGTTTCTATATGTTTTATTTCTGATAACTGAATTCCTTTCAAATTCAAATGATATTGCAGATACTATTTTATTTTTCTTAAACTGAAAAACATTAACAGGGGGCAGATAATAACAGTCCGCCCTTGTTAATATTTTAACAGAGACGGTTGGCTTAAGGCGACCGCCTCGGTTAATATCTTAACGGAGGTGGTCATGTTATGGTAACTGCCTTAGTTAATGGTCATTAACCGGCGGTTGTCTTTCTTGGCCTGCCTCGGTTAATCGATAAACCAAAGGCTGGCGGGTTGCCCGCCTCTGTTAGGTCACCGATAACAGTGACCTTTCGTTGGAAGCGGTTGCTTTGCCCACCTCACTTAACCAGTTTTGACCGCCTCCATTAAGTTTTTTTTTTTTGTACTAGTGGATTATATAAATTATCCACCTTTATCATTATGAAATATATGCAAAGTAATATTTTAAGTTTCAATTTAACATATCCATATATGTCGTTGTGAAAGATAATATAAGGTATCGCCTTTATATTTGTACATACCTTAGCCATTATAAAAATTAAATAAAAAATCTCTGAAATCTACACGTAAATAGTAATATATATTATTACAAAAAAATAAATCATGGGCCACAGAAGATGGATCTTCAATTATTATGCAGGAGATTGTTATTTGTCTTTTTTTTTTTTTTTTTTTCTTCACCTGGGTCTATTTGTTCTTGTCCAGTGAGTGTGTATTTAGCAAGGAGTTGTCCGGGAGCAGAGGGAGCTCTCCATAGCTCGGTGTGGGTGATTTGGATTTCGCCTGTAAATTTGTTTTTTTACGTATGCTGGTTTCCTTTCTTCTTCTAATTACGACAAATTTCACGAGCTCCATTCAAAAATAAATAAATAAAAAGGAACTCTCTATCTCTGTGTGTACATGTACATGTACTACTCTTCTTCTAATTACGACAAATATCACGAGCTCCAATACTCGACTGATGATAGCCACGAGCACAGTAGTACATCAGAGAAGCTAGCCTCCATTGACGTGACGACGACGACTGACTCCGCTCACGGGGTCTTTCCTGCTTGCTAACAGTGATTCATGCAGGCTGCACGCAGAGGAGGGATGTAAATTCGATCATGGCTCCAGCAAACGTGTCTTTTTAGGACCTCTTGTGTCTTGTCTTCCATGCTTGTGAAGATGCAATCACGGTAAAGGTGTTTGCCTTCACCGACTTTTGGTAAAGTTGCTGTTCTTTATAACAGACTGGGCGCCATTGCGGCAATAATGGATCTACATTTTTCACCGACTGGCAAAGCAATGTGATCATAGGTGGGTTGCTGTCAGCTGGGCCTGCAGCGACGCGCTGTGTAATAAACTAGTAATGTGACAAAGAAACGCAAGGACAAACAGACTTGGCGCTGCCAATTCGCCGGGGCGGATGGCCAGGGCAGCAGCACGCCGGCTCGGTAATTCAACTGCAGGAAGACGCCACTGCCCACTTAGCGCTGGTCGCTGGACCCTCGTAGCACTGCTGAACCCTTTCATTTGCATCTAGCGTTATTTCAAAACCTGAGCAGCAGGCAATGGCAAGCAAAGTGCTCATGAAGATACTCGGAATCGCGACACACAACCTAGCACCAGACAAGTTTACTAGGAGGCTTTTTGTATGCGTTGCCTTTGTCGCCGGCCAAGCGGAAAGCCGTGGACGCTTATTTTCCAGCAAGGCATCATGGACGAGGCCGGGTTCCTGCAAGTAGATGCTTAGACCCCACTTGTTCGTGTCGCCCGTTGCTGATGGTCGAAAAACTTTGTCCTATGTTGTAATCTAGCAAAAGTTGTAGAGACGTTGGTTGCCTCACGCTAGCGTCCTGTCACTTCCTGCCTCTCTCAAGCTACGCACAAAGTGCCATAGGGTGTTCTAATCCGTTGTTCTTCTTTAGATAATGGAATAAGTAATCCCTTGTTCTAAAAGTGCTCATGAAGGATAACGAATGCTCGCCTTATTTTTGATGTCCCTGTACTGCTACTGCATCGTGGCAGCTGTAGCAAGGGGATATTGGCACATAACAACTTTGTTACCTTGAAGGAACACCTCTCCCCTGTTCTGAAATATCCCACTTGATGGTCATACAATTGCGTGAGACAAAAACCATGAAATAATCATTGTTAGATTGTTTTTAAGTGTATTTTTTATATAAAACCGTGGCAACGCATGAGCACTGTACTAGTAAGAACATAATGCTGCACAACACAAGTAAAAACAACCGCATGGCAGGTCATGTTGATTTGCTGGGCTGGAAGTTGGAGGGCGATTGGGCCACCAGAGATGACTAGGAGCACTGGCAGGCCCAATTATATTTTTTTGTTTCGTAGGCCCAGATTGGAGGAAGCAGTGTAGGCCCGAGCAACAGTAGTGTCCTACATACACTCTTCTTTCTCGAAAGAGAGCAAGGCAGGAGGGAACTTGTAGGAGCCTATTCATGCAGGCCGTGCTAGGGTCCGACCTGATCGGACACCAGCACCCGTCCGACCAGGTTGCATGGCCAGTCGCACAGCCCAGGCCCCGCTTTAGCTCCCAGCCCACCTCGCATTCATAGCTTCAGCCCAGGTGCGAAATTGAAATTATTATCAGGAAAAAAACGAGAAAAATAGCGTATGAGGGACTTGAACTCAGGACCTTTCGTTAGCGAAAGCCATTGCCCACCACTACACCATTAAGATGTTTTGTAATAGTTGTGAATATAGCACCTCAAATAGAATACCATGCACACAATTGGTACAACTTAGTAATAAAAACTAATAATTATATATTAAACGTTGTGCTATACCATTTAACTAAAAAAATATGACAGTACAAGAATAATGTTGTAGAAAAAAATAGAAAACATATCATTTAACATGTCGTGAAAATAAAAAGGCTACATAACGAGATAAAAAGTTTATATATAAAATAAAATATATTATAATATGTATACTATGTGAACATTATATATATATATATATGTTTCATGAGCATCTCATAATACATCTAGAACATCACATGTATATAACGTCATAAAAATAAATCATAGAACATCACATTGATACATAATAGAACACCACATGTATACTACCTGAACATCCCTAGATATACCATAGAACATCACATATATATATTAAGTGAACATCTCTAGAAACATTATAGAACATCATATGTATATTAATTGAGCATCTCCACGTAGAACATCACATGCATGCTATGTGAACATCGCTAGATATACTAATTGAACATCTCGAGATACACCATAGAACATCACATGTATACTAACCGAATATCCCAAGAGAACATCACATATATACTAACAGAACATCTCAAATACACCGTAGAACATCACATGTATGCTAAGTGAATATCCCCAGATACACCATAGAACATCACGTGTATACTAAATGACCATCCCCTTAAACACATCACATGTATTCTGATTGAGCATCCCTAGATACACTATAGAACATCCCATATACACTAAGTTAACATCTCCGGATACACCACGAGAACATCATCACATGTATAATAGGTGAACATTCTCACACCATAAAACATCCCATAAATAAATAAAATAAAATACAAAGATAGAAATAGAAATTTTAAAAATAATAAAATCCCATCAAAAAAAGAAAAGGACAAAATAAAGGAAAAAGGAATGTAAGAAAAAAAAAAAAATAAATGAAAAAATGAAAAAGAAAATATACACCATGCATCCATCTCCCACCTTTATCACGCATATACATGCAGTTATTTGACACATTAAAAAAATTAACTACCCAATGACTATAAATGGATAAGCGCGTGTAGGAGCTCACGACACTACACTAGTGTCCATAATTGACGTGGATATAGTGTAAATAAACAAGAATAAATCATATAACAACCTATATATTTTGCGTGAACATCACAAGTATCTCATAAGTACAAAAACTAATAATGTAAAAATAATAAATTTAAAAAAAAAAAGAAAAAATAAAAAGAAGGAAATTGAAACAAAATAGAGATGAGAGAAAGAGAAAAGGAAGAAAAAAAAAAAAATGAAAAATAAAATAATGAATTTTAGTAAAATAAAAAAAAAGAAAATTAAAAAATAATAGAAAACCACATAAAAAGAAAAATAAATAAAACAAAGAAAGAAAAAAAAAAGAAAAAAGAATAAGAAGAAACACCCAAGCACCTCCTCCGTAACTGGCTAAGGCCATAAGCTACGTAAAAAAAAAATAAAATAAAGATAAAGGAAGAAAAGATTTAAAAAAAGAAAAGATATGAACATCCCACGGAATAATAAGGGAAGAAACATGATAATAATATCTACGTACCCACGGAAGAAATAATAAATGAAAAAAAAAGGAAGAAAAAAAGCAAAAAAAAACGAAACATGATTGATAATATAATAAGAAAGAAAAAGAAAAATAGAAACATCTACGTAGCTGGAATGCCGGCACGTCGTACGTGAACCACGCTGCGCGCGAAATCTGCGTAGGTGTGGGCCGTGCTCCTATGTGCTTTGGGCCTGCTCCTGGGCTGCCGTCATCACATTCACGTAGCGAGGGAAGAAGCGTACGGGGGGTGGTCGGAAGGCCGAAGATTGGCGTAGTCATGCTCGTTTACACAAGTTGGATTCGTGCATTCATTTTCGTAAAACAACTCCTGGCTTTCACCACAGCGCAGGGATGCTATACGGGAGACAAGTAGTACATGTGCCACACTATTCGTCCGCCTCCTGCACGTCTGACAGCTGACGAGACGACGACGACGACGACTCAAAGACTCCCGAGGTTTCCCCTGATGCTTGCATGAACCATTCATCAATGCATTGTCCCGCCGTTACTGTGTTTTCTTTTAATTTTATCTTCTTCGGGTCAAGTCGCCGAACCCAATCACGTTACGGATGAACGCGTCGGGGAGGCCATGGATAAGCGCTGGGTACCCTCTTCATTTAGTAGATGGGTGGTGCAAAGATCAAAGGCAGTGCAGGCGCACGTGGAAGGATGATGTGCTGTACTCCTACGATGGACGACCATTCACGCGTGAGCGTCATGTACAACTACGAACTGATGATGATGGCTGACGACTGACGAGACGATGACGACGACTCAGACTCCCGACTCTCGAGGTCTCCCCTGCTTGCTTGTACGAGGACATGTGGAGGAAAGAACCGTTCACGCGTTCATGCGTATGGGAGGGTACTTGGTGTGGCCGTATGGGAGGGGAGAAACATGCCATGCCGTTACCATGCGCAAAACAATTTCAAAGTTGGACCAAAGTGATGAGAACGCAAGGACGACCTGATTTGTTGGCGGCATGGCCGGCGCAGGGGCACACGGCAGCAGCTGGCCGGCTCAGTAATTCATCTGCGGGAACACGCCACTGCCCACTAGCGCTGGTCGCTGGACCCTCATAATTTGTACCTAAATTATCTATTTCAACTGTTAAAAAAACGCAAATCTACATGTAAATGCTATATATATGCTATTATGACAAATAATTCAACACCCATAAGTACAATATATGCACAAAGCTATTTGAAATAAACAAACACTTCTACCAATATTAAGCTGAAACTATGCACAAAGCTTTCTTCGGCTGCTTAGACCAAGGAACATGTATACATTAGGATAAACTAGCAAATGGGGCCCGTGCATTGTAACGGAAAAAACAAACTATCAAACATCTAAAAAAATTGACGACAAGAATGATACATATATATTTATGTTTTATCCTTTATATAGAATTTATAAGATTTAATTTATGTTATGATGACATTGACGTACATAACTTGATGTTGACATTAATACGACAATGTCTTGAGCCTATTTGAATGAAAGTGTAACCTTGATAGTCATAGCAAAGCATAGAAATATTGAGCCGTAAATATATCTAGCTTCAATTTTCATACTATCCATGTTTTTTTGCTATAATTAAATATCAAGTTCATCATTTTGCTTAAGGGCATTTAATAAAATATGTAATTTTAATTTATTATGGAAATCGGCAAGGCCCAAGGATATATAAGAACCAATGAATTAAAAAAAAATCATTGAAGAGATGGAAAGGAAACTGAACGATCGGAATTTGAAACGAAAAATATCGTGAACTACTACTAACCATATATAGTACAAAAAGGATGCCAACCACAACTCCGAACGATTTATATATAGAAGCCAATCAGAGTCCGGAATAAAAAAAAAAGAACCGTAAACTACTCCTATGACTAGAAGAGAAAAAGAAATAGAGATATTGTTTAATATTTGGATTAGGATTCCTATGTACTACTCGAGATAAAAAGAATGAATGGACGACGGAAAATTTGGATTAGGATTCCTATCTACTACTCAAGATAAAAAGAACCGTGAACTACTCCTATCTATTTGGATTAGGAGTCTATTTCAATCAGGATTCCTATTTAGATTCATATCAGTCTAGACGCGTGCTATCCTAACTCGATCATATGAGTATGGGTTATTTATATTTTCTGATGGAACCGGTAGTTAGAGGGAGACGGACAAAAAGAATGGATGGGCGACGAAAATTTTGCCTCTTTATTATTAGGTAGAGATATTTATTTTATATTATAAGTTTATCAAGCGTGGAAGAATATCCTTAGCAAATCATATAGTAATGGGACTTACACTTCACAAAAGTTATATTATCTATACCTACTAATAAAAGCGAGAAAATTTCGGTTCAAATTATTGGTTCGCCTCATCGTACATGTTCCTCGTCTAAATACGACTCCTAGACAGCTAAAACAACAGAATTCAAGTAGGACTCTCTTTTCTTCTGCCTCCCTTCCGGTTCAAATTTTTTGGTTCACCCCATCGGACATGTTCCTCGTCTAAATACGACTCCTAGGCAGCTAAAACAACAGAATACAAGTAGGACTCTCTTTTCTTCCGCCTCCCTCTGTCTCTCATTAAATCCTCCTGTCCGCTTCTTTTTATCTCTAACAAGGGCATGGCTATTGGTTTCCAGTGCGAGCACGACACCACCTCCCACCAGCCATGCACGAATCGATGGAAGAGGAAATCAGAGAAAGGATACAAGACGAAATCAGACAAAGAATCGAATCGAATCGATAAAACCGTCGAAGAGGATGTCAGAGAAGGTCGCCTCCAGGACGCCTGCCACGCCCGCGCGCCCGCCTTTGCGGCACCAGCCAGGTCCACCGGCACCGCCGCCTCAGCACTCGCGGGCCAGGCGTACCCTCGCCAACACCTCTCCCACACGCGCGTGGCTACGTGTGCCCGTGCGCACCGGCCACACGATTGGAGTAGCATAGGAAGCGCTACAGACGACGCGAGCTGAGGCCGACGCGGGGGAGTGCTGGTGGCCGCGCGAATCCGCGAGCGGAGGCTGGCACGGGGCGAGCTGGAGGCCCGCAAGGCTGCAAGCAGAGGCCGGCGTGAGGCTGCATCTGCGAGCAGAGGCCGGCGTGGAGAGTAGCGGGGCTGGAGTGGCGTGCCTCCTGTCTCGTGGTTTGCTGGTTGGAGTAGGAGGCAGTGGTGGCGGTGCATGGTGTGGCCGTATGGCTAGAGTTAAATCCGATTTACTTTCTTATACGTTGATTAGGGTAAAGCCCAATGCTAGAACGGGCCAAAACTACTTCTACTCATTTTAGTGCGTTCCTATATGCCGTGGCCCAAACTTACCTCTTCTATTTTCTTATAAATAAAATATTCGGTGATGGTCTAATTTATCTTTGCTAAAAAATAAAAAGTTTAGACGTAAAAATAATTTATGTACTTTACAAAATAATAAAAAAATCCAGAATGGTACATCGGAATGCACTGGTACTGAAAATATAATATTCCAAAGAGCGAACGAGAATAACCTCTGGAATGGAATTTACAAGTTAGCTATTTTTTTTTGGACGAAAAACCATTTATATATATATTAAGCAGCCATGTTACAAAAACGAACCTTCAAAGAAGGTCGTATTACAAGTAGGTCCTTGGACCTGAGCAACAACTATTCCACCTAGAAACGGCCGGTGAAGAACACGCCGGGCGGTGGTGGTGTATCGCCGGTGGCGAGAACAAATGGGTGGAGAGACCGCGCCATGCATCGGTTGTAGAGGGGCCATCGAGATGCTGAGGAAGATCACACCGGCGACCGACGGATGTGGAGGCTTCTCGTCGCCGGGCGGTAAATGGATCCCGGTCGATTCCCGGGTGGAGGCGGGTTCTTCCGGCCTTCTCCCGGTGGATAAGTGTTGAGGCGCCACGGATCTGAAGATGTAGAGGCTGCTTGGACTTGGTGATGAAGAAGGAGCGGCGGCGGTGGCGAATCGATGGCGAGCGGATCTCTGGGTCGGGCCGGAGGAGCGGCGGAGGTGGAGAGGGAGACGAGATCCACCGGGCGGAGGAGGGGGTAGTTTATTTAAACACACCTGGGCGGCGGGGAAACAGCCATAAAGGCAAAGAGAACAAAATACGATCTACTACTATCTACTGGAGGCGGGGGCCCCGCTCCCGGCGCGCTCCGGCGAGCTCGCCGGAGCGGACTGGGTATGTCGTGTCCTTGGTCTTGGCTCTTCCCTACTCCTACAAGTTAGCTATTTGATCTGGGAACAAAGATTAGAGGAAGATGAGTTTTAAGGATTATAAGGTATGTCCAAGTATATCAATCAAAATAGCTACCCCTTCATCCCAAGATAGTTGGCATTTTAGGTTTGGACACTTGCAGCAAAGGGGATTCAGTTGTCAGTTACTCTTGACCATGGTTATCAGCTCACCGTGAAAGTGTATTGTACGTTCTTGCAACACTGGTCCTGCGAGATGTGTGCCCCATGTAAAGTGATACTGATCATTCAAACATGCATAGAAAAAGAAAGCACATCCAAAAATACAAAGGAAGAAGCAGAATGGAGGAATCCATTGGTGTTTTCCCATAGCAACACACGGGCATATTTCCTAGTTAGTACAAAAGATAATAAATTTTGCAAGTCATTATCTCGAAAAAAGTTTAAACATTTTGATTCCAACATTATATTAACTTAATTCGAAGGATTATTTGTTTAATAAAATAATATTTATACAATATAATAAATTGAACATCTTGAGAGTGTCATGGTGCATGCGGAAACAACTATTTATGCAATTGTGTTGTCAAAAAAAAAAAAAAAAAACACTATTTATGCAATTGAGGGCTCCAGTTTAAACATCTTGATCAACCATTGAGGGCTCCTGTGGGCTCGGACCAGTGCTGAGAAGTGGTTTCAGCAAGACAGTGTAGTCCATGCATGCCTCCACGCACACACCCAGTGCTTTCGCTGTGTACTCGTACTAGAAAGCAGGCAATGCAAGCAAGCAGGGGAGACGCAGGGGAGACCTCGTGGTCGCCTCATCAGTCGTCAGCCGGCCACGGAGTAGCACATGCTGCTAGGCCGGTCGTGATTGAGAGGGGAGGCTGCATGCAGGTGACCGTGTATGCATGGTACGTGCGTACAGCACAGGTGCCTCCCTCCCTGAGCCTGTGCCACGACTGCCTCTGGTCTTTGCGCCACCCATCTGAATATCCTACCCATGGTTGGTTGAATAATTATTTCCACGTTCATATCCGTAACATGATCGGGTTGGGCAGAGAAAGATAAGGGAAAACGCGTCATACATGGATCGATCGGTAACGGCGGACCACGCACCGAGTCCCTCGGTACCAAGTCTGCCCGGAAAAGGTGTTGAAGCAGCGCAGTGCCCATCGGTCACACTGGAGCCGACCAATAGTCGTCCCTCGGTACCAAGAAACTATTCAACCGGTCTTCAAGACAGCCCTAGCAGGTTAATTTTTTCTAGCACGCTGCGTAACTTTTGTCGGTACTAGTGCAACCCTGCTTTTGGTGTCATATAGTGTGTTTTAGTGTGAACCAGTAGCCGCGGATGCATGTTAAGCCTGGCCGGCCAGTACGGCAGTAGCACCACACGGTTACATATAGCTTCGTGGCAATTTCTCGGTCATTTCCACACCAGCTTCGTGGGCAACTTCTCTGTTTTTTTTTTGTTTGCCAGGAATTTCTCTGCTTTTTTTTTTCTTTTCACGTACGTAGGAGTACGTGTTATTATTGGCAGACGTGTGTGTGTGTGGCTCCACTCCTTTTCGCGTGTAGTTTTCGAGCACTAAGTCAAGTCGCCTGCCCCCACTTACCGGCGCCCCGTGCCTAGACAGTTAGCGCCCCAGCCGCCGGGGGCTTGCTGCTTGGCCGAGATGCCGACCTAACCTGAGTAGCGCCCGCTGGCTGCTGCTGGTTGAAGGAGGAAGTCGGTGACGCTGTTCTCACAGCCGCGTGGCCGCGCCGGCGGTTTGCTGCTGCTTGGTCGTGCTGACGAGGGGTGCCTGCTGTTCCAAGCGAGGGCGGGGGCGGCGCCGCCGTTGCTCCGTTGCTCGGCCAGGGACGAAGGCACAGGTACGTGATCAGCTCGATCTGCAGCCTGTATCTGCTACTCTGAGTTGTGATACATACATCGGCCATCTGTGATCCGTAAACCCATTGCAAGCTCTTGGCCAAGAGTGTTGGTGGGGGAAATATTGGTGAATACTATATACTGTGTATATCCTAAACTACATACACATCATATTCCCAGAAAGATTTGGTTTTATTTCTCGCTGCTCAAGTGATGTCGACATACCCTTGCAGAGGGGATGCTTCAGTAGGAAGGAGCAGAGAGCATGCTTCAGTAGGAAGGAGCAGAGAGCATGCTTCAGTAAGAAGGAACTGCTCCTTGGATCTTCATCCTCCTTCTCTGTCTCTGCATCAGATCCATACCCTTACAGTCTGGTAAGCTGCTCGAATTCATCAGTTAGTCAATAAAGATACATATGTCGTCATCTTCTTTCTCTTATGCCAGATTTGCATCTATTGATTGTGCATCGTTTGATTTTGCTTTCTGTTAGACAGCTAACTAAATAGTAGATCCCATCATATATCACTTCATCAGGAACGCATACTGAACTCCTGGTGCAACACTCTGATAAAGGTACTTGTGCAGTTCAGTTAACTCCAACTCAACTTATTGTTTTCCTTTTCGCCATTCTGGTTACCCATCGGTTGTTTTATTATGAGTTGGAGATCGTTCAATTTGACTCCAATTCATTCGTGTTGGATGGACATGCATAGAACGATCCACGTTTACTTCTTCTTTTTTGTTTGAAAATTCAACGGGGGAGAGAGAGTCCCAACCTCATTTCATTAAATATGACTACATGATACAATTCATCCACGCTTACTTTTTAGTTCGATTTGATATGTTTCCATCTTGCTCCAGTTCGATTTGTTTCATTTTGTTCTGCTCCTGCTTCAATTTTTCTTCTTTAGTAAATGACGAAAGCTGCTTAATGAGAGTGACTCTTTTCTGATCTCTAGATCCTCATTCACATGTGCTTTGGGAATATCAGTAGTCAGTTGTGAGCTTGGGAGCCATGGATTTCGCCACAGGGCCGCTACGCAGCCTGCTTTCTAAACTTGGCCAGCTGCTCCAGGATGAGTACAAACTTCAGAAGGGAGTGAAGAAAGACATCGAGTTCGTCACAAGAGAGCTAGAGAGTATGCATGCCGCTCTCCGCGATGTTGGAGAGGTTCCACAGGAGCAGCTCAAAGAAGTAGTCAAGATCTGGGCTCGGGATGTTAGGGAGCTCTCCTACGACATGGAGGACATTGTTGACACCTTCCTGGTGCCCATCCAGGGCTCCGAGCCCCCAGCAAAAAGGAGCGTCAAAAGGTTCATCAAGAAGATGACAAGTATTGTGAGCAAGGCCACAACTCGCCATGAGATTGGCCAAGAGATCAAGGACATCAAGGAGCGCGTCAAGGACGTGGCCGAGCGACGTGACAGGTCAAGGCCGGAACATCACAGCCTTTGCATTTGAATTTCAGTGAAATTTTCTCTTATTTGCCGTTTTGGTTTTTCATCTCTCTACACAGGTACAAGGTTGATGCTATTACTCCTACCAAAACCTCAGTTGACCCTCGCATAACAGCTCTGTACACTAAGGCAGCTAGCCTTGTCGGCGTTGATGAGCCAAGGGAAGAGCTGATCTCGAGGTTGACAAAGGAAGATGGTGGGATGTCGTCGGCTGAACAAAGGATAGTCTCTATCAATGGCTTTGGAGGACTAGGCAAGACAACACTTGCTAAAGCAGTTTATGACAAGATAAAAGCACAATTCGATTGCACAGCTTTTGTATCTGTGTCTCGTGAAGCTGACATTACAAAAGTTTTCAAGGACATGCTTTATGAGCTTGATAAGAAAGAGTACAAGGACATTCACAACGCTGCATTGGGTCAACAGCATCTCACAGATCTTGTCCTGCAATTCCTCGAAAATAAGAGGTATGTGTCATCTTGTGCTAGCTCAAAATATAATCTTGCACGGTATGAGTTCCATTGATGGAAACCTCTCAATATTATTTCACACACGTGTGTCAACAGTGGAATTGTAGGTCAAAGATAGGTTACAGTCAATGAGTAAGTATGGTGTAACACCCCAAATTTTTTCCTTAGTTTAAATATCATTAAAAATTTGAAATATTGAAAACTTTCCATAAAATAAAAAATTATAGCCACCATAAAATATAAATAAATTATTACAAATACATAAACCTAGGAAATAAATAATTTCCACAAAATAAAAAATTATAGCCACCATAAAATGTAAATAAATTATTACAAATACATAAACCTAGGAAATAAATAAGTGTTTTGTTTCAATGTTTGGTTGCCTGTTTGCTTGCTGAACATATGGTGGTACACTTCATCTGCATGTTGTGTTTGAATTTGAATTCAAAATCATTCAAAACTCTAGCATAGGAAATCTGGGAATTAGAAAAAGGAAAGGAAAAATGGAAAAGGCCACTTGGGCTCCTTCTCTCCATCCTACTCACTTCGGCCCAAAGCAACCCATCTGCCCTCTCCCTTCTTCCCCACGTTGGGCCAGCCCAGCACCACGCCCCAGCCTAGCTCACGCACCCGCTCCCTTTTCCCTCTCTCACTCGCTAGCGTACAGGGGCACATACCGCGTCGCTGCAGGCATCTCGGCCACTGCCACCGCCTCGCCTCGGTGCCAAGCGGATAAGATCGACGACGTCCTCTAAAAAAGCTTCTCGTTCCCACCAACTCCCCACTCCTCTCCTCCTCTCACCGCCGCTCCCATGACACACGGCAGCAAACACACCTTCCACCATACTGCCATGGATAAGACCGAGCTCCCTCGGCCGCGCGCATGGATAAGGCCACACTGTTGCGAACCGACATTGCGAAATTGAATGCGTGCGCGCTGGGATAAGCTCGGCAGGCGAGAAATATTTCACCGCCAGCACCGCCATAGCCGGCTTATAAATAGGCCCAGCCGGTGACGCTCCGGCCTTGCCCTTCCCACCACAAGCTCCGCTAGTGACTAGAATACCTCATCTCCTCCTCCACTCCTCCTTCGAGCCTTGTCTCGTTTTTTTTCCAAATCAGGCGCCGCCTGTGCCATTGAAGCCGCCTGCTTCTTCATCCTTCACCTTCCTTGCCTTCTATTTTCTTCCCTCCCTCTCTGTGTCGCCCTGCTGCTATGCACGCACCACCGCCGAGCCACCATGGCCGACGACCAACGTCGGCAAGACTCCACCAAGCACTACACCATCACCAACACACTCCACCTCATCACACACATGCACATGTAGTTGGTTGGTTAGAATAGGGCCTTTTCGAGCACCGTCCACCACTTCGCGTTGAGTTCCGAGGGCTAGGGACACTGGCGGGATGAACTCCAGTGAGCCTGACCCCTTCCTCCTCGGTTCCGACGCCACGCCATCTCTCCCCATCCGGCGCTGTCCCTTTCTTTCCCCTCTTCCCTCTCTACTGAGTGGGATCGGCAGGTGACGCAGTCCCGTCCCCATGCTGTGTTCCCTCCGTCTCCCTCTATCCCTTTTTTCTCTTTGCCATGTGGACCTAAGGCTATGACGCTATCACCGCCTTGGCCCACCTGTCACACACACACCATGCTCACACTGCGTACGTGTTAGGAAATGCTAGGTGCACCCGGTTAGCGTACACAGAGGGCAATAAGTCTAATTTCCTGACTTAGAAAATTTCTAGAAAAATTGTAAATAAACTAGATGTAATAGGGAATATAACCATATAATTTTCACCTATTTTTCATATACTAAAATACGACCATAAAATTCCATTTAGATTCCCATCTATAAATAAACTTCTAAAATTCATAACTTCCACATCCTAACTCTGTTTCTCACGAAACCACTTCTAAAAAACAAACCCTATCTATTTTACCTGGTACCACCATATTGTTCTATGTTTGTTTTTTTTTTTTATTTTGTGTTTGGGTGGTAGTCTTATACGATCACTACGCCGATAGAGGATGGTGACTACTAGGAGAACGAGGACCCGGACTATGCTGAGGACTTAGAAGGAGACAACAACGAATGCAAATCCTTACTCCTCCACCTTTCCTCCACCATACTCTACCACCATACCATAAACTCTTTTACTATTTTCCACTAATAAATGATAATTTTATTAAAATAAATTAGATAACATAAATGTAACCTAGACAGGCGACGAGTGGGGGTAATTCATGTGGGGTGGATTGCCATAGCAGGTTTGCCTAGTGCGGGTTCTGTTGGAAGATACTACGCCTCGATCGCATAAGGACCGGTTCATAGGCTGTCTCCCGTGAGTCGGATATTTCATACATCCATATGTCTATATGGGTAGACTTGATCTCACACCCTATTAGATAGAAATATAATTGCTACTAGGAGGCTGGTGTAGGCAGCAGACTATCAAGAGATGACACAGTTACTGAGTGATCTTCCGTGGTTTGGTCGGTGTGGTTGCTAACTAATCCTCCATGTTAAGCCCCCGAATGATGTGGTATCATTCGGGTCCATTGATTTGACTGGATGTTGTGTCATTATCCAATGTGTTAGTTGTGTTTCCAACCCCCTGAGAAGCCATAGTAGAATTAAATGGATGTCTAAGGTCGCATACTTTAGGGGATGGGGTCTCGTTCGGCCTATTCCATCCACTGATCATGGAAGGGATTCTGCCTATCGTGTGGGGAAAAGTGTACACCCTCTATTGAGCATAGTGAATCTATTCGAATAGCCACATCCTTGAAATGGGCAACTGCTAGGATGAGATCACTTATGATTAGAATTTACTTTTTATGTGCAATGAAACTATGTTAACATGTTTAATTAAACTTGACACTAACTCGGTAATTAGGGAGAATGGCAATACTATCCCAGGGCCCAACTCACTTATAATTTAACTATACCACCTATCCTATCCACCCTCCACCATCCGCTCCACCAATCCTATGGATTAGGGCTTCTTGAGTACGTATGTACTCACCCGTTGTTGACTCATAGATTTCGACCCCGAGGAGGACCACAACTATGACGAGGAGGCAAAACACGAGGATTAGGAGTCATGCGAGGATTAAGAGTTACACAAGGATTACGCATTGTAGGAAGGAGTCTTAGAACCCGGGGTTTCGACCGCGCTCAAGGATGCCCGTGGATTAGAGTATCGCTACTGTTTGTAAAATATCGTTGTAGAGACCACCATGCTATAATAAATGCCACTTCATGGTAGTAGTCTTCCGCTAGTTATGTAACCCCTATGGCTATGCCATTGAAACACTATTGTAAGACCCTTTTTATTAATACCAATAAAGCTCGGTATTTTTCCTTTTAAATCTGTGTACCGATTACGTGTATGATGAGTGTATCATGTGCATGATCCTAGCGCCAATACATATATTCTAGGACTCACAAAATGAGGGGCCAACATATGGCGTCTATGCATGTGTACCATAGTAGGTAATGGGAGTATCATGGTATTGCACAAACAAATATATTGTTCGATCACACTACTATATAAACTTAGATGGTCATTGCATATATTCGGGGAGGCATTATGAACTCTATATATTATAGATAATTATCGTGGGTTGATTGCTGTCCACTTAGAAAGATTTCGGGCTGCCTGGGAAGTAATTATTTATGATAGTATTCGAACATTTCTTTAATCATTACTCTTGGTGCTGACCGACTCAATGCTTCTTGGGAACATGACTTCAGTTTCTAATTGCTCTAGCACTTTTGTATGGATAGGTATTTTGTTGTTATTGATGACATATGGGAGCCTCAATCTTGGGAAACAATAAAGTTAGCCCTTGTGGAGAACAATTGTCGAAGTAGAATTATCATAACTACTCGCAAATTTGAAGTCGCCAAAGAAGGCGATGAGGTTTGCAACCTTGGACCACTTTCATATGACAACTCCGTGAAGTTATTTTATACAAGATTATTTGGTGGTGAAGACAAATGTCCAAATAATCATCCAAATGAATTATCGATACAATTCTAAAGAAGTGTGGTGGTGTACCATTGGCTATCATCACAATGTCTAGTTTCCTATTGGGTAAATCAAGAAAAGAATGGAATGACGTGTGCAACTCTCCTAGTTTCTATCAAGATAAGGATGATAGGCATATGCAAAATACTATGCATATATTATCTCTTAGTTACTATGACCTTCCTTCTCATCTAAAGACTTGTTTATCTTGTATCTAAGTTTATTTCCGTAAGACTCTCATATTGATAAGAATTCTTTGATATGGAAGTGGATAGCTGAGGGATTTGTCGAGAAGAAACCAGGACGTGGGTCATTTGAGGTTGGAGAGGAATACTTCAACGACCTCATAAATAGAAGCATGATCCATGGGGTGGATTCTAAAGTCTATGGCATCATAGATGGTTGTCGTGTTCATGATATGGTTCTTGATCTCATAGTTTCCAAGTCACGTGATGAAAACTTTGTCGATGATGATGCTACATTATCACAAAGCCAAGCACGTTGGTTAGGCCCCAAAAATAGAGAACTGGATCTCACTCCGGATACTCATGTGAAGCTGCCACAAGTGAGGTCATTTATTGTCTAGAATTGTCATATTGTTAAGTGGGCCCCTGCATCCAAGATTAAAACTCATCCGTGTGCTTGCTTTGGAGAATTGCACATTTGGAATAGGATGCCACAGCCTTGAGCATATTGGAAATCTGCTTCATTTGAGGTACCTTGGGATACGAGGTTGTTTATGGTTTGAAGAGCTCCCAGAAGGAATAGGCACCCTGAAGTTTCTACAAACATTGAACTTGGAGGATACAGGATACAAGGAATTGCCATGTAGCATTGGCATGCTCACACAATTGGTATGCCTACGTGCTCTGCCGATCAGGGCACCAGATGGGGTAATAAGGAGGTTGACTTCACTGGAGGAGCTACAGATAGTAGGATCTCATTACAATTATGAGTCGTGGAGGCAGTTTGTGAAGCATCTAGGCAACCTGTGTGAACTCAGGGTGCTTAATATTAATTTTACCGAGAGTATGGATGAGAGCGTGCAGATAGATTTGATGCATTCTCTAGGCAATCTCAAGAAGATGCAGCATCTCACAGTGGGTGGTTCAATTGGTATTGGTATTGTTAATATGAATGCCTGGGGCGCAGCAGTGCCCCCTCAAGACCTCCGATGTCTGTTTCTTCCTTATATCAGGTTCCCCAAGTTGGCATCATGGATTAATTCTGCACATCTTCCTAGCCTCTCCCACTTGGAGATATGTGTGTATGATCTGGATGAGCAGGGTCTCAAGGCACTGGGCTGGTTGCCAGAGCTCTGGTACCTCAATCTGATTATTTGTTCAACGGCAACAATAACTAGTAATACTGAAGCAGATGGCTTCTTCCAGAAGTTGAGATCCTTGGTGTTGGATGATTCAATGGTCCAGTTTATAGCCAACGAGGATTCGAGCGCTTCTTTTACTATCTGCTATATATTTGGAGGTATGGCCATTGGCAGGAGAAGAAAGAAAGACGACTGCATAGTACCAGGCGTCGTTATGCCAAACCTCGAGGAGCTTATGTTTAGTGTACGTATGGAGCAATTAATGCAGAACAACATTAGTTGTGAGGATATTGGGTTGGAGTACCTCCCATCGATTCGCAGAGTCGAAGTTGTATTATTCTGTAATGATGCCTATGAGGATGAGGTGGAGATAGAGGAGGCTGCACTGAGGCACGCAATTGAAGTCCATCCCAACCGCCCCGCACTCCAAATTAAATTCTGGGGTAAAGAATATATGAAGAGGTACGTACCTAGCTAGAACTGTTGATCTGCCCCCAGTTGTTGTTTTAACCAAAAAAAAAACCAATTACAGACGATCGGATGATGCTGGTCCAGTTGAGCCACGGAATGAAGAGGACGAGGAAGAGACCCAGGTGGTAGCTAGCTAGCTCTTGGATGGTACTTTTCATTTCTGTTCAGCCCAATGATATGGCATCGACTTCACTAAACTATTCAAACTGTATTTTCTGCTTGGTCACTTATTTCAGCTGACCTAGTAATTAATTGGTACACAAACACACATATCCTTTGATTCATTTGCCAGAGCATCCGGGTTTAAGTGCATTCCTCTTGACTTCCTATTGCTTTCTCGCAGATTGGCTGATAATAACCATGCCCCAGATCAATCAGAGTTGAAGATTATATTGCTGCTGTAACTGTTCAATGCATCCTCTTGGATTGATTGTCAAGGTTTCAGTCTACTGTTGTGTCAAACATTTAATAATACCAAATATCCGCTCATGCTGAGTGCTGCTTGCTTTTTTTTTTTTCATCATTTTCGTCACTCTAAATGTATCATGTACTACGTGCATGTAAATTAGGGACATAAAGTATGTTGTGCTAAATTGAAGAACATCCATGTACTATCACCGTCGATTTTATTTGTTATAGTCGCCAAAGCTTTTCTCGCTATATGTTACCACATCCAAAGGAGTAGACACAATAATTTTTTCTTGATTACTACTGCTGCGTTCCGTCCATAGGTTTTGTCGCAGGCCAGTTACGCAGCAAAGTTTGTCTGTCTCAGAAACCGAAAACCTTAGATCAGAAAGTTGCATGAGTCCCATACTTTGCTCCTCCTTTAATCTGGGGCTATATATATGACTATATGTACGAGGAAGAGAGGAGATTATAGGCACCACATCTCTCTGCAAGGACCCCTTCTTGGCCGACTCTGCTTCTGAACTGCTTCTGTTTATAAGTAAATTAACTAATTAAATTTGACCTAGAGTTTGTTGGGCCCAATAAAGATTGAATTACTCGAGAAAATCCCAGTAGAGGCCAACTGTAGAGGAATTGTAGGGCCAAACAAAAGCTGAACAACTAAACGTTTTCAAGTCTGATTGGGCGCAAGGCGGCCTGCTCAACTGGCGGCGCTGATTCTCAGTGTTCATACTGCCCAATCGCTTGGCAAATCGATTATAGTGGTGTAACAGTGGTGGTGTTTGGTGATCCGGATCGCGTAGCGAAACAAATCGATCGCAAGGTAATTGATGGTGTTTGGTGATCCGGATCGCGTAGGCGAGCAAATCGATCGCAAGGTAATTGATGGAATTACATCCCCCCCCCCCCCCCCCCCAAAAAAAAAAAAATAATAAAATAAAAAATAAAAAAATTCAGCGGTTCACTGGAAGAGGGTCTGCCACTGCCAATAAACCAGAACCGAAACAGATTGCGACAAAATGAAGAACCCAGGCAAAGGCAGGATACGATCGAAGCTTTGTTGTACTAGATTGAGGCGAATATTGTTCCTCTTGTTACACACTCCAACTCTCAAGTATTATATCTAGGGAATGGGCATGACACAAACTACAGCCACTCTTCATGGCCCAGGATGACATAAATTCAAATGTTGTGTGAACTCTGGCTGATTGTATCCCTAACAAGTAAGCCTGCAAACGGCGCGGTGGCGAGCAGCCTGTCCCGCGTCCGCAAGCGCCGCGTCGTCGTTCGCGGGGCATCTACGGCGGCCCGTATTCAGCCGCTTACGCATGCGGCGTTTGACGCGGCGGCGGCAAGCCTGTAATTCTAAGCAATAAGGCAAACTGCTGAATTACATCTATGGGTTATTATTACAATAATAAATTAGATTAGCACAAAGTCTTTGTGAACCTAACTAGACATTGTAAAGAAAATAAGAGCTCCCTTTTACAGCATGCTGAACTGCAGCTACTAGTTGAGATAAGAACAACTATGGAGTCCATTTTCTTAAGTTTCAGATGACAACCCATGAGAGTCATGTCATTAATGGTGTTATTTACAACCATTTGTAATCCAGCTTGAAAGGAGAAGAATGAGTCATCTTGAACAATAAAGTTAACAGAATCCTTCAGTCCTTCAAAAACTTCAAAAAAAATGGCAAAAGTCACCAGAAACCTTCAGCCCTTGAATTCCGAAGGCAAGGCCAAAATGAGATGACATGAATCGCAAACTCTGCAGTTAAACTCAGCTAGTCAGATATGCAATATTTCTTCTATTCAAATATATCTTTAGCAAACTAGAGCATAATTTTTTCCAAGCAAACTTAGAACATTAAGAACAACTTGTGCCAATCCCATATCAATTTATAAGGGGGCATATCATTTCAGCGATCTAAAAAAAATCAAGAAGTACATGTTTATGAAATTAATCACATATTCAAGAGGGTTGGTTGTGCTTGGCGTTCACTGATTCAGTTCAACTTACTCTTGCATGTGAATATAATATCATCGTTTTTCAGTGTAAAGAAGCATATATCTGAACTGTAAGTATTTAAGTACCGGAAGACTGTCAAAACAACTGCGAATGTAACATTACGCCAACTCTGAATTGAATAATAGAAAAAATATTGCTAATCAGCATGCATCATCCTTGCAAATGTATGCAGTCTTAGTTTGAAGACTTTCTTTTCCCTCATAAAGCAAATTCATGTATTGACATCAGGCTAAGTTTGTCTTAAAATTAATAGGAGCTAGCCATCAGCCTAAGCAATCCACCACGAAGCCGTGAGGCCTAAACCAATCCATTGTCTAGCGACCAAATTATATTTTCAGCTATCGACATCAGGCTGTGCATCCGATGCACAATTCTCGCATGGACGAAATTATATTCATCTCAGCTCACTCTTGCACAGCAGTATAGCAAGTTGTATAGAAAATGAAAGCTGAATAAATGAAGCTTATTCCAACTGAAGAACTAGAGCAAGCATGACATAGATGATGGTCACTTTGGAATCAAATCATTATTGCTTGCTTGCAGCACGACTTCCTCGGGCATATGCCGCCGCTGGGCTCTGCCACCACCTCGGGCGTGCAATGCTATTCCAGCAACAACAACGGCCACGTCCTGCTCTGCCCGTCCAACCACCACCACTAGTTTTTGGGGGCTAACCCACGTGCCTGGCTTTGTGATACTCCAGCATCGGGCAGAAGTGGCAGCCATGACGAGGAGACTAACTCTGTGTTTTCGAAATTGAAAGCCATTGATCTGAAAGTTGCATGAATCACATACATTGCTCATCCTTTAATCTCACATTTTGCAAGGCCTCCTCCTGGGCCGACATTGCTTCTGTTTCTAAATAAATTATTAATCAAACTGCGCTCGGTGTTCTTTCTCCTGATGGCTCGTGTGCTTGACATGATTTTCATTCCTTCGCGAGCCTAGCCTGTTGCTCGGGCTGGAAAGAAGTTTGTTGGGCTTGGGCCGAGTAAAGATTAAACTACTTGAGAATTTCTAGAATTTCTCTCTTTTTCTAATGGTTATTAATATAAATGGCGATCAAATTGATGGGCAGATCTTTCTGATTATTGTGAGAATTTCTAGGATTTCTCTCTTCTTCTAGCGTGTCTGGTGAGAATTAATATGGAGCCTCCGTTGGAGCCTCCAATTAGTAATAGTAAGATTTGCTACAGTATCCAGGTTTAAGTCCATTCCCCTTTTTTTTGCGAAATTAAGTCCATTCCCTTGACTTCCTATTATTGCTTTCTCACAGATTAGCTGATATTAACCATGCCACAGATCGATCAGAGCTGCTGATGCAAGAAGATTATATTGCTTGTAGCTGTCCAATGCATCCTCTTGGATTTATTGTCAAGCTTTCAGTCTAATACTTGCTTCAAACATTTAATAATTCCAACTATCCGCTCATTCTTTTTTTTTTTTTTGAATAAAAGGGCCAAAAAGCCCCTGTCATAGCATTAAGCAAGGACCAGGATACATTTTCTAGTTCTCAGATGGGATACATCTGTCCATAAAAGCAAACTCACATCATCTCATGGAAACACCTTACAAAAACCAACTAAAGTATCATGACAATTAGGCATAGAACAGAATTCATTCCTCTCCTTCCGCAGGCAACAAACTGCACCAACGTCTTTCCGGCGTCTTCATATCACCATCACCTGATAACTTCTTCATCACCTCCACCGGCACGCTAAGATCATCCTAATCCAGTGCCTTGGTCAGCAACAGATCCCACTTATCTTCCACCTGCGTCAGCCACAGATCCCACTTATCTTCCACCTGCGTCAGCCACAGATCCTTGCCGGAGACGACGCTAACAGCTTGAGTCTTGACACTCTTGTCGCATATTCCTCCCTCTTTTCCTCTGGACATAGAATTATCCAGGTGTGTAGAAGAGCATAGATGTTGAACAATAAGTTCCTCACATCTAGCCAAGGTCCTTTCTGAAAACAAATACAGTTCCTTAGTTTCCATAGCCCCCACAGGGCTGCAGCACAGAACATATTATGAACTAAGTACTTCTTATTGCTAAGCCACATTTGCTTTTTTTCCTTTATCATTTTTCGTCACTCTAAATGTATCATGTACTACGTACATGTAAATTAAGGACATAAGTATGTTTTGCTAAATGGAAGAACACCCATGTACTGTCACCGTCGTTTTCATTTGTTATAGTCGCCAAAGCTTTTCTCGCTATATGTTACCACATCCAAAGGAGTACACACAGTAATTTTTTTCTTGATAACTACTGCTGCATTCCATCCATATATAGGTTAAAACCGCAGGCCAATTATCAGTCACGCTGAGTCTTAGTAACCGACACACTGAAATGTAAAAACCTTGCAAGCCTACTCTGCTTGATGAGTAGGCTCTGTTTGTGTGTTACATAGTTGCCCAGTATTTTCAGCTTCTTGTCGTGGACTATAGATGGAATAGTGTGTGATGTATTCATACATTGTCTTGTTATGCACGATGAGGTTTAGTCATACGTTTGGTGAACTCTGCTTCTAGGAAGAAACTGGAGCTCTGTTTCTGTTTTCTCGTTAGCTCTTGCAGTGGATTCACGCCTTCACAGTTTTTGCATTGGAACCGTATACATCAGCATTATTTGCTAATTGCTATAACACGGCACCTATATATGCATATATACTGGGTTTCAGTTTGATATCCGTTTAAATAAATGATGGCAAGCATAGTTTACAATGCAGGATGCAGCAAGCAAAGTTTCTCTGTCTCAGAAAATCGACAACCTTAGATCAGAAAGTTGCATGGGTCCCATACTTCGCTCCTCCTTTAATCTGGGGGCTATATATATATATGTATGTATGTACGAGGAAGAGAGGAGATTATAGGCACCACATCTCACGTTTGCAGGAAGAGAGGAGATCATAGGAGAGCTCGGCTCCCATGGCGGTCGCACACCTGATTAGGGGAAGGGGAGAGCTGGGGAAACGGAGGGATAGTGGCAGCTCGTTGGCGAGGGTGTGGGCCGGTGCAAGGCCGGAAGGGCAGAAGGAAAGGGGGAAGGATGGGCCGCAATCCCTTAACAATCAGTCAATCACTCATCACAAACATGAACCATAAGGGCCTTATGTTCGCACATGCATAGCAGGAAAAGCAGTAGGCCAGTAGCTGAGGCTGATGAAAGCAAGTGAATACAAGGGGGATGATGAGACGAATAAGCCAGCTCACTGATACAGCAACATGTTCTGTCTAGCACTCTATAGCTAGACAAGCAAAGTCAAGCTGGGCGTCGTGTAACTAGTAGACGACGAAATATAGACATGGACGCACAAAAATGAGACAGCAACATGTCTGGTTCTGGGAGCTAGCATTATTGATCCTTCCTTCAATGTGTGATGGCTGAATTATAGCTAGACGCCTCAGTCAGAACTGAAGCAGTTGATCGACATGCGTGGTTACAGGTCTCAACAAGTCTCTCAAGCTTTTTTTTTAGATAATGGATAACAATATCCGGCCTCTACATCCGGGGATGTACATGCCAATTATTACAAACTTTTCGAGAAAGAAAAGAGAAAGCCTCGGTCATAGAAATCGACCAGGAAGCTAGTTCAAACAATATAAATGTTTCCATCCTTTATTGGATATCTCTAAAGCAATAAATTCTAATTTCTTGCTTATCGTTGAGAATGCTTCCTTGGCTGTCTCGTCACGCTGCAGGTGAGCCCAAAGAGCGTAACTAATACGCACCTCTGAAAATTACCCGCAAAATAGAATTAGATTTCTTTTGATTAAAAACAACATCATTTCGGTATCTCCGGATAGCCCAGCACATGGCAGCCACTCCAACCCAAATCATATTTCTAATCCTTTTATTTTGATTAGTTAGCCAATTCCCCCGTAACATATAGCTAATTAATCTAGGTTGGGTTAGTCCAAAGTAGCAAAAAAGATAATCCTCCGGATCATTTTGGTAAGGGGGCAGTCTAGGAATAAGTGTTGGATAGTTTCATTCCCATTACAAAGATACGCGCCGACTCCCTTTCCAATTTTTCTTTTGCAAGATTGTCTTTTGTCAAGACAACCCCCCTCGCAAGAACCGAGAAAAGATTTTAATTTTTAGAGGAATTTTTATCTTCCAAATCTTCTTATGTCGAAAAAGGTGTTGTGTATCAATAAGGTCGAGATACATAGAGCGGGAGCGACGAGAGAATCGTCCCCGATTTGGTTAGGCTCCATCTAAAGTAATCCTCCCTTCCACCAATTCGACGTTTGAGATTCGTGATACTAGACTAAGCCATTCTGTAAGTTTGTTATCCACCGAGCCCTCCTAAAAGAGATATTTAGAGGGTTGGAATGCATCACTTTTGCGACAGTTGTGTGAGGATCCCGCACTATATTATATAAGGATGGATAACTATCTTTCAGAGGCTTAACTCCTACCCATGCCCTCCTAAAAGAGATATTTAGAGGGTTGGAATGCATCACTTTTGCGACAGTTGCGTGAGGATCCCGCACTATATTATATAAGGATGGATAACTATCTTTCAGAGGCTTAACTCCTACCCATGTATCGTCCCAAAATCTAGTGGTGGTTCTATCTCTGATATCGAAGGAACCTTTAGCCAACACCTCATCTTTGATATGCATGAGGCCTCTCCGAAAATGAGAGTCGTTGGGTTTGGCTGTCACTTGAGTTAGGGATTTAGATTGTATGTATTTATTCCTTAAAAGAGATTGCCACATGCCCTCCGTGTTCAACAAGTTAGCCAACCATTTGGCTAGAAGGCACTTATTTTGCAGTTCTAAATTAAGGATACCTAGTCCCCCTTGATCTTTAGGACGACATAAGATGTCCCATCTGGCAAGTCTATATCTATGTTTTCCTGAAGAGCCTTGCCGAAAGAACCTTGATCTATAATGATCGAGGTTTTAATCACCCTTTAGGGATCTCAAAGAAAGACATCATAAAAATAGGTAGGCTGCTTAGTAATTGAATTAAGCGGTATTAGTTTCCCCCTATGACAGGTATTTTTGCTTTCCGGCAAGAGAGTTTTTTTTTGTTTGAAACGATCTTCCACCTTTCTCCATTCGCAGTTCGAGGAGTTGTCTATGGTGCATGAGAATTCCTAGGTATCTAAAGGGGTATTCCCGATGATTTGCATCCAAAGAGATTAGTATAAAAGGATTCCATCTCTTTAGCTGCACCATAGCAAAAGATTTCGCTCTTATGAAAGTTGATCTTCAGCCCAGATAATTGCTCAAAGGCACAAAGCAACAGTTTAAGATTTTGTGCTTGCTCTGGGTCGTGATCAAGAAAGATAATAGTGTCATCTGCATATTGAAGTATAGACAACCCATCATCTATAAGGTGGGGAGTACACCTCTTATTTGACCATCGGCTTTTAGCTCTATTAATTAGAAGAGCTAACATATCAGCAACGATGTTGAATAAGATTGGTGACATAGGATCTCCCTGTCTGAGGCCGCGCTTTGTTTGGATGTAGGGACCTACGTCATCATTGACTTTGATCCCCACGCTTCCTCCAGTGACCATTGATTCAACCCACCTACACCATTTGGGTGAGAAACCTTTCATTCTTAGTGTTTGTTGTAGGAAAGACCACTTCACTTTGTCGTATGCCTTTTCAAAGTCAATTTTGAAAATGACACCGTCTCTCTTTTTGGTGTGAAGTTCATGGATGGTATCGTGTAAGATTACGACCCCTTCCATTATATTTTTGCCGGGCATAAAGGCGATGCAGTTGGCCTCACCACGGTTTGAGCCACCAAATTAAGCCTATTTGTCCCTACTTTAGTGAATATCTTAAAACTCACATTAAGAACACAAATTGACCTATATTGCTGAATTTTACTAGCATTATCCACCTTTGGTATTAAGGTAATAATACCAAAATTCAGGCCGCACAAATCAAGAGCCTCCCCATGGAGCTCGGCAAATAATGATAAAAGATCATCCTTGATTACACCCCAAAACACGATAGAATTCCCAAGGGAAAACCATCCGGGCCCGGGAGCTTTGTTGTGCTCCATTTGGAAGACCGCCTCCCTCACTTTAGATTCAGTGAAGGGGCTGATGAGGATATCATTCTCCTCTGGTGAAACCTGTGGTATGTCCAGGTTTTGATCTTCCCTAAGGGAGATATCGAGATTTTCCGGCTGGCCAAAGAGGTCTTTGTAATAAGACGTGATGTGACTTTTTTGAGCTGATCATCACCGATGACCACACCTTGATCATTTTCAAGTTTATAGATATGTTGCTTGCGATGTTTCCCATTGGCAACTAGATGAAAGAACCGAGTGTTAGCATCCCCTTCTAATAGGGTTTTAACTTTAGCTCTCTCATATCATTTTAGTTCCTCCTCTCTTAGAAGGTTGACTAAACGTTCTTTTAGATATTGCTTCATATAGATCTCCTGCTCAGATAAGGGAGAGATCTCAGCTTTCTTATCTAAATTCTCTAAAAGAGCTAGCGAGTCTTTTTTTTTTTTTTTGATATGACCCCTGTAGTATGTTTCGCCCAACCCCTTAAATATTGTCTGAGTCTACGAATCTTGAACCGCCAACGTTCAAGAGGAGTGGACCCAGAGTAGGGAGATTGCCAGATATTTGCAACCACGTCATAAAAACCTTCTCGTAACAACCACCCTCTCTCCAATTTGAAAGGACGGTTGTGGGTTAGGTGGGTCGAAGCACCCGTGTTAAGAACTAGGGGGTGTGGTCGAGATATTCCTGTCCCTAGGTTCTATAGTTGTCAAAGGAAACATGAGTTCCCATTCCATGCTTATTAGAACTCTATCCAACTTTTCAAAGGTTGGATTATCCCCTGGCCCCGCCCATGTGTATTGGCGGCCTGCCATTGAAATCTTCTTGAGATTTAGTGATTCAATGATAGCATTAAAAAGATTTGGCCATTTAGGGTCAAAATCAGCAGAACTCTTATCTTCTGGCCTTCGCATTATGTTGAAATCACCTCCTATCATATATGGAAGAGTTTCTTTTGAGCACGTGTTAGCGAGTTCTTACGCTAAGGAAGCACTCTTATTCTCGAGTCTTGCCGGTCCATAAACCGTATGTAGCACAAATTTGAAGTCATTTGATTTGACTCTTAGGGTGAATTTTACATAAAAATCTCCCTCATCAATGGCTCCAATGTCGAAAACATTCATGTCCAAACCAAGTAACCCCCCGACCTACCGTGGAGTGCCATGGTGTGCCAAATAAAATCATGCCCTGCACAAAGATTTTTAAGGACATGATCCGGGAAGGAATCCCGGCCTGTTTCGGAGAGAGCAATAAAATTAATTTGATCTTCCTTAACCAAATCTGCCAAAAACCTATGTTTAGCCAAGTCACCCGGACCTCTGCTATTCCGTAATATTCCTTTCATTTTATATTAATTTTGGAAGGGGTTTTTGGTTTCTTGGGAAGTTTGCCGTTTTTTGTATTCTTGGCATTATGATATTTCTTTCTCCGACGAAGTGGAGAGAGATCTAGGATTTGATCATTCTCCTCCTCCCGCAAGTTCTCATTTAGATTTCCACAGCGTGGCTGAGAACTGCATCAAGTTGGTTATCCTGCTCATCCTCATTCTCAACATTGAGGGGTTTAGAAGAAGACCCTTTCTTTCTATTAGCACTAAAAAGCTAACCTGTCAATCTCTAAGTTTTTTTATTGAGATTACTGGCGATGAGCCTAGGTTGATGCCTACCCTACCAAGGTTTGATAAAACTTTGGAATCTGGACAGTAGTGAAAGAGTAACCCGGGAAATCAAGGTTCTTCTTTGCTGCCATCCTATCCACCTTGTGCGTATGGACGTCGGCCGTTGCGGCGTTCTCGGAGCTACGACGCGGCACTTTGATAGGTGCCGCTGAATCGTAGGTGCAAACTCCCCCACCACCGGGGAAGTAGTGTCCACGGAATTGAGCACCTTCTCTCGCATAGGTCGAGGTTGAGGCGTCGCACTTGGAGAAGTGGCGCTGAAGGTGTTGCGGGGGTGACCGCAGCAAGTGGCAAAGTCGGAGAAGATCCACCGCCGCCGCCAAGGTGGTGTCCTCTCCGAGTGGCGGGTCATCCATCCGCGCGCCCTCGGTGGCGGGGGGAGGAGGGCAGCGCGGGCTCCTCCCCCACGGCTCCTCCTAGCTCGGGCAGAATCGTCGAGGTGCCGGTCCCGACCAACGCCGGAGTAGTCGATAGCCGGGCATCCACCTCCTCCAAAGAAGCAATGCCGCCCCCTCCAGTAGGGGAAACGCAAGTCTCCAAACCAGGAGGGCACGAGGTAGGGGGCGATGTCGGTGTAGAGCCCCCCGAACCTCACACGAGCAGTCCAACCACCGCTAGCTGTGCAGTAGGGACCGGCGAGGGAGTGCCTGTCCCTACCACCGCAGGAGTAGTCGTGAGCGGGGCATCCATCTCCACCGGGAAGCCGGTGCCGCCCCTCCAAAAAGGGGCAGCACAGGTCTCCAATACAGGAGGGTGTGAGGTAGGGGGCGATGTCGGTGTAGAGCCCCCCTGCACCTCACCGAGCGGTCCAACCACCGCGAAGCCGGGCAGTAGGGGACCGGCGAGGGAGTGCATGTCCCTACCACCGCAGGAGTAGCCGTGTGAGCTGTGAGTAGCGAGGTAGGGGGCCATGGTGGTGTAGAGCCCCCTAGAACCTCACCGAGCATGTCATCGGTACCTGTAGTAGCATCTCCTGTCAGAGCTGTGAGTAGCGAGGTAGGGGGCGATGGTGGTGTAGAGCCCCCTAGAACCTCACCGAGCGTGTCATCGGTACCTGTAGTAGCATCTCCTGTCGGGTGCTCCTTTATCAAAGCTGCTTGTTTTCTGAGGAGGACGATCTTGGGAAGGAAGTGTGGATTCCTGGGATGTGGTATTACCCTGAGAGGTTTGGGCATTTTGATCTGAATTTTCCACCTCTTCCATCTCATGATCGCTCCCCTCTGGATCCTTATCACTATCTCCCAAAAGGTCTTCATCCCCTGGCTCAACAGGATCAGGCAGTATAGCTTCATCTGGCTTAAAATATAGGCGGTAAATACCAGTGTCAACACAAACATCAACATACTCCGGTATCTTCTTAACATCATACATGCCCACAAGAATTCGGACCTGTCCCGTCGCCCTCAGATGTACCATATCCACCTTCTGTGTAGCTCCAATTATGGTCCCAACTGCCCACAAAGGAAGAAAAGAACGAAGAGCCCTGGGCACCCTAGTGACTGTCACCCATACCGCTCCAAGTACTTAATGGGTTGGGCATCATCCACATATTCTGCAAAAACGATTGTGCCCTCCTTATTCTTTGTCTTGACCATGTCGATTGCTATCATGCGATCAAGTTCTTCTTTGCTCGGAAAAGGGACAACATAAGATTTTGCCCCAACTTGCTGCACCTCCCAATTCCAACGTATAGGGATGATTCTTGCTAATTTAGCCTCGCAGCGGTGAGCGTAAACATCTCCCTCTTCAACTATGATTAGTGCTGCCATTGCTTGACCGAAAGGTCTCCACCACACGATTATTCCTTGGAGTCTGAATATGGAAGAATCCCATCCCATCCTCAGCGGCGCCGCATAGAGCGACTGATGGTTTGGGTCCTCGCAGCAATGGGCATTGGTTGGTGAAGTGTTCTTCAGTGCAGATCGAACACTCCCTCTTCCCCGTGCGCTTCCTCTTCTTGCCTTGATCCTGAACCTCCACCTTGCCCCGGCCGCCTTTAGCGGCCACGACCCCCCTTCACGGGGATCAACCGCGCCGCCGACCTCGGCCTGCCGAGTGCCAGCGTCGGCCACGCCCACGGTCCGGCGAGGATCGCCCGCCCACGGCCACCGGCGTCCTCGGCCGGGGCAGTCCGCCCGACCGGCGCCCGTGTGGTGCGGCGCCCGCGACCAGCACCCGTCGTGGGGGAGGGCTGCGACCAAAGCTGCGGTGGAGGGTCGCCATGGCCCCCACGCGACCCTGGCCACGTTCCACGCGGCCGCGCGTTCCGTTGTCGTCGTAGCCTCGTCGCGACCACGTCGGTGATCAGATGGAGCGCCCGCGGCCGAGAGCGCCCGGTTTCCTCCCCGCGCACGTCTCCTCCAGCCATGAGCACGTCTTTGGGACCTCGGTTTGGCCTTGGTGGCGGGCGCGCAGAAGTGGCGGTGGTGGTGAGCAGCCTTGATGCGGTGTTGTCGAGAGGACTAGATGCGGCGGCGGCGGTGTCGAGTAGTCTTGGCCTCACCCAACGCCTAGGTCTCCCTCCCGTAGACCGGCTCGGGGGGGCACCGGTGGTGAGCAGGGCTGGGGCGCCAAGGCGGAGGTGCGAGCAGCAGCGGCGCCCAGGATCGGCGTGGCGGCGGCGGTAGTTACGGTAGTCTTGGCGAGTAGGATCGGGCGATGGCGGCGTCGAATAACACAGGTCTGACCCACCGCCTCGGGTTCCCTTTCGAAAGGCCCGTCGTAGGATCGGGGATGGTCCCTTGATCGGTTCCAGCTCGCCCCGACTGAACGCCCGACGTAGGGTCGGGATCGGACCCGATGGTAGCTCCTCTCCGCGCCGAGGCGAAGCCCGTCATTGGGCTGGGTCGGTCACGTCTCGCAGTTCCAAATTCCTTGCGGACTGGTTGAACCGACCGATTCGGCGTCTTGACCCGATTTCAAAATTTGAAATTGCGCTGAATCGGATCGGGGATCCACCGCACCGCCGGCCAAATGAAATCGCCCGGGGGTCGCCGCCGGCGTGATCTGTGGGCCGAAGCGGGCCCTTCCAAGCCCTCAAGGGTAGCTTGATTCGACGAATTGGCGGGGTCGATGGAGCTACCGCAGGCGCTGTAAGCGCAGGTGTCGGTGAAGCCTGTACCCGCATCGACGGAGGTGATGACGGGCTTGCGTAGTATCTCGGCAAGGCCCGCGGCGTCACCAAGGTCTTCACAATCCGGATCGGAATCGTAGTAATGATCCCAAAATTTGCCTTCGATCACGTTGAAGATTGACAATCCAGCAATGGGTTGGCAGTTAGGATCGATCCGGTGGGGCTCCTTCGCCGTGAGACGACGGAGCGCAAGACGCGGCGTTGATGGCGTAATTGAGACCGGTGCCATCCCCATCACCGGTGAAGGGTTGGATGAAGCGGCTCAGGCGGCGCGCCGGCGAGGAGCCGGCAACGCGACGAGGAAGAAGGGGAGGGGCGCCGGCGCTAGCGCGCCCGGCGACGAGCCAGCGTTGCAGCGTTGAGAGGTCGCGAGCGTGGCTATGTCCTAAGGCAGTGCAGGTACATCTCATTACTCTCACACGTCCCTCAAGCTGCACCACTCATTTGTTTATTAGAACCATTCCAATCCATTATCCGATCCATCAGAGTCCTGCACCTTCTTTCATCCCCATCTCCCCACCACCACACCCCTGTCGCATCCATGGAACTCGCAATAGGGGCGCTGGGCACCCTGCTTCAGAAACTCGGCCCGCTGCTGCAGGATGAGTACAACCTTCAAAAGGGAGTGAAGAAAGACATCGAATTCGCCACAAGAGAGCTGGCGAGTATGCATGCTGCCCTCCGTGATGTCGGACAGGTGCCATAGGAGCAGCTCAAAGAAGTAGTCAAGATCTGGGCTCGTGATGTTAGGGGAGCTCTCCTACGACATGGAGGACATTGTTGACACCTTCCTCGTGCGTGTCCAGGGCTCTAAGCCTCCCAGCAAAAGGAGTGTCAAAAGGTTCATCAAGAAGATGACAAGTATTGTTAGCAACGCCAAGGCTCGCCATGAGATTGGCCAAGAGATCAAGGACATCAAAGAGCGTGTCAAGGATGTGGCCAAGCGACGTGACAGGTCAGTGCTAGGACAACACAGATTTTTCATTTGAATTTCAACAAAATTTTGTCTTATTTGCCTCTTTGTTCTGCTTTTTTTTTCATCTCTCCACATAGGTACAAGGTCGATGCTATTACTCCTACCAAAACCACAGTTGACCCTCGCATAACAGCTTTGTACACTAAAGCCGCTAGCCTTGTCGGCATTGATGAGACAAGGGAAGTGCTGATCTCGAAGTTGACAAAGGAAGATGGTGGCATGTTGTCTGCTGAACAAAGGATAGTATCTATTGTTGGCTTTGGAGGACTAGGCAAGACAACGCTTGCTAAAGCAGTTTATGACAAGCTTAAACCGCAATTCAATTGCATGGCTTTTGCATCAGTGTCTCGAGATCCAGACATTATAAAAATTCTGAACGATATTCTTTATGAGCTTGACAAGAAAGAGTACAAGGACATTCACAACAGCGCATTGGGTCAACAACCTCTAACTGATCTTGTCCACGAATTCCTCATAAATAAGAGGTGTGTGCCATCTTGTGTGCAATTAGTTGAAGTAATCTCAGTATGAGTCACAAACGTGTCTCAAAGGTAGGTTAGTATGTTAATGATAGGTTACAGTCGTGAATGAGTAAGTGTGGCATCTGAGCATGTGTATCTTCTTTCCGTGGTGACAGTGCCAATCAATTTTTAACTTTCTCGTCTTCAAATTTTCATTTGAAATTAGGATTAATTGGATACATGCCATTACGAATATCATATTTCTGATATATACCATTACTATTCGCGATTTTGGAAACGTGCCATTACGATTTCTCATATCTCTGAAATATACCATTACTTACCCCTTGGACATGTTTATCATAATTTCTGGACCAAATTGCCCTCGTCTTCTTCCTCCTTCCACTTCCCTTTCTCATATTTTGTACGCGCAGTTCACTGCTGGACATGGTCGGGTGTGTGAAACTTTCTCTGTCACGCATCACTACCTTAATTTCTCTTCACTGTGCTCTACCTATCAAAGATTTTATTGACCTTCAAGAGAATTGAGTTGAGTTGATATAAAGACCTCAAAAAATCCCCTGACTTCTATGTAGCACGATTCACAAAACCTAATAGAGTAAAAACATGTACTCGAGGGCCTATTTGAATCCAATAATTTTAATAGTTAGATGCACTAGTAGAAATATGATCTTCTATGACGATTTCCTTGTGACGATTTGAAATTTCATCATGCAACCTGTAGTTTTCAATGACGAATTTTGTAACTTCGTCACGCAGATCATGAGTGACGGAGCCAAGCCACTAAAAATAATGACGAAAAGCAATAGAGCGTCACAAAATAATAAACCTATTCGTCACGGATAATCATTCCGCCTCTAACCGTGGGGGAACCAATGATGAATGTAAACTTTCGTCACAAAACAACATACTCATCGTCACAAAACAATAATGTCCATGCTTCAAAGACCAATATGGGTCCCACATGTGTGGTCCGACCACTGAGTCCCATAAGTTGGTACCATGGTCCCACTACTGTCGACGTGGCGTTGTGGACCCCACCATAACAGTCCCACGTTGTAAGCCACATGGCATTCCAATCAACGCGGGCCCCACCTCCACGGTCCCACCAGCATCGATGAGGACCCCACTATAGTGGTCCCACACTGTACTAGTCTCGCTCCCACGTGGCGTTCCACGTGAATCGGGGCCCCACTACCGCTGTCCCCATCACCACTTTCCCACCAGATAAAACCACACAACAATGTGGCATCGCAAGTCCACGTGGTGACATGGACCCCACCACCATGGTCCGACGATGTAGTGGTCCCACTGCCATGTGGCACTCACGTCATTGTGGGCCCCACTAGCTTGGTTCTACTAGACCGAATCGGTGGGCCACCATAACCGGGTGCGAGTCCCACGATCACGTGCCTTCCACGTCAATTTGGACCCTACCACCACGATCTCACTAACGCATAAACACCATAGGTGGGCCCCACTACCTTGGACCCATGCAAGTAGTGGCCCCACGACCACTAACATTTCACGTTGACCTTGGTCCCATAGAACAGAATTGGTGGGCCACCACGATGGGACCCCCACCATGGTCCCACTAAGGTCTCCTAAGGGGAGAGCATGTCATATCCTGGCTTAGGGCTTAATAAGATTGATAGAGTACTCATGACAACAAGTTCCAACTTCTTTCTAGGAAGCCCCAATCCAAAGAATTCTAAAGTTAAGCGTGCTTGGCTTATAGAAATTTGGGGATGGGTGACCGACCGGGAAGTTCTTCGTCTCTCATGAGCGAGAATAAAGTGCGTCAAAAACTTGTGTTGGTGTTTGAGGACAATCTTGTTTATTAGAGAGTTGCTAGATGTGATTGGGCTCGAGTGCTAGATATAAGCTCGGTCCGGTGGAACTTTATAGGCGGTGCCACGTGGCGCCACCTCCATGCAAAATCGGTGGCGTTTTGTTTTTGTCATAGAAGATGAGTTGTTCCATGACGAATGTTTGTTCGTCATGGAAAAAAACTTCTATGACGAAATTTCATGATTCGTCATGGTGCATCAAATGTGACGCTCGTTCTATGATGATTCCAAATTTGTCACTAATTCGTCACGTAAGGTTTCCAAAGTGATGAATTTGGCATCTTCTCGTGACAAAAGCATTTTGTCATCGATGTGAAGTTCTCTACTAGTGATGCTAGTAGATGAAAGCCCGACTAATAGCTTTGTATAGCGCTTCTATTAGCTAACCGCTTAGTTCATCTCTCGATTACACTACTACACAAAAGATTTTGCGAGGCACTTGGATTTTATTAATCGTGGCGGTTTTTCAAAAAAAAACGCCATGGTTAATGCCTCTATTTACCATGGCGCTTTTTATAATTTCATCGTGGCGGTTATAAAAACCGCCATGGTCGATCGATTAACCGCCGTGGAGGTTTTTATATAAAACCACCATGGTTAATAGTGGCTCATTTCAGCCCATCAAAGCCCGTTACTAGGTTACTAGTATATATAATCAAGCCTAGGGTTTCGGACTCACTCCCTCATCTCCTATCTCAACCGCCGCTCTCCCCATCCCTCCACCGACGCACTCCTCTCTCACTGGCTCCCCGACGCACTCCCTCGTCTCCACTCCTCGCTCCTCCTCCCTCCTCCCTCGGCTCTCCCGGATGCGGTGGCTCCCCGCCCCTCCCTCTCCCATCACGAGCCCGCGCAGTGGGTCCCGTGCGTGCCGGCGGCGGCCTCCGTGAGCTCGTCTAAGGAGGGGCATCCGCGAGCTTCGGCGCGGATCGGGGGGGATGCGAGGCGCGTGGCCCTCGCGCGCAAGCGGCGGCACAGCCCCTCCTTAGACGAGCTCACGGAGGAGGTGAGGAGGGTGCGGCTCGGCCGGCCGGGGTGGCGGCGCGATCCGCAGGAGCGGCCCGGCCGAGGTCGATCCAGCCGTTCCTCCCTCTCCTCCAAAGTGTCCTCGAGGTCAAATCCGATGGGCGCAGGAGCTCTTTTCGACGAGCACGGGTTCCGGCGCTGGCGGCCGTGCGGGGGAGCTCGGATCCGCACCCCCTCCCATCGAAACCCTAGGCCCGCATCGAGGCCCATTTAGGGCTAGATCTGGGCTTTTTTTTTTTTTTTTTTTTTTTTTTAGATTAACCGTGGTAGTTTTTGGTGGGTCTAAAATGGCCATGGTTAATCCATCGATTAACCAATCCCTTAGCTCGGTGGCAGTTGCAAAAACCGCCACGGTAAATCCAAAAACCGCCATGGTTAATCTTTTTATGTAGTAGCGTTATGTCCTCCATCAAATTGTTACTCTCACTTATCTTAGGAAGCCAATTAATAACTTTTTATTAGAGTGGTTGTTCAATTTGAGCTTGCAATTTGTCGGATTTAGCTATAGTGTTCTCAATCTCTAATGCTAATTTTTTTGTGCAAACAATTAGCACTAATGGGTACAAACAAGCTCTAATAGCTATCAATTTTTTGAAGATTAGATTGCTTCTCATGTGCTTGAAAAACATCAGCCTAACCACATCTGCCAAATGATGTGAAGGTTCCATAACTAAGCGCTTTGAAGCCAACATCTAGATTTTATAGCCTATGTGTATATACAGCACATGAATAACTAATTAAGTAGATACCTGGCAAAGAATAGATTTACATAGTAGTGAAATTTTCCCAAAGAAAGCCATGTTATTACAAACGCTGCTAGATCATTCTATGTTTTGTGGGATTCTAATTGTACAACAATTTTCCTCAAAAACTGTATAACAATTGGAGTTTAGGAGAGAAATGAGAAAAAACACAAGAAAGGGTGAGAGCGAACTTCTTTGCAAATTATTACTTGCATATATACTTATGTTGCAAGTCACGTCTACTATGCTTTCGATGACCCTCTATTGCCACATACTTACAGGTACCTCATTGTTATAGATGATATATGGGATACACAACCGTGGGACATAATAAGATGTGCTCTAACTGAGAATAGCCTGAAGAGCCGAATAATCACTACTACTCGGATAATTCATGTGGCTGAGCATGTTGGTGGTTGCTATAAGATGAAACCTCTTACCCATCATAACTCAAAAATTTTATTCTATGGACGGATATTTGTCTCTAAAAGCGATTGTCCTAAACAGTTATCTAAAGTATCTGAAAATCTTTTGAACAAATGTGAAGGTGTCCCATTGGCCATCGTTTCCACATCTAGCTTGCTGGCTAGCAAGCCAAGAAATGTAAATGAGTGGCACAATGTGTGTGACTCAATTGGTTCTGGTATGGAAAACATGAGGAAGATATTACTGCTTAGCTATTATGATCTAAATCCTGAACTGAAGACATGCTTATTATATCTAAGTTTGTTTCCTGAAGACTATGAGATTCATAAGTACCGGTTGATGCAGAGGTGGATAGCTGAAGGATTTGTCCAACAAGGAGATGGGAGGCAGAGCTTATTCGAGATTGGAGAGAGTTACTTCAATGAGCTTCTAAATAGAAGCTTCATCCAACCAGGAAGCATCGATGAGGATGATATGTCTCCTATTGGTTGTTGGGTGCATGACATGGTGCTTGACCTCATTTGTTCCTTATCTAGAGATGAATGTTTTGCCACCACTATACATGGTAACTGCAACCACATTACATCTTCAGAAAGCAAGGTTCGTAGGATCTCTATCCATAATACTAGTTGGCCTACATTTAACATGTCAAAGTTGAGGTCTCTTACTATCAACAATCCTGCTATAATAAATTCAATGCCGCCCCTTTCATGCTTTTGTCTTCTACGTGTATTGGATCTTGAAGATTGCAGTCTTAGAAATCGTCCATTTCTAGAGTTTGTCAGTACATTATTACACCTGAGGTATCTAAGTCTAGCGTATACTGGATATGCTGGCGAGGTCCCATGAGTGATAGGGAACCTACAGTTTTTGCAGACATTGAACTTCGAAAGAACTAACATAAAAGAAGTGCCATTGAGTATCTTCGGGCTGAGACAATTAATGAGCCTTAGTGTTTGGCATAGTGCAAGGCTGCCAACAACAAGTGGGTTGAGCAATCTATTGTCTCTGGAGCTGCTAGAGATTAGTGTGGATTCTGCATGCATTGCAGAAGCGGTGGGCCATCTGACCCAACTGAGGGTGCTAGCGGTTATGCTCACAAAGGACAAGGAAGGCAGATGGGACGAGAGCATTTGCAGAGTTCTGGTGGGGTCCCTTGGCAAACTGCACAAAATTCAAGATCTAGTAGTAGAAATCTCAGATGACGTGGAAGTTGACCTTGAAGGCTCAGTGGAGTCCCCGCTGAACGTGTCGTGTCTTAGAATTACTGGTACTAGTTTCTTTCCTACATGGATCCATCCCACATCATTTCTCCTCCTTTTCCATCTCCACATACTGAAGGTTGATCAACTACGAAGGGAGGACATCAACGTCCTTGGCATGCTGCAGGTTCTCCGTCTTCTCGAATTGAAAGTGGTGACTTGCACTAAACAATTGTTTGTTGAAAGGATCGCGATTAGTGCGGAAGCCTTCCCATGCATGACGCGGTGTGAATTCTCTGGATTTTCAATGTTACCATCTATGTTACCACCTGGAGCTATGCCCAGGCTTCAACGTTGGATGTTTGATATACGACCAGAGGATTTCGGAGACAGTGAATTTACTGTTGACGACCTGGTCCTGAGCCACCTGCCATCCCTTCAGACAGTTCGGGTTTCCCTTCACGGAGAGGATACAGTCAGTGAAGAGTTGGAAATGAAAGTAAAAGCGGCACTGAAGAATGAGGCACGTGCACACTCCAACCATCCTGATATTGATATCAGAATTGATAATGAGTGGATCCAGCTGTGCACGTACGTACTCCTCTTCCTTTTCCTGCTTCTTTTGTCAGTCTGGTAACTTTTTTTTTAACCACCTCTTAGTGTAGACTGTCTAATAATCTCCTTCGTCCCTTATTTACGCTATATGACAAATAACCGTATTTACGTTATATTGTATTCCATTTTTATGTCCCTTAGAATCCTTTACATTTGTCAATTTTGTAGCCATCCTTTTTATTCGTTTACTACTGCAAGTGGGCTGTGGACACTCTAGTGGTGATCAACTTTGTTTCTTCTTTGCTTACATGCACTCTGTCTGCGTATTTCTGATATCAACGTTGCTATGCTCCAATAGAAATTCTAAGTCATTCCAAACTGACGCCAATTCTTTGCTCCGTACATGCACCAGATAATGTTACCGTCGACCACATTGCCCAGCGACCACAGTCACTGACTAGAACAAGTTCATTCTTGAGATCTTCGCCAATGGCACTTGATTCAGCTCCACGCCTCCTGCATTTCCACGGTCCCTGGTCCTGGTGTTCTAATCTACACCAAAGGACGAGGTCCAATTCGCCACTGGCCCATGCTCTGAGTCTTTGTGGGTCCATTTGGCTTGCTCAAGGGTTTATGTTTAATTGTGCCGTTTAGCCTTTCTGTAATATTTTCTTACGCCGAGGTGCTGCCTTTGCTTGTTCTTTGTTTTTTTTTCGGAATTGTCGTATTGTGTTTGAAGACAATTTCCTTGTACCATGTACGTGCAACTAAGTTAGTTTTTGCCATGTCCAGCACTAATTGAAGGACACGCATGTGCTGTCAAAGTCTTTATTTCGTGATTTTCTGGTTGAAAAAGGATCACATGCTTTTAACCTTGGAGTACTACAGTGTGTTTGGTCCGTTTTGACAACAGCACAAGTATATTACAGTTTGTAGGGCCATGGTGAGTCCGGAACATGAGCAAAAAACGAAACGAACAGAGTAATATAATGCCACAATGTGTCTGAGGAAGAGCGATATGCTCCAACTTTTCTCTTGGCATTAGTCTCTCCCTCTATAGCTACGTGCACAAGCTTGAAATTTGAATAGGCTGCTAGCTCATGGAGTAGCCATGAAATTTGAATAGGTTGGTAGCAGCTCTTTGCAAAACCTCTTCCCGGACGTCCGCGACCTTCCCACGTACACGACGTCTCCGCGTCCCCCCGACGTGGCCGTCCGTGTCGCACGCAACGCCGGGGAGGAGGATGGTCACCGCGCACCTCCCACAGCGTTCGTCCTCGGGAACCTGCTCCGCAGCCTGCACGCTCCGCGATTACAGCCACAGGAGCCCTGATAACTCGGCGCGCGCGCTCCGATTCCGCGCCGCGAAACACATGGCACGGCTTCTCCATGGGCTACGGCGGCCGCGACATTGTCATCAGCTGGCTGCTCGCACGCCGCTAGCATACGTGCGGTCGACTCTTGCACGTACGGCGGCCGGGATCTTCGCTTGCCTCGCCGAGCTCGGTGTCGAGCTCACCCATACCCATGTGGCCACGAGCCAGGCTTCGACAGGTGCCTACTTTAGTGCTGCTTCTTCCTACTTTCTCGCGGCCTTGCGTTGCGGGTCCTGCTACCATATTTCAGAACAGTTGTATGCAAAAAAGATTGTAGTCGCCATGAAGAAAAGTGAGCACAATACTGGTCAGATTGGAGAACGACGAAGCCATGCCAGTTACAGAAACTTCATGAATAAGCCTTGTATCATCCGAACTGCACGACACAAGTGAATGAAGCACATGCTTGCTCAAGACAGACATCGGTAGTTCCAAGACCGCGTTGTTGGGCAAGTCAACATAATTGCCTAGGCTAGAAGTTGGAGAAGCAACTAGCTGGGCCACCATTGATGTTCGTGTCGCATCGGCTTAATTATTAACCTACTGCAAGTCTGCAACGCTGAGCCCGTCGAGCCCACAGAAGCCATTGTATTGTGTTCGAGTCGTTTGGCAAGGCCCGTCCGGTCCCTGTGGTGGTTTTGCCCGTGCGATAACTTAGGCTTATATGAATTGAATCAGCCTAGCCAATATATAGTCCTGGGGGATCGTATTGCATTGGGCCGATCCACCCTGTTCCATTCTTCAGTTTGAGGGCATTCAGTTTTGCAGCTGTGCCACAAACAACAGATTTCACTCTTTCGAGTTGGGAACAAGCGAGAAATTGATCTAATGTGTAAAGATCAACTATCCTCGGTCCTCGCTGTTAACAAGTTCTAATGTCTGTATATATGAGCGAAACAGCACAAGCACCTCAAAGGCTCAAACTCCAGCAGCAGATAAACTGAAAAAATGCTGTCAACGGTAAGTTCTAGTATGGAACTTTTAATCTGCAATGTGCTATGACGGTTGAAGAAAAAAGGCAGTAATCTGTGTCAGTGTCGCCGAAGTTTCTACCAACTTTTCTCCCAAAGATTTCGGATTTTTCAGATAAATTTTGGTTGTTCGAAACAAGTCAAATTATTTTGCAGCGAGAAAGCACCAGAAATCATGAAATTCGTTAATATTGCTCGGGTCTGGTTTTTTTAGAGGTGACCAGGAACCCTGGCTGAACTGCTGAACCTAACAGAAAATCGAACTCTAAGAGCATCAGACCGCGAGACAACTTGGTAAGAACGATAGAAACTAATTTTGTATCCCCTCACCACCACACACACACTCACATAATTTTACGACATTTTCGTCGTACAAGACCCAGTGGTTGTTCTGTCGGTTTCCATGAAAATAAAAATCGTTTGTTTCCATCGATGACTGACCTCTTGGTCTACGGTCTGTACCTAATCTGCACCTAACCAAGATGCTTTACAGTTTGATATCAGCAAATTGAAGTTAAGTATGGTTACGCTTTTGTCAAGTTCTCTGAAGATGCCAACTAACAGACACAAAGTCGACCAGGAAATCTTTAATTTGATACTCGAAGGAGGCGGTCAGAGCAAAACCAGAAGAGTACCTTTTCTCTAGCAAGGTTCGCAATGCCCCTTAGTGGCCACTAGTAGAAAGGTCATGTTAAATGCAACCCAGACTACGAGAGACATTAATATGGATCGGAAGATCGCTCACCTCCAGAAATTGATTCTTTTGGATAAGAATTCTGGATCTAGAAATCGATCTTTTTAGAGGGACAGAGGGATTAGTATACTTTGAATATATACTTAAGATGGTTTAGTGGAACACAAATAGGTTCTTCACTAAAACTGACGACGAAACAAACATTAGTGCTCTTTTCTCTAAAACTGTAAAATAGTTTGACTTCGAAAAACTTTGCAAGTCTATTTAATTTGACAGGAAGGGAGTACTCTTCATTAAAAATAGCGCAGTTATCCTGCAACTAGTCGTCAGTTAGGGTGTCCACAATGGTGCTAGCTACATATATAGCTAGCTGACATGGAATGAGAGACAAAAGAGAGGACTATTTTATACCTTCTTGTTTTAGTGGACCCACATGCTTTTTGGAATACGTGAAATAGATAGGCTATTTGTTCTTATTTGGTGACTACATTCTCGTACTTTTCCCCTATCCACGTTATGATAGCTAGCCAAGTAGCTAACAATTGACCACGCCCTTATATGGTCCGGCATCGGACAAGGGCCCATGGAGTGGGCAGGTGCCCTCATCATTATTTTGGGTCTTGTTTAGATGGCAAATATTTGGAACCGAATGTCAAATCGTACACCGAAAGACGCGTTTCGTTTGTTAGTGGTAAATATCATCCTACCATGGAGTAACTAGGCTCAAAAGAATCGTCTCAAGAATGTACATCTAAACTGTGTAATTAGTTATTTTTTTTTTTTTACATTTAATACTCCAAACATATGTCTTTTTGGTGTATTTAATATGATATGATGGAGAGAAAGTGGGAAAAAGGTTAGAAATTTTAGCAATCTAAACAAGGCCCTGGTTAATTAATTGCCGAATTACATGCCCGGTTTCGTGATGATGAGTCCCGTGTCAATTATTGCCATTTCTAAACTAAAGGAGCGACGGGTGATGGAATCTTCTGCCAGAATTAAGGGCATGTTTGGATGATTGCAAGTGACAATTCAATTTCCAATGGTTGGCTCGGTACCATGGAAAAAGAAATATTTAGAGCTGTCCTGATTTTTTTTTTTTTGGTCGACACATTTGTAATTTTAGCCAAGTCTATAAATGATTATAGAGATGGACCACAGCAAGAAATTGATTACTGCTAGGAACACTTCACGTTACTAAGGTCGGTCTTAGAAAAGAGTTTCTTAAAACCGGGTGTTACATGTGTGTTTGAGTCGTTTGGCAAGACCGGTCCCAGTGGTGCAGCCCGTGCCATAACCTGGGCTTATGTGAGTTGAATCAGACATACATTTGGCCGATCCACTGACATATACAACCCGTTCCTTTTTTCCTGTTTCAGCGCATTTATTTGTCATCCGTGCCACAAACAACAGAGGCCACCAACTGGCTGACGTTGTTAAAACATGTTACAAACAGATTCTAGTGTAAACAGCAACTAACCTCGGTGCTTAGTATCAAATTCCATATATATGAGTGAAACAACGCAAGCAACTCAACTCCCAAAATCTGCATGCAACTAGGGAGAAAAACACCAGTAGCAGCTCAATTGAAATAATGTTGTCAGCGGTAAGTTCAAGTATAGTACTTTGATCTAGACGGTGAGTACGCTATGAGCCATTCAAGAAAAATACAGTAATCCGTGTCATATGTTAATTGTCAACAGCTGCCTTAGGAGGGGTGGGCGATTGGCCGGCGGCGGTTGGGGCCGGTGTGGCGGCGCTAGGGCTGGTGGCGGTAGACGCGTCTTGCAGGGAGAGGGAGGGCGGTGGCGGCAAGAGCAGAGAGACCGGGAAAATATTTTTTATTGATGGTCCCTAACAGATTACATCATTCTTGTTTATATAGCCCTCCTATGTGACTTGTATCTCAAGCAATCTCTAAAAGGTTTCCTTATAGATTGGAATACCTTTTACAAGCAAGTCCTTATTCTTTTTCCTAATAGTAGATTTCCTTATAGAGTGGAATATCCCCTTCACACGTAAAAGTTCTAATCTTATCCTAATCGAAATCTTACTTTAATTACCGAAGAAGTCGCAGAGAGGCGGCAGCGGCGGGCGCACGTGCCTGGGCGAGGGCCCCGGCCCCCATCCTTTGAGGTGTGGCATTAATCATCACCGCAATTTCAACAGATTTTGCGGAAAAAAATTCAGACTTTTTTGATAAATTTTGGTTAGAAAGACGATCATCCTTTAGGATTTTAGCTACTCATAAATACAAGAGCTCTTAGAGATGCTCTTAGACTCCATGCTAGACTCGCATTGTGAGTTCCCTAAGTAACCATGAACCCACGATGAATGACTGAACCTAACAGAAGGTTCAACCATCAGACCATCAGAATAACGTGACAACTTGGTATATAATAACAAAATCTAATTTCATACGCCAGCTAGTTTTCGTCTTTTTCATCTTAGAAAAATCCAGTGTGGTTGCTCTGTCTGCTTCCAAGAAATAAAATTCTTTTGTTTCCTTCCATTAATGACCTCAAAGTCTAAGATCTATACCTAATCCACACCTAACCTTACAATTTGATAGCAGCAAATTGAATTTGAGTATTGTAACTCATTTGTCTAGTTCGGTGAAGACGGCAACTAACACACACCACGACTCCAGCAATATCTCTTTCTCCGAGCGACATCGATGAACGATCAAGGTAACAGCGCGTGGATGTGCCGCCGGAAAAAGGGGAGTAATGTCACACGCCAACGCGTGACATGGTCTAGCCCGCCCCAGAGGGGCGCCGCAGCCCTCGCTTGACAGCCGACGCCGTCCTCGTTTTTCGTCATTACATAGGGGTTTAGTCTAGTCAAATTAGGAAGAGTCCGGATTACTTATGAAGTCGAGTCGAGTCCTCCCTATAAATTTAAAAGGAGATGTATCCTTTTGAGATTAAGAAAGAAATAAAATAGGGTTTAATCCTCTCTAGCCTCAGTCTTCTCCTCGCTCACACCACGCATGCCGCCGCCAACGCGCCGCTGCCGCCAAGACACGCCCTGCGCCCTTGCCATGCAGCACCCCTGCGCTACCCCTCTTCCCGGCAACAACACCCAGCGCTAGGGTGCCGACGACCGCCCCGGCGCTACCGACGGCCTGATGAATTTGGGTTGTGACAATTCCCATGGAACATTTCTATGGACCCCAAAATGATATATCATTGCTAACAGGTTGTGACTTGCAGCATAATATAGTCATTTGATTAGTAACATATAAAAGGCATCCAGTAAGGCCATATTAGTTGCGCTTACTCTATCCGTTTCCTTGAAATAAAATTCGTCTGTCTCCATCGACGACATACACATTGTCAGGCCCCCACTTTGATGGGTCCGTAAGCTCACGTATTTGCGCCAGGATCACGCACAAATACATCTATTAGCCACAGATAATGGTATATAGATATAAAGGAAATCAGAGCTATATTGGGATAGGATAAAAGGGTCTTACAGTGGTGACGAAGGAAGTCACTGATTTGGGTTACAGTATCAGAGTTAGCCAACCGAGAAGCGGTGGATTAACCATGACACTGCCCCGTACTCCACAGGCAAACTTGAGCATGGATGAACTCCGGGCTTCAACGTCCTTCTCCTAAGCGAACACCTTGCGAACTCCTACGAAACGCCGGATCTCTCCTTAACGACGAACTTACCTCCCGATGTGCCGATGTCCGTAAAAACAGAGGAGGGGTGAGTACAAACGCATCGGCAAGTCCAAACCCGGGGGTGGATGTATTATTAAGGGTTTGGGCCCTAGCAAAGTCTCAAAAACTGCTCTCGCTAGTTCCCCGGGTGGAGCTTGTTCTCATCTTCACATGTCACAAACAGGTTAGTAAACATTAAGGTGAATTCTAATCATAGTTGGTCTGGTCCTAGCATCTGTCCATTCCAAGGACGTGGCTATTTGAATAGATTTAAAACACTCTGCAGAGGTTGTACACTTTCCCCACACGATAAGCACTGTCCTCACCATGCGCTCTTGGCTTAGACAGGCCTAATGAGATTCCGTACCCGCTTGGGCCGTCACCCTAGATATCCATATAATCTCTACCACGGCTTTCTCAGGGGTTGGATTCTCATTACGGAGGATATAACCCTGTGCGTACTCTCTCAACGGAGGTTGTCATCCCTGTACGTAACCTGCCCTGCGGAGCACAACCATCTACTCCACTGAAGATGTCATACCTATACGCAGAGGAATCCCACTACGGAGGCCGCCATCCCTGTACGTAACAAACGGTGCTACAGAGGATGCGTCCCCGTATGTAGTCATCATCTTTCTATATATCTTTTGTGCACAACATGGCCATTCACATAACCCCAAAACTTACGTGGAAGGTCACATAGCAACCACGCCAACCAGACCACGAGCCGTTCCTCTCGTGTCGTCTCCTGATAGACCGCTTGCCTACTTCGGCCTCCTAGGTTAGAGATTATACTTTAATCTAGCGGGGTGTGGAATCAAGCCGTCCCATACCGACGTGTGGTTGTACGAAATATCTCACTAGGTAGACGGTCTATGAACCGGTCCTTAGGGGAGGCGAGTATCTCTCCGTAGGAACCCCTCACGGCGATTCCCGATGTGGTATTTAGGCTCTACCAGACTACCACCACTCACCTCTTTTTGTTGATTAAACTTAGTTTAACATTAAACCATATTAATTAACATCATGGCTATTATCGTATGTCCATAACATCTCATCAATAATTGGGCACCTAGCCCCTCAATAATCTCGAGCGCTAAGCTCATCATTATATCTCAAGCACTCAGCTTTACAACATCTTATACATACACCTAGTATGTATTATCTCATAATCTCATACGATAATAGGCCATGATCTCGAGATCCATTATATTAACATCATCATTAACATCATTAATTAATTAAGGTCAGGTTAAGGGGGTAAGGACTTGCCTGGGATGTTCTTACAGATCGGCATGACGCCGACGGCGGCTCGCTTCTGGCGAACTCCTACACCGAGCGACGAACTATCATCAAGAATCTGTCGTGATAAAAGAAGGCACAAACAAACCTAGAATTTAAGTTGGCACCAAATAATTGGATAAGGACATGAAAATGTAGGGGATGATTTTAGGGGAATTTTGGAAGTTGAACGGGGTAATTTGGAGTTAGAATGAAAAGGATATGAATTTCCAAAGTTTTATAATGGTTTTATAAATACATCCAACTTTGGAAATAAGTCTGGAATTTTGGATGATAGGAACGAAGGTGAAATTTTGTGGGAGGGTTCCTGGGTGTACCTAGTTTATTTATAAATTTTTCTGGGATTTTTCTGATACATGGGAAATGTATTTTTATTGTCCCGTGTACACTGGCCGGGGTGCACGTAGCAATTTAGGTATTGCTGACGCACGGTTCAGGGCAGCTGCTGCACTGTACCGTGAACTTGGCCCATCAGTCCTATGCACCGATCTAGGGTCCAGCACCTCCTGTGCCTCTATTTCACATGGACCGAGTCCATGGAAAGGAGGGGGAAGGAGTAGTGTCACTAGCATGCGGGACCCACGGAAGGGATAAGGTTGGATGGTGCTGTTCGTTCACAATTCCTGCTTGCCCGTCGTTCCCCTTCGTACGGTCACGGATCCGTCGTCCTCGTTTCCAATCGGGCGAGTCGAGGGGGAGAGCAGAGCAAGGTTGGGCGGAGCAGCAGACTGCCGGTGCGTGTACGTCGACGCGGCGGAGCGGGACTCCGGCGGCCTAGTCCGTCGTGGAGTGCAGAGCAGCGTGCTCGGCAGTGCATGGCGGCACGGACATGGCCGTGGCGAGCGTGCGGATTCGCTCGGCCGCGGGTGGCGGCACGTGACTTCCGACAAGCGCGGCGTGTGCGGCAGTGGCTCGGCACCGCACGCGGCTTCAGTCTGGCGGCGACGGGCGTGCTTCAGCCTCGTGTCCGGGGCGTGGGCGGCGTACCAACGTGCGGCAGGCGGCACGACGGCAACGCGCGGCGCGTGGTGCTTGCATACGCAGCCACGGCGAGCGGCGCTCCGTTCCAGAGCATGGCGCGGCGGTGTGGAGCTCCAGCGGCATCTGAGCGCGGCGGCGGGCGATTCGGGAGCGCGGCGGCTTCGACGTCCTCGTCCTGACGCAGCGCCCAGCGAGCTGAGCGGCGGCGAGTCCCAGTTGGCGCGGTACTGCGTGACGGACGCAGGGCGCAGTGCGCCCATGCAGGCCTCGCGTCGCCGTTCGGGCGCTGGGCTCGGGTTGGCGAGCTCGGTGGCCACGCCCGGCTATTTATAGCCGCGCGGGGGCTGCTGAGGACGGCGACGGCGCGGTGGCGATATTTTCCGTCCTCTTGCCGACAAGGTCGTCGTGTCCGCGTCCGGCGCGGTTCCGTCTCGTCATTTCACCGGCGCCAGCGGTGCTCGGCTGGATCCTGGCGGGTTCCAAGCTTTCCCTGTTCGCGTTCGCCTTGCCTCACCCTGTCGTCAACTCCTCCACTGTTTGAGTGTACGAGGAGGGGAGCAGCTGGCCGAGCGGCGGTGTCCGTACGCGCTCTCGAGCTGGCGTCTCGCGGGGCGACAGGACGGCAGCGTCGAGTGGCCTTGTCAAGGCGCCGGCGGGGGCACAGCGAGGTCGGCAGAAGTGCTGTGGCAGGGTCAGCTCGGGAGAGGAACGCCGGCGTGCTGCGCTGTCTTGCTACAGGGGCGGCGGTGGCTGTAATCGAGATTTTTTCCCGACAGGTCTGCTCGTCCACTGTATCATGGTCGTGCTCGTGCTGTGCGTACAATGGGAGCAGGGAAGTGACGGAGGTGAGGGATGCATATGCATATGATAGGTGGACCCCACTTTTAAGAGTGAGAAGAAAGAAGGGAGAAGTGGGCCGGCTGTTCAGGCTAGTGAAAAGAGGAGGGCCAGGACAGCTGCTCGAGCCCAATGTCTCCTTCCCATTCGCTATCCCTTTTGATTTATTTCCACGTATACATAAACACATACTTTATTTATTGATGTGTATTTATCCAAGTTATTGGGACCAGACCGAAATTGAACCGGTGAGGCCTTCGATTCAATGGTTCACTAGTCCAACCGTTGGGAACCGGTTGAACCGCCCGGTTCAATTGCTTTTGGACCGGATGATCGAACCGGCCACAAAAACATTGAACCGATATATATATATATAAATAAATAAATAATATATTAATATATATGACAAACAAGAAAAAATGGAACGACATGTTCTTAATTAGTAAGATCAAGTGACTTATAACAATAACATAAGTTCCCTTCAATTCATATAGTTCATAAATAGAGTCATGACTTGCAAAGAACACAACCTCGGAGATTGTTTAATACAAAATATGAAGTGCAGCCTAACATATGACTTAGAAATTGTTTTACAAGACAAGTAGAAAATAGGAATGAAAAAAAAATATATGGAGAGCTCAGAAATTGGCGCAAAATGGAGCTCTAATAGTAATTTAAATATTCATCGTTATAATAGAAACTTAGATGCTAAAATATATTGCACTGTTGTGAGGTGCCCGCTGAAATAACTAAGATGAATATATTATTTATCTCATTTATACTTTAAAGCTCATAAGTCATATGTAATAAGTTTTAAAATTTTGAGATTTAAAAGAAATCAATGACGCTCAGTTAGCTGCTATATAAGGGGGAAAAAAAGTTCAGTAGGCATGCATGCGACGTCCAGTAGACTAGTCAAAAAAAAAAAAAAATCGTGAATCGCAGATGGCACGCAGCAACGGCAACAGGTCCAACAACTAGGTGGGGCCCTGCTGCATGGTCCACCACGGCTGCATGCAGGCGCATGCACACCACCACCCACCAGCGAGAGCTCAGAGCATGCTGCCGCACGCGCATTTTCAAAAGCTGCCCGGTTCGTAAGGAACCGGCCGGTTCACCGGTTCAGCAAAAAACCCGACGCTTCATCCGGTTTTTTCCGGTTCAATTGCATTCTGGTCTTCTAAGGTGAACCGGACCGCTGAAGGCTCTGGTTCGGTCTTTTACCGGTCGAACCGGCGGTCCGGTCCGGTCCAAATAACAGGGGTATTTATGTATACATGTACACTCGAGGCGGCTTCCCCATTCTTTTCCTTATACGCACATATAGGTACATGTATATATCTTATGCCCTTACTTGTCATGAATACATATATACTTATATATACTCATACGCACACCCATATATGGAGTGACCTTTATTTCCCGTAAATAATTAAACTAGGTATTATTGGGTGGACTTGGGCTTGGAAATTGGGGAAATATATGTGGTTAGGTAAATCGTGGAGAGGGTCAAGGAGGTGGTGACAAGGAAGATTTATTTGATGCCTCAATAAATTCTAGATTGACACTCAAGCAAGCAAGCATGACAAACTTATATCCTAAATAATTCTATATGGTGAGTTTTGATGCAAGGTTTTCGGAAATGTGATTTTTGGTTGAGCGGAAAAATAAATCAAGTTTTAGTTATAATTCGAAAAGTTCAAAATTTTAGTGATTTTTAAAATGATGCGAAAAACACGGGTGTTACAAATCTACCCCATTTAGATGAATTTCGTCCCGCAGATTCCAAGTCTACAGAGAGAAGGTCCTAATTAAGACCTAAAAGGTAGAGAGTATGGTAGAGAGAGAGGAAAAGTTCCCATTGCTTACAAGTGCTGTCCTCCGACGAGAGTCTCTGTTCACCATCGTGCTACCCCATCACTAGGGTGGCGTGGTATTGGAGACAAGTACTTTTTTCGCCGCCGACGGCTACTACCGCTTTACCCCGCTTGCTTGATCCCGTGTCTTGGTCTTCGTAAGTCCCTCGAGTTTTCTCCTCGTGACTACCCCACTTAGAGAAATCATTCCTCTAGTGGTGGGGGAGTTTCGTGTCTTTGAGGCATTCGTCTTCTTGATTTCTTCCTCGTGGTTAAGCTGTCCGATGGTCATTTCGTCGCTCTCCTCATTCGCCCGTTTATTTCGCTACTTTTTTCCGGTTTGGCACGCCCGACATGTTCCTTCTTTTACTCGTTTCGCCCATCTAACACCTTTCTCTTTCTTTTATCTCCGGTCTAGGTCTACCCCACTTAGATAAGTTTTCTCTTATCATCTTACTTGATGACCTTCATTTGTGCACCCCGTTTAATGCTTTATCCGCGAACTTGCTTCTAAACTGTGAGCCACATTTGGGTTTTTCCATTACTCCGGTGAGGGTACATTAGGGAGTGGGAGGGAATTCGCCACTCTACGGATACATCTCCATAGGGAGTAGCTATTCTACTTCGTCCGGGGTTGATGGTCCTACTCCGCGGCTCGACAAAGTTCATTGGGACCTGCCGCGTCGCGGTCCGCCTTCTTCTCCTGGCGACGGTTGGTTGAGGGATGGGTCGGGTCTGGTCGTCGATGGCTTCACCGACGATCTTTGTCGGTGTCGGCGGTGCGGTGGTGCTTGCCCTTTGCCTTGCGAGGGAGATGGTGATTGGGGATCCCTTCTATAATCGCAGGCTCCACTCCGGTGCATGGCAAATGCTCGCGTCTAGATCTAATGACGAGGTAGGCATCCCTCGGCTCCCCGAGTGTGTCGGTCTTCCATGGTCTTCATGGCCTCGGCGAGTGCCGTTTCTCGGCGTACGGCCGAAACGACTTGCTCCTTCACGCGTGCGAGCTCCATGAGAAGCTCCCGAATGAAGAGTTCGGCTTGCTCGGCTCGACAGATCTGGCTCCTCAAGGTGGTAGCTTGTCGGTCGTGATGCTCGCCGAGGAGGAGCGGTAGGAGGTCCGGTGCTTGACGATGGGGCCTCCTTCCGAACCTTGTAGGGCTCTCACGCGGCGATCCAAAAGGGGTTGTCCTTCTTCTCTGGCGGGAAGTACTTCATGGGGTGCGAGAGATGGGCTCGTCGTAGATCTGGCAAAGGCGTCGGAGGGCCTTGCGGGCAACTGCCTGGTAGGTGTCGGAGAAGCGGAAACCAGTCGTGGTTGTACTCCATTCGTCGATGGCAAGGAGGCGATCTCGCTCTTGGGGATGTAGACGGTGATTTCACAAATGCTGGTGCCACGCCGGTGTATTCGTGGCCTTCATACTGGCGCCGAGGATGCCAAGGTGCTTGCATGGTGGTGAAGAGGAGTTGGGGAAATCTAGGGGTGTTGATGCACTGGCAGCTAACCCAAGCTCCGGCCATCTTTGATGAGGTTTAGTGGTGGTTCTTGGTGGTTGGATGGCAAGGAGTATGTGATGGTGGAGGAAGATGGAGGCTAGCAATGGAATGGTTGGGGTGGGATGGTGATGAGAGTGCGAGTGGTACTTCTTTTAAAGTGGGTGGAGTGGAAGGGCTTGGGGTAGAAGCTTGGTCTTCCGGCACTGTGGCTAGGGTGTGTGGTAGAAGGAACTGGAGTGGGTTCCCTGTGTAAGTTGATCGGGTGTCGGTAGGGTTGCCTTGGTGATGGTGTGATCGGTGGGATTTCCATAGGTGGAATCGTGTGGCTTCTCTATTGTTTGTGTGGTGTCCTTCTGAATCGTGTGGCTTCTCTAATCGTGTGACAAGGAAGATTTGTTTGATGCCTCAATAAATTCTAGATTGACACTCAAGCAAGCAAGCATGACAAACTTATATCCTAAATAATTCTATATGGTGAGTTTTGATGCAAGGTTTTTCGGAAACAGATTTTTAGTTGAGCGGGAAAAATAAATCAAGTTTTAGTTGTAATTCGAAAAGTTTAAATTTTTAGTGATTTTTAAAATGATGTGAAAACACGGGTGTTACACACATCTAACCAAGATGCTTTTACAATTTGATATCAGCAAATTGAATTTGAATATTGTTACTTGATTTGTCTAGTTCACTGTCACCAAAGTGCCAATGGGAGATGTCCTAGGTTTCAACAATCGTAAACTGAAACGTCCACGAAACCTTCTCAATTTTTTTTTTTCATTGGTTACATATATGATATCACGACAACAGGGACAAGTTTCGTAATTTTTGGACTTCATTTTTTTTTTTTAGAATTTTAAAACAATCCACCTACAAGTAAATGGTCTTGTTCGTGAACTCGGGCTTGATATTTCGTGTGCATCCTTATATGAGGCCTCACATTACACTCAATAACAACAATATCATTTTTTCATTCACCTTTTCCACTTATTCAAATGACTTGTAGTTCAAATTTGGCTTTCAAAAAAATTAACAAAAAAGGCATAAACCCTAAAAATATTGCAAATAGTATGAAAAAATCCCAAATTTGAATATGTTGTGAATAGTCATGTAGCAAAACCAAAAAAAACAGATGGGCAGTAAAATCCAAAAAATATTTGCAGAGCGCCTAGTCTTTGCCGAGCGTGCTCGGCCGCCGCTTGGCAAAATAACGCTTTGTTTGCAGAGAGCAATATGGTGGGGTGCTTGGCAAAGGTCACGGCAGGGCAGCCGAGGGCGGCACTCAGCAATGGAGTTTCTTCGCCGAAGCGTTTGTTTTCACCAAGCGTCGGATTTCTCCGAGCGCTTTTTAGTCTTCCGTCGGGCAACGGGGATGTTGCCGAGCACCCGCGTTTCTGCGCCGGGCATTGTCCACGGCGCCGCAACGAGCAGATTTCGGTAGTGCCTTTATAGCATTTAATTGACCAACATATTGAGTCGGGTTTCATACCTACTTCCTCCGTCCCAAAAAAAGAATGACATTATGGGAAGCGTCTTGGGTCAAATTTTCTCAATTTTGACTAAGTTTGTAGAAAATACCCGCAACATTTAAATCTTCAAATAAATTTGTTAAAAAACTAGATTCAAAGATCTTTCCGATGATACTAATTACTTAGCATAAATATTTATATATTTTCATATATAATTGCCGGTATTTTGAAAACATTGACTTTCGAGTAGCCAGAATGACACTTATTTTGGGACGTAGGGAGTATTCTTTGACTCAATATTGACAACATGTTTTAGTGTGCAGCAGTAGCCGTGGATGCATGTTAAGCCTTGCCGGCGGCCAGTACGGCAGTAGCACCACACGGTTACATAGAGCTTCGTGGCAATTTCTCGGTCATTTCCACACCAGCTTCGTGGGCAACTTTTCTTTTCTTTTCTTTTTTTTGCTAGGAATTTCTCTGTTTTTTGTTTCTTTTCACGTAGGTAGGAGTACGCGTTATTATTGGCAGACGTGTGTGTGTGTGGCTCTACTCCTTTTCGCGTGTAGTTAAGTTTTCGAGCACTAAGTCAAGTCGCCGGCCGGCCCCCTAGTCACCGGCGCCCCGTGCCTGGACAGTTAGCGCGCCGGTCTCCGGGGGCTTGCTGCTTGGCCGAGATGCCGACCTAACCTGAGTAGTGCCCGCTGGCCGCTTCTGGTTGAACGAAGGAAGTCGGTGACGCTGTTCTCACAGCCGCGTGGCCGCCGCTGCTTGGCCTTGCTGAAGATCGAGGGGCGCCTGCTGTTCCGAGTTCCAAGGGAGGGCGGGGGCGCCGCTGCTCTGCAGCCAGTGGAGGCCGAGGGCGCCGCCGTTGCTAGGTTGCTCGGCCAGGGAAGCATAGGTACGTCTGTGATCTGCTACTCTGAGTTGTGATAAATAACATCGGCCATCTGTGATCTGTTAACCCATCGCAAGCTCTTGGCCAAGAGTGGTGGTTGGGAAAATATTGGTGAATACAAATATACTGTATATCCTGAGCTACATACACATCATATTCCCAGAAAGATTTGGTTTTATTTCTCGCTACTCAAGTGATGTAAGCATATCCTTGCAGAGAGGATGCTTCAGTAGGAAGGAACTGCTCCTTGGATCTTCATCCTGCTTCTCTATCTCTGCATCAGATCCATACCCTTACAGTTTGGTAAGCTGCTCGAATTCATCAGTTAGTCAACAGAGATACATATGTCGTCATCTTCTTTCTCTTATGCCTGATTTGCATCTATTGACTGTGCATCGTTTGATTTTGCTTTCTGTTAGACACCTAACATAATAGTAGATCCCATCATATATCACTTCATCAGGAACGCATACAGAACTCCAGGAGCAACACTCTGATAAAGGTACTTGTCAAGTTCAGTTAACTCCAACTCAACTTATTGTTTTCCTTTTCGCCATTCTGGTTACCCATCGGTTGTTTTATTATGAGTAGGAGATCGTTCAATTTGACTCAAATTCATACGTGTTGGATGGACATGCATAGAACGATCCACGTTTACTTCTTTTTTTGTTTGAAAATTCAACGGGGGCAGAGAGTCCCAACCTCATTTCATTAAATATGACTACATGATACAATTCATCCACGCTTACTTTTTAGTTCGATTTGATATGTTTCCATCTTGCTCCTGTTCGATTTGTTTCATTTTGTTCTGCTCCTGTTTCAATTTTTCTTCTTTAGTCAATGACGAAGGCTGCTTAATGAGAGTGACTCTTTTCTGATCTCTAGATCCTCATTCACATGTGCTTTGGGAACATCAGTAGTCAGTTGTGAGCTTGGGAGCCATGGATTTCGCCACAGGGCCGCTACACAGCCTGCTTTCTAAACTTGGCCAGCTCCTCCAGGATGAGTACAACCTTCAGAAGGGAGTCAAGAAAGACATCGAGTTCATCACGAGTGAGCTGGAGAGTATGCGTGCCGCCCTCCGCGATGTTGGAGAGGTGCCACAGGAGCAGCTCAAAGAAGTAGTCAAGGTCTGGGCTCGGGATGTTCGGGAGCTCGGCTACGACATGGAGGACATTGTTGACACCTTCCTTGTGCGTGTCCAGGGCTCTGAGCCTCCCAGCAAAAGGAGTGTCAAAAGGTTCATCAAGAAGATGACAAGTCTTGTGAGCAACACAAAGACTCGCCATGAGATTGGCCAAGAGATCAAGGACATCAAAGAGCGTGTCAAGGTCGTGGCCGAGCGACGTGATAGGTCAGGGCTGAAATATCACATACTTTGCATTTAAATTTCACTGCAATTTTCTCCTATTTGCTTCTGTGTTCTGATTTTTTTTATTTTGTCATCTCGCTGCACAGGTACAAGGTTGATACTATTACTCCTACCAAAACCTCAGTTGACCCTCGCATAACAGCTCTGTACACTAAAGCAACTAGCCTTGTTGGCATTGTTGAGCCAAGGGAACATCTGATCTCGCAGTTGACAAGGGAAGATGGTGGCATGTCATCTGTTGAACAGAGGATAGTCTCTATTGTTGGCTTTGGAGGACTAGGCAAGACAACACTTGCTAAAGCAGTTTATGACAAGCTTAAACCACAATTCAATTGCATGGCTTTTGTATCCGTGTCTCATGATCCAGACATCATAAAAGTCCTGAAGGACATTCTTTATGAGCTTGACAAGAAAGAGTACATGGATATTCACAACACTTCATTGGGTCAACAGCATCTCATCAATCTTGTCCATGAATTCCTCGAAACTAAGAGGTATGTGACATCTTGCGTGCATGATCTTGGTATGATTTGATCGGATGGAAACCCCTCAGGATTATTTCACGCTGCTAGAATTGTAGGTTAAGGATAGGTTACAGTAGTCAATGACTATGTGTGGCGTCTGTGCGTGTGTATCTTCTTTCCATGGCAAAAAAAAAAATAACAATAAAGTTTAAACTGTTTCTCCTATTCATTTTTTTTTAAAAAATGATTACATAAATGTACATGGGACAAACGAGTATCACTGCCCTCATTTGTCTTCAGTCTTCACCGTATTCTACTCTGTATCTAGGTACTACATAGCAAGATTCAAACAACCTTGAGTTACTAATCAGGGCTGTTGACCCAATGAATCCACAAATCATAATAGCTAGATACTAGAAGATGAAAGCAATTATTTTAGCTAGCCTATTAGTTGAGCCCCATTTGTTTTAAAGAGCATTACACCAAGTCGATAAAATGGTCTCAAAAATCCCCTAAATTCTACATAAGACCATTTTCACACAACCTAAAACAATAAAAACAGATGAACTTTGAGGGCCTATTTGAATGCACTAATGTTAATAGCTAGATAGATGAAAGCCAGCTAATAGCTTTGCATTAACAGTTCGATTAGTTAACCTATTTATTAATTCAGTCGAGTTTAGAACCTCCATCAAATAGTTACTGACACTTATCTTGGGGAGCCAATTTAAAAACTTTTTATTACAGAGGTTGTTCAATATGGGTTTGCTATTTGATGGATTGGAGCTATAGTATTCTGAACGTCTGACGCTGATTTATGGTGCTAACAAATAGTACTAATGGATCCAAACATGCCCTACTAGCCAATTTGTGAACATTAGATTGCTTCTCATGTGCTCAGAAAAACATCAACCTAACCACATCTGTCAAATGATATGAAGCAGTGATAAATAGCAGCTTGGAAGTTGGCATCTAGATTATAGCCTATATGCAGTCGAAAAAAAAAGGATTGTAGCCTATGCATAAAACACGTGGATATCTAAGTATATCCCTTCAAAGAATTCATTACACACTAGTGAAATTTTACAAAAGAAAGATTTTGTGATTGCAAAGCCAAGTCATTGCAAAAGCTGCTGCCAGATCATCCGAGTACATACCATCCTAATGGGCTAGCTAACTGTATAATATTTTTTTAGAAAGGCAACTGTATAATATTTTGTGATTAGGAGAGAAATGGGAAAAACACGGTGAGAATTGACTTATTTCTTTATAAGTTTGCTCAGCAAATTCATACCTGTGTTTGCAAATTAATACTGACATGCTTATATTGCAGATCATGTCTGATATGCTTTCCATGACACACTATTGCTGCATGCATATAGGTACCTTATTGTTATTGATGATATATGGGATGTACAACCATGGGAGATAATAAGATGTGCTCTACCTGAGAATGGCCTAAGAAGCCGAATAATCACAACTACCCGCATAATTGATGTTGCTGAGCATGTTGGCGGTTGCTATAAGATGAAACCTCTTACCCACCATAACTCAAAAATATTATTCTATGGAAGGATATTTGGCTCAGCGCGATTGTCCCGAACAGCTATCTGAAGTAGCTGAAAATCTTTTGAAGAAATGTGGAGGTGTCCCTTTAGCCATCGTTACCACATCCAACTTTGCTGGCTAACAAGTCAAAAATGTAAATGAGTGGCAAGATGTGTGTGACTCAATTGGTTCGGACTAGGAAATAGTCCTCGAATAGACAGTATGAGGAAGATATTGCTGCTTAGCTATTATGATCTGACTCCCCAGCTAAAGACATGCTTACTGTATCTATGTCTGTTTCCTGAAGACTATGAGATTGCAAAACAACAGTTGATATGGAGGTGGATAGCTGAAGGATTTATCCAACAAGGGGATGGGAGGCAAAGCTTATATGAGATTGGACAACGTTACTTGAATGAGCTTGTAAATAGAAGCCTGGTCCAGCCGGGTAACATGGATGAGGATGAGATGAATGCTTTTTCTTTCCGGGTTCATGATATGGTCCTTGATCTCATTTGCTCCTTGGCAAGAGAAGAAGGTTTTGCTACCATAGTAACTGGTGACTGCAAGCAAATCACAACTTCTTCAGAAATCAAGGCTCGCGTGCTCTCTCGTCCATAATACTACTTGGCCTATCAACAAGTCAAAACTGAGGTCCCTTACTATTAGCAGTGATGCTTTAATTAACATTATGCCACACCATTCATGCCTTCATCTTCTCGTGTGTTGGATCTTGAAGATTGCAATCTTCGTAATCATCGAAGTCTAGATTTTGTGAGTAAATTGCTTCACCTGAGGTATTTAAGTCTATTACATACTAGATATGCTGGCGACGTCCCAAGAGAGATCGGGAAGCTACAGTTTTTGCAGACATTTGTGTTCAATGGAACTGACATAAAAGAAGTGCCATCGAGTATCTTTGGGCTGGGCCAATTAATGTGCCTTTCTGTTGGGGAGAGTACAAGGCTACCAACAAGTGGGTTGAGAAATCTATCGTCTCTGGAGCTGCTATGGATTAATGTGGATTCTGCATGCATTGCAGAAGAGTTGGGCCATCTGACGCAACTGAAGTTACTAATGGTAAATCTCACAGAGGACAAGGAAGGCAGATGGGATGAAAGCATGTGCAGAGTTCTGGTGGGGTCCCTTGACAAACTGCACAAACTCCAAGATCTAGTAATACAAAGCCCATATGGATTGGAAGTTGATCTTGAAGGCTCAGTGGACTACCTGTGGAACCTATCCAATTTTCTTATTTATGGAACCAGTCGGTTGCCGAGATGGATCGATCCCACATCTTTTCCCCTCCTATCCCACCTAGAAATAAAGGTCGGTCAAGTTAGGAGTGAGGACTTCCATGTCCTGGGTATGTTGCAGGCTCTTCGTCTTTTGGAAGTGAAAGTGGTTGGCACCAAACAAGTGTTTCAAAGGATCATGATTAACCGGGATGCCTTCTCATGTGTGACACGGTGCAAATTCTCTGGGTTTTCCACGGTGCCATCTATGTTCGCACCAGGAGCTATGCCCATGCTTCAACGTTTTAAATTCTATATCCGACAAGAGGATTTCGAGGATAGTGAAATTAATGTTGATGACTTGGCCTTAAGCCACCTTCCATCCCTTCAGACAGTTCGGGTTCGCCTTGATGGAGAGGATACAATCGATGAAGAGCTGGCAATGAAAGTAAAAGAGGTGCTGAAGAACGAGGCACATGCCCACCCCAGCCATCCTGATATTCTTATCAGAATTGATAATGAGTGGATCCAACTATGCATGTACGTACTTCTTTTCCTTTTTCTGCTTCTTTTCCCATCTAATAATCATTTTGTCTTCTAGTTACTATATCTTGTCTACTAGTTACTATGATGACATCGATGTGTTACTATTTTATTCCAGTTTTATGTCCTTAAGAATCATTTCCATTTCTTATTCTTCTAGTTATCATTTTTATTTTCTTCTAGTTACTATATCTTGTCTACTAGTTACTGTGATGACATGGATGGCTGCCCTGATGTCATCTATGTTACTATTTTATTCCAGTTTTATGTCCTTAAGAATCATTTCCATTTGTTATTCTTCTAGTCATCATTTTTATCCATTTGGTAGTTGCACAACTTGTGAACTCTGTTTGTACGTAGTTGTTACTCTGTTTATTGCACAGATACACTCTGCCTGCCTAGTCTGATATCAATGCGCCTCTCCTCCGATACAAATTCTGAGTTATTATTCTTAATAATTGACACAAATTATTTGTTGTCTACATGCACACTCCAGATAATGGTATGGTCCACCACATTGCCGTGAGGCCTCAGCCACTACTTACAACAAGTTGGCATTTCCACCGTGCCTGATGTTGTGCTGTAAGCCTGTACGCCAAAGGAGATACGACCATATGCTCTTAGTCTTCGTGGGTCGATTTGGCTTGCTCAACGTTTCCGTTTACTTGCGTGCTCTAGACTTTCTGTGATATTTTCTCATGCCGAGGTGCGCCTTTGGAAGTTTTTTGTTTTTCGGAATTGCCCCAATGTTTTTGAAGACAATTGCCTTGGATCATGGAACTGCAACTAAGTTAGTTTGTGCCATGTCCAACACTAAAGGAGGGACGCATGTGTGCTGCCGACGTCTTTATTTCTCATTTTTGTGTTTGAATAAGAATCTCTTGCATTGAACATAAGAGTATTACAGTTGGTTTGGTGCCACAATGTGTTTGCAATGTCTGAGGAAGAGCGATATGCTCCAACGTTTCTTCTCTTGGCATTAGTTTCTTCTTCCCAACATGCACAATCTTGAAATTTGAATAGGCTGCTAGCTCATGGCTAGTCCCTACTCTGCTTCTGGGCCCATAGTATTCCCTTATTGTTGCTTCTAACTGGATATTGAAGTGAATAGAATACACACACACACACACACACACACACACACACACACACACACACACACACACACACACACACACACACACACACACACACACACACACACACACACACACACACACACACACACACTCAGGGCTGCTGACACTGTAATTTTAGAGGAGAGCAGAGTCAGTTGGGTGGGAGCAGAGATGCAAGCAAGTGCTCCTCACTTGGGTCTCCCCTCTGTTTGCTCTCGGCCTGGTCAATATACGGCGATCAAAGTACCCTCTGGCTCTCTATCAATATCACTTTTGTCTTTTGGTAATAAACACCCATACGTGTCCCTGCTTTGTAGCCGGGCACTTGTGCGGGTCACTGAACAAGGAACAAATAAAGCTCAGCTGCTTTATCAGCATGTGATTGAATCTGCCCGACACCAGGCCGATTACAGCAAGCGTATACTAGTAGTTCGGATGGTGGCCGCGCGGCTTCCACAGCGTAACCTGCTCTGCAATCTTGCATTCTGTAGGCTCCGTGATTACAGGCTTACAGCCACATCAGCCCTGACTCGCGCGCGCGCTCCGATTCCACGCCGCGAAACACATAGCACGGCGACCGCCACATTGTCATCAGCAAGGTGCTCGCACCACGCCGCCTCGCATACGTGCGGTCGACTCTTGCGTCCCTCTACGCCGGCCGGCTGGGATCTACGCTTGCCTCGCCGAGCTCGGTGTCGACCTCACCCACCATACGGCCACGAGCCGGGCTTCCACATCAGCCTACTTTAGTTCTGCTTACTTTCTCGCGGCCTTTGCGGTCAGCAATATGCCGGACTGGTAGCCTTGTATCATCCGAACTGCACGACACAAGTAAATCCGGACTTTAGTGAAAGAAGCACATGCTAGCTTGTCACGACTCGCCATACCTGCTCAAGACGGGACACCGGTTGTCTCCAAGACCAGCGTTATTGGGCACTGGGCCCCGAAGGTGGAGAAGCGAGTGGGCCACCATTAACGTTCGTTCGTGTTGGATCAGCTTAACCCTACTGCATGTCTGCAACGCTGAGCCCATCATCGGGCCCACGGAAAGCCACTGTGTTCGAGTCGTCGTTTGGCAAGGCCCCGTCCCTGTGGTGGTGCAGCCCACACGATAACGTTGGCATATATGAGTTGAATCAGCCTAGCCCATATATAGTGCTGGGCCAAAAGGAAGAGTGTCCAGCTTGAAGGATGGGATTGCGTTGGGCCGATCCACTTACAGATACTTTCTTTTTTTGTGTTTTATGGCATTTATTTTTGCACCTGCGCCACAAACAACAGATTTCTCGCTTTGGAATTGGACCACCACCTGGCTGATGTTAAAACAAGTGATAAATTGATCTAGTGTGTAATTAAAGAGCAACTAACCTCGGTGCTCGCTCTCAAAGTCTATATATACTAGCAGGACTCCCCGCGCAAGTGTGCGGGCTAGCGAGCATGAAAATATAGCATGTGAAGGCATGAAAATCAGAGTGAAAAATCTTTTCATTATAGGGGGAACATTTTTTTTTGTAGGGCACACATATAGAATGAGAAAATATCAATAATAATTCCAACTGTCTCCTGTGTTTCCATGAGTATACATATGTTAATACAAAGGGTAGGACAACCTTGAATTTGTTGCATGTTTGAACAACATTTCATAAATGTGACGAGTCTGTCATAAAAAATAACAGAAAATGAGCAATTGTGAAAACATAGTTTGGTTGACCGTAAATTGGTGAATGTAGAACCATCAAAGCAGAGCTAAGTTTGACATGTTTCAATGCATTAGAGAATTGGTATTATCTTTATTAGTTTGTAGTTGCCAAATGAGTCCTGAAACAGTGACACTTTAGGCAGAAAAGTCCCCCACACTATCAATGTGCCAAAAGGTTGAATTGGAGAGAAAAATTAATTGAAGTATCACCTGGAGGCAACATATGCCTGCGCATAAAAGGCCGCTGTGATGGGAGCCAATATCCTGAAATAGAGCTTCATAATGAAAATATGGAAAGGCCGAGATATCAATTGCTGACAGTGTTCAAGGTTGCTGGTGCCTACAACATAAGCCCAAACCATTTAGTTGGCAGCCGAGTACAAAAATTGTGACGTCATAGATACAAAAATTTTTGAGAACATCAATGCACAGCTATGACAGTGCTCAACAGATGTATTCTTATTTGAAACATTCGTAGGATAATAATGGTAGCACAGTATAGACGGAGGTATTTAAGGAGGCGAAGAAGATGATGGTCATCCTAACATGTTTCAGTGAACATTGCTAATTGAGAGTAGCATAGTAATGCCTTTCAGGAACAAACAACATAATTGAAGGTAGACAAATAAATTAGTAAGGACACAAATCAGTAAGGGAAAACTATCTTGCAAACGTAATGAGTTCCTTTTTATCACCGCTGAAAGAAGAAATCAACTCGAGGTCGGAGCATAGCAGTGGATCACTTTCACTGGAGGTGAATGGGAAATTGGAGATGGTGGCAGCCGGGGTCGGCAGTTGTCGAGCCGCAGCGAGCAGAAGCGGAGTCGTCGAGATGCTGGTGACGCCAGATTGTGCCTTTGTCTGCTGCGCCGAGCGCGTAGGGCGTCCTGTTCAGGTGGCGGGTTACGCGTCCGGCAGCATCTGGCGCGCGCCGTCGGGGTCGGCCCATGCAGGCTGCCGAGGCGCACCGGATGCGAGCGGGAAAAAGAGCGAGCGGCCGTGATTGAGCTGTGCGGCTGCGCCGGGGTTCGGTGGCGGCGGGACGTGGTGCATCAGGAAACGGCGGCGGCGAGGCGCAGGGCAGCGGCTGCTGCGGAAAGGAGCTAGGCGGTGAGGGATTCGGCGAGGTAGGAGAGGATGAGGCGTGGTGTCAGAGATGGTGCGAACGGCGTGGCGGCGGATATAGCGAGGTGAAGCAATGTGCTACGATGGATGTTTGGTGGGTTCTGGAAGGTGGGCTGCGTGTACGCCTATGATATTGAGGCAAGGGATCCAACGGCGGACGATGGTTTCTGTGCTGGGTACAGTGTTCTGTGAGAGGGTGACGGACGACGCCGGTGCACGAAAATCATATGTAAGTATAGATGAGCCAAGCAGCACAACCACCTCAACTCCCGGCTTCTGCATGCTATCAGAGAGCAAAACAGTAGCAGCAGCTAAACTGAAAAAAAAAATGTTGTAGACCCGATGAACTCGCTAATGCCATAAGTTGCCACCTCGCTAGCTGATTCCACCGGCAGCGGCTCGCCACCGGTTGTTCATCATCACACGCACCGAAAGAAAGGCACGGACGACGGCACAAACAAGGAAGGATCCATGCACCCACTCTTGTTTTGGAACCGAGACTTTTGGGCTCAGCTTCGATCCGGCCCAGCTCGCTATGCGCGTGAGCTGGTGCCTCCACAAACCCACCGAGCCACAACATATCAAGGTCTTGGGCCCTTCTCAACCCAAAAGACTAGCCCTTAACGGTGAGGACGCCCGCCTTTATATGTTGTGCTCCCCACCATCAATAACCGATGTGAGACTAACCCAACAATTTTCCCCCGTAGTCACACATCGGACCCAACTCTTTTTGACTCACACCTTATCGTGTGGCCAAGACGTTTGTCATGGACGGGGCTCCCGGAACGGGCTCCCTCGTATGTGTGTGATCCTATCGAGATTTGTTTCGGGTCCTTTTTTTTACGCAGCGGAAGCGTGGCATGGGCCCATAACTATTGTTGGAACCGAGACTTCTAGGCTCGGCTTCCTATCCGTCGGCTCGCGGTTGCGTTAGTCAGGTAGGGGTTAGGATACGGTTGATGACATGCTCAATCGTAATCCACCTGGAGTCGGTCTGGTGCAACCACGCCGTGGCGTGCACAACGCATGTGGCGCGTGCTGCGGTTGAAACGGTGCAGCGCACCTGTGCGGCACGGCGTGGGGAGTCCGTCATGTAAATTCTATATAAACATGAGTAAAGGGGCCGATCTAGCTGCGCCATTAGCAGCAACTAACTTCCTGTTTCACGTTTTCAATCTTATCTGTGTTTCCAATCTGCTCGACGTGTCGTGATCACCGCGCCGCCGTCGTGGTCGGCGTTCCAGGGAGTTCGTCAAGGTTCGGTTCCAACATCTTGTACCTGCCGTGTATTAGGGGTTTGATGTTTTTTCTAATGTTAATTGAAAAATACTAAAAAAATCAACGGCCTAAAAATGTTTTTCTTTGGTGACTTAATGGCCTAAAAATGTTGGGTGGAGCACCGGTGGCTGCTTTCGGCAGGATATGAAGTCTGCTTTCGGCTGGTTCACACGCTTTAGCGAATCTGACACAGCATTTTATTTGTTTTGTGACTCTACAAGTGCTTTCATATTAGGTCAAGTCGTCAGGTTTAAATAAATATATAAGACAAAGTAAGTACTGTAAGTCTATTATATGTAAGGAAAATCAGCAGAAGATGTGTTGATGTGGCCATGTGCATAAAGCAAGCACTAAGCGATCGCGATCATTGCATTTCATTTGCGAACCATCATGGGTGTCTGGGTTGGCTAAAGCTAAAGCCCCAAAATGCGTGTCGATGGTGGCTACCAGCGAATCCTGTTGGCCTCACTCGCGGGGAAGGAGGCGTGCACCTCTATAGTCCCTCATGCTTTAAGGGAGCATAAATACAAGCAGCAGCAGCATAAGCAAAAAGAATAAATAAATTAGATACGTACTATATAAATCTAACAAGTGTCCATTTTCGCATTTTATATCTCACCAGTGTGTCCACTTCGACAGAGGTAAGTCACTACTCAACAGTAGAATAGATCCTCAGGGCTATTACTATGAATGAATTTAGAGTCTACCAGTCTGATGGCCGGTCATACATTTTTATAAAGATTCTATCATACATAGTTAGTCAAAACATAAATTAAGTAATATAAGTTCTTGTTGCGTCCCTTCCTATAATATTGTAAAACAGAGTACTGAGAGATATTAAATATTAGTGTGTGTGTGTGTGTGTGTGTGTGTGTTTTTTTTTTTTTTTTTTTTGGTGACGGCAGGGCACACAGGGCAGCAGCTGGCCGGCTCAATAAGACACCACTGCCCAGTACTGGCGCCTGTGGCTGGACCCTCATAGGCATCTTCCTAAAAAGTGGCTGGACCATCGTAGTCCTAACATCAAGCATTCTTTTCCGCAAAACCAGCATCCACATACATCAGTACAAAGAACAAGTTTGGCTAATGATGAATAGAAGGCTTTTTCTACTAGTAAAAGAACCGCTTTAAAGACAGACAGGCTTGGAAAAGTTCAAACCTTCCCGTCATAACGCATGTCCTCGGCTCCCGAGCGCCCGCTCTGGGCGCGTCGGGGCACCACCGCCCCCGCCCAACCACCTCCGCCGCCGGCCCCTCCCGGCCGCCGCCGTCGCCGCCACGCTCGCCGCGGCGGCGGCGGCAACAGCCGCCTCCCTCAACAAGGGGTGCGTCCGCGTCACATCCCCCCCCCCCTCTCTTCCTCCACCTCCCGGCAGCTCCCCCTCCAACTCTGCGCCGCGGCGGCCGCCAGTGACGACCGGCCGGCCGGATCCGTGCCCCCTCCCCGGCCGGATCCGCCCCTCGGCGGCGATTTCCCCCTCCCCTTCCGCCCGGTCGCGCCGGCGGCAATGACAGGGCACGGCGGCGGCGGGGTATGGCGGGCGGCAATGGCTGGCGGATCCGGCCCCTCGGGCGTCTCCCGGTTCCTCGCGTCGACCTTGCGGCGGCGGCGGCGCCTCCTCTTGGCCGCGTGTGTCCGCAGCGGCCGGCCGGCTTGAAGCCTCGGGCCTCGCCTCGGCGCCCGGCGATCCTTTCACTGCTGGCCCGGGCACGACGCGCGGCTAACGCCGCCCTCGCGTCGGCCGGGGCGGCTACCAAGTCCGTGTCGTCGGCGGCTTCCTCGCCCGTGTTCGATGGTGGCACCGCCGTGGTGGTGGGCTAAGGTGGTGCGACCTCGCGAATCGTAGCCGTGGGTGACGCTCCCAGCATGCCGGGGCCATCGCACGGCGCGGGCATGGGAAGCGGAGTTCGTGCGGCTTCGTCGTGGGAGGGTGGTTCGTCTTGCGGTCTGGGGTCGAAAGACCTTTGGTGCTCCTTTGGCGTTGTCGGCGTTCGCGGACGTCGATCTCCCTTCATGAAGGCAACGCTGAGCACTCCTGCGACCTCTTCGACCCGTCGCTCCCCCTTTTAAGTCGGTTGGTCGTCCTGCTTTGTTCCTATTTGTGCTACTTGTTTTTCCCACACCGGGTGGTCTAGCTTGCGGTAACTAGTCGTTTCCGGCGGATGCTTTGCCGCCGAGGTGCTGCTGGCGGATGCTTTGCGCCCGTGTATCCGGTTGTGTCGTTTCCGGCGGATGCTTTGCGCCGTGGTGCTCTAGTCGCCGTCGTTTGGGGCGGGTGCTTTGCCGCCGAGTTGACGAGCTTGCGTTTCCGGCATGCGCCTGCCACCGAGAGTCGCGATCGTAAAGAGCTGCGTTTCCGGCATGTTGCCGAGGTCGCGGTCATTACGAGCTTGCGTTTCGGTTTTTTGCGCGGGCCGCCCGAGGTCGCGATCGTCTTTGCGGATGCTTGGCGTCGGTTTCTAGCGGATGCTTGGCCGCTATTTCTTCTAGCGGATGCTTTGCCGCTCTTATCTTTCCGCCGGATGCTTTCTTTGCCGAGGTTGGTTTCGCGGATGCTTGGCCGTCGGTTTCCAGCGGATGCTTTGCCGCTATTGTCGTGTTTGGTTCTAATCGCCGCTAGCTACCGGGTGTTGTGTGGTTTCTATTGTAATAGGTTCAGGCTGTCGGGGTTGTTAGTTGGAGGGTCCGCCCCACCCTCCCCCTTCGTCTCTTGCTGCTTGTTTGTGTCGGGGTTTTTCGTGGGTAACCCGAGGGTTACTCGCGTCTACCCCTGTATCCGGTTACCGGCCGCTCTTTTGGCCTTTACGCAATGAAAACGGCGCCAACTTAGGTGGGCGTGGTCTCGAAAAAAAAAAAAAGACAGACAGGCTTGCTCTCCTAGCTCTGCTTTCTTCCTCTCCTAGCAAGCAAGGTGACGACATATCGCCATATTACGCTCTCCACTCCACCGGTAATTGCTCGCGTCTCTCTCTTCATCCCCTAGCTTCGCATGTGTGGAATCTCTCTTGGTCTTCAACCTCACCAATCTTCCATACTGGGTGTCGGCATGGATCTTGCGGCCGGGGCGGTGGGCGACATAGTCACCAAGCTCGGCCAGCTCTTGCACGGGGAGTACAAGGCTGCGAAAGGGCTGCGGGAGCAAATCGAGTATCGAAAAATGAGCTCGAGAGTGCGCACATGGCTCTCTGCAAGGTGGGCGAGCCGCCGAACATCTGGATCCACGGGTCCGTGCGTGGGCTGGCGGCGTCGAGGCGTCCTACGACATGGAGGACATCCTCGGCGCCTTCCTCGTCGATGTCGAGGGCGGGGCCGCCCTGAGACTAAAAGCAAGAAAGACTTGTTTAAAAGTCTCACGAAGAAGATGGCCAACCTGTTGAAGAAAACAAAAGCACGCCCGCGACATCGCCCGGCCGATCGAGGACATGAAGAAGCGACTCCGGGGAGGTGTCGGACCGCCGTGACAGGTACTCCATACCGGTTCTTTGTGGCTGCACCGGCCACCAAACCGGATCCTTGCCTTGTGGACATGCACAAAGAGGCGGCGCAGATTATCAGCATCGAGAACGAGGGCGGAGCTCATAGCCATGCTCCGTCTTCGTCCCATGGCCATGGAGATGTTGGCGCCTCCGGCGAAGCAGCGGGGACCAAGGTTGTTTCTGTGGTCGGAGCAGGTGGTGTGGGCAAGACAACTCTTGCCAAAGCGGTTTCTGACGAGCTGAGTCCGAGATATGATTGTCGAGCCTTTGTTTCGGTTGGCGCAATCCTGACCTACTGCAAGTCTTCAGCAGCCTCTTCTTCAGCTTCGACCGAAATATGTATCAGGCCATTCATGGAATAAAGGACCTGCAAGTGCTCATTGTCGATCTCCGAAAATTCCTTGAAAACAAGAGGTATGCATTAATCAGTATTCACCTAATCAGCTATAGTTTCTCTGTTTCATGTTATGTCGCACATGTTAAAATCTTAGAACAAAATAGCATCATGATGACCTAAGCAATCATTTTAAGGCTACACCGTGTCATTTAAGATTTGTGGGTAGTAGCAGTGCTTGATGATACTAATATTTGAGCTTTATAATAATTATTTACTTCAAAATAATCTCAAAGTACGTGCATGAAGATAAAGGCATCTATGGTTATTACTAAGCTCGTCCTTTTCTCAAGATGTTTGATTTCTTTTTGTATCAACAAAACATTTATGTAGTAATGGTTATATTATCACTATGGATATATCATACATTTTAGTTAATATATATAATTATCTCTCTCTGTGTGTGAGTATGTGTGATTTGCATAATGGTGGCACAACATGCATGTTTACTTTAATCATTTTTTAATGTATTAATATTAAAAAAAAGGGGGCAATGGAGTTGCGCTTTTGGTTATTTAAACAATTTTTATTTAAGCTATTAAAATAGTAGTCAGATATAAATCTAGATATTTACCCTATGTTATCTTTCGTTGCGGCATATTTAACAATATTTTATGGAACATAGATTGCTTCAAACCAATTTACAAATATTTGTATATAAAATCATAATAGAAAATTGAAGATGTTTGTTTTTCATTATGACTCAGAGCTGCAGTTGTATATAAAATCATAATGGAAATTTGTTTTTTATTACAAATATTTGTATATCAAATCATAGTACAAATGTAGTGTCGCTCTTCCTCTCCTTTAAAGACGATAGATGCTTGAAGGTTTACTAACTCTGCCTATTCATTTGAACTGTCTTGTTGGTAGGTACTTCATCGTTATTGATGATGTATGGGATATAACATCTTGGGAAGTATTAGGATCAGCTTTTGACCAGAATAGCAACGGAAGCAGAGTATTAAAAACTACACGTAATCGAGAAGTAGCCTGCAGCGATGAAGTTTACCAGCTTGGTCCTCTTACACATGAGAACTCAAAGAAATTATTTTATATGAGGCTATTTGGTGGTGAAGACAAATGTCCTCCTAATCATCCTGAAGAGACATCTGAAAAGATTCTACACAAGTGTGGTGGTGTGCCATTAGCTGTCATCACAATGGCTAGCTTGTTGGTGGGCAAATCAGAGAACGATTGGATTGACGTGTGCAAATCTCCTGGTTTCTATGGTGGCAGAGACAACAAGCAACTAGTAAATGATACCGAGTGGATATTGTCTCTTAGCTACTATGATCTGCCGCCTCATCTAAAGACCTGCTTACTGTACCTAAGTGTGTATCCCGAAGACTATGAGATTGAGAAAGATTCTTTGATATGGAGGTGGGTAGCAGAAGGTATTATAGAGAAGAAAACTGGAAGAAGCCTGTTTCAGCAGGGAGAGGAATACTTCCATCAGCTCATAAACCGGAGCATGATCCAAGGTGTAGATTCAAGAGGGCATGGAATCATAAATGGTTGTCGTGTTCATGACATGGTCCTTGATCTTATTAAATCGTCGGCGAGGCGAAGAAAACTTGATCACTATCTCAAATGATGATGACAGAACATCATCCCGACACAAGGTGCGTCGGTTAGCTCACCTGAACAGGATACTACTCTTGGATCGATCTCATCATGACAGTCATAGGGAGGCACAACTGAGGACATTGGTTGCCCACACGTGTGATATCCGTGGTTGGGTATTGCATCCGAGCCTAAAACTCCTACGTGTGCTAGCTTTGGAGGGGTGCACTTCATCATCTGATCCATTTGAGAATGACTGGAATGGGCTTGAGCATCTTGGAAAACTAGTTCATTTGAGGTACCTAGGGCTAAGAGGTACAGTTGTCAGAGAGCTCCCAGAGGCGATCGGATCTCTAAAGCTTCTACAGACACTAGACTTGGAAGTTCTTGGAGAACATGGTGTGGAAGTCCAATTGCCATCAAGCGTTTGCCAGCTAACACGGTTGGTCTGCCTGCGATGTCATAGATGGATGAGGGTGCCGGATGGGTTCCTCCAGAAGGTAACGTCACTGGAGGAGCTAAGGATGGGCGTTCGCGAGGGGTCTTTTGAGTACAAGAGGCAATTTGTCAAGGAGTTGGGCAACTTGAGCCTGCTGAGGGTGCTCTGTGTGGATGGTGTGGACACGCTTGATGAGAGCATGCAGGCAGGACTTTCGAAGTCACTTGGCAATCTGAAGTTGCTCCAGCATCTCGACCTGGATTATGAAAGTTTTTTTCAATGTAGCGATGCCTCAACAGAGTGGGACACAGTCGTGCTTTCGGAACACCTCAGGTATCTGCGTATAAGAGGCATCAGGTTATCTTATGTGCCATCATTCATACATCCCACGCTTCTGCCCAACCTTTCCTACTTGTCGTTGGTTGTTCATCATGTGGACGAGGCAGGTCTGAGAGCCTTGGGTGGGCTGCCAGAACTCTATTACCTCCGTATTAGAGCCCATTACAATGATGGGATGGCTACTTCACAAAAGCCGGCTACGGTAATTAATATTAGTGCCCATGATAACTTCTTCCCCAAGTTGAGATGCCTCGTGTTGGATGGCTGGATGGTCCAGTTGGTGACCAACGATGACTCGACTAGTTCTTCGTTTAGCATCTGGAGGGAAGGACCGGCCCCTGTTGTTGTGATGCCAAACCTCCACGAGCTTGAGTTCAGTGTCCCAGTCAAGGCTTTGTACAAGGATGGACAGGCTACCTGTGACAATCTCGGCTTGGACTTGGAGTGCCTCCCTTCGCTACGCACTGTGAGGGCATTTCTAAACTGTCGTGATGCCTTCCCTGATGACGTGAACAAGGCAGATGCTGAGCTCAGGCGCCAGGCAAAACACCATCCCAATAGCGCCGCACTCAGATTGGAGGTATTCAAATTTAATGACCATATGATGGCACAACCAATACACAGCGACGATGAAGAGGTACGTACGTACCAGCTGCTTAACTTGTTTTTTATTCATAACCACACATTCCATTCCCAATTCCACTATGTCTCTGCGATCCTCTATGTGCAGTTTGAATCCGCTGGTTTGCATCTTTTACGTTGTGCGCGGCCCTCTCTATCCTAAACTAGCTACTGGTAAAGTCGCTGGCCGACCACACGATGAAGGCCAACGTATGTCGACATGCTCAGTCGTCATCAAGATTGGTCTCACTTTCTCCGAGAAGCAAAGGAGTCGCCTTTTCCGGCCACGAAGCCGAGGGAGTCGATCCACGACGCTTTGCCGAGATGCTTTTTCAACAGGCTCTGTTTCCTCTGTTTTCAGTGGACATTGCATTGTTTATGGTCGCACGTACTTCACTAATGAATGAAACATAATAGCTTATGCCCAACTGAACACTGTTAAGGATGTGAATGCTTCCTTCTTTCTATGACTCTGATAGCAGAGCAAAGCACTGAGCTGCCGTCTAGCTGCTGTGCGGCTCCATTTTCCTTTTGTTTGCTTTGGGTTGTCTCCTCATGCTAATTGCAGTACAGCCGCGTGTACGTGTGTTAGAGACTTGGACTCCAGCCGAATCTATGACTTTGCCCAAGTTACGTTTGTGTGCATTCCGTGCCGGGTGCGGCGCACCATTTTGCATTTCGCCGAAATAAAACGACAAAAAAAACCTCAGAAAATTAAAGCTGCTATATCACAGATCAAGGTTCCCTAGCTAGAAAATGGAGCATATATAATTTGGTTAGTCACGTTTGCTTTATCAACTGGCTCTGTTTACTCTGTTTTCAGTGGACATTGCGTTGCCGCAGCCTTCCACCTGCAACTAATGCTACTTCATTTAAAAAAGACAGTAGTACCTTGTGCAGTAGTGCTAACCTGAACACTGTTAAGAATGTGAATGCTAACCTGTAGTGCGGGCACTGCTATTAAGTTTGCAGCCTGATATGTGATTTTGCAGCCTCCATGCAGTCTTGCGGATACAAAGCAGAGTCGAATGATGTGCTTTATTTTGCCCTGAGAGTCGTGAACTTAGATAAAAGGATAGGTCTTTTCTTCTTGTTTCTATATTTATAAAAAGTAAATGTAAGCAGTAGAATTTTTTTAAAGGAGTTAGCACTGCTTTTCCAGAAAGCAATGTGCAGATACAATACTTGGGATACCAGTTTGAAGGAGTAGCATGAAAGAAAACATACGCCTATTACAAAACGCTACAGTTCATAAACGCCCGAGCACTACTGGATAAAAGAGCTTCCATGGCGGGCAATTTGCATTTTCTGTGGCGGTTTTTTTCAGTCCGCCACGAATGGAGGGTCATGGAAAATCAGATCTTTTCCGTGGCGGTTTTTAGCAGCATGGAATGCCCGCCACCAAAAATCAAAAAAAAAAAAAAACCCCCCGGATCCAGGCCCAAACGGGCCCGGATCTGGGCCGACGCCACCATGCCGCCGGGCGCGCCGGGGGGACGCCGCCACGGGCGCCAGCCGCTGGATCCGGCGGTTGGCGGCGGATCCGCCTTCTACCGCCGTCGCTGCCCGTTGGGGAGGCGGGGCTCGAAGATCCGCCGGATCCCGTCGCCGGAGGGGAGGTGCTCGAGGGAGGAGCCGCCGAAAGGTGGATCCATGGCGCCGGTCTTCGAATCGAGCGGGGGAGCCGCCACCGCGCCGTCGCCCGATCCAGCCGGCCGCCACCGCGCTGTCGCGCGATCCGGCCGGCCGGTGCTCGAGGGACGGCGCCGGGTGGAGGGGGACGGCGCCGCGCGCCGGGAGGGGAGGCGCCGGTGCGCCGGGTGGAGGAGGGCGCCGGGTGGAGGGAGGGCCGGAGCCGCGCGCTAGAGGGAGGGCACCGGGTGGAGGAGGGCGCCGCGCTACCGAGTGTGTGGGGAGAAGTGGAGAGGTGAGACGGTGAGGTGAAGTTAGGGTTTTCGGTGGTATATATACGCGAACGGCAATTAACCGTGGCGCTGATTGGGCCTTTGTCTGGGCTGCAACTCTGGGCTTTATTAACCGTGGCGGTTTTTCTAAAATAACCGCCACGGTTAATCAATTTACCGTGGCGGTTATTAAAACCGCGACGGTTAATCAAAAATGCCTGCCACGGTTAATTAAGGCATTTTCCGTGGCGGTTTCTCAAATGACCGCCACGAAAATAAAAATCTGAACACCATGCAAAATCAATTCTATAGTAGTGGAGAGTAGAATTGTAGTAGGCTTGAAAGCATGAAGCCACGTCAAGATTACGTCCTTCACTTGATTGAACTTCTTTAGGTCCTTCTCCTTAATATTGAAGCTCCATCTCTGCATAAAGGCGATAAAAGTATATATCACATTAGTTGGAGACTTGGGTACAGATTTTCAATCCTTAGTTTGTTCCTCGCAAGCCATAAGGACCAAGCAAAACCAGAAAAAAATAAACACAATCACTTTGATCGACAGCGGGCCCTTGCCCTTGAGCCATTTCACAGTAAGGTGGGACCTTGGATACTCATGATGAGTCAAAGACTTTTTCTGATTAGACTCCAGACCATTTTAGCTACACAGCAGCCAAAAAAAAGCATAATCCACTACGACAGAATAGAACTTGCATTGTGTTTGGAAATCATTTTCCATGGCGGTTTTTCTCGAGAAACCGCCACAAAATTAGGTGGCCCGACAGCCCGCCATGGTTAACAGATTAGCGTGGGCGGTTTTTGTAATTTGCCCGCCCACGGAAAATAAGGCCCAACATATTAGCCCAAGAGCCCATTTTCACGGCCACTAGTATATAGACGAGCACTTCACTGTTCTAGGGTTTCACTCACTCCCTCCCTTCCTCCCCAAGTGCCGAAGAGAACGACCTCTCCCTCCCTTCGTCCCGGCGCCCAACATCTCCCTCCCTCTCTCGGTCGGTGGCGGCCCGCCCCTTCGTCCCCAGAGCCCAACATCTCCCTCCCTCTCTCGGCCGGTGGCGGCCGCCCTCCCCACCCCAATGATGAGCGCGGCCCGGGAACGCGGTGGCCAGACAACGGCGGACGGGTGCTCCTCCCGGAGCAACGAGGGCGGGCGGCCGAGCCCGGCGGCGGGCGCTCCTCCCCGGCGAGAAAGCGGCGGCTCGATGGAGAATCCCGGCGGGCACTCCACGAGGGCGGCGGTGAGGTCCAAAGCGGATCCACGCGGCGGCGGCGCGAAGCCGAGGCCGATCCACGTGGCGCGGTGAGCTCGAGGCCGATCCACGCGGTGGTGGCGAGCTCGAGGCCGATCCACGCGGCGATGGCGAGCTCAAGGCGGATCCCGACCCCGCGACCGGATGCGAGCTCGAGCTCGACCAGATTTGGGCCCGTTTGGGTCCGGATGGGCTCTCGTGGGCTCGAGGGTTTTATTTATTTTTATTTGTATTAACGGTGGCGGACAAAAAACCGCCACCGGTTTAATTATTTTCGGTGACCCTATGTCGGTGGCGGGCACTAAAACCGCCACCGAAAATAGATTTTGCTCGCCACCAAAAATCATTTATCTAGTAGTGATCAACCATTTCTACAGAGCTGCACAAGACACAATGGATATCACCTTTCCATCCCCACCGCAAAGTCTGAGCTACTTGTAACCTATTAAGGCTTAGTGAATTTTGGAATAGCCTAGGGGTCCCGATGCAAAGTGTTTTTTTAAGAAGGCAAGGGGATCAACGTTCAGGGCGGGGGCATTTCAAGTCTTTTGACACCGCAGATCCAGATCCAGATCCAGCATGGATGTGTACGGTGGAGTGCCACATCAGTCAAAGTGCCAAATATATATCGTTTCGGAACGGAGGGTGCTAAAAAATATTGGCAACCGTTAAGGTGCTATTTGGAGAGTGCACATCCGGTAAGGTGCTAAAAAGTTATTTATCCTGTTGACCCAAATAAATTCACTGATGGAGGAGAGATGGCCTACTCATCTTCTATAAGTTATGGTTGTGTCATCGGGCCTTAATTTGGGTGGAGCCATGGGTCCAGTCTTGCTCCAGAAAAAAGTTTTTCAGTCAGTTTTTTCTTGGCAACACCAGCCAGGCGATGGCAACTCCCAGCACCTCACAGTTTCTCACACTATCAATCTAGATGCTCCGCCATTACCAACTCTTCTTGTAGATCTTAGCAACTCTCGTTTTACAACTCGCAACCAGATTGTAAGAGCTAGGCTAAGCAAGGAAGACAACTCAAGTTGTATAGATCGCGGCTTACGCCTATATGTACTTACAACAGTGTTCAGCCTATGCATGTACAGACTGCTAGACACAAGAGAGCCAGGAACTAAGCAAAGCTATTACAAACCTATGCATGTATGTTACAGTCAAGATCAGCTACACATAAGGGCAGCCGAGGGACTAAGCAAGATGAGATCATGGTCACTAAGACACCCCCCCTCGAGTGCATTACGGAACTCCTTGAATTTGTGACGGAGATCCACTTGGCGCTGACAACATGTGCTCGAGGTGGGCGTTGGGACGAGTTCCCAGGTCTTGTTGGAGATCAAGGCGTCGAACTCCGACGCATCGCCTGGTCCAGTTCGGGTCCTTGAGTGCCTAGTTGACTGATCGTGGAACCGGCGAGATGGTTGTCGTCGTTGTTGCCGCGGCAGCATAGCGTGGGTTTGGCTTGAAAGTACCCACACGAGCCTTGGTCACCATCGGGTGTGCTGCAGGGCCGTTGGAAGATGTTGACGACGATGGCGTTGAAGACAGGTTGGCCGCCGATGGTGTCCGTTGTGACTGCGATCTAGAGATGGATGTAGTCGGCCCGGTGCACGAGGACGTGGATGGCGATGTTGCCATCCGTGGTGATGCAGATCGCGGTGTCAGGGACGAAGACTAGGGCCGCGATGGGCCGTCGAATGCGGGCGCCGTTTCCCGCGGGGATGCGCATCCCGGATCAGCGTCGTTGTTCTCCGGGGGACGCACACAAAGTCTCGCGACGCTAGCCGAAAGTCGCGCGGCGTAGCAGGGCGTGCTGTGTTTGTTGGAGGAGATGGCACGTCCGGGTCCGCGGTACTGAGATCCGGACGCCACGGATTGTACGCACAGTCCTGCGGCGAGGTGGTAGATGGCCCCGAGTGAAACGGGAACACGTTCTCATCGAAGTAGATGTGGAGCGAGGTGAAGACCTTCCGTGTTGTCATATCGTAGCACCGGTATCCACGGTGATCCTACGAATAACCAATGAACACACATGCCACAGATCGTGGAGCGAGTTTATGTGGGCTCGTGGCCGCCATGCTGGGGTAACATAGGCAGCCGAACACCTTTAGGAGTGAGTAATCAGGATCAGTGTGGAACAAATAGAGAATATGGTGTTGATAGAGAATGGGGTTTGCACGGTTTGCGATTATGCAAGTAGGTGGAGGTGTGCAGAGCTTCGACCCAGAACATGGAAGGGAGGGCCACGTGCAATAGGAGTCTTGTAACACCGTCGTTCGAGTCGCGTAGTACACATTCCGCCTTGCCGCTTTGTTGGGATGTGTAGGGACAGGATAGGCAAAGTGAGATGCCATGCATGGTGTAGAATTGGCGGAGCGTGGAGTTGTCAAATTCACGTCTGTTGTTAGTTTGGATGGCACGAATGGTTCGTCCAAACTGGTTAGGAGCAAACGTATGGAATGACATGATGTGCTTGGCGACCTCTGATTTGAACCGCAAAGGAATTGTCCGGACATAATGAGTAAAATCATCAAGAAGAACAAGGTAGTATTTAATTCTAGTGAAACTAGTAACGGGGATGTCCAAACATCACTATGAATCAAATCAAAAGGTGCAAAGTGGTTTTATGTTGAGAATTGGAGAATGGAAGGCGAACATGTTTGCCAACACGACAAGTATGGCAGGTGTGAGTAATGTCTTTATTACAACCAAAATCATAGGATCGAAGAAGACGACGGAAGGACTCGTTGTCGGGGTGTCCGAGCCGTTGGTGCCATAGATCGGCAGAGGTGGCGGTGAGGCGGTGGGGGAGCGGGGAAGGCATCAACTCGCAACAGCGGGTAAAGGTCACCCCTTGCTGTCACCGCGGAGTATCACCTCCCCCGGTGTTGCGGTCCTTAATGGAAAAACCACAATTGTCAAACTCAACAGTGATTGGATTATCGCGTGTAAGAGCACGAATAGAGATTAGGTTTTTGATTGGAGACGGAGAGACGAGAACATTGTGCAGAGAAATAGGATTGGAAGTGGTGGGGATGGAGGAGAAACCAAAGTGTGGGTAATGGGAAGGGAATTTCCATTGCCAACAATGATTTTTGTGGAAGAAGAATTGGGAGACAGAGAAGAGAGGTTAACGAAAACCTTGGGACATGTGGGAGGAGGCGCTTGTGTCGATGAACCACTCGTCTGACTGGGGGTGGTTCAGTGACATGTTGTGTAGCGTGGCGAGGAGTTGAGGGTCCATGCCGGAGGACGTACCGGTGATGTGGGCTGGCGGTGGTGGTGCCGAGGGATGAGAGACGAGGACGCCGGGCGTGGGAGCTGGCACGTGTGGACCCTGGAAGGGCCACGTGTGAACCATGCCCGTCCATGGATTGGTGGAGGGGGCCAGAACCCTGCGGCGGTGTTGGTGCCGAGGGGCTGCCCTTCTTCTTCTTCTGTTTCTTGCCGTCATGGTAGGAGGGAGAGCGCCCACCAGGCTGCGATCCTGAAGGAGCAAACGACGGGTGCCGCGGGGCGCCGTGCAGACTGGGCGCGCCGGGGACGGTGTTCGCGACAAGAGCGCCAGGTGGCTGGAATTGCCCAGACGCTGAAGAGTTGGTCGCCCCTCCATGGACGGATTGGGACAGCAGGGCAGCGGCGGTTTGCATCTTCTCGGACTCGGCGATGCGTTGCTCTTCGAGCTGCAGCATGGAGCTGGCTTTGAGGAAGGACGGCAGGCGACGACGCAGGGTGATGTTGGGGATCGCGTGATGAAGACAGGGGTTGAGGCTGCGCCGCGATGTTGTGGATGAGGTCCTTGTCGCCCACCGGTGGACCGAGACCCGCCAACCGATCCGCCATGACCTTCATGCGAGAGGTGTAGTCGAGGACGGAGAGATCGCCTTGGTAGAAGTTGCGGAATTCGGCACCGCGGTAGACAGCGTGCGTGTCGGACACCATGGACCGCAGCTCGGTTGACATGCGGTTGTACAACCAGGAGATGATGGCGCAATCGTTCTGCACCTAGTCGTTGTCCCCCTTGGCTGGCGAGCCGTCGACGTGATCGCGGAGGCCATATTGGCCGAAGATGGCGGAGAACGCCCGGGCCCAGCGGCGTAGTTCGACTCGTCAAAGTCGAGGACGATGGGGACCCGATTGAGGATGTTGATGCCGTGGATCACAGAGGGAGCGGCGGGCTCGGTCTAGACGCGGAGGGTGTGTGGGAGGTTGGATTCGACGTCGGAGTTGTCGGAGGCCAACGAGGAGGAGGAGGAGGAGGAGCTCATGGCGACGCCGGAGGAGAGGAGCAGCGGAAGGTTAGGATCAGTTAACAGCAGATACCATGTAAGAGCTAGGCTAAGCAAGGAAGACAACTCAAGTTGTATTGATTGAGGCTTACGCCTATATGTACTATGTACTTACAACAGTGTTCAGCCTATGCATGTACAGACTGCTAGACACAAGGAGAGCCAGGAACTAAGCAAAGCTATTACTAACCTATGCATGTATGTAACAGTCAAGATCAGCTACACATAAGGGCAGCCGAGGGACTAAGCAATATGAGATCATGGTCACTAACACAGATAATGGCAGCAGCTCACGGCATGGGAAAGCAGGCCTGGCGTTCCTCATGCTATATGCCGCCAGAGTCCATATGCAAAATACAAACGCCCATACACAAGAACTTGTCTTAGGATCTGTTTGGATACAATAGTTAACCACTAGCTAACTAGCTTAAAAAATAGTACGAATTACCTCTATTGTACGCAGACAGGATCCCTAAAAGATGGGCTTTGTTTTAATTTTGCTAACTGAGTAGCTTAATTTGAGTTAATTTTAGCCCAACTAATAACTAGTTATGTGAAACAGGTCTGCATTATTTAAAAATCGAAAAAAAAATAAGCTAGGGTTTCCATACTGACTTCACTCAAATTAAATAACTAGTTTGTGTTTTGGAACTTGCCTCTAGACAGCAGACGTGTTCGACAAAACCCGCCATAGTAGATGCGTTGTTTTGGTTTAGATACACTCTCAGCCTCTCTAAAACCCCTGAGTGAAAATAATAAAACTCACTGGGCCATATATAGCTTTACCGGCATGCAACATTTTGAACATGGGGTACAGTACTGTTGCGCACATAATTTATGGTTTGTTGAGACTAAACATACGTAGAGATGTGTGCATGTTGCCGGCCACGTGAGTTCACACTCCTCATCTCGTGAACCATAAACTACTGCACTCGAACACATGTCTAGGCATAGGCATACCTACTGCACTTAACGTTAGCTGTGCCATTATTCAAGATGAGTTGGACAAGATTAAAAAAAAAACATGGAGACTTGTGACAGGTGACAGATTCATCAAGTCTAGAGCTACAGAATTCAATTGTTTATGCGGATCTTCCCAGATGCATCGCCGCTCAACTCCACTCGAGCAAACTCCTGCACCATCCCAAAATCCGATCTGCCCAGTAATTCCACCCTCTCGCCTAAAGTCCCCAGGAACCTTGCTGAGTTGCAGATCTTTTAATTTGGCATGCACTCGGGCTTCAGGAAAACTTTGGTGAGTTGGAGATTTTCTAATTTGGCTCTAACTTATTTTGTGTTGGTTGGACATGCTTAGATCGATCGGTGTTTACTTTCTTGTTCGATTGTATTGGATTTGTTTCCATCTTGCTTGTTCCATTTCGATTCCATGAATTTTCTTCTTTTCCAGATTCTTTTTAATCAGTGGATCATATCTACTTCTACAATTTAATTTTTGTGAGTCTTTTCTGATATCGAGCTCCTCATTCCGATGTGCTTCAGGAATATAGGTAGTCAGTGAGGAGTAAGCTTCATCATCTGATATCTAGGTGCCCAGCAACTCCACGATGGTACTTGTGACGGGTGCCATGGCCAGCGTCATCTTCAAGCTCGGCAAGCTTCTAAATGAGGAGTACAAGCTGCAGACGGGCGTGAGGAAGAAGATCCAGACTCTCACACGTGACCTGGAGAGCATGCACGCTGCCCTCCGCAAGGTGGCAGAGGTGCCGCCCAACCAGCTCGACGAGGAGGTCAAGCTCTGGGCGCGCGACGTCCGGGAGCTCTCCTACAACGTGGAGGATATCCTCGACACCTTCCTCGTGCGCGTCGACAGCCATGGTGAGGACTCCAACCCAAACAAGCTCAAACGTGCAGCAAAGAAGATCGGTAAGCTGTTCAGCAAGAGCAAGGCCCATCATCAGATCGCTGGGATGATCAAATGCATTAATGAGCAAGCGGAGGAGGTGGCTGAAAGACATCGCAGGTACAGAGCCGACGATATTGTGGCCAAGCCTGCCACAACATCAACTGTTGATCCTCGCCTTGTAGCTATGTTCAGAGAAGTGTCACAGCTAATTGGTATTGACAAATCAAGGGGGAGCTCAGGTCCATGTTGTCGTTGTCTAAAGAAGGCACTGATGGTTCGTCAAATGAGAAGATGAAGATAGTTTCTGTGGTAGGAGCTGGAGGATTGGGGAAAACTACTCTTGCCAAAGCAGTGCATGATAGCATTATGCCTCATTTTCATTGTGGTGCTTTTGTTCCGGTTGGCCAAAAACCTGACATGAAGAAAGTGCTCAGGGACATTCTCATAGATCTGGACAAGAATGTATACATCAATTCTAGTTTGGAAAAGTTGGATGAAAGGCAGCTTCTCAATGAACTCCGAAGGTTCCTTCGAAATAAGAGGTACGACACACACATATATGTTTGCAGCCCCCAAAAAGCATTTCTTTACACAAACAATAGTGTTACTGCATACATTATTTGGTATACGTTATGCATTAAGTTCTTGGCGTGAATTTACAAGTTTATTGTTAGTTAAGTTCTTAGCTTGATACACAAATCATTCCAAACAGTGTTTTGTGACTTTGTGAAACAAAGAAATTTATTATATTAGTAGTTACTTAGTTTCATTGAAGTCAATATTTAAAAAGACATTAACTGATAGTGGCAGCTTAATATTTCCTACCAACTGTTAGAAACATTCAGAGTCATTGAGGAACATATCACACTTGTTCACAATTATTTTCCAGCATAATTAATTCAAAAGTCTACTACTATAAAACTATTTTTACTCTATACTGAATTTGGATGTGAAATTATATTTTTACTAAAAAATTCGGAGCCATCAGGGGCATTCCTTAGTCTTAATATTGCGGTTAGTTTTATTATTTGTTCACTTCTGGCTACTGAGAAAGGTTCAGAACTGCCAGAATCTAAGTTATTTATCACAGGAACTCATTGGTTTAGTTATTTTTATCGGTGTTGGCAGTTGGCCACACGTATTGCTTTCTTGGCTTAGTATCTCATGGTTCTCGCACTTTGTTATGGATAGGTATTTTGTTGTTATTGATGACATATGGGAGCCTCAAACATGGGAGACAATAAAATTAGCTCTGGTTGACGACAATTGTGGATGTAGAGTACTCATAACTACTCGTAAATTTGAAGTTGCCAAAGAAGCTCGTGAGGTTTACAAGTTACAACCACTTTCTGATGATAACTCTAAAAGGTTATTTTATACAAGGTTATTTGGTTGTGAAGACAAATGTCCAAATAGTCTTCTTGGTGAGTTATCTGATCGGATTCTAAAGAAGTGTGGTGGTGTTCCACTGGCAATCATCACAATGGCAAGTTTTTTGTTGGGTAAATCAAGATATGAATGGATTGAGGTGTGCAGCTCTCCAGGTTTCTATCAAGATAAGGAAGATAGGCATCTGGACAATACTATGCAGATATTGTCTTTGAGTTATTATGACCTGCCCCCCATCTGAAGACTTGTTTGTTGTATTTAAGTGTTTTTCCAGAAGATTCTTTTATTGATAAAGGTTCTCTGATATGGAAGTGGATAGCTGAAGGCTTTGTTGAGAAGAAGCCTGGACGTGGGTTATTTGAGGTCGGAGAGGAATACTTCCATGACCTCATAAATAGAAACATGATCCAGGGTGTGCATTCCAGAGATGGCATAATGAATAGTTGTTGTGTTCATGATATGGTGCTTGATCTTATTGTTTCCATCTCAAGTGATGAAAACTTTGTCAATGCTGATGGTACATTAGCACAAAGCCACACCCGGCGGTTAGCCGTAAAAACAGGGGACTGGATCTCAGTCGTGATACTGATGTGAACTTACCACAGGTGAGGTCATTATTAGTTTTGTATTGTGATAACTGTAATTGGGCCTTGCATCCAAGGTTAAAACTCATCCGTGTGCTAGTTTTGGAGTGTTGCACATTTATAGAAGGATCTCAGGAACTGATGGATATTACAAATCTACTTCATTTGAGGTACCTTGGGGTACGAGGCATACTGGTCAAACAACTTCCAGAGAAGGAATAGGCAAGCTAAAGTTTTTACAAATATTGGAGTTGAAGGTTGTTGGATTCCTAGAATTACCGAGGTCCATTGGCATGCTCACACGGTTGGTATGCCTACGTGCTCAGGATATGACGGCACCAGATGGGGTAATAGGGAGGCTGACTTCACTGGAGGAGCTACATATAAGAGGACCTAGTGATAACGATCAGTCCCGGAGGCAGTTTGGGATGGATCTAGGCAACCTGTGTGAACTCAGGGTGCTCAATATTGACCACTGGGATATGGATGACAACATGCAAAAAGATTTGTTACAGTCTCTTGACAAACTCCAGAAGATGCAGCATCTCAGACTAGGCAATTGCATTAAAAATATTAATATGAATGCCTGGGATGCAGCAGTGCCCTCTCGAGATCTGCGATATTTGTTTCTTCCATATATCTTCCCCAAGTTGCCGTCATGGATTAATTTTGTGCATCTTCCTAGCCTCTCCCACTTGGAATTATTTGTGAATGGTCTCGATGAGCAGGGTCTCATTGCATTGGGCGGGTTGCCAGAGCTCTATTACCTCAATCTGACAACAAACTCAACGGCAATAGTAACTAGTAATAATACTGAAGCAGAAGGCTGCTTCCAGAAGTTGAGATCCTTGGTGTTGCCTTATTCATTGTTCCAGTTTGTACCCAACGAGGATTCGAGTGCTTCGTTTGCTATTTACCGTATAGTTGAAGCTAATGGATGGAGAAGAAAGAAAGACGTCTGCAAAGTAGCAGCAGCCGTTGTTGTTATGCCAAACCTCGAGCAGCTTAAGTTTAGTGTATATGTGCAACATTTAATGCAGAACAGCATTAGCTGTGAGGATATTGGGTTGAGTACCTCCCGTCCCTTCGCAGAGTCGAAGTTTACTTGTGGTGTTTCAATGCCTATGAGGCTGATGTGGAGAGAGAGGAGACTGCACTGAGGCACGCAATCCAAGTCCATCCCAACCGCCCCGCACTCCAAATTCATTACTTGGGTAAAGATAATATGGAGAGGTACGTCCAAAGCTGGTACATACATGTATGTATTTGTTGAAAACTGGATCCAATCCAACCTTGAGCTGCCCCCTAGTTGTTGTTCTAACAAAAACCATTACAGACGATTGGATAATGATGATGCAGTTCAACAACGGAATGAAGTGAATGAGGAACTGACAATGCTATTAGCGAGGACGCTGTTTTGCTTGGTACGTTTCAATTCTGTTCAGCCCAATGATATGGCTCGACTTCGCTAAACTAACCAGAAAATCAGAAGATGCAACATCTCACACTGGGCTGTTTCATTTATTGCAGTCATTTATTTCGGCTGGCCTAGTAATTTATTTGTACACAGGTCTAAGTGCATTCCTCTTGACTTCCTATTGCTCTCTCGCAGGTTGGCTGGTAATAACCATGCCCCTGATCGATCAGAGTTGCTGATGCAAGAAGATTATATTGCTGTTGTTACTGTCCATTGCATCTCTGGGATTGATTGTCAAGTTTTCAATCTACTGTTGCTTCAAACATTTAATAATACCAAATATGCGCTCATGCTGAGTGCTGCATGTAAATTATGGACATAAAGTATGTTGTGCTAAACTGAAGAACACCCATGTACTGTCACCATCGTTTTCATTTGTTATACTACTGCTGCATTCCGTCCATGTTCGTCGCAGGCCAATTATCTGTCGCGGTGAGTGTCAGTAACCTTGAAAGCCTACTCTGCTTGTCTGTTACTTTGTTCCCCAGTATTTTCAGCTTCTTGTCGTGTACTCTACTCATCATGCATTGCCTGGTTAAGTTGGCATGCAGGATGAGCTTTATATTCATACGTTGGGTGAACTCTGCTTCCAGGAAGAAACTGGAGCTCTGTTTCGGTTCACTGGTTAGCTCTTGCAGTAGCTCCATGCCTCCACAATTGTTGCATTGGAATCGTATACATCATCTTTATTTGCTAATTTCTATAACACGGCACCTATATGCATATATACTGGGTTTCAGTTCGATCTCTGTTTCAATAAATGATGGCAAGCATAGTTTACTATGCAGGATGCAGCAACGTTTCTCTGTCTCAGAAAACCGAAAACCTTAGATCAGAAAGTTGCATGAGTCCCATACTTTGCTCCTCACCTTTAATCTCGGGCTATATATATGTATGTACGAGGGAGACAGGAGATTATATATAGGCACCACATCTCTCGTTTGCAAGGACTCCTTCTTGGCTGACTCTGCTTCTGAACTGCTTCCGTTTATATAAATAAATAAATTAATTAAAACTGAGGATATTGGGCTGGAGTACCTCCCATCGATTCGCGGAGTCAAAGTTGACTTGTGGTGCTACAACGCGTATGGGGATGAGGTGGAGAGAGAGGAGGCTGCACTGAGACACGCATTCGATGTCCATCCCAACGGCCCCGCACTCCAAATTCATTACTGTGGTAAAGATATGATGAAGAGGTACGTACAAAGCTAGTGCATACTTGTATGTATTTGTTGAAAATTCGATCCAATCCAACCTTGAGCTGCCCCCAGTTGTTGTTCTAACCAAAAAAAAAAAAAACACCATTACAGACAATCGGATAACAATGATGCAGCTCAGCCATGGAATGAAGAGGATGAGGAAGAGACTCGGGTGGTGGGTGGTGGCTAGCTCTTGCATGGTACGTTTCAATCATGTTCAGCCGAATGATATGGCTCCGACTTCACAAAACTAACCAGAAAATCTGAAGATGCAACATACATTGGGCTGTTTCATTTATTGCAGTCATTTATTTCGGCTGGCCTAGTAATTTATTTGAACACAAGCACATGTATCCTGGTCTAAAGTGCATTTCTCTTGACTTCCTATTGCTCTCTCGCAGATTCACTGATAATAACCATGCCCCAGATTGATCAGAGTTGCTGATGCAACAAGATTGTATTGCTGCTGTTACTGTCCAATGCATCTCTGGGATTGATTGTCAAGGTTTCAGTCTACTGTCGCTTCAACATTTAATAATACCAAATATCCGCTCATGCTGAGTGCTGCTTTTTTTTTTTCCTTTATCAACTTTCGTCACTCTAAATATATCAGGTAATACAGACATGTAAATTAGGGACACAAAGTATGTTGTGCTAAACTGAAGAAGACCCATGTATGTTACCACATCCAAAAGAGTAGACACAGTAGTAATTTTGTTTCTTGATTACTACTGCTGCATTCCATCCATAGGTTTCGCGGCATGCCAGTTATCACACACGGTGAGTCTCAGTAACCGACACACTGGAATGCAAAAACCTTGAAAGCCCTCTGCTTGATGAGTAGGCTCTGTTTGTGTGTTACATAGTTGCCCACTATTCTCAGCTTCTTGTCGTGTACTACAGATGGAATAGTGTGTGACGTATTCATCATACGTTTAACTGGTTAAGTTCGCATGCAGGATGAGCTTTGTTCATACATTGGGTGAACTCTGCTTCTAGGAAGAAACTGGAGCTCTGTTTCTGTTTTCTGGTTAGCTCTTGCAGTGCCTCCATTGGAATTGTATACATGAGCATTATTTGCTAACTGCTATAACACGGCACCTATATGCATATATACCAGCGTGCCACCAGGCAAAACTGGCAGCCATGGCGCCGCCTGGGACTTGGAGTTCACCGCCACGACGAGGAGAGTAACTCTGTTTGAGAAATGGAAAGCCATTGATCAGAAAGTTGCTTGACTCCCATATATATTGCTCCTCCTTTAATCTCTAGCTATATGCACGAGTGGAAGAGAGGAAATTTATAGGCACTCTCCTCTTGGGCCGACTTTGCTTCTATTTATAAATAAATTATTAATCAAACTGCGCTTGGTGTTCTTTCTCCTCGATCGATCCTGTGCTTGACTTGATTTTCATTCGCGAATCTAGCCTCTTGCTCGGGCTGCAAAGAAGTTTGTTGGGCTTGGGCCCAATAAAGATTAAACTACTTGAGAAAAGTGCAGTAAAGCCCTACAGGTCTTGTTGGGCCAAACAAAAGGTGAATGACTAAATGTCATCACAATTTCATTGGGCCCAATGTGGCCTCCTCAACAAGAGGCGCTCTGAGCTCCTCAAAATAAAAATAAATAAAAAAAAAAAATGAGGCGCTGGGATCGGCATCAGACCCGGCAAAAAGCGGCAGCGTCAATCACCCAACCAACGCAGTGTTTGGTCAGTAATGAGGCGCAAGTCGTCGACATTTCCATCCGTCTCGATGTGCCAGTTGTCCAAAATTTGTCGGCGATGGCCTCCACACCCACGCATCCTGATGATGGAGCGCTGAATCCAGGATGTGTTTCTGCACGTTGCTGAAGTGGCTTCTGCATCGCGGTGTCCACGTTGCTGAAGTGCTTCTTCAAGAGATCGCGCTGATAGGTGTCAATCACAATTGCCTGAATCTCTGCAAGCATGAGCTGAGTCTCAGGGTTCATGTTATGGCGCCAAATGGATTATAATAGAGATATAGCTCTTGATACAAATCGCGCGGTGAGCAAATCAATCTTGATCTCGCACTCCCAATTCAGTGGTTCATTGAAAGATGACGAGAGCAACAAACAAGAACCAGTTGCGATGAAACGCAGAACCGAGGCAGAGCGAGGATACGATCCAAGTATCTGATACAAGGAGACATTTACTAGAGAGATGAACCTACCAGAGAATATTTTGATCGCTATGAACTGGTTTATTACTACATTATGGTTGCTCTTAGTTGGTTAGACAAGGTCATTTGCCAGAGAGATGAAGCTACCAGTAAACAACTTACTTGTAGCTCTCATGCCTCCCTCAAACTCGTACCGACCAAGAAGCAAAGATCTCTCCAAAAGACGTGTAACACAACACTATCTGGTAGTGAGATGCTAAGCGTGAAGTGTTAGGCAATCACAAGAAACGCCAGAGAAAGATGAGATCACACTGACACGAGATTGAACAAAATCAACCCTCACAGGCCAACCGCGGACTGTCTTGGTTTGGGAACCGGACTGTCTGGATTTTCGCCGTGCCAGAAGTATCCCTCAAATTATGCACACATGAAAATACTTATAATATCGTAGTTCACATTATTCAAATAATAGGATATGGTTGTCAAAAGGAGTTTTAAGAATACTGGAGAAGTTGAAGCTTCTGCCACTATGGATCCAAGTGATGGTATGAACCATATGTTTCTGTCGTACCATGAACTCATTTGCGCCACTGGTAATATTAGTGACAACAACCTATTAGGGGAAGGACGCTTTGGAAAAGTTTTCAGAGGCCAATTGAGCACTGGTCTGGTGGTTGCGATAAAAGTTCTAGACATGGAACTAGAAGAGGCTATTGGAAGCTTTGATTCCGAGTGCCGTGTGCTTCGCATGCCTCGACACGGTTACTAGCAATAATTGTTGCGCAGGTCTCTGTTACTAGCAATTCCTTTCGGTGCTGAACATCTCGATCTCTAGAACCTGCTAATACTTGCTACTTCCCAAAATATAAGGCTCATTAATAGTGTACATGGTCACGATCTGGTGAGAAGCGGATCACCCTGCGTTACCCCCACGCAGGTGTCTTAGGGCAAACCCAGCCGCCGCGCGCCTTCTCCTCTCCGATTTCGCCCCGCCGCCGCTGGAGCAGGCCGCCAGGCAAGGCCGAGCAGCCCGCAGGGATGGTGGCGGCGGGGCCCTGCCACTGGTGGCGTGGTGATGCGGACGGTGTAGGCGGTGTGGCGCCGCCTCGGCCGCAGCCGCATGGGGCTCGGCGAGGCTGCCGGATCGACCGCGGCAAGCACCGACCCGATGGCCCCCGAAGGTGCAGGGTGGTGGTGGCGTCGGGCTTCTTCTCCCGGCCGTCACCTTCTCTTCCTCGCCTAGTGACACCGGTGGGCCGACCTCGGAGCCTGGGAGACCCAATCTGGTACATTAGGGCGTGTTTGATTCAAAGGCTCGGCGGCCTGGCTGTAGCCAGCCAGCCTGGTCCTCCCGGGCATTTCCTCTTGTTTGATTGCTTTGGTTAAATAGAGCCAGGTTAGTGTAGGATTGTGTTTGATTTGTTGTAGAAAAGGATAGGATGACCTTGCATCAGCTGCGTGGTGAAGTTACCCTCCCGCTTTCCTTTTAGCCATTGTATCGAACACCCGCTAGGCGCCGCCAAGGTTATGAGCAGGTTGCCACGGCTCCAAGCACAAAGACCGGGCGCTGGACGGATGCAGCCGCGACACCTGCTGGACTTGAAGGCGACGGTGACGGCGGACATCATGGCGGTTGGGGGGCGAATGTCGCCGTCACCGCGCGCGCCGCTGTCCCGCGAAAGTGCCGCTGTTCGCGAAGCGTAGAGGTCCGCCAGCCCGCTACCGCGAAAGCACCGTTAGCCGCGAGCATGGGGGAGAAGGGGAGGACGAGGAGGAGGCGGCGGACGCGTGATGGAAGAGGCGGCGGCGAGCGCGGCGTAGGCACCAGCGAGGTTGGGGTAGTTGTAGAGCGTGAGGTCGGCGGGGCCCAACGCCCGGTCGCCGGAGGAGGATGAGGCGATCTTCGATTGCGGGTGCGAAAAGCGCGCAGCGGATGGCCTCGGCCGCTTCCGAGCGAAGGCTCGCCGAACACGAAGCGCCGCCCGACGAGGGGCTGCGGGGGGACGGGAGGCCCCCGTTGGCGGTGGAGCACGGTATCCATCGGGCCTAGCCACGAGCGCTGGGAGATCTGCCCGGTCCCGCCGCCATGAGCGCCGTCGGCCACAAGCGCTGGGAGATCGCTACCGCGAGAAAGAAGAGGGTGAGGGAGGTGAGAGGAATCGAAAGCAGGAGTTTGCGGCAGCTGCGCCACGGCCCGGCTCGAGAAACGAAACCTTCCTACGTGTGGCCGAGCCAAGAGAGAGAATGATTTTTAAGTCCCTGTGGACCGGGCCGGGAACAAGAAATGAAATCAAACATGGACGCCTACACACGATGGGCTCGGGCACAATTTTTGGCCCATATCAAACACGCCCTTAGTATCCGGATCCGATGGCGCTTCGTGTTAGGGGCGGCTCGGTGCTAGCCATGGAGGCAGGCTGCGCGCAGCTTGGGGCTCGGATTTCAACCGGATTCGTGGCCCTTGGGATTGAGGTAGCGCCAATAGTGGCGGGCACGCGATGCTCGACGGCGGTAGGCGGTGGCCGGATAGGTTGTCCAGTGTTGCCCGACGGCGGCGGCGGTCTTGTTCATTGGTCATTGGCATAACAACATGGATTTTGGCGGGATGGTGGCTGTATTTAGATGGCGGTGACATCCGTGGGTGCCACTTCCTCGTTGGAGGCGTCGTTACTTCTCTCGGACCAGCGCGTTGAAGATGTTACAGGTGAAAATCCAAAGATCGGTCTTATCGGTCGGGTGACGATGACATCTTCGTATGTCATGCTCTTGTTGGAAGCATCACTTTTGAAAGGTTTCTCCTTGGGTTCTTAGTGTTGGTGCCAACATAGTTGTATGCCTAGACTCTTGTGTTGTTGCCGTTCATTTGGCGGTGTATTCTCGTCTTTTAGCAAGTCGGAATGCCGTGAATGACTTCTCGAGCTCTCTTTTGTTTTTCTGTCCTGTGACCTCAATTTTGTAATAATTGGCCTGATTCTACCTGTTGGTAGTTGAGGCCGGGTATAAAATACTATCCATTATCTTAAAAAAAAATTAACAGTGTACATGAACAAAATGCTGTTAAAATATATAGAGTGAACTTAGTTTATCTGCAGTCTGCATATAGCACATATATATATGTCCACACATTTGCAAGTTGTTTGCTGCACCTTTTTTTTTTTTTTGCTAGCTACAGCCATCTTAAATTCAGTATTTCTTCTAGTTAGAAGATGATTTTGTAGACTTGTTTTTGAAAACTAATAGAGTAATGGATGTATAGAGAAAATTATTTCTCACTTCAGTTCTCGACTTCTTGTGCAGAAGAAGGTATCAAAAACCAGTAACCAAAGAAGGGTTGTGTTATGCTCACAGTTGGGCTGAGGGGATTGTGGAGGAAAAAGGGCAGCGAAGTGCGTGCTACAGTACCCGCGGAGCTACAGTGCCGCGGGTACTGTTCGCAGGGCGGCGGCTAGGGTTGCGGGGGCACAGGAACGCCGGCCGCGGGGCTCTGCCCACGGCCGGCAAGAGGGAAGGGGTTTCCTTCTAATCTCTTGCTTGATTTAGATTGATACATCCCCTCTCATTATATAGAGAGGGTTGACTTGGCCCCTAAGCAAGCTACCAATTAACCCTAATGGGCTAGGGCCCAACAGGCACTTGACTCCTCTAACACTACACCCCACCTGGACATGCAGCTTGTCCTCGAGCTGCGACCTAACAATGACGCTAATAATGACTCCACTAGACACAACCCTAACACCTAAAAATAAGCCTTTTACATCTCGGCTTATTTGATTATTCGCATCTGAAATGAACTCAATTTCTTTATTGTGGACTCTGAGCGTGTAGGCCTTTAGATTCCCCGATGGGCGCACACGTGCGCCCCCCTGATCCCACGTCGGCGCAGAAAATGGGCCATCATAGGCAGCCCAATCAAGAATCCACCGGCGCAAGAACCAACCTGGCCCACCGAGAGGCACATAACATTGGGCGTGCTCCATGGGTCGGACGAGCGCCGCCGCCACCGCAGTTTTACGGGGGCGGAGGAGCGTGACGCAGACGACCATGGCGGCGCGCGGGCGCCACGAGCCGCCGAGCCCCCCGTCGCGGCCAACGAGGACGGCGGCCGGTTACGAGCCCGCGGCGGCGGAACCGACGCAGAGCCGCACGCGGTTGAGCGAGGTCGCCGGGCGAGGTGGACGGGCGGATGGCGAGGCGCGGAGGTGCTTGACGCGGCACCGGCATCGACGACATGGCCGACGGCGCCTTGCAACGGCGTTGCGAATGGGCGGTTCGGCCGGCCGCGGCGCTGGCCCGCCGCCACGACCACCGCCGACCCCTCAACCGCTGGGCGCACCTCCCCGGCGACGGCGCCGCCGCGAGGAGGCCGCCTTTGCCGCCGCTGCACACGGCGGCGACTGCGGACGCGGACAAGTCCGCATCTTCGCCACCGCCTCCGCCGTGGAGGCCACCGGTTGCTCGACCGCTGCAGCTCCTCACCTCCATGGTGGATCCGCCGGGCGTGATGGAGGTGGCCGTAGGCGGAGCGACGGCCCTTACCGCGCCCGTGGACGTGGACGGCGAGGGGTCATGCGGGCGGCGAGGACGAACGCCTAGCGGATCTCCACCTCATCGTGCCCAAGGCGCCGCGCCGATATCGATACCGATGAGGACCGCCAATCTTTCGTTTGTGGTGACGGGCCTGCCGACACGCCGAAAGGTGCCAACGAAATGGCGGCATACGCCGACCGCCATGCTGAGAACGCAGGTGATGGAGGTGTCGGCCCGTGCCGATCGAGTCCGGAACTCGGAGAACAGTTCCGGCGGCATCGGAGAGGATGCAATGGGCTGCATGGTGGAGATCGAACCAAAGATCTCCGATACCGGATGTTATGGTCACAGGTTGGGCTGAGGGATTTGTGGAGGAAAAAGGGCAGCTGGTCGTGCTACGGTACCCGCGGAGCTACAAATGCCGCGGGTACTGCTCACGTGGCGGCGGCTAGGGTTGCGGGGGCACAGAACGCAGGCGCGCGGGGGCTCGCCCACGGCCGGCAAGAGGGAAGGGGTTTCCTTCTAATCTCTTGCTTGATTTAGATTGATACATCCCCTCTCATTATATAGAGAGGGTTGACTTGGCCTCTAAGCAAGCTACCAATTAACCCTAATGGGCTAGGGCCCAACAGGCCCTTGACTCCTCTAACAGGTTGCATCTCGCCGCTGCTCTTTCTACTGGTGCTATATGAACAATGCACCCGTGGTGAGTGCTTTCTTCGTATGAAGTGTCACTAAGATGGTTGTATGAACAAGATAACCCGAAGCGTAGCCAATAAGCTCCCCCGAAGATAACCCGCATAATAGAGTTAGATTTCATTTTTAAAAAAAAATCGTGTCATTGCGACGTCTCCGGATGGCCCAAAATGCATAAGGCAGCCACTACAACCCAAATCAGTGGCTTAGTCGGTTTATGTTGATTACTAAGCCAAGTAACAAACATATGGTTAATAGAACTAGGTTGGCTAAGGTTAGTAGCATAGAAAATAATCCTCCAAATCATCTTAGCAAAAGGGCAATCAAAAAAGAGGTGTTGGATAGTTTCATTCATGTTACAACACTCACATTTCTCGACTCCCTTTCCAATTTTTCCTAGCAAGGTTGTCTTTTGTCAAAACAACACCTTTTTGTAGAAACCACAGGATGGTTTTAATTTTTAGAGGTATTTTTCATTTCCGGATCCTCCTATGTTGGAAGGGTGGATTTGTACCTATAGCATCAAGATACAGGACCGAGAAAATTCCAGATTTGGATAAAATCCATTTAAAAAATAGTCTTTACCATCCACCAGAGCAACATTGGGGATCTGAGCTACAAGGTTAAGCCAATCCAAAAGGTTATTATCCACTAAAGATCTCCTAAAAGAAATATTAAGAGGATTAGAGGACATAACTTTCGAAACCGTTGCATGTCGATCCCTTGCTATATTATATAATCTCGGTACCTAAGTTTGAGGGGTTTATCACCTAACCAAATATCATCCCAGAACCTTGTCGTGGTTCCATCTTTAATTAGGAAACAACCTTTAGTAAGCACCTCATCTTTAATATGCATAAGGCCTCGCCAGAAATGAGAGTCATTGGGTTTGACTGACACTTGGGTTAGAGTTTTGAAACTTAAGTATTTATTCCTTAGCAAGGATTGCCAGGTGCCTTAAAAGTGATATCCATACGGTACCTTGAATTTCACGGTACTTGCTACTAGTCACTGGCAGTGATTCCTGATCAGTGCAAGGGATATTTTTTTACTGTATGTCGTAAAATCTGACTGCCGGACGTATACTGAGGAACAACATTCAAAGTAGTTTTGTACCGTCAAAGAAGACTCCGCCGATCCAATGGCCGGAGTCTTCCCTCCTCTCCTTGTGCAGTCCCGATCCCGAGTGCCACCACCGTTACCGGCGGAATGCAGCAGCAACGACCTTGCCACGCTGCAACTGGTTTATACATAAACGTAAGAGCAACGTTATAGAATTCCAGCTCTCTGATCTAACTGGTTTATACATAAATGTAAGAGTATATTGTCTATATTTTTTTCTTCGCAAAAAAATATAGTCTATATTTTCATAGTTTATAACCCTAAAGCATGGCACGTAAGTGGGGTGCTGAATTCATTTATTTTTATGCAAAGTATTGCACCAACTGGCGGGCCCACAAAAAAAACAGAATATCAGTCGAACAGGTGTATTTTAATTATGACGAAATAAGTTTCTTCTGATTCAGAAGTTCTGACGAATTGGCATCACCAACTGAGTAGCAATGAGATTTTTGTATTTCCGTGGCCAATCTATGGACCAGATTCGCTTGCACCAGCCCAGTTGCATCAATTGAATTCAACCATCAGCAGCGAGTCACTGCCGTTGAATTTACTGCTGATCTGACTTAGATTAAGACTGATGAGTTAGGTACTACCAAGCTTGTTACGATTAAGTCACTGGCAGGGATTCCACGATGCAAGGGATACAACGACATATTTACATTGAATAGTCCGACAACGATTTTTAAAATAGTTTTTACCGTGAAATAACACATCAATTAAAGTCTGTTTCAGTATTTTCTACAAACGACAGGAACATGTTGTTTGTGTCTCGATGTTGTCCTGCATCAAGACTTTAGCTTGACCTGGAGCCGTTGCCCTTATCAGTGTGGCACGTTAAGGTCAGGATTAATACGGCTTGGCTGTCGCCGTATTCTTGTCGAGGCGAGGCAAAGGTGACAAACAGGGGCGAAGCTACGTATATTTCTGTGGGTGCCTAGGCACCCACAAAATTTTGAAAACCCACTATTAGAAACACATTTTTATCATGGTTTTAAACTAAATTTTAACATCTATAACAGAAAGACACCCCCTCAAATTTGGTCTAGCTTCACCACTGGTGACAATGACAACCTCTTTATTGAAAAAAAAAAAAGTTTTGGTGCACACGCGCAGGAGCCTATGTAGTATCCATCCAATCTCCGCATAAATTATCCTACTACATGCGTGCATCACAACAACGTGCAGTGCCACACAGTCACGAGAAGGCATACCTTGATCCAATGGCAGCTGTAATATTATTGGCTATCCCCGGGCTTTCAACCCACTTGCCTATAGTACCACCCCAGCTGTGTCAGCAAACGCGCCACGCTGCAAGATTTTGGTGGTATTATGCGCGTTTGACTAGCTCCCGGAGTCCAACGCAATTTACCTAGTCAGCCTATCCATAGCCACCATAAAAAAAAAATTAAGTGATGGTACGTGTGTGGTGGACACACATAATGACCAAATTCTATCAGACCTGGTGGCCAAATTCGTGTGTGGTGGATGGACATAGTGATGGTACGTGTGTGGTGCACAGACACAGTATTTTTAAAAAATACTGAAGCTCCCTGTAGTATCCAAAATCATCCGATAAGTACACTTTCTACGCATGCATCACAATTCACAACTCACAGTGTCTACAAGCAAGGCAGACTCAGATCCCATGGCTAGCCTAATAGTATTGGTCATCTGCCTCTCGGCGCTCATGCCGGATGAAGCCTCCTCTTCTCTAATCACCAGAGCAACAACCGTTAATGGCAGCCACATTGACCTAGCGGCACTGCTGGCTTTCAAAGGCCAGCTAGCTGATCCCACCGGCGTCCTTGCCCGCAGCTGGACAACCAACGTGTCCTTCTGTCGATGGGTTGGAGTCTTTTGCGGCCACCGCCAGCAGCGCGTCACGAATCTAACATTGCCGGATGTTCTGCTCCATGGAGAGCTCAGCCCACACCTCGGTAATCTTTCTTTCCTTTCCTTCCTCAACCTCACAAACACCAGCCTAGTTGGCCCCATTCCAGCTGAGCTTGGCATGTTGCGTCGGCTTAAGATTCTCTACCTTGTTCAAAATGGCCTGTCTGGCCCTATTCCACTAACCATAGGAAATCTTACAAAGCTCGGGGTTCTCAAACTAAGTGACAATAGCCTCTCAGGGAAGATTCCATCGGCACTGCTGCATAATCTGATTCATCTTGAAAAACTTTTCCTTGATTCAAATGAGTTAAGTGGCCACATACCACCGAATTTGTTCAATTACACATCCACTTTGAGGAAAATCAACTTTGGAAACAATAGTCTATCAGGCCCCATACCACAAGGTATGGGTTCCCTACCCTTGCTGGATGGGGTAGTTCTACAACGGAATTACCTCGATGGCATAGTACCCCCGGGCATCTTCAACAAGTCTGGGCTGGAAGTCATCGCATTGGCAGATAACAATTTAACAGGAAAGATCCCAAACAATCAGAGTTTTCAGCTACCTATGTTGCAATGGTTTTCCATTTACGGAAACAGTTTTGAGGGTGCAATTCCATCAGGGTTTTCAGCATGCCAGCACCTCAGTGAGCTTTACTTAGGGTATAATTTCCTTAGAGGATCCATCTCAACTGAATTAGGCAACATGAAAGAACTGGAGGTCCTGGATGTCGGATCCAATCAGCTAACAGGGAAAATTCCAGCTTCTCTTGGAAATCTATCAAAACTTACAGAGCTTCAGGTGAGTGATAATATATTAGAGGGGAACCTCGACTTCTTAGCGTCCCGTTCCCCTTGACATATATCTATTAAATATCTCATGAGGGTAATCCATTACTATGTGTGAAATCTGTCTGTACCGTTATTTGCTTTTGACATTGTAAACAACATAGAAACACGTCAGACTTCTGACACTGCTTAAAACACAAATGGCCTCCTGTCACGTTTCATGACATCTGAAATTGTTGTAATAGATCTACTTTTTTGACGTCTGTGAGATGAAAAGATGTATGTCACTAAATCTTTTTGCGGCATATCTAAAGGTTGACGTTTAGTCCAGGTGGGACACTACTAGAAATGTGTTGATACATGACGGTTTCCTGGTGATGGTTTTTGAAATTGTCATCAAATTTTTAATCTATGACGATATGAAAATTAGGTGCTTGCTCTGTGATGATCCGGATCGTCATCACCTATGTAGTTGTTACGTGTAGTGGTCCATGACGGTTAAGAAGAAACATCATAGAAATCATGTAGGGTGACGTGGACCATGGATGGTGACGTGGATGACGGGGGCGTAGGTGAAACTGTGTAGCTTAGTTGTCTATTGTATTTTTTTAAAAAAAATATATCATTATTCTACGTGGCTACTCTTAATATACGTCAAATCTTCTAGCACCCAACGGTTAAAAAAAAAAAAAAATAAAGAGAAAAAATTATGCTTATATAGGGATTGAACAAAAACTAAAAAAATGGGTAAAAAAAATGTGCATAAATAGGTATTGAACTTGAGACCCGTAGAACAAAACAAAGTGAGTAACCACTAGACAACGACCTAGTGGTGCGATATTGCGTTAGAGGTGGTAAAGGGCCCTCCAATTTTAGATAGCAAATTTAAGGATCGGGCCCTGTTAGGATCGGGCTGAAATACTATTTATTTTTGAGCTAAAATTTATTAGGGCCAAGTTGGATTATGAAGGAGGTATTAGGGCTATGATCCATTACCATCCCTAATTGCGGTGCTTTTACTATTTTCATATCGATGCACGAGCAAAATATAGAAAAATCTTTAAAAATTTGGCAGATTGGGTATCGAACCTGGCCCCTTTGGTACATAGGCAAACCGCCAGAGCAAGCATGTCTATGAGCAACTATATTCAGTATAAGATTATTTATTGTATTTAACTGCTTATTCTTGGTTTAGCAAAAGGAATGAAAATATAGCAAAAACAACGTCGCAGCTTGGGGTCGAACCTGGCCCTTTGGTTAAAAAACAGAGAACGCAAACCACCATAGGTCCAGAACAAGCATGCATATTCGTCACTATGGAATTATTTGGCCCATTTAACATTAGTTCTTTAATTAGCAAATACAAGAAGAAAATAGCAAAATCATTGTTTACTTTTACATACTTTTCAATTTGAAATCATTTTTTATCCCAAAATTATTTTCAAAGTTTACTTTACAAATTTAAAGGAAAAACTACATACTATGTTGGGTCCTAAAATGTTGCTCAGATTGGGCCCAAATCAAGCCCTACTTCTCTCAGCCTTTGGATCTTGAAATGGACGGCTGCTGTATACTCGACTTCGAATAAAAGCCCCTGAAACCCTACTCTCTGCTCCTCTCCCTCCCTCGTCTCTTTCTCTCCCGCACGGCAGGGGCAGCCGTCGGCCACCGCTGCTGGTAGTCAGCGAGGCAGGGAACCGCCGGCCTCCGTGGCCGGGCGCAGGGGGCGTCAGCAGCGCCTACGTCGGCTGGTGGCGGGCAGGCCTCTCCGGCGCTGCCGTGGGGCATGGCGCATGACAGGGGCGCTCTTCCCTCGGCGAGATCTCAGCACCGCTCAGCCTCGTCTCGTCCTTGGGCGACATGTAGGTGGATTCGGCGAATCTTCTCTTTCCCTCATCCTCTCTCTCAACTCACACATCTTCCTTGTTGGCACCCAGATTCGCACTTCAATCCCGTGGCGGGCGTTGCGGATGTGCTGGTCGACCTCGATCCAGTCAATGGCACTCGCAGGGGGCTCTCCCGGCGTGGATCCGCCAACGGCGGCGCGGAGGTGGGCTGCCTAGGCTCGATCTGGTCAACGGCGGCGTGGAGGAGACTGGATCTGGATCTGGGCGCCGGCGGCGTGCACGAGCTCGCTTGGTTCCAGTCTCGTGTTCAGCACTGCGGAGGCATCCCTAGCAGCTGCGCTGGGGTTCCTGAGGCGATGCTCGTCTTGCACACGACCTGTGAGCATGCCAGCTGAGGTCTGCATGTGTTTTCCTCCCTCCCTGTCCCTCTTGGTTCTGTATTATCCCCTCATTTGAGATGGTTTGGTGATGCATGGTGATGTCGCTGGCAGTTTGGTTTTTTTGTTATCGTTGTGGAGTGGGGTAATTATGAAACCGGCCAGGCCTAGTGGCAGCAGCTTGTTAAGGTTTTTAAGTAGATTTGCTTGCTTGCTCAGAAATTCATATTCAAGTTTCTTTTCTTATTCATTGCAACATTTTCAGCACAAAAATGGTGGTTCCACACCTAAGAATAATGATGGCATATCTGATGCTGGGACAAATTGATTAATGTTATGGAGAGGTTTATTCAGGTATGTATCACTTGGCCTCTGTTTCAGATGACTGGCCCTGTGCCATTGTATTGCAGCAAATATGATATAGGTAAATGCATGCTAGAAACAATACTAAGTCATCCTGTATGCACGAGCATTTTGGTTGCTGCCTTACTTATCATGTATATAGTACTATACCTACATTGCTTTGTAATTAAATATGAATACATCTGAAGTTGCCTCTGGTAGAAGTACTTGTGAAACCGGCCAGTCCTAGTGGCAGCAGCGTTTTTGTACTGTTTTGTTTAGTAGATTTGCTTGCTTGCTTGCAGCAAAGTGCAGCAACTGCAGTGAAGGTACTTATCACTTTTAGGCACAAATGGATGCAAGCCGGTAGCTAAGGAATAGTTTTACCATTATATTATATTAGCTTATTTTGGATAATGTACATATACTCTCTCTTGATCCATCTGTTATACTGAGCTTAAATTTGGCTAGCCCGTGTATGCATTGCTTCGACAAATTTCTTACTGGTAGCATATGCCCGATGCTTTTTTTTTAACTGCTTTAAATAGCTTGCTGTTAGTACCTCATCCATATTTGATACAAGAGAATTTGATAATATTTATTAATGTGTTCTTTTTTTTTTTTTTTGACATGCAGTTCTGATGGATACTCTTTTGACGGCAATTCTGATGGATACTCTTGGGTCCTGGACATGTTTTAATTATGTTGTATGACATGTGAAGGCTGTAATATGTTCCTTCAATATTTATGTGCTGCTTTGGACCTATTTTGTAACTGATGATTCGTTATTAATTTGGCTGAAAGTAATGATGATTGTTTTTTTTTTTTTTGGATGGGCCTAAACTCTAGTGTGTACGGCCTGTTAGATTATGGGCCTTGCAAACAAGTTAAATGAATCAGCAAAAGGCCAACTTGAATAATGGGCCGCGCATAATACAAAACAAATAATGTGCCACACATATACAAAATGAATAATGGGCTGAATGAGCCCAGCCCAACCTGAATTCAGAAAAAAACAAATGCTGACGTGTCATGGTGTCACCATGTCAGATCTCACCTCACCAAGCTGACATGGCAGAGCTGACATGGCAGCGCTGACGTGGACAATATCCGTGATGTTTCATTTTAGTCACTAGATGCTATAGTCGATGCTTGTAAACCCATCGAACAGCTATTCTGTGATGTTTGCGATCGTCACTGATCCAGCGCGTTTGTGACGGTTTTTTCAGCAACCAAGCTTTATGACGAGGATTCTGTGATGAACTTTCAGACCATCACGGATAGTTACCTGTGATGGTTTTTACGGCCTCTATGACCAATTGAGACCGTCATGTATCACCACAATCCTAGTACTGGGAGGGTCCCACAGGGACTAAATCTCCCTATGCATATTCTTTTAGCCCTTCTCCATCTTCAAGACCGAGCCTTCTCCGTGTACATGTACTTTAAGTTTAAAATCCTCTGATGGTTCACATATATTTGATGGTGGAAGGTTAATGTAGCAAACTAGCAATAATGTGATTTTTGTATTTCCGTGGCTGAATCTGTGGACCAGATTCGCTTGCACTAGCCCAGTTGCATCAATTGAATTCTACCATTTTCAGGTAGTCACTGCCATTCATTTTACTGCTGATACGACTTGAATTAAAGACTGATGAGTTACCTACTACCAAGCTTGTTACGATTAAGTCGCTGGCAGTGATTCCTCGATGCATGGATACAACGACATATTTACGTTGAATAGTCCGACAACGATTTTAAAATAGTTTCAACCGTGAAATAACACATCAACTCAAGTCTGTTTCAGTTTTTTTTCTTCAAACGACAGGAACATCGTGTTTGTGTCTCGATGTTGTCCTGCATCAACACTTTAGCTTGACCTGGAGCCGTTGCCCTCGTCGATGTGGCACGTTTAGGTCACGATTAATACAGGCTGGCTGTCGCAGTATCCTTGTTATCAAGGCGAGCCAATGGTGACAAAGACAACCTATTTATTGCAAAAACAAAAAATTTTGGTGCACACGCGCCGGAGCCTATGTAGTATGCATCCAATCTCCGCATAATTAATCCCCCAACACGCGTGCATCACAACAACGTGGAGTGACTCACAAGAAGGCATACCCCGATCGATCCAATGGCCGCTGTAATATTATTGGCCATCCGCGTCCGTTCTGCCCTCCTGCCTAGTGCAACCCCAGCTTCTCCTTGTGCAATCCAAAGAGCTGCTAACATTACCGGCGGCAGCAGCCACGACCAGCGCTGATGGCTTTCAAAACCCAGCTCTCTGATCCCACTGGCGTCCTAGCCAGAAGCTGGACGACCAACGTGTCCTTCTGTCGTTGGCTTGAGTTTCCTGCAGCCATCGCCGCAGCACGTCATGGCAGTGTCGTTGCTGGATGTTTCGCTACAAGGAAAACTCAGCCCACACATCGGGAATTGTTGACGATGAAACGCGTCAAACACCAACACACTAGCGGGCTTTGGACAGCCTAGAGGAGATATGTGTTGTGTTTTTGACGATTCAGGTAGATGGGATTCAATCTGCCGTGATCATCTCATATAAATAGAGGGGGTGGTCTTATCCCAGTAGAAAACATCTCCAATACGTAATCTACAAATTTCCCACAACCAAAATTACCTAAAGCGTGATTCAGATGCAAATTGGTTCGGAATCAGCCATTTCACGGCTCTCAGCACAGGCCGACTAGGCGGCGAGGCTGGCTACTCGATTTAATTTGATGGGGAGGCTGGCTAGGCCGGTTATCAACCCGACTAAGACGACTTACGTGGCTCGTTATGGCTTGCTTTCTTGTCCGCATTATTTCTTGCTCTATTTGCGGCGCCACATGACCTTGATTATGTCAAGGACCATTGCAACTTATTTATGATGCCCAAAATCACCTTTGGACATTTTTTGAGTGTCAACATATGCCCCTTGTTTTTAGGTGAATGACGCATGAACTTGAAAACATTACTCAAGACATATTGAACAGCCACGATACCCATCACATCGGTCATTTCAGCAACTAGGGGCGATGTATACATCGCCATTTTGTTCTAAGAGCGTCGTGTATCGTCCTTTGTTTCTAGAGCTCTTAGGCGTCTTGCCGAACACTTTGGGAAGTATTTCTTAAGATATCTCCCGTCGATAGCTCTTGTGAGACGTTCAATGCCGTTAGCATATGAATTCCTAAATCTCACTTTGATGACTTTGTAGGGACCCTCCCGATTAGGTGACCACTTGCCAAACCGATTGCTCTTCGACCCTCTCGAGAGGGATTTCACCCTCGATCTTCTCCTTTTGCCTTTAGGAAGCCGGCAACCGGGCGGATGGCCATGGTCTTCTTCCAAAGGGTGGAGCCACTTCCTGGAAGAAAAGATCAACCACTCGCCCCCAAGGTGGACCCGGTTAGGCGGGATCGTCCTCAAGGCCTTGGCCAAGAAGGACGACGCCCGGCCGGAGAGGAGGAGGAGGAGGAGGACTAGGCCGGCCTTCCTTCCTCTTTTTTGTTTTTATCATTTTTATTATATGTTCTGTTTTTTTTGTTTTTATATATTAATAAAATATAAATTATATATATTATTGCTTGTGTGTTCCTCCCTCTGTCCCTGAATCTGTTTTTCGTTTCAGTTCAAAGAGCGATTAAAATTAAAATTTGATTTGAATCTTAACTTGTTCAATGTAAAATTTGTCAAAAACAAACAATTAATCGGCTCGGTTGTGCTTTGGAAAATACGATCGCCGTTGAGTGCCGAGGAGACGGCCATTGGGCGTAGCGATGCGCCGTTCACGTTTTTCGAGGAACCGTCTTTTGGAAACGCCACATTTATACCCGTCCCCGCCCCTCCGTTATCCAACACTAATCGCTCTTTCGTGCGGTCTCACAGAAAAGCCGGACTCGCCGCCCACGATCGTCAACATGGCGCCACCGGAGGAGATGAAGTTAAGTTCGCCGTGGGCGCCTCCGTGCCGCCACGACCAAGGCGAACGGCTTTGGCCGACGGCGTTGGCTGCCAAAGGTGAATCTGCCCCTCGAGGAGAGGGCCAACTTCTACGCCCTCGGATCGACTCTCGGCCGATACCCCTCGCCGAGGGATAGCGCCAAAGCCGGAGGAGGAGGCCGGGAAGGCGGCCGCTGGAAGCCCGACCAAGCGGGCAGCCAAGAAGGCCAAGAAGGCGGCCTAGGTTCTCTTCTTTTTTATGTTAATTTATGTGTTGTTTGATTTGTGTGGATGTGTAAGATACAATGATACGTGTGGTTAATTTGCTAAGGAATCGGTTGTTGGTTAATTTGTTGCATGTCAATCTCTTTATCTTTTCGTTAATTTGGGTCCCCTTTTGTTTCCTTGTATCGGTTTAATATGATGCGTGCCAATCTTAATTTTCTATCATTTCGCGTTCAACCTGTTCCATCGTCTTAGAAATTAACCGCGGCTGAGTCCTATTTATACGTACATAACCCCATGTCTGCGGTCCGCTCTCAACACTCCACTCTCCAAACACACTCCTCTCTCTACCCCGTTTTCCGCGCTTAGCCGGCCGGGTCGGTGGCGCGTGATGATCGACATGGTCGCCGACTAGGCGGAGAAGTTCATCTGCATCGCCTGGCGCCGCCCGCAACAAGCTCAACGGCTGGCCGATCAAGTTGGCACCGCCAATGGTGAATCACCACTTGGAGGAGAAGTCCATCATCGGCCTCCGGATCGAGTGCTTGGCCGATAACCTCGCCGAGGGGATACCGCCAAACCGGAGGAGATGGAGTCGGCCGCTAGGAAGAAGGCCGGCGGGCGGCCAAGAAGGCCAAGAAGGCGGCTTAATTAGGCCAGGCCCGCTTTCTTTTTATGTTAATTTATTATATCGGTTGTTTTCTATGAAAGTTTAATTTGGTTTGTGTCGTTTGTTAATGGATCAGTCCTTTGTTAATCCGATGCGTGTAAATCTGATCTGTTTTACATTGTTTGTTTTCTTGTTCCTTGTCATTGTATTTTGCTTCCCTCCCAAGTTAATCGCTATCGGTTCTAATTCAGCCGGTTGTGTCAATCTTCAAATCGCTATCGGTTCTAATTCAAACCCGCGAGTGATCTCACATTTCCATCAAGACCAATGCCGGGGACTGATTCAACCCGGTGGTGATCTAAATCTTCACTTTGCGGATTTAGTCGAGCCCGTGGAGTTTACGGTTGTCCCGCGCTGAGCGGCTCATAACTGCGGGTATGGCTCATCGGCTGCGGTGGACTAAATTTCGGCGGTGATACCGGCGGTAGTGATGGCGATTCTACGTAGTAGTGAATTTTCGTTCCCGTCTGCCATGCTCTCCTTACGCACTCAAACTTGTGAAGAATAGGGTAACGTGATACCCTCTCATGCTCACGGCCGTGTTTATATAGGCTAGGAACCGCCCTAGCATGGCATGTCCATCATCTTGACTTACAAGCAAAAAAAGATTACAAGATCCTAACAGATCCATCTACAGCTTAAACAACAAGCTAACTAACCTTCCATCTATATCACATGTTACATACATTACCATACACGAAGTGTGGCCTTTGCATCGTTTAACAAAACTCTTCATGTGGCCTGCGTCACAATGAATTGTTTTGAACAAATTAATTCCTCGACATGCACATGTGAACCGTGCATTGCTTTTGTTACTGCTTGCTAGTACTCCGTTTCACAGAATCATAGTACTCGAGTTTACTACTCCCTCCGTCTCAAAATAGTTGTCGTTTTTAACTTCAGAAAACAACTGCCGGCAATTTTATTTTAAAATATACAAATATTTATGCTAAGTAATTAGTATCATCGGAAAGATCTTTAAGTCTAGTTTTTTAACAAATTTATTTCTAAACTTAAACATTGCACGTATTTTATACAAATCGAATCAAAGTCATGGCACGAACACCCAAAACGACAACTATTTTTGAGGCGGAGGGAGTACGTGATTGTCGGTGATGACGTGGAACGCATTACACATGCATCCGACACCCGTGTCAGCTGATCACTGTAGTACGTACAGTGATCATCGCAGGCCAGTCCAGGTCATAATTCACCGGCTAGCAAAAGGGCAAAGACTTGACCTGCTGCTCGTAGTTGTGGGACCCCAAAAGGAGGGTTTGATGGAGTCATCTTTCCTCACTTGAGTGCCTTGTTGTGTAGTCGTCTCAAGTCTGAACAGTTTGCTTTCCATTATATTGCTCGTTGGAGACGAAGACTCGGCTTCATCAAGCAGCACATCGATCCCATCCATTCCACACGCATGATGCCACCCAAAACCCCCCACACCATGTATAACCGTAGAGAGCAACACCAATGACATAATCCTTCCGCTCTAGAAAACATGTAACTTTGGATTCCCTGCCTGGGTGCCCACAAAAGTAGTGTATGTTTAACAACGCCCGCGCCTCTAGGCCCCGTGAGCGTGGAGCTCGTCGGACGGGGGGGGCAGCGCCGCCGGACGGGAAGGGGAGGGGGCCGCGCCGCCGGACGGAAGGGGAGGGGCCGCGCCGCCGGACGGAAGGGGAGGCGGCGCTGTCGCCGACCGAAGGAGGGCCGGGGCTGCTCGCGAACAGGGGAGGGAGGAGCTGCTCGCACCGATAGCTCGCGCGGAGGGGAAGGGATGGCTTGGCTCTCTGCCTTGGCCTCGCGATTCATCCGGTGGGAGAAGAAAGCAGTTGGTTGTGGGGCCGAGATCGAACCACCCTGGGTTCAGTTTCTAGTTAGAACCTTTCCAGTTAGAACCGGCTTAGCCGACCCTCAATCCGGCTAAGCCGGTTTCTCGCACGTCGGGTTGGCACAGCTGGCGATGCGGCTTAGCTGCCTCAGCTGCCGGCTAAGCCGTCACGGGGGTAATCAACCGGCCTTCCCGACAGCTAAGCCGGGTGGAGGTGAGGGGCCGGCCTAGGATAGCCTAGCCGGCTGAGCTGCCTCGATGCACATGGCCGGCTAAGCCGGTTTGCTGGCAGCTAAGCGGTTTGTTCAACTTGCTTTGGCTCTTTGTCTTGTCTTTACGTGAATCTTGATCTTCCGGTGCTTTTGCTTGGTCTTAAATCATATCCATGGTCTTCTTGGAATCCTCAAGTTTCCAAGATTATACTCAGACAATTTTCGGTGTCAACACCATCTGAGACAATGCAATAACGTGACGTGAGGCTGTTATTGGCAAGGTAGGTGTCGCCATATGCCACTACCATGCACAAAACAGTTTAAACTTGGTCCAATTTTTTTTTATTTTTGCAAAGAGGTCCAAAGTTTATACTAACACTTACAATTTTATTTTTTTCTCAAACAACACAGGAGAGCTACGCGTTATTTCATTAAGCTAGAAAAGAACAAAGTCCATAAGGACCCAAACCTTTGTACAGAGAACACGCTCATACCTCCCAAACTGAAACTAAAGACTCGCCACAATGAACAAGAAAAACTCACACCTCCCAACTAAAAGCAGATACTCACCACAAAGAACAAGAAGAACGACCAGAGACCAAAACGCCTAGTCACTAAGGGCCAACAACTTAGGCGTGGCGTGAGCTCCCTTACAATACAAAATAAGCATTATTAAAATAATTTTTGCAATGTAATTTTATAATAAAACTAACAACTAGAGACGTATCCAATATGCTGCGAATCCCCAATTTTCCTTCCGTCCGCCATGCTCTCCTCCGCACTCAAACTCTTCATGTGGCCTGCGTCACAATGAATTGTTTTGAACAAATTCATTCCTCGACATGCACATGTGAACCGTGCATTGCTTTTGTTACTGCTTGCTAGTACTCCGTTTCACAGAATCATAGTACTCGAGTTTACGTGATTGTCGGTGACGACGTGGAACGCATGCGTGGGGGGAGGGCAAGAACTGAAATATTTTCCTTTATTTGTTTGTCCCTAAAACATTACACCCTCCTTGTTTATATATTGCATCTCAAGCAATCTTTAAAAGTTTCCTTATATTTCAGAAATACCTTTTTACAAGCAAACTCTTATTCTTTTTCTAATAGAAGACTTCCTTATAGATTCGAAATATCTCCTTTACACAAAAAGTCCTAATCCTAATACGATTCGATGATGACGTGGAGAGGGAGGGAAGGTGGCGGCGGCGCCGGCCGCCCTCCTGGCCGCCGCCCGTCCCTCCCTCGGGGGGGCCGGGCCGTCCCTACCAGAACACCCGTGTTTTTGCATCATTTTAAAATTCACTAAAAATTTGAACTTTTTATAATTATCAACTAAAACCTAATTTATTTTTTCCGCACAACCCAAAACCCGCTTTTGAAAACCCCGCATCAAAATTCACCATATAGAAAATAGGCCCTTGTTTGAATGCTTGAATGTTTGGTCGCTTGCTTGTCTCGCTAGAATTTATTTTGGCATCGAATAATATATTCCTTGATCATCTTTCACTCAGATATTCCCCTTGCCCTTTCCTTGTTATCCCCACCAAATAATATCCCTCGTCACCGTCTATCAAATATTTCCTTGAACCCTCCTTGATTTATCAACCACCACTCCTCCAAATTTCAAAACCAAATACCCCTCCTTGACCTCATATTTGAATCACAAGCATCGCACCACATTTCCAAATACAAAACCCTTTCGAGACCTAGTTTATTTTTCTGGGAATTAGAGAAGCCATCTCCTGTATACATGTATACGCATAGCTATATACATGCAAAGGATGCATATGTATGGTTATAAGCCGCAAGTACGTACATACAAGTATATATATGTACATGCACTCAAATATATACACGTGGAAGTACATTCAACATGAGTGTGTGTGTATATATATACACATATGGATACATGTATACATAAAGAAGGAAAATGGAAAATGAATTTGATAAAGAGGAATGGCACTTGGGCTCAATTCCTTTTCCCTCCCGTATTGGCCCACGATCGGCTTCAAAGCCACCAGGAACGCAGCCAACAGCAGCAGCCTCCCCTTCCTTTCTCTTTACACGCGGACCCCACACGTCGGCTTCATCCCTTCCCCTGCCCCCTCTGTTCCACGCACGCAAAGCACGCGCCGGCTCTGTTCCCGTCGACCGCGCGACAGTGCCGTCACCAGACTGCCGCCGCCATCAATAGCGCTGCCGCCACGACCTGTCCCATCACCCCACCAAAGCCAGCTCAACCCCAACCACCTGCCCACCAACCTGCTGTGCGTCACCACCCTCCTCCGTCGTCGGCGCGTGCCGACATCCACTGTGCCGGCGACCTCGCAGCAGCGCCATAGCTGGCCACTAGCCGCGCTTGCCAGGCGCCAGCTCGAGCACAGCGAGGAGTTGCCGGTAAAAATCTCGGTTGCCGGAAAATATCGTCGTCGACGAACCGAGCTCGCCCGGCTATAAATAGCCGCCCGAGGGCGCCGTGGAGCCTCGCCTCAGGAACTCGAGGTCGAGGAAGAGCGGGCGGGAGGAAGCTTGCGCGTGCTGCGATCCTGATTCCTCCTCTCCTTCATCCTCTACCCCTGCTCCTGAAGCCCGACACCGTTGTCGAAATTGCCGCCGCCCTCTGCTTCTCCCCCATACCCACTCCGCCGCGCTGCTCACCGCCGCGCACTCGCCATCCGCCGCTCTGCCCGCGCCGTCGTGGCCGAGAACGCCGCGCAGCCCGCTGCTCGCCAAGCTGCCGCGCCGCACCAGCCACCGCAGCCCGCAGCCACAACTGCCATGCCAAGCACGCCGCCGCGCGCACAGCCTCGCCATGCCGCGCTGCTCCACCACACCGCGCCGCGGCTCTGCTCCGCCGTTAGCCGCGCGCCGCGGCCCTGCCATGCCACGCTGCACCCCGCCGCCGCGCTTGCCAGGCCACCACCCTTGCCCACGCGCCACTGCCGTGCCGCATCACCTCCACCGCCCAGCCACTCAGCGCCCCGGCCCCAACTCTCTCTCTCTCTCTCGCTGTGTATCGCGCTGACGGGAAATTGAACGGGAACGACGACGGGCCAAAGCAGAGTCCGTGACCAAGAGAAACAATTCCCCACCTTATCTCTTCCCATGGGTCCCATGTGTCATAGAGCCACCCACCTTCCCTCCCTTTTAAATGGACCCGGTCCATGAAGAATACAGAGAGAAGGAAGGAACCGCCCAGATCGGCTCATGGCCGGATGGGCCATGTGTACGGTACAGTGCAGCAGGCAGCCTGGACCCCGCGCGTCAGCAAGACCGAAATTGCTACTACGTGTACCCAGCCAGTGCACACGGAGTATCCGAAACCCATTTTCCAGTCACCAGAAAAATCCCAGAAAATTCCTAAAATAACTAGGTACACCCAATACCCTTCTCATAAATTTTTCACCTTCATAGATTTTACCCAGAATTCCAGAATAATTTCCAAAGTATAATCTACTTATAAAATCCTTTAATAAACTTTGGAAATTCATATCTTTTCCATTCCAACCCCAAATCACTCCATTCCAATTCCATAATTCTTCTAAAATCATGCTCCAATTATTCGTGCCCTTGTTCCATTATTTGATGCCCATTTAAATTCTAGTTTATGTTGTGTGCCCTTTTATTTATTTTAATCGCGCTCGTAGAATACGAAAACCCTAGTTTACCCCCTTCCGCTAATCACACCTTGCACCGTATATTCTTGTATGCGTGTACACTTTCACGTCTTGCAAATACTCGAATATACATACACGTAGATGTCCACATGCTAGATGTACGCGATAGGTTATGTATATATATAAATGCATAAAGTGGTATTTTGAAATATAAATAAATATATGTATATACCTATCGATTATGTCTACGCATGGCTAACCCCTCTAACCTAGTCGTATACTCGTGTATGTGTATTCTGTAACACATGCCCTGTATATGTGCCCTCTACACACATGACATATGCCCGACGTATGGGTATACGCGTATGTGTGGCTAACCCTAGACTAGGACCCTAACCCTGCTAACCCTAGGCACATACATATGCCTGTGCGTATGTGTCGCTAACCCCGTGCGGACTTATAGGAAGCCGACCATGTCATGTTCTTCAGGTTCACATGATAGTGAACATTAATGATGTGGTTTGGTTCTCCGTCAACCATCCGTACCTCGCTAACCTAGCCGTAGGAACCACCCAGATGGACAGATTCTCTCTCTCCTATCATACTTCAAACTTACAGAATAATGATAGGAGTAGATAGTAGTCTATCCATCATCCCCCAGAGCTAACCCGCGTAAGAACGTCGTATGCTTTGATTGTATTCTTGTGTTTCCTGTTTGCCAAAACCGGAGACCACCCGACGGACCTAGCAGGAGCATCGCTACACCAAGCCCTCAGGAGCATCAGGACAAGAACCTTGGATATACTGCCGGTGAATAGAGGCAAGTCCTTACCCCCCCATAATCTTGACTTAATTAACCGATGTGTTAATAATATATGGAACCCGATTTAAGAATTGAGTTTAATCAACCAAAGCGAGTTTGGGGCGATTCATGTGGGATGGATCGTCTCGGCGGGTTTCGCCTAGTAAGGGTTTCCTGTCATGGAGGGCTCGCTCCCTAAGGACCGGTCATGGACCTTCTACCTAGTCCGATTATACGTCTGACCACACGCCGAGATGGGGCGGCTTGATTCCACACCCCGTTGGGTTAAGGTATAATTCGATCCAAGGTGGTCGGGCGTAGGCAACGATCTATCGGGGAGCGGACATGGGGAGAGTGGCCCCATGGTCCTGTTGGCGTGGTTGCCGAAAGTGATCCTCCACGTAAAACTTTTGGCGCAATGTTATTATCGTATACGAATTATTGAGTTGGCGGATGCTAGGTGATCTTCCGCAATGCTGTGTGCTAATGGGATGCTAGGTGATCTTCCCATTTCCAACCCTCGAGAAGTCATGGTAGGATTATACCGAAACCTAGGGTAGCACCCAAGCGGGTACGGAATCTCGTTTAGGCCTGTCTGAACCAAGTCATGATGGTGAAGACAACGCCTATCGTGTGGGGAAATTTGTACAACCTCTGCAGAGTGACTCAAATCTATTCGAATAGCCACGTCCTTGGAATGGGCAAATGCTAGGCCGGAACATCCGTGATTAGATTCACAATCTGGTATGTACTTGCTAACCTGAGCCGGGATAATAATTAACTCGAGAACTAGTGAGAGTAGTACGCTCTACTAGGGCCCAACCCTAATGGTAACCTTTCACCCTCTGGTTGGGACTTGCTGAGTACGAAAGTACTCACCCCTCTATTTCTATTTTTAGAATGCCAGCTGCAGGAGTGTATCCAAGGAATTTGAGCTACAAACATACCTGAAGACAGAGGGACCTTGAAGGAGCTACATGAGAATGTTGTGACCAAGTTATAGGATCGTGCTTTAGGAAGAAGTTCAAGAGGGTTTGTCCGCACTCCAAGCTTGCCTGTAGAAATGGAGCCCTATTATAGGTGCTGCGTAGGATCTCTGATAGGTTTACGGCCTATGGCCGAGGTAGGTAAACCCAAACATCATAACCTGTTTTCCTCAGTAGTAATAAAAGTATAGTTACTAATACCATATTTGTTCTTAATGAGACATATTTGTGCGTGATCCTGGCGCAAATACGTGTGATTAGGGAAACCTCAGAAATGGGGTGTGACACTACCCCCCCCCCCTCTGGGCCGGCCGAATCCTGTACTGTGACATTTCCCCATCGTTCGATGTGGCGACGCATCGCCGCGTCGCCGAACCCACCAGTCAGGCAGGAGAGCTATGGTGAGTGGTGAGGGCGAGGTACCGGGACCGTAGGCGTAGCCATAGCCGACCCATCTTGTCATTGAAGTCATTGACGTTTGAGGCGTCGTCATCGAAGGAGAAGTCGAAGCTCAAGTCACCAAGAAGACGCCAACTTGTAGCTCATCGGTGGAGGCACCATGGGCCTAGCCACCCTTGCCGACTTCATGATGGAGTTGCTCAGACAAATGGTCATCTCAATCATTTGCCGAGGTCAGGTGGAGTAGGGATGGAGTAGGTCATCGAACGTGAGACCTCGAGTGTATGTGCCCGCAGGAACACGTGACGGTCGACGGTTGGGCGAGATGTCGGTGCCGCTATGATGGCGACGGCCGGTTCATCATGGCGCCCGGGCGTAGCTCACCGAGGGCGTCCCACCCGGCCTGGTCGTCAAGAGCCTCCATTTGCCGGCAAGTGCGCGCGCCGCCGGGCCACCCAGCTGTCTAGCGCCTTTGTCGATGTCGGGTGTCGATGTTGACAACGTTGTCATTGCCGTAGCCGGTCGAGGAATTTGGCCACCTCACTAGGTGATGCCTCCGGCTTGGGCATCATACTAACGCGCGAGATCGATCACCTGCGTGCATCTTGCGCGACTCCTCCCAAGTCAAAGCTTGACAAAGTGCGGTCGCGAACTGCCGACGAAGAGATGGACACGCGTTGTAGCGGGCTCGGGGAGGTCCAAGCGCGTAGCATACGCCCGAAAGCGTCGATGTAGTCGTCCGGTCACCATCTTGCTTGGGCGGTGCAATATTGCCCACTCAACCAACTCGTCTCCTCCTAGACAATCGGTTGAACCAAAGCTCGCAGGCGTCTGCAGATGGAAAGCGGCATCGCCGTGAATGAAACTCTAGGTTGATCTCAGGTTGAAGCTCGAAGCACATCCCCATCTTGCTTAGCCGGAGGTCGGGGTCATCACCGCCGTCGTATGTCGCAGACCTCCAAACGGATCGTGATTTGAGGAGTGGCCAAGCAGGGGGCAGCGCCATCGGTGGCTCCACGCGCCGCCCTCGGCACCTCGGCAAGCCGGGTGATGGAGTTGAGATGTCATCCATGGTGATGTCGAGGAAAGTTGGGTTGTTGACCTGATCAATGTTCTTGATGACTTCCGGCGGGGGTATGGCGAGGTCGATGTCATCTTCAATGGCGTCAACGGGGGGCGGGGGGTGGCGCCCATGGTGGCACTGGGGCGCCCACGGCGGCGGCGGCCATGGCATGGTCGCCCCTCGGGGCGTCGGCGTGGAGCATAGTGGAGGTTGATTGATCTTGGGGTTGGCGTAGGCGTGCTCCATGCGACGAAGGCGTTCTTCAATCTCGTCGAACTGCCCGTTTATCTTGATGAAGTTCTTGTCGAGGAGTTCCTTGAGCGCCATGGAGAAGCCGGGTGTTGTCGGAAGTCATCGGTGGTGGGAATCGTCCTAGTCTCCGGATATTAGCTGTCACAACCGCGTTGGGGAGGGGTGGCTGATGGGGACGTGATTCCCGATCTTCCGTCAGGTTCAAGATAACTATCGATTTGGTCGGAAGCGACACACCGATCCGACTTCGGATCACAAAGATCCGAACCCCGCAACCTTAGCACCACGTTTCCTCCGGTTATCAACCGTGTCACAAGCCGCTTGACCTCGCTAAGAAGGCTAATCCCTGCTGCGAATCGAAGAACACAAGCAAGAACAAGGTAAATGCAACTCAATTGAAGTGACAATTGCGGATATATGATTAAGCTCACAAGTTGGGGTTCCACAAACCGATGAACGGCGACTGTCAATGGACAGAATGATCTAAGCAAAACCCAAACCCTAATGGAGGCGCGGCTGCTGATTATAAAGCCAAAGGGGCGTCCAAGGACCCCTACTCACGTCACTAAGCAACCCTAACACGTTACAAGGCCCAAACGGCCCAAAAGACGGCGGCGCGCAGCGCCCGACAGATTCAGGACGTCAACTTCTTTCGATGATTCCCATTGATTCCGATGGAATTTGAGCCTCAAACCAAATCCATTGGTTAGCTTATGAAATTATCTTTCCATCCATGTATGGATCATCCAAAACGGAGTCCGTATGCGACCTGGGCATCCGTTTTACTACTGACTAGTCCAGCAGCCCGAGATGGACTCGAACTTCGATATGGAGTGGGCCTCCAACTTGTCTTGGATGCCTTTGCTGACCCCCTAAGGTGGTGGCCAAGGTGGAGGACGTCCTTGGGTATCCCAAAGATGTTCTCCACGCCCTTGGGGCATACTCCAACTTGGGCGGGGTCCCAAGGGTGAATATCAAGCCCATGACAACGATGTTGCTTTCGCGAAACAGCGACAAATTGTCTTGATGATTCGAAGGCCTTGCTGACGTGATATTGAAGTAGGACCAGATCTATTTGAAAGCTTATGAAATAATCTTTCCATCAAGTGCTCATTGATCTCGATCGCGCCGGATGAAAGAGTTATGGCCTTCCCAATGGAGTCTTGTCATGCTTTGCCCGACGAACCAAAAGCATAACTCCGGTGGACTTGCACTTTGAGACCCATTTGTACCTACAATAAAACAAAGTGACATGTACATGTGGAATCAAGTGAATTGTACCAAATTTCACTATGCAAATGTGGGAGCGAGCTCACTTTATCTTTAGCTTTTATGGGCGTATCCATAGGTGTCTTGTCCTCATCAATGGCAGCGACACGATGGCGGCGGCGGCAGGGCAGGGCTGCTACAATAGGGCAGCGCGGCGTCTTGGGGGGGCGGCGGCGGTTGGAGCTGAGGGCAAGAGCTAGAATACTTTCCTTTATTTTTTGTCCCCAAAAGATTACATCTTCCTTGTTTGTATAGCCCTCCTATGGGACTTGTATCTCAAGCAATCTCTAAAGTTTTTTTTATTTTATTTTTGGAATTCCTTTTACAAGCAAACTCTTATCCTTTTCCTAATAGGAGACTTGCTTATAGATTGGAAATATCTCCTTCACATAAAAGTCTTAATCCTAATACGATTTGACGTTGATGTGGAGAGTGGGAAGATAGCGGTGGCGGCGCCGCCTTCCTAGCTTGTAGCCCCGCCCCCCTCGGGGGCGGTTGCCAGCCAGCATGCCCCTCTTGGGCTGGCCCAATTCTGTAATGCCTACCAAGCCAATTTTCGGATATCTAAACACACCCGTTATTATTAGGAGGGGCGTGAGGGTACTTAGTGTGGCCATACCGGTGGAGATACATGCCATGCCACTACCACGCACACAACAATTTAAAGTTGGACCAAAGTTACATAACATTTACAATAGAAAATAAGTTTTATTAAATTAATTTTCCAATGTAATTTATAATAAAACTAGTTACTAGTGACATATCCAATGTGCTGCACTCCACACATTCCGCATTTTCCTTCCGTCCGCCATGTTCCGCACTCAAATGCTCGATGTGATATGCGTCACCGCCACGACAACGACTGAGGCATGAAAGGTAGACACCGTCGCAAGGCTATGCAATATTTGAATTTTTGCCAAGTGAGTGCACGTAGATGGAAAGTTATACGGTGAAGAAGTCGTAACGATAAACCTATCCCAGAAACTACTAGTTCAAAGAAACTGCACTATCAATGAGCCATTTCCTCCTAGCAAGTCCAAATAAAAATCAAGCAAGTGCAAACGCTTTGAACGGGATGAATTTCTTGCCACACCACCATGATAGTACTTGTAGTAAAATCAGGCTCCTCGTGCTAGCCCTAGACTTAGGAGACAACGACCGACTCGGTTCACGGGGTCTCCTCATGCTTGGCTGGTTGCTAGTACATGCACAGCTGGGCACGCAGTGACGTGCTGTAATTCAACAAGACACAAACGCAAGGACGAACACATTTGCATTGGTTGGCCGGTGCAGGGCTGTAGGGCAGCAGCACGCCGGCTCCCCAGCTCAGTATTTGATCTGGGAGATGGCACTATGCCCACTAGCGCTGGTCGGACCCTCATCATTGGCATCTTCCTGATGACTTTGATGAGTGCGAGTGTATGCCGTTGGTCATCTGGCAAAAGCCATGTGATCATGAGAACGCAAGGACCCTCAAGCCATGTGACTTCCTGAGAACCCAAGGACTTGCTTGCCACATGGCTGGCGCAGGGGCACACAGGGCGGCAGCAGCTCTGGCTGGCTCAATAATTCATCTGGCGCTGGTGGCTGGACCATCATAGGCATCTTCCTTGACGAGTGCCTGCCCTGCACCTGCACCCTTTAGTTTTCAGTCGCTCTGCTCTCCTAGCTCTGCTTTCTTCGCTCCTCTCCTAGCAAGCAAGGTGACAGCCATCCATCTTCTCCTCGCCCGCAAGTGCGAAATCTCTCTTGGTCTTCAACCTCACCAATCTTCCATACTGGCGTTGGCATGGATCTTGTGGCCGGGCCAGTGGGCAGCATCGTCACCAAACTCGGCCAGCTCCTGCACGGGGAGTACAAGCTGCAGAAGGGCCTGCCGGAGCAAATCGAGTATCTGAAAAATGAGCTCGAGAGTGCGCACACGGCTCTTTGCAAGGTGGGCGAAAAGCCGCCGGAGCAGCTGGATCCACAGGTTCAGCTCTGGGCTGGCAACATCAGAGAGGCGTCCTACGACATGGAGGACATCCTCGACGCCTTCCTCGTCGATGTCGTGGACGGGGCCGCCCCTGCCGAGACTAAAAGCAAGAAAGACTTGCTTAAACGTCTCAAGAAGAAGATGGGCAAGCTATTGAAGAAAACCAAGGCACGCCATGACATCGCCAGCGCAATCGAGGACATGAAGAAGCGACTCCAAGAGGTGTCGGACCGCCGTGACAGGTACTCCACACCCATTGCCGTGCCTGCACCGGCCACCAAACCGGATCCTCGCCTTGTGGACATGCACAAGGAGGTAGCGCAGATTATCGGCATCGAGAGGACGAGAGCGGAGCTCATAGCCATGCTCCAGTCTTCGTCCCATGGCCATGGAGATTTTGGCGCCTCCAGCAGCAGCAGCAGCAGGACTAAGGTTGTTTCTGTGGTCGGAGCAGGTGGTCTGGGCAAGACCACTCTTGCTAAGGCGGTTTACGACGAGCTGAGTCCGGGATTTGATTGTCGGGCCTTTGTTTCGGTTGGCCGCAATCCTGACCTGGTGCGAGTCTTCACCAGCATCTTCTTCCATCTCGACGAAAAAGATACAAGGCCATTGGTGATGTCAAGGACGACCTGCAGCTGCTCATCGGCGAACTCCGAAGATTCCTTGAAAACAAGAGGTATGCATTAATCAGTACTCATCTGATCACCTATTTTTTTCTCTGTTTCATAATATTATTATTATATATACTGGTAAGATGTACTGTGTGCATATACTGCATACTATTTCGGAGCATACATATGTTTACCATTTAATTAGTAGTGGTACAATACTTCTTGCTTCAGAATTTATATTTGATATAATACAGATCTGAATATGTTTGTTATGGTTTTTTTGTTAGGAATCAAAGCTGCAATTGTGGCACAATATAATAAAAAAATGAAGAAGTTTCAATGCACACATTGTAAATCTTGGAAGTATATTGTTCTCAAAACTTTGAACATCCACAAAGTTCCACTAGTATATGAGTAATTAAAATTAGACATCATGCACATTCAGCAGTAGTATAATACAGACGTTAGGCACTTCATCGATATTGATGGGCAAATATAAATTAGAAATCATGCCGCTCTTGTTGCCTTTATAGATGATAAATGACCAAAGGTTTACTAACTCTGTCTACTAATTTGTACTATCTTCTCATTAGGTACTTCATTGTTATTGATGATGTATGGGATTTAGAGTCTTGGAAAGCAATAAGATCAGCTTTGGATAGGAAGAGTAGCGGAAGCAGAATAATCAAAACTACTTTCGAATCAAGAAGTAGCCTGCAGCGATGAAGTTTATTATCAGCTTTATCCACTTACACATGACAACTCAAAGAAGCTATTTTATATGAGGCTATTTGGTGGTGAAGACAAATGTCCTGCTAATCATCCTGAAGAGGCATCTAAAAAATTCTAGACAAATGTGGTGGTGTGCCATTAGCTATCATCACAATGGCTAGCTTGTTGGTGGGCAAATCAAGACATGATTGGTTTGAGGTGTGCAACTCTCCTGGTTTCTACCATGGCAGAGACAACAAGCAAGTAGTAGTTGATACTAAGTGGATATTGTCCCTTAGCTACTATGATCTGCCTTCTCATCATCGAAGACATGCTTATTGTACCTAAGTGTGTATCCGAAAGACTATGAGATTGAGAAAGGTTCTTTGATATGGAAGTGGGTAGTTGAAGGTTTTATCGAGAGTAAAACAGGAACAAGCTTGTTTCAGCTGGGAGAGGAATATTTCCATCAGGCTGCGTAAACAGGAGCATGATCCAAGGGGTCGGGGGGAGAAGAGAAGGGCATCATACATGGTCATGCGTGTTCATGACATGGTCCTTGATCTTATCCGTGGCCTGGCAGCGAAGAAAACTTCATCACTATCTCAAATGATGATGGAGAAACATCATCACGACACAAAGGTGCGCCGGTTAGCCCATCAAAACAGGATACTACTGTTCAATCAATCTCATCCTGACAGTCATAGGGACATGCCACAGCTAAGGACATTGGCTGCCCATGCATGTGATATCCGCGGTTGGGTGTTGCACCCGAGCTTTAAACTCTTACGTGTGCTAGCTTTAGAGAGGTGTACATCATCTAACAATGCTGAGAATGACTGGCACGGGCTTGAGCATCTTGGAAAACTAGTTCATTTGAGGTACCTAGGGATACGAGGTACAAAGGTCCGAGAGCTCCCGGAAGCAATAGGAGCTCTAAAGCTTCTACAGACAATGGACTTGGAAGATATTGATATAGATGGTGTGGAAGTCCAACTGCCATCAAGCGTTAACCTGCTAACGCGGTTGGTCTGCCTGCGATGTAATAGTTGGACGAGGGTGCCGGATGGGTTCCTCCAAAAGGTGACGTCACTAGAGGAGCTAAGGATGGGCGTTCGCAAGCTGTCTTTTTGAGTCCAGGAGGCAATTTGTCAAGGAGCTGGGCAACCTGAGCCTACTGAGGGTCCTCTGTGTGTATGGTGTGGAGACGCTGGATGAGAGCATGCAGGCAGGACTTTCGAAGTCACTAGGCAATCTAAAGGAGCTTTAGCATCTCGAATGGGGAGAGTTTTTTGAAAGAAGTGATGCCTCAACAGAGTGGGACAAAGTCGTGCTTTCGGAACACCTCAGGTATCTGCGTATAAGAGGCATCGGGTTCCCTTGTGTGCCATCATTCATACATCCCACACATCTCCCCAACCTTTCCTACTTGGCGTTGTATGTGCATCATGTGGACGAGGCAAGTCTGAGAGCCTTGGGTGGGCTGCCAGAACTCTATTACCTCTGTATTAGTGCCCATGATAATGATGGGACGGCTACTTCACATAAGCCGGCTACAGTAATTAATATTAGTGCCCATGAAAACATCTTCCCCAAGTTGAGAAGTGTCATGTTGGATGGCTGGATGGTCCAGTTGGCGACCAACGATGACTCGACTAGCGCTTCGTTTAGCATCTGGAGGGAAGGACAGGATCCTAATAAGGTATTTGATTCCAAAGCAGAGGTCGGGTGCGGCAGCAGAGTTGGACCGGCCCCGCTTGTTGTGATGCCAAACCTCCATGTGCTTGAGTTCAGTGTCCCAGTCAGGGCTTTGTACAAGGATGGACAGGCTACCTGTGACAAACTCGGTTTGGACTTGCAGTGCCTCCATTTGCTACGCACTGTGACGGCATTTCTCGACTGTGAGGATGCCTTCCCTGATGACGCGGACAAGGCAGAGGCTGAGCTCAGGCGCCAGGCACAACACCATCCCAATAGCGCCGCACTCAGATTGGTGGTATTCAAAGCTAATGAGTATATGATGGCACAACCAATACCTAGCGACGATGAAGAGGTACGTATGTACCAGCTGGTTAACTTGTTTTTTATTCATAACCACACATTCCTTTCCCAATTCCACTAACTATATTAATTATTATTATACGCAGGAAGAAGAGGACAATGAGGTAACTTACGTGGAGGACTCAGAAGCCTCGGTGTCTGAAACACATGTGGAGGAGCCAATACACTAGTCGTTGCATCAATAAATCCGTCAGTAACCAGGGCCAGTGAAGTGACCATCCAGAGCTACCATCCTATTATAATCTTTGTTCACGGAGAAATTCGCCTCAGCTTATGATTCATGTGTTTCACTTTTGTTCACTCAGGTGTTTTATATGTCTTCTTGTGGGTCTACACCATTTTATATAACAACTCTGTTTTGAGTCGAGTGATAAAGTACGTAGACATAAGCATTTGCGTTCCTTCAGAAACCCTGTAATAACGGGAACATTTGTTTTCGAGTCGTTGCTGTCATCTGTGTGTAATCTCAAAATTATAGGATGCAGAACATTGTGTTAAATGATGTGAGGTATTTGCTGCCACATGATCAGGTTTCTTTCTTTCTTTCTTTTTAAATTTGTTTAAATGATGTGCATAGTTTTCCTGCTGATTGTACGGGTTGGTTGATTTCAATCTCCTGGTTTGTATGTTTTACTGATTGCATGTATGTTGCCGTCCTCTCTGTCCTGTTCCTTTAAATATCTGGTAGGCAGTAGGAATTGAACAAAATGTTTTGCTATAATCTCTGCGATCCTCTATGTGCAGTTTCAGTCCTCTGGTTTGCATCTTTTACTGATTTTATTTACGTGGAGGCGTATCACCCCGGCATGATGCACCGCCCTCTCTGTCCTGAACTAGCTGCTGATAAAGTCGCTGGCCGACCCCACGATGAACGCCAACGTCGACATGCACAAAGTGGTCATCAAGATTGGTCTCACCTTCTCCGAGTGAGACTTGGCCTGCCTCGGCGCAGAGTGCGTCGATCCACGACGCTTTGCCGAGCTGTTGATGTCGTCCGAGATGCTTTGTGTACCGGCTCTGATTCCTCTGTTTTCAGTGGACATTGCCTTGTTGATGGTAAGAAAGATAACAGTTTATGCCTACCTGAACACTGTTAAGAATGTGAATGCTTCCTCAATGGAGCCTGACATCTGAATATGGAGCCTGAATGCAGTGATGCCGATACAGAGCAGAGTCGGATGACGTGCTTCATTTTGCCGTTACAGTCGTGCACAGTCGATGGTTGAGTCAGTCGTGACTCGTGAGCATATATTAAACGATCGATTTTTCCTTCTTTCTATATTTATAAAGTACTATGTAGGCAGACTATCATTTCTGTGGTCCTTTACGTGCAGTTCCGATGAGAAATGAAGGAAATGAAAAGCACAAGAGTCTGCGTTCATTTGGGCTGAATATAGTCCTGGGCCATAAAGAAGAGCGGCTCCATGGATCGAATTGGGCTGATCCACTAACATACTGCAAGCCAGTTCCTTTTTTTATTTTTCTGTGTTCGGTGCATTCATTTTTGCAGCTGTGCCACAAATAACAGTTTTCTCGCTTTGCTAAGACAAGTGAGAAATGGATCGAGTGGAAACAGTAACTAACTAACTTTGGTGCTCGCCACAGGAGCAAAAGAGCACCACCAGATCAATTCCCGGCTTCTGCGTGATAACTGTAAGTTCTTAAGCCTAGGCGTGATCGAAAAACAATAACGGTAAGTTCTACCATAGTAGTTGTAATCTGCAGTGTGAGTTACCGGTACAGGAAAAAGACAGTAATCTGCTTGATTATGTTAATGCCTGAAATGTGGACCAAGTTTGGCCCAAAAATTCGGATTTTTCGGATAAATTTTGGTAGAAAAGACAGATCATCATTGGTGTTGGAGTGGCCTCGAATCGTGCCACCCCTATGGACGACCGAAAACTACGACACGAAAGTGGCAATTGAGCTTGTATTACTTGTTATTCATCATCCTCTACAACTCCCCTTGGGCGGTTTATTTATACACATCCGTATATCTTTACATGCCCAAAATGCCCTCCAACCACCCCGATGCCCCGGATATTCCCGCGCCGCACGGGGTGTCTTGGTATTTTGGCTCCGGTCCCCCCACCGCTCCCGGGGACCACTCATGCTCGCCCTTCGGTCGGACGGCCCCGGACTCTCGCCCTTAGGTCCCGGGTCCCCGGAAGCCACCGCAAAGAAACGTCTCACAAGAAACACCGAGAATAGGAGTTTCGGTCCCGAGGGCACCGGGGGTCGCCCTTCGGCGACCAGCTCCCTCGGCGCCCCGACGGTGGCGGTCCGCGGATCTGGTCCGCCGGACTGCACGTCTATGGCTACCGAGCCGAAACGCGGTCCTTCGTGCCGCGCCCTACCTCATGCCATGCTTCCCGAGGAAGGATGATCCCTTCCGCGTGGTTCGGCCTTCAACACCCCTGACTCTTTTCTCGGAGTTAAACACGGAAGGTGTCGCCCGACTTCCTCGGCGAAACGACCTTGCCTCGTGCGAGCCCGAAGGACAAATATTCGGTTATCCAAGAGCCGAAAGATGGGGGTGATGGAGCTTATGCAGCCCCCAACAGTAGCCCCTCCGGCCCGGGCGAGTTCCCCGTAGCTCTGAACTTCGTCCGGACCGGAAAACATCCGGCTCGAAGAAACCCCCTCCGAAGGCGAGAGTTTTTTTAATGTCCCATTGCACTACAGTTGTCTCGGGGTGCGTGTGTATGCAATCACGAACGTCGCGGCGGTTGCATCAAACCGCGTGCCGTGCACATATGAAACCCCCTTTGGGGTGCGGTGCTAGATCCCCCGGCCATTTGCTTTCTCCTGCGTGAGATTCCTGCTTTCTGGGTTTCGGAGCTCATGGCTTTCAGTTGGCTTTCGCCGGCACTCCTCGCCTTTGGTGTTGTAAGGTATTTGTTCTTTACTTTATCTGAGTGTTTACCGAGCTGTCTCGTGTTTTAGTTTCGATTTTCTATTTTGCTTTCTTTTGCGCTTGTTAGGTTCGTATTTTCCTTAGATGATGAGCTCCTCCATGGCCGACTCGACTAGCTCGGATTCGGTGTACCGTGCACCGCCTAGAGCAGCGGAGCCGAAGATGTTTGACTCCAGCGACAGCTCTTCTGAGGTCAGCGGTACTGGCAGCGGGAGCGGTTCTGGCAGTGAGTGCTCCTTCGGCTCTTCGTCTAAGAAGAACTCAAAACAAGCTGATCGGTTGTACCAGCTAGCTCGATCGAAGTTGAGACATCAGCTAAACCCGCCCGGAATAGGTGAATCGCCTGCTCAAGGCGAAGATTCAATGTACGAAACAACCCATTTTATCGAACAATAGTTTAATGGTGCCGAGGGAAAGGCTGAAAGTGCCGCGGAAAGCACGGATGAAGCAGATGCCGAAAGTGGCAGCCGTGCTAATGTCTGGTGAAAACCGAGGTCCTGCAATTAAATCAAAAAGCTACCTGACCGGGCGGTCCTGGGTGACCGAAGCCAAACTCGATGATTATGTCGCGAAGGGCTATATGGATGCCTCTACGCGCCCGTTTATGCCGAGCGCCAGAAAGGAAACTGTGCCCCGACCAAAATTACATGAGGCAGTTGTTTTCAGAGATTTTTTTGTTGCTGGGCTTCAGTTTCCTTGTGAGTATTTCCTTTCTAAGGTCCTGGAAAAATTCGACTTGGAGATTCAGAAGTTGACGCCGAACTCGATGGCTCGTATTTCGGCTTTCGTTATGTCTTTAAAAATGCTGGGGGCCCCGTTAAGTGTGGAGATCTTTGCTCACTGCTACAGTTGCTTCATCAAGCCAAACGACATCGTTGAAGAGCCAACCAAGAAAGTGGTGGAAGCGCAATATGGGGCCTGCACTTTCGTCCCTCGCAAGAAGAAACAGGTGCCGTATTTGGTGCCTGCTTTTCGTAACAAATGGCAAGATTGGACCGAATTTTGGTTCTATGCTACCGTTATCAGCCTGGAGGAGGAACAAAATGCAGTTTCTGAGGGTTACGACAAGAGTAGCTGGCTTGTCAGTCGGCTGCTACCTCTCTCTCTGGAGCGTTCTGCCCTGAGTAACCCGAAAGCAGAAGGATTTCGCGGAAGCGCTGGCTGCCTTCAAGGAGACAACCGAGTATCAGATTACTCGTGACCTAGTTGAAGAATGGCTGGCCCTTCCCGGCTATGGCGGCTCCAACCCTCGACTTTTTTCAACCGAGACCCAAGGTGCCCGGATACCATGGCCCTCTTCGGCCGTGAGCCCCGCCAGTTCGAGTCTATCGAAGACTTCATATGGTCCGTGAGCGAGGCAGTGGATGAAATTCTCGGTTTGTATTCGATGAAGGAGCATAATCAAAAATTGAAACAATTGGACGTAATGCCTAAAATTAACCGGGCCTTTGAAGCCATGGGTATTTAAACGGGACCTCTCTTGGACCAGGCTACCTATAAAGCGAAAAGGCCGAGCGCCGAAAGGCAAAATGCGCCGAAAGCATTTGCTGGACTCGCCCGCCCTGAAAAGCAATAAACGGAAGAAGTAGGCGAGGCGGGGGAATACCGAAAGAGAGTGCCGGCGTGCGCCTCGGACGTAAGATGGCGAAAATTCGGGGGCGTCAAAGTGAAAAGATTTCGATAGATGACACCGACTGCTTTCGTGGCGGGCAGACCGAGATTATTGATGAACTGTGTTTCCTGCGATTTTAGTAGCCGATTTTTGGCTTTTGTCAATATTTGATCGCATTCTGATTTTCGGCTAACCGCTGTCTTTCATTATCAGGTTATCCACAGCGGTCAGGACGACATGGCCCCGAAGGTTGACCCCAAGGCCGCCATCAAGATCTCCCAGGCGATGAGCATCTCCGGTATGCTCGGGAAGCGAAAGTCTTTGGAGAAACTGGAGACTAGGAAAGACGTGCTGAAACGTGCTCGTCAACCGCGCGAGGGGCAAACTGAGAAAGCTGCCCCTCTCCGGCTCCCACCCCGGCAAAGGGATCTACCGGTAAATCTGGATTCTAGTTCGAACGTTTCATTATGACCTTGGGGATGACGAACCACGCATTATTCGGGTATGGCTTTCTTTTTCTCGAACTTTGATGAATTGCTCGTGTTTTAGGGGATGCATCGGGCGCCGTTGCCGTGAACGCGGGCGCCAAGTCGCACCCGTTCCTTCCTGGCGCCGAGGCTGTCGCGCTGGGGCGGTCTTGTGAATGGTTTCACCGCGTCGGGAAACTGTAACACCCGTGTTTTTGCATCATTTTAAAATTCACTAAAAATTTAAATTTTTGAATTACAACTAAAACTTGATTTATTTTCCGCTAAACCAAAACCCTGTTTTCGAAAACCTGCATTTCAAACTCTCACCATATAGAAAATAGGAAAACCTTGTTTGTTGCTTGATGAGCATATGGTCGCAACGGATGCAAGGTAAGCCCTAGATTTTGACTATGGAAGATATTGCATGAGAAGTGATTTACTGAATTTTCTCTGGGAATACAATACACAACTTCGTGTGTACCTAAAATATATGTGAATATTTTATGAGCACAATAAATAGATATTCTCACCCACGAAGGTCATGGGAATGTAAACGTGCTTGTATAAATATTTATAATATGTATTACACATGAAATATCAATCTGGGGACCAAGTGTGTGCAAATTATATATATACATATTTATATGAGTACAATTGAATAAGTATTCCCAAGGATGAAAGTCAGGGGAATATGCATGTGCCTGTATAAATATTTATATTTGTGACACACATAAAATAGTGGGGAGAAAGAATAAAAGAGAGCAAGGAAATAGGAAAAGGGAATAGAAAGAGAAATGGAAATTCAGAAAAATGTGCCGCGGGCTCATTTCCTCTCCTTCTTCCTCCATTCCCTCCTTTCGGCCCCAGCCCGCCAGCCCCTCCTCCTCCCTTCTCTTTCCCTCCACGCCCGCATGGGCGGCCCAAAGAACGGTGGCCGAGCCCGGCTCTCCTCCTCTCTTCCTCGCCCGGCAGGTAGGGGCCCGCAACCCTTCTTCTCCAACACGCCCGAGCGGCGTGGGGGCGGCGACATCGCGGCCCGCTTCCCTTTGCTTTCGGGGCGCCACGGCGAGGGAGGCCGGCGACCGGGACCGCGGTGACCTCCTCGGGGGCGCGGCGTCGCCGGCTAACGTCTCCCATCTCGCTGTCAACGGGGGACGGTGAGGCCGCAGCCACCATCAAGGGGATGCCGCCGAGAGCGCCGGCCGCCCGACAGAAAAAGTCGGCGAGCCCGACGAGCAAGGCTAGCCTGGCCGGTGCCGACGACGGAGACCGAGGCACAGGGAGCTCACTAACCTCCCGCCGAGCCACGACGCCGCACAGACGGGTCAACTCCTACAGCGGCGCCCACCACGGCCGCCCCGCCCGCCATGGCAGCCGACACCCGCGGATCGCTCACGACGAGACCCGACGATGCCTAAATACGGACGCACGCGCTGCATCGCTCCTCCGGCCACGCCGCCAGAGCCACTGAGATCGTTAATGGCCATGACGAGTGGTCGGAAAGATCGCCGAGGCGAACCATCACGCCCGACCGAGTGCAAGCGGCGAGGCTATAAATAGCCTCCCCTCGCCACGATCGAGCACGCCAACCCCTCACGAGCCCGCCTGCGTGGAACGCGGTGCTCGCCTTGGCCATCCTCTCCTCTTCCCCTCCTCGCGAATCGCGGTTGCCCCCTAATCCGAGCACCGCCGCCACCACACTAGGTCACGATGCCCCCGCCCGTCCGTAGTCATCGCGAGTCGCCCCGAACAGGTCGGTGAGTCTCATTGAGTCCTACCCTTCCATTTGCCCCTATTTTCCTCGGTGCTAACGTCTTGTAGCCCGCGTCCAAGCATCGCCGCCGCCGAGTCCGCCGTGGCCGCCGCCGAGGGAGACAAGCTACCCGCCGCCCGCACCTACTCCATCGGGTTCGGCAGCAGACGGGATGCTCAAGAGCCACTCGCAGCGAGGAACCGCCAAGAACGACAACTCCGACGAGCCTCCGGCCCCCGCCCGCCGCCGGATGCGCGAACGGAGCGCGCTGGGCGCCGCTGCTTACCCGTCCGTGGCGGCGTGAAACGGGAGCGCAGGGAGACGACACGTCGCCCTTCCGTTCCTCCCGCCGGCAACGATTCACGCAACCCCGTCACACACGTGGCGGATGTGGCAGCCACCGTGGCGTCCACGTGGACCCACGTGGCACCCACGTGTGCAAGAGGCATCCCCGTGTACACTTAGTTAATTGCTATGTACACCCCGTAATTGTACACCAGATGTTTATAAGTGGTATTTCCGTGTCGAAAAATTCCCGAAAAATTTGTAAATTCATTATTTGATTTATAGAATTTTATCATGTAATTAGTTCTAATATTATTACATGATAAAATTATATTATAATATTACCCTAATGATTTAATTAGGGATCAATATTATAAAATCCATATCTCATGCAAACTAACTCCGTTTCGCGTGAAACGACTTCCATAATTCATCTAAAATCTAGCTCTATGCATCTAACCCATTGCCACCATAATGTTCTATGTTTGTTTTATATGTTATAGTTCAAGCTAGGTTTATCGCCCGTCGCAAGTAGATTCGACGACCGATTAGGAGCTTCCGTCCGTGAAGCTAGAGACGTTCGACGCCGTGCCGATTCGTAAGAACATCCCAGGCAAGTCCTTACCCCCTTAATCATGACCTTAATATGATGATATAATGATGATGATAATAATAAATCGGATTAGTAAATAGTGGTGTGAGCACGATAACGTAGCTATGGAGCTAAAGCCGGGATGACGTAATCATCCACGTTATCTACGCTCATACGTTGTGATCAAGAGAAACATGAGAATGCCTAATGAACCCTAACCAACAAAAGAGGTGAGTAGTGGTAGTCCGGTAGAGCCTAAATACCACGTCGGGAATCGCCGCGAGGGGTTCTAGCGGAGAGATACTCGCCTCCCTAAGGACCGGTTCATAGACCTTCTACCTAGTATAATATTACGTCATGCCACACGTCGTTTATGGGGCGGCTTGATTCACACCCCGTTGGGTTGAGGTATAATTGGGATCCAAGGTGGCCGAGCGGGCAAGCGACCTATTAGGAGCGGATGTGGGGAGAGTGGCCCCATGTCCTCGGTTGGCGTGGATGCCGAGTGGTCTTCCACGGAAGTGTTTGGGCGCGGCGGCGCGTGCTAGAGGCACATATTGATGATTTGAGATTGAGAGTGGTGTCGACAAGATAGGTTGGGTAATTAGGTATTACCAGTAAAGCCGTGGGTGATTTGGTATCACCATATTGTCTAGGGTGATGCGTCATCTTAGGGTGGCGTGTTGTCCTTCCAACCCCTCGAGAAGTCGTGGTGAAGATTATACCAATATACCTAGGGTAGCACCCAAGCGGGTACGGATCTCGTTAGGGCCGCGTCTAAGCCAAGTCGCGGTGGTAAGGGCGGTGTCTATCGTGTGGGGAAAAAGTGTACAACCTCTGCAGAGTTAATTGAATCTATTCGAATAGCCACGTCCTTGGAATGGGCAAGTGCTAGGGACGAACATCTATGATTAGATATACATTTTGATGATGACTAACATGTGGTGTCATGACAAATGGTGATGACATGAGATAAACCGGGAACTAGCGAGAGCAGTTTTAGAGACTCGCTAGGGCCCAAACCCTTAATAATTACAACCCCCAGGTTGGGACTTGCCGAGTACGTTTGTACTCACCCCTCTATTTTTACGAGATATCGGGCATATCCGAAGGTAAGGTCGCTGTCGGCGTAGGAGACCCACGACGTAGAAGTTCTACAAGACGTTGCTTAGAGAAAGACGTAGAAGTCCGTGAATTCCATCCGCGCTCAAGTTGCCTCGTGGAACATGGAGTTGTGCCCGCACGGTCTAGCACTCTAGCAAACCCGTCATTGCACAAACCCACGCTTCACGCTTGGCTACTCGATCAATATAATCCGTGAGTGGTGTCTTCAACACCGCTGTAAGTACATCTATCCTATGTCAATATATGCTCGAATAGTTCATCTATAACCGATTTCCATTATCGTGACTCGGTAACGTATTGGTAGCGTGATCCTCGCGCCAATACGAGATTAAAAGTCCCATTAAAAAGTGGGCGTGACAGAGTGGTATCGAGCCGAGCTTGACCGTATAGGATGGACTAATATCCGATTAAATTAAATGGCACATACCTCTAAAATTTTACTTACGGATTTCTACTTAGAGACTTGAGCACCAATCCGAATAACCTTATGTTGCGTACATGTCGATATTATACGTGATGCAACAAATGGACGGATGGTCATACGAGATGGACTAACCTTTGGGACATTTCCAAAGCTTCTCTGGGAAATTCTCTCACAACTAGGGTACACTTTCGGAAGCCTCGGTACTACTACCGAGTGACTTACGAGAATGGGATACCCGAATGTGTGATGCAATCGCACATCCCGATGTTTCCACATCGCGAAGGGCACAGGATTTTCCTTGAACAAGGAACGAGTTATGGGACAATTGCGGAAGCTTGCACTAAGAGCCCTTCGGGCCTATTGCAAGGAGTACGGAGCCAACCGGTTTGACACTCACGTCGCCAAGAAAAAGAAGGCTTCACTACTAAAGACACAGCAAAACCCAAGACGATCCCTTGTTGCCTCAAGAATTGTGCAAGAGTACCGTGAAGCAAGATCCCACAAGGCACCGTTATGTGACAAGTCCTAGTTAAGTAGCAATGTCCTAAGTTAAGCGACCACGAGCATGCTTGTTGTAACTCGAACTTTGTTGCTAGACCCCTAGTAGCGGTGCTAGTAGTTGCGAGCCGTATGGTAACCCATGGTTATAGTCTTAGTAGTCGCGAAGTCGCACAATAATCGTCATGATGATCGCAATGTGTGATGTGACCTTATATCATCTATGTAACCGTGCGTGATGTAATATATTGTTGCGCTTGTTTGTTTAATAAAATGTTGCGATCTTTCAATCCTATGGAAAATTTTCCCATTACTACTACTTTCAGTGAATCGAGGAAAGGAAGATTTCAATAGGAACGAAGTGAACGTCTTTGAAAGTTTCCTCAAGTCACGAGTAATAAGACAAGTTTCCCTCAAACTTAGTTCACCGTGACTAACTTTTCATACGATTCACACCGGTAAGTTTGTATTGTTTTCCAAACACCGGTGTTACTAGGATACCCCAAAGTCTAACCCTACCTGAAATGCTTGCTTTCCTCTAATCCTTAGCTAGTTAGACCTTATCGTACCTTATGCTTTTCCCTCCCACTCCCTTTCTAGTCCAAATAGAATAGGAACCAACCTGCGAGGGGCGTGGCGACAACGGCACTCCACGATCGTAGCCGTTGAACCACACCGGTGTTCTTCCCTCGCCGTCGTCACAAGCCGTCACCTCGGTATTCGCGGATCGATGACCGTGCAACATTGCCGACATGCTGTCACCTCAATGCCGAAAGCTGCTGATACTGCTGTTACCCTGACCCCGAACCACGACCGTCGAAGCCGATCGGGACGACATGCAACATTTCAAATGGCAATCAGTGCCAGTAAAGCAAGCCGAAGCTGAAGATTTGCAGAAGATAATCAGAGGACCACAGTGATTTAAGACAAATATCAAGCCCATAAAAGATACTACGCCCAAGAGCAAATAGATGCCTCGAAGCATCTGAAATGTCAAGAAGAAGTATGCCGACAATAGAGAGGACACACGGTCTCCACTATAGGGAATCCACCGGCCAAGATCCACACAGTCCCCATGACCACGATACTATTACGGGGTCAATGGATCTGAGAGACTCACTCTCCTTCCTTCCACCACACACCACAACCACAACACCAATCGACCAAGCTTCTCCCGTGCCACCACCTTCGACCCACTATAAAAGAGCACCACCATTGCTCTCACCACCATCCCACTCCAACCATTCCATTGCTAGCCTCCATTTTCCACTCTCTGCCATCACACCCTTGCCATCCACCCACCAAGAATCATTACCAACCACAAAATGGTAATGGCCGGCAATTGGGTTAGCGGCCGGTGCATCAACACCCCGGATTTCCCCCAACTTCTCTACCACACCACACGGAACCTTGGCATCCGAGAACTCCCGAGTATGAGGGTAGCGAGTATGAAGAACGCGGCACCCATCGCTGCGAGGTCACCGTCTACATCGCCAAGAGCCGAGACTACCCCGCCCTCACCAACGACTGGAGTGTGACCACCATTGGTTTTCGCTTCCCCGACACCTACCAAGCTGTCGCACGCAAAGCACTCCATCGCCTTTGCCAGATCTACAGGGAGCCCATCGCCCGCACTCCCATGAGGCACCTACCACCCGAGGGAAAGAATCACCCCGCCTGGATTGCTCGCCTAGAGGACGGCGAGGTCCACAAGGCAGCCCCGTCATCATGCACCGCTATCCTATCCGCTCGCTCTTGATGAGCAAGACGACCGCCAGACGCCGCCATAAGAGGCCCGATCCGTCGGCGAACGAGCCGAGCTACGCTCAACGACTCCGCGAGCACGCCACGCCAAGGAGCAAGCCGCCACGGCATCCCGCCGAGAGGCTACACTTGCCGAGACCCTGAAGGCCATCCAAGAGCGACATGTCCGAGAACTGAGGGACACCCACATCGCCATCCAGTCAAGACGCAGAAGACACGCCACGGCCCGGCCGTAACCTACAACCACGTAGGAATGTTCGTCAACCCCTTCACCCGAAGAAGAACGGACTCCACTAGGCCGCCATCCCCGCGAAGACCGACAACCCGAAGCACCCCTACCACTCGGTCCAAGCACCACCAAGAGAAGAAGCCCCAAAGACAGAGCCAAGTACCGGACCCGCAGAAGCAGAAGCCACCATGTCCGATGCCGGAAGAACCACCACTCCCAAGGGAGGTGTAACCGTAGAGTAGCATTACCTTTTCGCTCTACTGTTGTACTCCCCTTGAAATAATCAAGACCATTGTGCCATGATCCAAATGCGAGTCAACGAAGAAAGATTGACAGTGCCGAACACCAAGAGCCACAGGGGGCAAAACGATAAGCGTAAAATTTTCTAAGTGGGGTAGTGCTATAAACACGAAATGAAGAAAATACCAACGGGAAAATAAGAAAGAGAAAGAATAAATTGGGCAAGGACCGGAAGGAACAGAGATATGGAAATGGGCTAAAGTGAGGAGATAAGGCACCACCGAAACTCGGGGAATCAAACAATAAATGAAATCCCAAGTTCACGATGACTCAAGTTACCTTAAGAGTCGAGACCGAGAAATACATCGCAGAAGATCGCGAAGAGGCAAGCAAGAAGACAGACACCAGAAGGTTGAAGACACTAGAGGAATCAATCCTCTAAGTGGGGTAGCCGCCAGAGAAGGTCCAAGACTACGAGGACAAGATGCAAGACCAAGAAGATGGGGTAAAAGCAAAGAGACAAATGAAAGGCATAGCCTCTACAAAGATCGTGTTGCCCTAGCAATAGAGTAGCACAATAATGATAGAGACTCGGTAGCGACAACACTGTAAGCAATGGAAAGTTTTCTCTCTCTCTATCTCTATTCCTTTAGGCCTCAAATTAGGACCTTCACTCTGTAGACTAGGAATCTCGGGGACGAGATTCATCTAAATGGGGTAGATTTGTAACACCCGTGTTTTTGCATCATTTTAAAATTCACTAAAAATTTAAATTTTTTGAATTACAACTAAAACTTGATTTATTTTCCGCTAAAAACCAAAACCCTGTTTTCAAAACCCGCATTTCAAACTCTCACCATATAGAAAATAGGAAAACCTTGTTTGTTGCTTGATGAGCATATGGTCGCAACGGATGCAAGGTAAGCCCTAGATTTTGACTATGGAAGATATTGCATGAGAAGTGATTTACGAATTTTCTCTGGGAATACAATACCGCAACTCGTGTGTACCTAAAATATATGTGAATATTTTATGAGCACAATAAATAGATATTCTCACCCACGAAGGTCATGGGAATGTAAACGTGCTTGTATAAATATTTATAATATGTATTACACATGAAATATCAATCTGGGGACCAAGTGTGTGCAAATTATATATATACATATTTATATGAGTACAATTGAATAAGTATTCCCAAGGATGAAAGTCAGGGGAATATGCATGTGCCTGTATAAATATTTATATTTGTGACACACATAAAATAGTGGGGAGAAAGAATAAAAGAGAGCAAGGAAATAGGAAAAGGGAATAGAAAGAGAAATGGAAATTCAGAAATGTGCCGCGGGCTCATTTCCTCTCCTTCTTCCTCCATTCCCTCCTTTCGGCCCAGCCCTCGCCAGCCCTCCTCCTCCCTTCTCTTTTCCCTCCACGCCCGCATGGGCCGGCCCAAAGAATCGGTGACCGAGCCCAGCTCTCCTCCTCTCTTCCCTCGCCGACAATGGGCCGCAACCCTTCTTCTCCAACACGCCGAACGCGTGAAGGCGCGGCGACATCGCGGCCCCGCTTCACCGCCGACGCCACGACGAGGAGACCGACGACCGGGACACAAAGTGACCTCCTCGGGGCCGCCGTCGCCAGCCTAACGCCTCCCATCTCGCCGTCAACGGGACGGCGGAGGCCGCAGCCACCATCAAGGGATGCCGCCGAGAGCCGCCGGCCGCCGCACAGAAAAGTCGGCGAGCCCGACGAAGCGGCTAGCCTAGCCGGTGCCGACGACGGAGACCGAGGCACGTGGAGCTCACTAACCTCCCGCCGAGCCACGACGCCGCACAGACGCCGGGTCAACTCCTACGGCCCGCCACGGCCGCCTCGCCGCCATGGCAGCCGACACCCGTGGATCGCTTCACGACGAGACCCGACGATAACCAGCCGCGGACGCGACGCTGCACCGCTCCCCTCGTCACGGCCAGCCAGAGCCAGCTGGAGATCGCAATGGCCATGACGAGTGGTCGGAAAGATCGTCGAGGCGGAAACCATCACGCCCGACCGAGTGCCCGGCGGCGAGGCTATAAATAGCCTCCCCGGCCACGATCGAGCACGCCAATCCCCACGAGCTCCGCCCAAGCGTGGAACGCGCGGTGCTCGCCTTGGCCATCCCTCTCCTCTTCCCCTCCTCGCGGAATCGCGGTTGCCCCCAATCCGAGCCCCGCCGCCGCCACCACTAGGTCACGATGCCCCCCGCCGTCGTAGTCATCGCGAGTCGTCCCGAACAGGTCAGTGAGTCTACTGGAGTCCTACCTTCCATTTGCCCCTATTTTCTCTCTAACGTCTTGTAGCCCGGCGTCCAAGCATCGCCGCCGAGAGTCCGCCGTGGCCGCCGCCGCCGAGGGAGACAAGCTACCCGGCCGCCTGCACCTACTCCATCGGGTTCGGGCAAAGACGGGGATGCTCAAGAGCCACTCGCGGGCGAGGAACCGCCAAGAACGACAACCGACGAGCCCTCCGGGCGAAGACCCGCCGTCGGGATGCGCGAACGGAGCGCGCTACGCGTCGCCGTTACCAGTCGTGGACGACGTGAAAACGGAGCCGATGAGGGAGACGACACGCCGCCTTCCGCTCCTCCCGTCGGGTAACGATTCACGGCAACCCCGTCACACACGTGGCGCCGGATGTGGCGCACACCGTGGCGTCCCACGTGACCCACGTGGCACCCACGTGTGCAAGAGGCATCCCCGTGTACACTTAGTTAATTGCTATGTACACCCCGCAATTGTACACGAGATGTTTATAAGTGGTATTTCCCGTGTCGAAAAAATTCCCGAGAAAATTTGTAAATTCATTATTTGATTTATAGAATTTTATCATGTAATTAGTTCTAATATTATTACATGATAAAATTATATTATAATATTACCCTAATGATTTAATTAGGGATCAATATTATAAAATCCATATCTCATGCAAACTAACTCCGTGTCGCGTGAAACGACTTCCATAATTCATCTAAAATCTAGCTCTATGCATCTAACCCATTGCCACCATAATGTTCTATGTTTGTTTTATATGTTATAGTTCAAGCTAGGTTTATCGCCGATCGCAAGTAGATTCGACGACCCGATTAGGAGCTTCCGTCCGAAGTGAAGCTAGAGACGTTCGACGCCGTGCCGATTCGTAAGAACATCCTGTGCAAGTCCTTACCCCCTTAATCATGACCTTAATATGATGATATAATGATGATGATAATAATAAATCGGATTAGTAAATAGTGGTGTGAGCCCGATAACGTAGCTATGGAGCTAAGCCGGATGACGAATCATCCACGTTATCTACGCCATACGCTGTGATCAAGAGAAACATGAGAATGCCTAATGAACCCTAACCAACAAAAAGAGGTGAGTAGTGGTAGTCCGGGTAGAGCCTAAATACCACGCTCGGGAATCGCACGAGGGGTTCCCGCGAGAGATACTCGCCTCCCCTAAGGACCGGTTCATAGACCTTCTACCTAGTATAATATTACGCATGCCCACACGCCGTTTATGGGGCGGCTTGATTCACACCCCGTTGGGTTGAGGTATAATTGGGATCCAAGGTGGCCGGAGCGTGGCAAGCGACCTATTAGGAGCAGATGTGGGGAGAGTGGCCCCATGTCCTGGTTGGCGTGGATGCTGAAAGTGGTCTTCCACGGAAGTGTTTGGGCGCGGTGGCGCAAAGCTAGAGGCACATATTGATGATTTGAGATTGAGAGTGGTGTTGACCGGTATAGGTTGGGTAATTAGGTATTACCACCGTAAAGCCGTGGTGATTTGGTATCACCATATTGTCTAGGTGATGCGTCATCTTAGGGTGGCGTGTTGTCCTTCCAACCCCCCGAGAAGTCGTGGTGAAGATTATACCAATATACCTAGGGTAGCACCCAAGCGGGTACGGATCTCGTTAGGCCTGTCTAAGCCAAGTCGCGGTGGTAAGGGCAAAGTGTCTATCGTGTGGGGAAAAGTGTACAACCTCTCGCAGAGTTAATTGAATCTATTCGAATAGCCACGTCCTTGGAATGGGCAAGTGCTAGGACGAACATCTATGATTAGATATACATTTTGATGATGACTAACATGTGGTGTCATGACAGCGGTGATGACATGAGATAAACCGAACTAGCGAGAGCAGTTTTTAGAGACTCGCTAGGGGCCCAAACCCTTAATAATTACAACCCCCTCGGTTGGGGACTTGCCGAGTACGTTTGTACTCACCCCTCTATTTTTACAGATATCGGCATATCCGAAGGTAAGGTCGCTTGTCGAAGTAGGAGACCCACGACGAGAAGTTCTACAAGACGTTGCTTAGAGAAAGACGAAGTCCGTGAATTCCATCCGCGCAAGTTGCCTCGTGGAACATGGAGTTGTGCCCGCAGACGGTCCTAGCACTCTAGCAAACCCGTCACAGACAAAACCACGCTTCACACAGCTGGCTACTCGATCAATATAATCCGTAGTGGTGTCTTCAACACCGCTGTAAGTACATCTATCCTATGTCAATATATGCTCGAATAGTTCATCTATAACTGATTTCCATTATCGTGACTCGGTAACGTATTGGTAGCGTGATCCCGCGCCAATACGCGAGATTAAAAGTCCCATTAAAAAGTGGGGCGTGACAGAAACGGAGCGAGATCTCCTTTCGGTGCCCCACCGAGGATCGCCGAAATGCTGAACGCCTGTGGCGCCCACGTAAGTATTCTTTCTTTCAGATTTATGTCTTTTTCTTGTTCGATGCTGGGAAACTTGAAACCCGATTGACCTAGGCAAGCTGAAATATTTGATTTCGGGTGATTGTTGCGCAGGTTTTGCTTGCGAGAGTCTGACGCTGGCAAAACAGTTTCAGCCTTTTGAGTTCGACTCGGCCGCTAAGCTGAAAGCCGCCAAGCCGCTGAAAACCGCCCGAAAGAGATGGAGAGGGAGAGAATGACGGAGAAGGAGCAGGCGCCAAGAAGAGCTTGGAGGAGGTGTCCTCGGCTGTTGAGGCCGGATCCGGGCGTACCAACGCAACTTCGAGTCCACTCCACTCCCCGGCCGGGTGTAGTCGATGATGACTTGGCCGGCGGGCGAAATCCGAGGGCTTGAGGCGGCCGTCAGCTCCGCCGCGACTACACCGCTCTAGAGACCCTTTGGGCCTTCGCGAAATGCCGGACCAAGGGTTTTCTCAATTTAACGAACCGGTGCCGATGGCCTAAGCCTCGTCGTACATCGTAACGCTTCGTGAGGAGGCTGTTGCCGCGCCAAAAAGCTTCTATGACACCTTCGGTGCCGGGCGGCGGGGCGTGGCTATGATCCGGGCGGCACCGACCTTCGGCGAGGTAAGTCTTTATCCCGACTTTGGCCGGTTCGGGTTTCTCTAGGTAGCTTTCGGTAGCGGATGGTTTGGTCTTGCTTGTTTACTGCAGTCCGAGGAGGACAAGGACACGATCAAGGCGAAAGTGCAAGCCTACATTATAGCTCGCGATGGAAGGACACCGGGTTCGATATCTGGGAGCCCTCCGGTGGAGCCGCCGGGCCGCCGCCGCCGCCGCCCGCAGAGAGGACCCTCCGTGTGACGCGAAAATGTAGAGCAATCGTGACCGCCCTTCTGTTGTTGTAATATGTGATTGAATATTTGTTCTGAGATTTTTGATGTGAAACCTGGTGTAGGTTCCCGAGGAGGGGACCTCTAATTTATCTGAAGAACTTCCTTTAAAAAGTCGAGCGTGGAAGGTTCGGTGTTAGCGGCGCCTCATGGCGCGCCTTTCGGTCTCACTTTCCAGACCGAATGGAGGAATTGTTTAGATCTCGCTGCTGAAAAGTGTCCCGTACTTCTTTGTTTGCCGAAGATTTTTGGAGAACGTTTAGGCCTTTGGCTAGGCAAAGGAATTTAGTTAGGGGTATTCTATTAGAGCCGAAAGAGGAGCCCATAGAAGAGTCCGAGGAGCCTTGTGCCCCTCGGTTTTTGCACATTTGCTTCTAAAACGATTTTCGTTTTATAAATTTCGAAGAAAACCCCTCCCCCTCTTGCGTATGCCGAAAACGGTTGTAATTAAACAATCTCGGAGATGTAAGGAAAATGGATTCGAAAGTGCTGTTTGTAATATATTCATGACCGAAGCCAGCTAATAACTGAAATGACGTACGTCGTTAGATACATGTGCCGAAAATGGGCTCCCGCGATCGAAAGGTTGTGCCTTCGCTTATGGTAATGTTGGCGCCGCAGCTTTTCCTGGTTTCCCGACGACCATTCTTCATTGGTCTCGGACTTCGGGAGGACTTGGCGCAGTCTGGAAAGCTGGGCGAGCAAGCTGGTTGTTATTGTTGACGAGAAATGCCTGTACTGTAGCTCAGAGGCACGGACGAGGAGGTCTGATGTGGCCACATTGCGCGAGCTGGAATACGAGGCTAGCCCTTTCGGTATACCGGGGACCTTCCCAGATCAGTCACGCTGCTGAAATTCTAGGAGTTTCTTGGCAACCGAAACCCGAGGTGAGGGGGTTGTGCGGCTGACAGCCTCTAAGTCTGCGCCTGTGCAGGATTAACCCCGGTAGCCGAACTTGGTAGAACTGTCTTTCGACTAATTCTCTCCTAGTGGCAACTTTAATCGGGGGTGTTTTGAGATGTTCTCTTTCAGGCTGCACTTGCCCTCTTCCTGAAGCCTCTCAAGCCTATTTAGCCGAACCCTACGCTAATCGAAAGTGCACCCAACCGGGTTCGGACTGCTCGTAAGCTCCTCTCATACTTGACTTGTGGGTAACTCCTAAGATTTTGTAGTTTGGAGATGACGGGCTGCTATAGGCCTCATTTTATAGTCACCCTAAAATGTACTTGAGTGTCCTGTATTAGGTGGATCTTATTAGCGAACCCTGTCCTTGGCATAGTGTTTGCAAAAGGGCAGGTGCTGCCATTAAGTGGTTGCTTAATTTCCGCATTGATGCCTTGTTTGGCCTCTTTCTTTACTTTGGCTAGGCTTGCGGGTTGTAAATGATAAGAGCTCCTTGCTCTGTAAGACAGAGGTTTAGGCGCTTTTTGCCCTTCCCCTGACCTTAAGGTTTTTTCACCTTGGGGTGCACCACCGGAAAAACTCTTTTCGTTTTTTCGATGGGCTTCCGGCCGTCCCTGGCCTCGGTGTTTTGGCGTCTCAGTCGATGTTTGCTAGTTTCACCAGCAATCTCTTTCGCAGTATTTCCCACCGAATAAGCAAGGGGGTTTCAACTGTGGCTTGCTTTCGGTTGTTTTTTGTGCCCGCTCATCATCATGGGGGAAAGGTTCGATTTTAAATTTAACGATCAAAAGTTTACATAGGCTGCCTCATTAAAAACCTCACACCCCCGAAAGGGCTTCCCTTGTGATGAAAAAGAGCGCAAGCCTCATTTGGCTGATGTCTAGTGTTTGTGAAAGATTACATCACACACTGCACCAGAAGATGGTCATGTCTCTGAAAATAGGAATCATTATAGGTGCCAACTCAAAAGACACAAGAAAAGAGTAAGAAACAAATAACTGGTATAATATAGTAACCAACATAGAAGAGCTTCACCAACATTGGCCTCAGCATGTGGTTTGCCTTGGCCATGAACACAGGCTAGTTGGAGCAGCAACTTAAGTTGTTTGCTGACCCCACAAGGCTGAGTTTCATCGCCAAAGAAAAGATCAGAAGAACAGCCACCACAATAGTACAGAAAATAGTAGCCACCTCAGACATATTGGTACTTGTATCATAGGCCAAATATAAGATGGTAGAACACTTGATGACAACCATGAAACAACAGCCTGCTACTAAAAACAAGAACATGGAACTCCTCACTTCTTCTTGATGCTCTCAGATCATGATTAAGTGAGGAGCTCCATGTTCTTTCTTTTGAGCAGCGACAAAAGCTTTGAAGAGAGGTGGGTAGAAGGGATGGGGAACTAGGCCTTATATAATCACACACATACAAAATAACAGAAGGTGACAGTGCAAAAGACAACATTTGACAGAAAATTGCTGCTAGTCCAAACGTTGAGAATGAACAGCTTTCATGTGAGCAGACAAAAATTGCCTAAAAAAGAAGAGAAAGGATGAATAGTTTTCATAGCATACAAAACTGCTTGAAAAGAAGAGAAAGAATGAACAGTTTTCATGCCCCGGGTATCTTGACATCTCTGAAACTCATGTGTCATTGCTCGTCTTCCAATTAACTCAATTATCAGTGACAGGTCTTATTTTCTAATTAACGAGACATATAAGCAATTGAATTAACTAGCAACTTCAAGAATAAATGATTGTTATTACACTGAATGGTTGTTATTTTGACATGTACCAGTCTTGTATATATATGTAAACATGCATCTGCATACCCGTCAACTATCATCATGTGACCACTTTCCAATTCTTGTAGTGCCACAAGCAAAAAACTTGGAAGTAAGATGGGTGGGTTCTATGTGTTTGAGTTTCTCTGACAGAATGGGGGCTACATCTTGGACCCTGAAAAGGTAAGTACTTATATGTGAAGTTTTGGCACTACCTCCATATGTAGATTGTGTTTTCGAATAGTGTTTTCGAATAGCATAGAAAGAGGGAAAAAAAAAAAAGGTAGGAGGAAATTTTCTAGCAAGGCCGGTTCCCAGAAACCAAAACAAAAAAAATATAATGTAAAGGATAATCCATTAAATGAGGTTAAAATAAACGGATCTATACCATCGATGTAAAGGATAACCAACTAATTACTAGACATTGGTTCTGCACGCAACATCTTCTTGCATCCTCGAAACCATCCTCATACCAGAAATCCTCTTGCTGCACCTCTCCAACTACTTCACAGGGGTGGTTTTTATTTGCTGGGGCAGATGTTTACTGATCTGCAGTACTCACTTGTTTTAGTGTACCTGATCTGTGGTGTGTTTGCCAAGCAGTACTAACCATGCTCCTCCTAAATTTATTGTTGTAAATTTTTGGCAGGCAAATATTGTAAAGGGTGAAAGACCACGTACTAGAGACATTAAGATTGATGTTTTGAAGCTACTTTTGCGAGTTTCTTTGTCGGTTCATCATGAAAGAGGTACTTCACGACAAAGGGAAGTATTTTGTTCCGGAGGGGACATTAGCTGAACCACAATACAGAGAACTTGTAGACAAGGAGCGACTCAACCTAGGTCTAGATGCATATTAGATGCCAGCCTAACGTACATTTGTGGGACAATTAATGGTTGTTGTATTCTGTGTTGACAGTAATATTCTGTGGTACCTTTTTACTGTATACTTAATTAGTTAAATTGATATGGCTGGCTGGCTTCAAATTACAGAGATCTGCCCTGTTTTAAATTATCACGGGCCATATTAGCCGCCACTTTAATACAGACTACACTGGCGTTTCGATGAATAGTGACACCAGAAAAAAACAGTCTTAGTACCGCCGGGTTTTCTAAGGAAAACGCTACTGATAAAAGTTTTTCTACAAGCGGCTCTTACTGTAAAACCGATAGAACAAATAATATTAATATTGTCGGCTAGGGTACCGCCAATGATATTAATGTCCGACAGAAGAAATATCTTTACCATCGGCGTGATCCGTCCGCCCGGGTACAAGATAGCCGACAGAAAAAATAATTAAGAACACCGGCGGGTAAATAACCGTCGGTCTAATTCGTCTTTATCACTGACCTTTAGCACTGGCGGTTGGACTTCGCGCCACTAGAGATGGCTTTGGAGCCGGCAGTGAATAAGGCCAGTCCACTAGTGTTCACCCCCACCAAATTACAATGACAAATAACCTAATCTACGTTACTATTTTATTCTAGTCTTATGTCCTTACGAATTATTTCATTTGTTATTCTTCTGGCTATCATTTTTTTTTATAATTACTAGCAGAACTGGTGAAATATGTTTGTAGTTGTCAACTCTGTTTCTTTCACAGACACACTCTGTTTGCCTAGTCTGTTATCAATGTGGCTCTCCTTGGTTCCTCGATACAAATTCTGAGTTATTCCTAATAACTGACACAGATTCTTTGTTGTGTACATGCACCAAAGAATGGACAAGCTCTCAAGGACAAGATCTGGTTATTTGCATCCCAAATAATGGCTCCATAATCATGTTCTGGTGTGACCCATGGAATGGACAAGCTCCACAGGTGCCCCCAACTTTTCTCATACACAAAGAAACCTAAATGCTACACAATGTTCTTCCTGCAACAGGATGTGGATAGATTATTCAGTCCAGCCATATCCCAACAAGCAGAAGATCAACTCACTGAAATTGCAAATGCCATCTAATCCAGCAATTGGGATGTGAACGCACAGTAACGATATTTGGAGCTATAGGTGGGGATCCAGTAAGTATAGCAGTAAGAAAGTGTATAGAACTCTTATTGGTTCTACTGCAGCTTCTCCTCGTTGTGTACCCACAAATGTTTCTTCTGGCTACTGCTTAGGGACAGGTTGAATGATTATAGCTGTGTCTTATGCAATATCTCATGTGACGACACCTGTTATCACCTCTTCTTTGAATGTCCATTGAGCGCCAACTGCTGGGCAACAATTCCTGTTATCTGGAATCTAAACCTTGACCCCTTAGATATGGTGCTACATGCTAGAGAAGCTTTTGGCAACGCCATCTTCAGAGAGATCATCATGACCGCCTGCTTGGTCATTTGGAGTATGTGTAACAGTGTAACATGCGACGGTGGACAAGTTAATGTTATCCTTTGGAAGAAGCTCCTCAAAGAAGAACTTGGCTTGTTGTGCATCAAAGCCAAACCGAGCAGACAAGCTAATTTACTTAATGCTTGGAGAGATAACTATACTGTAATCTTCTTCTTCTTTTGTTTCGGGCCTTGTTGCGTTGTACATATCATTCTTTCATTTAATAGAAATACTGTGCACGCCGTCCATGTCCGTGCACAGACCGGGATCGCCATGATGCTGTGGCTTTGTCGGGACCTTCATCAACGCCGCCCCACACTTGTTTCAAGATGGGCGCGGTTCACAGCTTGTTCAGCCGCCCCCGTGGATTGGTGGCCAGCCCTTGTGCAGATGGAACTCACCAGTGTACCGCCCATAGCGCCGGGAGGTCCCGACATCGCCTCCTGTGGACTGGTGGTACGCGATGGCTGACACGAACTTATTTCACCCGCTGTGGAGCAGCCGGACGGGTCGCCGCCCTACGCCGGTGCGCTGCAGCTGGTCGCGGCAGCGGCAGCGCCACGCCGGGCGTGCTGCAGCCGGACGTGGCAGCGGCAGCGCCTACGCCGGGCGCCGCTGCAGCCGGACGTGACAGCGGGAGCGGCTGCGCCTTATGCCGGGCGCCCTGCGCCTATGCCGACGTGATAGTGGCAGCGGCAGCGCCTATGCCGGGCGCTGCAGCCGATGCGGCAGCAGCAGGCGTCTCGCCACAGACCAGCACGCCGCCGCCGCACCATTCAACGACCAGACCCTCCATGACAGACGCCAATGACTTCGTTGACTCACTCTTGCTGCCCCCGAGCAGCCGCTAGTGGCCTCACCGCTTCATTTACGCTGTCTCACGCCCACCTGACGACGAGTGGGTGCCCGCACGGAGTGGCCGTTTGGCTGCCAAGTCCGCCTTCCGGGATCCTAAGCCCGAACGACAGGCCCGGCGTGTTCTCCTCAACAAGTGGGAAGGGAGGTCAGGGACGATCCTCCCAAATTCGACTCCACCATCGCCAAAATTTCCAAGGTCACTTCGGGGCTCCATCCCACAACACAAGCGGGACATGGTGCAGATCCTCATCCCCTACAACCACACGCGTCGGAGCCGCCCCAGGGGCGAGGACCGCTGAGCGGACGTTCCAGTCACACCACAGTCTACAATGAGTAACAACCATCTACTTGTGTGGAATGTACGAGGCCTCAACAGCCTCGCACATCGCAATGCCGCCAGAAGCGTCAGTGAACAGCAGCGTGCCTCGATTGTTTGTCTTCAAGAGACGAAGTTCGAGAACTTTCATGTATCCATGAATAATGATATAGTGGGAGCTCAGTTTGATTACACCTTTTTGCCTTCTGTGGGTGCATCGGGAGGTGCTTCGACCTCCTGGCGCAGGGATGTGTGGAATGTCGTTTCCACCTGTGTCCGCCGCTTCTCCATCACGATAAAGCTGCAGGACGCTGTGCGACAAACTGAACCTTGGTGGCTCACCAATGTGTACGGGCCAACATCGAGAGCGGACAAGGCGGCCTTCCTGCAGGAGTTGAGGGATATAGCGGCCTCTTGTACAGGGCCATGGCTCATTGTTGGCGACTTCAACCTCATATACCAGGCTGCAGATAAGAACAGAGGCAGGCTGCACCGTTCTCTCATGAGCCGCTTCCGTGCGGTCCTCGACGACCTCATGTTACAGGAGCTGCACCTTGTTGGCAGGCTGTTTACTTGGTCCAACGGTCGTGACCTCCCGACGCTAGAGCGCCTGGATCGGGCGTTCGCGTCAGCTGACAGGCTCCAGCAATTTCTGTCGCACCAGCTACGTTGCCTCTCATCTGACAGCTCTGTTGGTATGCCTTATAGCATAATATTATTAGCCAATTAAACATGAAATAAGGGCTTAAGATGAATATCAACATAAGTCTAGGGGTGTAACTAACATATTTCCACGAGTTTTGGTATTCCATGACTTTGCAGGACCGAACAGATAAAAGCGTATAAGAACGGTGAGAAACCTAAGAGTTTACATCCCATACGATGACAAGACTTAACCGTGAAGTAACTCAACCCAAAATGTGGACTAAAACACTCTAGAAGATACCGTAAGACACCAGGAGGAAGGAGATCACGTTGTGATCTTGACCCCTGGCGATCGCCAGATTATCCACGGCGACCGCCAGTGGGTCCCACCGTCCGGGCCTCAGATTTCTATGTCGGTGTACCACCGACCTTGAGGTTGTATCTACACCGTTATTGAAGGTCGGTTTGATCCAAGGGTCCCTCGCTCATCGCCGAGGGCTATATAAGAAGACCACCCGACCCCGGGGGCTAAACCCTAACTCATTATCAATTCATATCAACTCATACTCATTCAAGTCCAACCAAGTCTAGATCTAAAGCCCTAGTTCATCATATTAGAAGTAGTTAGTGACCTAGTTAGCTCTAGAGGAAGTCAAGCTTGTCTTGGATTCCTCGATAGTCAAGAAGTAGCGGGAGCAAAGCTTCTCGTGGCTTCTCTCTTGTATCCAATCGTAAGTATATTTGTTGGAATACAATTGATATGACTTTGTTCTATATAATGATTATATTCTTAGTGATATGTATCCATGCATGCTATGATTATATATTTAGTTTAGTGAGTTTGTCTTATATCTTATGCATGGAATCGTATAGCATCCACTTAGAAGATCACTTAGTGGGTGGTAAGCAATGTGTAAACGTGGTGTTTATACAACGTTTATCTGTGATTGCACCCTACATTCCGGACGTGTGGTAGATCGCGGGGTGTGACAGTCCCGTTGAGTCCTTTGGAGTCCACCCTCCGAATGCTAGGCCAAGTTGAGCCATAATTACGGTGATGATCGAAGTTTCGTCCTGATTGTCATTGGTAATGCTTACCATGTGTAGATGTATTGCAACCTTGCCATGATAGCTAGATGTAATTGCACTAATTGTAGTATTCATTGACATAGGATTATGAGTAACTTAGGAATATTCTTTCTATTCTTTCTATACCATGTTAATAGCTCATATGATACTAGTGGCATACCATGATCTTAGACTTGGATAGTTATCATTTATTATTCATTTATCTTTATTATGTGACTTATCTTGTTATGAGTATTGTTAGATGCATATGGCTACTCTGCATTATAAAACTGCAAGTGGATCTCAAATAAATCAATACACCTCTTAAATCATTAGACACCCCTATCTCTTTACTTTCCATAGAATTCCCTTCCCTCGTGGTAAAATATAAATACGATACCGGATAGACTCCCGGTGAAGTGCTACAATGGTATTTCTATCCGTGCGCTGCGGATATCAAGTTCATCTTTTATCAAGGCATATTAAGAATACCATACCCGCATTTCTTAGAGCGTTATTGCTAGGGTGACAGACTAGTATGTAGGTAATGCCTAGAAATGAGTGGTATACCTTGAGTATATATCCTTAGTGAGATTAACTCCACTATGGATAATGATACGAGATTACACCCCACAACTAACACCGCCTAAGTCCGCCTTTTGTTGGATTGTGAGATTAATTCCACATCCAAGCTGACAAGTTATGATAGATACCATATATATATTTCTTTCGCCTTCCTAATTTGAATCGTGTTAGAAATATCAACAAGCATTCTGGCGCCGTTATCGGGAAGGGTGCTAGTCAAAACCTAAACAGTGTTATTCCCAATAAGTTGGTGCTGTTTCCAGCTTTCCTAGTTTGAAAGGGTGCTAGCCAAAAAAAAAATCTAAACTCACATACATGGAATTAAGAGAGATCACTTGTATCACATAATGCATTGAGAACCCATTATCACATACTCAAACAAAGTTCAACCCTGTTGTCTATTTGTTTTTGATTTTGTACAGCGGGTAAATGTATGAAATGGAACTGCCCGTCCGCATAATTTTATAGAAGATCCCGAAAAATTAATCGACAGCCGGAGCAAAGCTCGCACAAACACCAAAGACGTACATCATCAAGACCTTCTGATTCGGACGTTGATCAAGTCAGGCGAAGCCTATCACCTGAATTTGAGGCTATGGCTACCAAGACACTTTGTGAGTTCTCAGCTCCTACCACGGACAACATTCTCACTGGTCCGAAGGTAGAGGTTGGAGACAATGGTTTTGAACTTAAGCCTGGACTCATCAACATGGTGCAATCTAGCCAATTCTGCGGAAAGGCACATGAAGACGCGAGTGCTCATCTCCAACACTTTCTGGAGATTTGCAGTACTTTTACTATGAAGGACGTATCCAGAGACGCCATATTGCTACGCCTCTTTCCATTCTCACTCTTGGGAAAGGCAAAGCAATGGTTCTACGCTACAAAGGAGAAGAATACAACATGGGATTTATGTTCCACAGCCTTTCTCGCTAAGTTCTTCCCTATAGGCAAGACGAATGCCTTAAGAGGGAAGATATCCAATTTCCAACAGCAACACGATGAATCTGTCCCGGAAGCGTGGGAACGTTTCCAAGAATATATTTCAGAATGTCCACATCATGGGATGGAGAAGTGGCTGCTGATGCAAACTTTCTACCACAGGCTAGTTCCTAGTGCTCGTGAGACAATGGATGCTGCAGCAGGAGGTGCTTTCTTATCACTTACATTAACACATGCTACAGAGCTTGTGGAGAAGATGGCTTCCAACCAAGGTTGGAATGAAGAGCATCAACCCCGCAAGAGAGGAATGCACTAGCTGAAAGCGGTAGATATGCTATCTGCCAAGATGGACCTAATCATGAAGAAGCTAGAGGATAGAGATCCTCAACCTAAGGCGCAAATTCAAGATTCTCGCATGACATGTGAAGAATGTGGAAACACAGCCACACCGGCAGAATTGCCCGTAGATTGTGGAGGACATCAACTTCATCAATGACAACAAGAACTATCGTCCTCAACAGAATCAAGGTTGGAACCAACAGAGGCCCAACTACCAAGGCAACTACCAAGGTAATAATCAAGGTAACAACTTTAATAATTATCAACCTTCCTTGAGAGACCTAGTTCTTAACCAAGGTAAAGCTATGGAGAATCTGTCTAGAAAGATAGTTTCCAAAGGATAAAGCTCTAGAACTTATCAATATTAAAATGGAAAGTTTTTCTTCAGTGATTAAAAACCAGCATAGCTTTAATAAGATGATAGAATCTCGGATTTCTCGACTTGCAACTTCGTTCCACTAACCACACCGGTGTAAGATTCCGGGGCAGCCTAAGAATTAGAATCTGCAAATCTTGTTGACATCTTTAATGCGGTCACTACTATAGAGAGACCTCAGGGAGCAACTGGTTGGATGACTCGATGCCACCCAAGAAGGAAGATCCAGGAAGGCCAGTCATTACTATCCGTATAGGACCGCACACTTTTGACAATGCTCTATGTGACTTCGGCTCAAGTTTGAACATAATGCCTAAGGTAATATATGAAAAGATTCATGGTGAACCACTTTTGTATACAACCATGTGCTTACAACTAGCGGATCGGTCACTATGCTATCCCAAGGGGATACTTGAAGACGTGTGTGTGGAATTAGAGGCTCCTATGTACCCGCAGACTTCGCAGTCATGGAAATAGGAGGAAGCGAACGATCGACGATCATACTTGGTCAACCATTCCTGAGCTCAGCTAAAGCTATCATCTACGCCGACAGTGTGAAGATTTGTTTCAATATCAGAGGGAGAAAGGAGAAATTCAACTTCAAGAACAAGATACATACCTCTCCTGCTCACCCACAATGGTCGTACTCATATCTACTAGAACCAAAGATCGAGACCTTCAACAAGAATAGAAGGAAGAACCAGAATAGATACAAGAAGGCGCAGCCTACAACGGTAATGGTAGTTAATAAGGTAAGTTCTGAAAACGACCATCTACTTCCATCTCCTATACTACGTAAGCAAGATGATCCAGGTACCCCAACTATTCATTGCTCCATCAACCAATGGAATTTCTATAATACATTCTGCGATACGGGTCCGTATCAACTTGATGGCAAAGGTAACATATGAACTACTATTTGGAAAATTGCCGTTGCAACCAACATTTGTGCAGCGACTGATGGCAAACCAATCATATAGGGTTCCGTATGAATTGCTAAAGACGTACCGCGGTCAAAAATCATGGACCACAATGTCCTTACGACTTCAGTAGTCATGGACATGGGGAAGGAAGAAGATCCTCTAATAGTGCTAGGGAGACCGTTCCTCAACACTACACGCGCCATCATCTACATCCATACAGGAGAGATACATTTCCAGTTCCCTACAGAAAAGGTACGTGTGTACTTCAATAGTTATAACAATTATGAGAAACCCAGGAAAAGCGTGTCACTGTCGCGCCAAAGGAGGCAAATGGATTAAAGACTCGGGGAGATGAGAAGGTAAGTGAAGAGATTAAATCCCTTACACCTGAACTATTCATGGAGAAAGAAGAATCAACCACTCCAGAGAAGAGACCACCGGCTAAGCTTAAATGGAGGAAGAAGAAGACATCTCCCGAACATCATCGAAGAAATAATAGAATCATCGGTTGCCACCGATTGTGACAACCGATATACCCTGGAGTAAAGAGTAGAACTAGAAGTCCAGTTCAAGGACTCTAATCACCGATCCTCGCCGAAAGGTAACTCGGTAGATATCCATATTTAAATTCCCAAAGATTGCATAGTTATCTTTCCATATCATGTTTATCTTTTAGCATCTTATATCTGCATTTGAAAACAACAAAAATATTTTGTGCTTTGTTTTGTGAAAAACCTTAAAGCCCCATGCTAATAACTCGAGGTTTAAACACCCTCTAAGTTATTTGTTGTGGTGGCCTAAAAAAAAAATAAAGATGCATAAGTACTTTATCTTTTCTTGCATATAAAAATAAAAATCCAAAATATATATATCCTGTGCAACTCAAAGCAATGTGGCTAACCTCTAATGCTTAATCAAGTTCCACTAGCTTTGTTGTCTATTTGGGATCAGCAGGATTTTGAAAGGAGAAGAAACATGTTAGGCGCCACCCTTGTCGCCATCTACCTCAACTTCTACATCATCGACAACCACACTTCAATCTAGCTTGGGGAGTGCACCCCCGCTTATCCCTATAAGTATCTATATTATAGTATTAATTTTATCGCCTAAATATTTGGTTTGCTATAGAGTTTGTTAAGAGTCTAGTTTTATAAAGTCCAAATCGTTTAAAGAGTCTTTTGTTAAAGTATGAATAAAATGATCAAGAGAGAGTGTACACCAGTTTGCTTTGCTCAACTAAAATGAACCCTAAAACTTGCCAACATGGAGATGATGAATAGTTGCTCCGCCGTAATACTTTTCTAGTACCTAGCTTTCAAGCTTAGTTTCTCTTGAGCTCCATTTGCAAAAATTACTTTGACTTGAGATTTACTCCAAACCTGAAACCTGTGGGTTGCAAATGCTTGCTCTAAAGTCTAGGTAATTGACGGATGTGATATAAGATAGTCCGAGCTGCTATTGATCTTACTCCTAGTGACACTAGATTTCTGGAGATTTATTTTGAAAAATTAAAATGCACATGATAAGTTACTGTGTGTGACGAGAGTTGAACCTCCTACCATAGCCATATATACATGCTCCCTAGATTAGGAAAACCCCTTTGAGATATATATAGGCTACTTGCTTTGCATTGAGTTTGTTCAATCTTTTGTGACCCATAGAAACTTGTCATGCTGATCATGTACACTCCACCTAATCTTGCTACACTCCACTCCACTCGACTCCATTCACTTATATGCTATTTCCACCCTGGAAGTACGCATCCACCATATATACACCTATTATATATACACCACTATCCATTCACTCTAGCCACAAAAAAAGTTCTACTCCTATCTTGGGAGAGAGCAACCAAAAATATTCCCTATACCCATCCACTCATTCATTTCTAGCCAATGTCTTACGTAAGCTCCATTACTTCTGTCTATCTCTCAAAAGTTATTGCAAAAGAGATTTGGGTTGTAGATTAAAAAAAAAAAAAGAGAGAGAGAAAAAAAAAGAGAGAATAAAGGAGAGTTAAAAATGGACAAGTGTTCTGCTGAAAACAATGAGTACTTAGATGCTTGCCTCTCCATAAAAGAAAAATAAAGAAAAAGAAAGAGATACAACCCAAGTTCTCACAAAGTTTTCAGATTCTAAAAGAGAGATGATTCCTCAAGGAGCAAAAGTAGAATTAGGCTTTCCCTCATTCATTCCATACACCTTACTATATTCCCTACCGTCATATTCACTATATTCTATCCACTATACACATGCACCACTTGATCAGTGTGACTTGTAACTTTGGATCCATTGCTTGAATTTACAATATATGCTTAGTAAGTAGATGTAGTTTCTCCCACCTATAAGCTCCAGATATAAGCCTTAGATATAGGGTGAGAGAGAAGAAGGCATAGTGTGTTACTGCCTTGGCCAAAAATACCACATATTATGAGAGAAAGGCAACACAACCTTATTGCCTTAGAGAGGATCCACAAATACCACAAATGAGAGACTAGAGAGAGTCATACTAGAAACTTTGAGTTTTATTTGAAAACTTGCAAAAACTCCGAATGACAGCTTGAACAAAAGAGTTTGAAATATAGTGCTTGACTTGACTTTCTATCTTTCAATTGCCCAAGATTAAAGAAAAGGTTATAAGCCCCAAAAGGTAAAAGGTAATATGGGTAAGTTGAAGGTTGAAAAAATTATTCTTATCTGGAGAGAAATTTTGTTTGAAAGCATGTGTACTCTTGAGGTGTGAAAGCGTGCAGCAACTCCTGATCCAAGTAGTTAAATATATATAATGAGTCTTGCTAGGGACTAGCAAGAGGTAAGCTTGGGGGAGCTTTTTGGTATGCCTTATAGCATAATATTATTAGCCAATTAAACATGAAATAGGGGCTTAAGATGAATATCAACATAAGTCTAGGGGTCTAACTAACATATTTCCATGAGTTTTGGTATTCCATGACTTTGCAGGGACTTGAATGATAAAAAGCAGATAAGAACGGTGAGAAACCTAAGAGTTTACATCCCATACGATGACAAGACTTAACCGTGAAGTAACTCAACCCAAAATGTGGACTAAAACACTCTAGAAGATACCGAAGACACCAGGAGGAAGGAGATCACGTTGTGATCTTGACACCGGCGATCGCCAGATTATCCACGGCGACCGCCAGTGGGTCCCCCCCGCCGGCCTCGATTTCTATGTCGGTTTACCACCGACCTTGATGTTGTATCTACACTGTTATTGAAGGTCGGTTTGATCCAAGGGTCCTTGTTCATCGCCGAGGGCTATATAAGAAGACCACCCGACCCCGTGGCTAAACCCTAACTCATTATCAATTCATATCAACTCATACTCATTCAAGTCCAACCAAGTCTAGATCTAAAGCCCTAGTTCATCATATTAGAAGTAGTTAGCTACCTAGTTAGCTCTAGAGGAAGTCAAGCTTGTCTTAGATTCCTAATAGTCAAGAAGTAGTGGGAGCAAAGTGCTTCGTGGCTTCTCTCTTGTATCCAATCTGTAAGTATATTTGTTGGAATACAATTGATATGTTAGTGATATGTATCCATGCATGCTATGATTATATATTTAGTTTAGTGAGTTTGTCTTATATCTTATGCATGGAATCGTATAGCATCCACTTAGATGATCACTTAATGGGTGATAAGCAATGTGTAAACGTGGTGTTTATACAACGTTTATCTCGCGATTGCACCCTACATTCGGGGACGTGGTAGATCGCAGGAGTGACATCCCTGTTGAGTCCTTTGGAATCCACCCTCCGAATGCTAGGCCAAGTTGAGCCATAATTACGGTGATGATCAAGTTTAGTCCTTGATTGTCATTGGTAATGCTTACCATGTGTAGATGTATTGCAACCTTGCCATGATAGCTAGATGTAATTGCACTAATTGTAGTATTCAAAGTGACATATGATTATGACTAACTTAGGAATATTCTTTCTATTCTTTCTATACCATGTTAATAGCTCATATGATACTAGTGGCATACCATGATCTTAGACTTGGATAGTTATCATTTATTATTCATTTATCTTTATTATGTGACTTATCCTGTTATGAGTATTGTTAGATGCATATGGCTACTCTGCATTATACAACTGCAAGTAGATCTCAAATAAATCAATACACCTCTTAAATCATTAGACACCCTTATCTCTCTTACTTTCCATAGACTTCCCTTCCCTATGGTAAAATATAAATACGATACCGGATAGACTCCCTAAGAAGTGCTACAATGGTATTTCTATCTGTGCGCTTGCAGATATCAAGTTCATCTTTTATCAAGGCATATTAAGAATACCATACCCGCATTTCTTAGAGCGTTATTGCTAGGGTGACAGACTAGTATGTAGGTAATGCCTAGAAATGAGTGGTATACCTTGAGTACATATCCTTAGTGAGATTAACTCCACTATGGATAATGATACCGAGATTACACCCCACAACTAACACCGCCTAACTCCGCCTTTGTTGGATTGTGAGATTAATTCCACATCCAAGCCGACAAGTTATGGTAGATACCATATATATATATTTCTTTTAGCCTTCCTAATTTGGATCGTGTTAGAAATATCAACAAGCTCCAACCATGCACCACTTCTCCCGGTCCCGGACCGTGAGCCCCCCCCCCGCCCCGCTTTCTCTTCGATGACTTCCCGCTCGCCTAGATGGCTTCATTGACGTGGTGGCAGCAGCCGGGACCTCCTAACCCTAACGTGGACGCGTGTCGAGTAGTCGACACCAAATCTGGCGCTCTTGGCCGTGCGCTACAACACCGGGCGCGACACCACCGTGGGGGGCATTCGACTACAGCCTCAGCTAGAGTTGTCATCTATGGCTTCGATGTCGCTCAAGAGTCGAGAACGCCTGACCAGGACGAGCTGGCCTTCTAAAGGGAACTTAAGGTCAAGTCGCTGGGCCTTGCCTTGTTGGAAAGGACCATGGCTCGGCAGTGAGCACGTACTAGATACCTCAAGGAGAACGACGCCTGCACCAATTTTTTCCACCTTCAGGCGTGACACCGCAAGAAGAAGAACTATCTGCTGGCCATTGCCCACGAGGGGAAAACTTTCACTGAGGAGGAGGCCAAGGCCGATGTGGTTTTCTCATACTACAACTCCGTGCTGGGTACGCCCTTCCAGTGCCTGCACCGGTTTGACCTTTCACAGCTGGACTTGCCGCAGCTCGACCTCTCCGAGCTGGTCGCCCCTTTTACGGACGATGAGGTCCACCGGATTGTCCTTGCGACACCGCGTGACAGTGCTCCAGGGCCAGATGGATACACGGGCCTCTTCTTCAGAGTCGCTTGGCCAGTCATCAGCTAGAACATCTGTAGGGTGTTGCATGCCCTATGGGAGCTCGACTTCAGAAGCTTCTGCCACCTCAACGTGGCGTTGATGGTCCTTTTACGGAAAAATGAAGTGCCTGAGGGGCTCAAAGACTACCGCCCCATCAGTCTCATCCATTTGGTCGGCAAGCTCTTCGCCAAGGGTCTTGCACTTCGCCTAGCACCACGGTTGCCGGAGATTGTCCAGATCAACCCGACAAAGATTCATCAAGGGATGCAGGATACATGAGAACTTCCGCGACGGTGCAAACCGGGCGTGTCGTTGGCTATATTCGCGATGCGTAATAATGGTGCTTCTGAAAGTCGACCTTGCTAAAGCCTTCGACACGGTGGCCTGGCCTTTCCTCCTCGAGGTCCTGGAGCACATCAGCTTCCCACAGCGCTGGCGCGATTGGATATCGGCTATGCTATCCACGCCTAATACACAGGTGCTCATCAATGGGCGCCCAAGCCAGCGCATCTGCCACGCGTGCAGTCTACAACAGGGAGACCCACTCTCCCCATTCCTTTTCATCATCGTCATGGAAGTCCTCAACTCTATTGTCGCTAAGGCTGACACGGAGGGCATGCTCACACCCCTCCCCGAACGGGTGGTCAAGTGTAGGACATCCATCTATGCCGACGACCTCGTCATCCTCCTGGCACCTACCACAGTGGACTTTGGGTGCATTAGGTGCATCCTTGAGGGCTTTGCTAGAGCCTCTGGCCTGGCGACCAACCTCAACAAGTGCGTCATCACCCCCATCCGATGCTCAGAGGCCGAAATCGCCGGGACCCAGGAGGTCTTCCCTTGCCGGCGGCAGGATTTCCCGGTCACCTACTTAAGGGCACCGCTGTCCCTAAAGAAGCTGAGGCGTGACTACGAGCAACGCCTGGTTGACAAGGTGGCTGCCAGGATTCCAACTTGGAAGGGTAACCTGCTCACCAAGATGGGCAGGAAGACGCTGGCGCAGACCACGCTCTCGGCGATCCCGGTCCATGTCTCCATCTGCTACGCGCACTCCCAGCGTAGGAGTGCCTTCCTATGGGCAGGCTCAGAATCCGTTGGCGGCGGGAATTGCATGGTGGCTTGGCCCATTGTGTGTGCACCGAGAGACCTGGGCGGCCTCAGCCTCCCTGACCTCAAGTTCTAGGGTTTTGCCTTGAGGTCGGCCGGGAGTGGCAACAAGAGTATAGCCCGACGCGCCCGGGCACAGCCCCCGCCGTGCCGAGCATCCGTGGAGTTTATGTTCAGGGGCCCGGCAAAGAGTCCAGCTTGGCAACGGTGAGCGCACGCTCTTCCGGGACGTGACTCGCCGGGCGACCGGCGACGCTTTCGCGACATTGTGCCAAATCTGTTCTGGGCGGTCACGCGCATCGGCAAACGGCGGTCGGTGCGCGAGGCCCACTTGGACGACCGGTGGGCGCACGACATACAGGGGGCACCTACGGCGGTCGTCCTCAACGAGTACATGGAGCTACTGGACACACTACGGGATGTTCACCTATAGGAAGGCGCCGAGGATCGATGGGTATGGCGCCGACATCCAACGGCGAGTACTCCACCTCCTCAGCTTACCGCGCTTTCTTCCTTGGGAGATCCGGCCTCGCTGGAGCCGAAGAGATGTGGAGAGCGTCCGCACCACACAAGGTCAAGTTCTTCATGTGGTTGGCGCCGCATTGCATCGACCATGGACGGCCGGGCGCCGGTTCGCCACGGACCGGCACCTCTCGCCGCCCGCCGCTCGCTCGTGACCAGGAGGATGAGACTATCGACCACTTGCTTGTGGGCTGCGTCTTCACCAAAGTGTGTCCGCACCTCTTACTCTCCCGTGTCGGCCTTGACCAGCTTGTGCCCTCCTCGCCGGACTCCACACTTGTCGATTGGTGGCTTCAAATCCCACGTTATTGGTCACAGAGGACGCCGTGTGTGCTTTCGACTCTACCGCTCGCTTGTCGCTGAGTAATTTGGAAGGAGCGCAATAGAGACGCACCTTCGACAGAGTCGGTCTTTGGACCCGTGTCTAACCGGTTGCTGCAGATTTTGATCGAGGAGGGCGAGTCATGGGTGCTCGCAGGCTACTGAGGAGTGTCGACGCTCCTTGGGGTGCTACCTTAGAGCGGTGTTGGGATCACCTTAGTCGCGAAATAGGTTTTCTCCCAAGTACATTCTTTAAGGCTCCACCATTCTAGCCGATGCCATTTGTCTGTGTGTCGCCTAGTCTACCAACCGGCATCTCGCCAGAGGTTTTGACTAGGATGTAACTAAACCTTCCAAATTCTCTTAATGCAATACGGGCAACGCCCCGGTTTCAAAAAAAAAAAAAAAAAAAAAAAAATCCAACAAAAAAAAAATATAGGTATGGAGCTCCCCAGCCAGTTCGGTCAAAAAAAAAATATTAGGTCAAATTATTTTCCAGTGAAGGAACACTGAAAATCATGATATCCGTTAAAATCGATGTGGTCTGGTTTTTTTGTAGGTAACCATGAACCCTGACTAAACGGATGAACCGAACAGAAAGTTGAACTCTCAGACCATCGGACTAGGTCACAACTTGGTATATAATAATCCACGTCCTTTTCAGCTTAGAAAATGCAGTGGTTGTAGTGTCCGTTTCCTAGAAATAAAATTCGTTTGTTTCCATCGATGACTGACCTCACGGTGTAAGGTCTATACACCTAATCCCCATCTAACCAAGATGTTTTGCAGTTTGATATTAGCAAATAGAATTTGAGTATTGTTACCGATTTGTCTAGTGCATTGAAGATGCCAACTAACAGACACAAAGTCAGGCAGGCCTGGATTTTTTACTCGAAGGAGGCAGCTAGGCAAAAGCATATAAGAATGCCGCCTCATGGCCGCTAGTAGCTGTTTGGATGTGGGTGGTATTATTATCTTTCCCTTCTCCTGCGGGCTACTCTTCTATCTCTCATTGCAGACGACTACCCAGCGATGCACGTTAACGTTGGTTGTATTCCATGACTGCCGTTTGCGTGCCTGACAGAGACGCACACATTATCATTAATTAAAGATGCCAATTAGGAGACACAAAGATGCTGTCATAATGAGTAGTATAGAAACAAAGACGCAAATTAGAAGACACAAAGACGCACCTCCCGCTAATGCTCGCCCCTCCACTCGCTCTAGAGGCATTGGCGCCGCCGCCACTAAGATCCTCCTCTATCGCCGGGCTCCTCTTCCCGCACGTCGCTGCGTCCGAGATCCACATCCACTGCCACTCTAGAGCACCTTCCCCGTGCGGACCCTGGAGGCTGGACTCCCCCACAGTTCCCACGCGTCCCCGACTCTGCGATTCAAGCTCCGCTCCCAGGCTCCTCCTCCCCCTGTGAGCTCATAGATCCTCTGTTGTCGGGCTGCTCCCCCGCGAGCTCGGATATCCTTCACTGCGGAGCTCAGAAGTCCGCCGCCGCCACCAAGCTTCTTCCCCTAGCTTCTGCATGTGTGGAACCTCTCTTGGTCTTCAACGTCACGAATCTTCCATCCTGCTGTCGCCATGGATCTTGCGGCAGGGGCAGTGGTCAGCATCATCACCAAGCTCGGCGAGCTCCTACACGAGGAGTACAAGCTGCAGAAGGGCCTGCCGGAGCAAATCGATTATCTGAAAAATGAGCTTGAGAGTGCGCACACGGCTCTCTGCAAGGTGGGCGAAACGCCGCCGGAGCAGCTGGATCCACAGGTTCAGCTCTGGGCTGGCAACATCAGAGAGGCGTCCTACGACATGGAGGACATCCTCGACGCCTTCCTCGTCAATGTTGAGGAGGGGGCCGACCCTGCTGAGACTAAATGCAAGAAAGCCTTGCTGAAACATCTGAATAAGATGGCCAACCTGTTGAAGAAGAGCAAGGCATGCCATGATATCGCTGGGGCGATCGAGGACATGAAGAAACGACTCCATGAGGTGTGGGACCGCCGCGAGAGGTACTCCGTACCGGTTGCAGTGGCTGCGCCGGCCACCAAACTGGATCCTCGCCTTGTTGACATGCACAAAGAGGCAGCGCAGATTATCGGCATCGAGAGAACGAGGGCGGAGCTCATAGCGATGCTCCAGTCTTCGTCCCACGGCCATGGAGATTTTGGTGCCTCCAGCAGCAGGAGCAGCGAGACCAAGGTTGTTTCTGTGGTTGGAGCAGGTGGTCTGGGCAAGACCACTCTTGCTAAGGCAGTTTACGACGAGCTGAGCCCAGGATTTGATTGTCGGGCCTTTGTTTCAATTGGCCGCAATCCTGACCTGGTACAAGTCTTCACCAGCATCTTCTTCCATCTCGACCAAAATATGTACCAGGCCATTCGTGATGTCAAGGACCTACAACTGCTCATTGGCGAACTCCGAAGATTCCTTGAAAACAATAGGTATGCATTAATCAATAGTCATAATCATATACTGCATACTATTTGGGAGCATACATATGTTTACCATTTAATTAGTAGTGGTACAATACTTCTTGCTTCAGAATTTATATTTGATATAATACAGATCTGAATATGTTTGTTATGGTTTTTTTGTTAGGAATCAAAGCTGCAGTTGTGGCACAATATAATACAAATTTGAAGAAGTTTCAATGAAGACATTGTAAATTTTGGAAGTATAGAGTTCTTAAAACTTTGAACATCCACAAAGTTCCACTAGTATGTGAGTAATTAAAATTAGACATCATGCACATTCAGCAGTAGTATACTACAGACGTTAGGCACTTCATCGTTATTGATGGGCAAATATAAACTAGAAATCATGCCGCTCTTCTTGTCTTTATAGATGATAAATGATCAAAGGTTTACTAACTTTGTGTATTAATTTGTACTGTCTTCTCTTCTCATTAGGTACTTCATCGTTATTGATGATGTATGGGATTTAGAGTCTTGGAAAGCAATAAGATCAGCTTTGGATAGGAAGAGTACCGGAAGCAGAATAATCAAAACTACTCGTAATCAAGAAGTAGCCTGCACCGATGAAGTTTATTACCAGCTTGATCCACTTACACATGACAACTCAAAGAAGCTATTTTATATGAGGCTATTTGGTGGTGAAGACAAATGTCCTGCTAATCATTCTGAAGAGGCATCTAAAAAAAATTCTAGACAAATGTGGTGGTGTGCCATTAGCTATCATCACGATGGCTAGCTTGTTGGTGGGCAAATCAAGACAGGATTGGTTCCAGGTGTGCAACTCTCCTGGTTTCTATCATGGCGTAGACAACAAGCAAGTAGTAGATGATACTGAGTGGATATTGTCCCTTAGCTACTTTGATCTTCCTTCACATCTAAAGACCTGCTTACTGTACCTAAGTGTGTATCCCGAAGACTATGTGATTCAGAAAGATTCTCTGATATGGAAGTGGGTAGCTGAAGGTTTTATACAGAGGAAAACAGGAACAAGCCTGTTTCAGCAGGGAGAGGAATACTTCCATCAGCTCATAAACAGGAGCATGATCCAAGGGGTGGAATCAAAAAGCGGACGGCATCATACGCAGCTGCCGTGTGCATGACATGGTCCTTGATCTTATTGGTGGTCTGGCAAGCGAAGAAAACTTTGTCACTATCTCAAATGATGATGGAGAAACATCATCACGACACAAGGTGCGCCGTTTAGCCCATCAGAACAGGATACTGTTGGACCAATCTCATCCCAGCAGTCATAGGGACATGACACAACTAAGGACATTAGTTGCCCATAGATGTGATATCCACGGTTTGGTGTTGTCTCCAAACTTTAAACTCTTACGTGTGCTAGCTTTTAGAGAGGTGCAAGTTATATGATAAATTTGGGAATTACTGGAATGGGCTTGAGCATCTTGGAAAACTAGTTCATTTGAGGTACCTTGGGCTACGAGGTACAGAGGTCCGAGAGCTCCCGGAGGCGATAGGAGCTCTAAAGCTTCTACAGACACTGGACTTGGAAGATACTGGAAAATATGGTGTGGAAGTCCAATTGCCATCAAGCGTTAGCCTCCTAACGCGGTTGGTCTGCCTGCGATGTGGTAGTTGGATGAGGGTGCCGGATGGGTTCCTCCAGAAGGTGACGTTACTGGAGGAGCTAAGGATGGGCGTTTGCGAGCTGTCTTTTTGAGTCCAAGAGGCAATTTGTCAAGGAGGTGGGCAACCTGAGCCTACTGAGGGTGCTCCATGTGGATGGTGTGGACACGCTGGATGAGAGCATGCAGGCAGGACTTTCGAAGTCACTAGGCAATCTGAAGGAGCTCCAGCATCTCGACCTGTATTGGGATGACTTATTTGAATATAACAATGCCTCAACAGAGTGGGACAAAGTCGTGCTTTCGGAACACCTCATGTATCTGCGTATAAAAGGCACTGGGTTCCCTTTGTGTGCCTTCATTCATAGATCGCACGCTTCTCCCCAACCTTTGCTACTTGGACTTGGGTGTGCATCATTTGGACGAGGCAGGCCTGAGAGCCTTGGGTGGGCTGCCAGAACTCTATTACCTCCGTATTAGTGCCCATGATAATGATGGGACGGCTACTTCACATAAGCCAGCTATGGTAATTAATATTAGTGCCCATGATAACTTCTTCCCCAAGTTGAGACGCCTCATTTTGGATGACTGGATGGTCCAGTTGGCGACTAACGGTGACTGGACTAGTGCTTTGTTGAGCATGTGGAGGGGAGGCCAGGATGCTATGGTATTTGATTACAAAGCAGAGGACCGGGACCGCAGCAGCAGAGTAGCACGGGCCCCTGTTCTTGTGATGCCAAACCTCCACGAGCTAGAGTTTACTGTCCCAGTCAGGGCTTTCTACAACGATGGACACGCTACCTGTGACAATCTCGGCTTGGACTTGGAGTGCCTCCCGTCGCTACGCACTGTGAGGGCATTTCTCGACTGTGAGGATGCCTTCCCTGATGACGTGAACAAGGCAGAGGCTGAGCTCAGGCGCCTGGCACAACACCATCCCAATAGCGCCACACTCAGATTTGAGGTAATAAAAAATAATGACCCTAAGATGGCCAGACTGATGATGGCACAACCAATACACAGCGACGGTGAAGAGGCCAGTGAAGTGACCATCCAGAGCATCCGAATGTAACCTTTGTTGATGGAGAAATTCGCCTCGATCGGCTTGTGAGCCCCGTGTTTCACTTTTGTAGTCTCAGTGTTTTATATGTCTTGTTTTGGGTCTACAACTCTGTTTTCAGTCGAGTAATAATAAAGTAGGCAGACATATCCTTCAGAAGCCCTGTAATAACGTGAACATTTGTTCTCAAGTCGTTGCTGTCGTCTGTGTGTAGTCATTATTTTTTAGAACATTGTGTTAACAATTATCCATGTTTTCCTGCTGATTCTACGGGTTGAATGATTATTTTATTCCAACTTGTTCCAACTTGATCAGACTTCTTTCCATTTTTTTTAATTACTAGGAAATATGCCTGTGCGCGCCACGGTTGAAAAAAAAAAACAATCAAAACTTTCAACTTATTCGCTTGCGGGCGTTGCTTGATCGACGTGATCTCCTCCGCCGGGCATGCGATGGTGGGGGCGATGGCCGACGACGCGGCTCCCCTGCTGCTTCTGCTTCCTACTTGCCAGCTTGGCGCCGCGAACCGCTCGGTGCTCTAGCTACATGTACGAATATAGGGCCTGTTTGGAACCGCGATGGCATTGCTTATACGCAGAAAAAGCGAGTTAAACCCGCCAAACGCCGCGTGATGGCTGCGCTGCGTCCCTGGTCGCCGCTAACTGCAAATCGCGAGATTTGTGCTGTGCGGTGGAAAAGCGCAGAAGCGGCCTAGCGCGCTTATCGCTTATAAGTGGCGCGCGTTCCGCACTCGCCGTCCCAAAACAGGCCCATAGGCTGGTGGAAGAAAGGTGGACAAGAAATTTTCTCTCTTTATTAGTAGGCTAGTAAATATGCCCGTGCGTTGTCACGGAGACAAAAAAATCACAACTTCGATTTATCCACTCTAGCTTGCTGCATAGCTAGCGGTTACCGTGTCTGGATCCATCAGCCGCCTGCTATGGTGCTATGGCATCCTGGCATGTCCTTGGTGGCCGCACGGCAGGTAGCCGCTATGCAGAATGCTCTGGCGTCCTGATGGCCGCGACCCCAAGCTGTGTGAATCGACAACTGGTTAACCGAATCAAAGTCGAATTCTTCTAAAGAAAAATTGGTTATAACACGGCATCACACAGACTACAAAGAATTAACAAAACAAAGTTGATTAACTGAAAGCAACATGCATTGAAGATAGAAGGGACCTGCCCTGAGCACGTCTTGCAGCTTCGTATTTCGTACGTACCCAGCGCAGCAACTTTACTGTCCAGGCCAGCGACAACTATTGCAAGCAGTCGACACGCAAAAGCAGCATCGAACTTCCCACTGGCCGGTGCATGCACTTGGCATGGAGCCTTGGAGGTCTGCCATCACGTACAGATGGATGAACCAAAAACCAACATGACGCGCGTGTCAGAGACAAAGGGAAGATACAAGGAGGCTCACCGACGACCGGACACCGACGATCAGACAAGGTGCCCTTTGGTTATACATGCCTGACGCGAACGTGATCTCGCCGGGACCGTGTTCGGCGTGATCCCACAGTGCTCGGTTCGTGGCGGTGGCGCGTAGCGCGCTAGGGCTAACGACGGCTTGGCGAGGAGTCGGCGGTCTTCATAGCACGCGGTTTAGGAGAAATTATAATTAGATAAATGGAGAGGCGGCCACCGTGAACGGAGATAAAAGGAGGCTGGTGTCCTGGTGCAATACGACTCATGGGCAGGCAGACCCAAGGTAGACGGATAAAAGGTGGACAAGAAATTTTCTCTCTTTATTAGTAGGTATAGATTTTGTTTAAAGGATGTGCATATTTTTCCTGCTGATTCTACGGATTGAATGATTTCAATCTGCTGGTTTGCATCGTTTACTGATTGTATGTATGTTGCCGTGGACGGGCAGCACCCTGGTTTGCATCTTTTTTTGCTGATTTGATTTACTTGGAGGCGCATCACCCCGGCATGATGCACAACCCTCTCTGTCCTGAGATACATGATGATAAACTCACTGGCCGACGCCATGATGAAGGCCAAGGTACGTCGACATGCTCAGAGTCGTCATCGAGACTGGTCTCACCTTCTCCGGCAAGCAGAGGGATAGTCGACTTGGCCTGCGACGACGCAGAGGGAGTCGATCCACGATGCTTATGGTGTTGATGTCGTCCTCAATATTGATCTCCACTGGGTGACGTCCGAGACGCTTTGTGAACGGGCTCTGTTTCCTCTGTTTTCAGTGGACATTGCCTTGTTGATGGTCGCACTTCATAAATGAATGAAAGACAATAGCTTATGCCCACCTGAACACTGTTAGGAATGTGAATGCTTCCTCAATGCAGTGTCAATGCAGCCTGACATCTGAATATGCCGCCTGAATGTAGTGATGGTGATGCAGAGCAGAGTCGGATGACGTGCTTCAGTTTGCCGTAACAGTCGTGCACAGGCGACGGTATGGCGTGATCAGTCGTTTGTAAGTGCACCAGATAAAATGAGTTCTCAGTAAACATGCATGTGCTGTCAACGACTTTATTATTTCTTAATTTTCTGATTGAAAAAGGATCTCTTGCTTTTAGGATAGGAGTCTTACAGTTTGTTTGGTTATTTTGACAGCAACATAAGCATGGTGAGTCCGGAAGAGCGAGATGCTCCAACTTGTCTTCTCTCGGCATTAGTCTCTCCCTCCCTACATGCACATGCAAGCTTGGAATTTGAATAGGGTGCTAGCTCATGCATGGTGGCGTTACTAGTGCCTAGCTTGAAAAACTCTGCTCCTGGCCCGCGAAAATTCCCTACAATGCAGATGGCCATCTGATTCCACGGCGCAAAACACATGGCTCGCACGACGCCTCTCGTACGTACGGTCGACTCAGGCGTCCCTCTACGCCGAGATCGTCTACGCTTGACTCCCCGAGCTCGGTGTCGAGCTCACCCACCATGTGCCCACCAGCCAGGCTTCCACAAGCGAGTGCTGCTTCTTCCTACTTTCTCGCGGCCTTGCGGGTCCTGCTACCATTTCAGGACAGTTGTATGTATGTCGCCGTGGACGCGCACCACCCCGGCGTCCTCTCTGTCCTGAGCTGCTGAGAAAGTAATGTAGGCAGTAGGAACTGAACAAAGTGTTTTGCTATCATCTCTGCGATCCTCTATGTGCAGTTTCAATCCGCTGGTTTGCATCTTTCACCCCGGCGTGGTCCACCGCCCTCTCCGCTGATAAAGTCACTGGCCGAGAAGCAGAGGGAGTCGACTTTTCCTGCCACGACGCAGAGGAGTCGATCCACTGGGTGACGTCCGAGATGCTTTGTGAACAGGCTCTGTTTCCTCTGTTTTCAGTGGACATTGCCTTGTTGATGGTCGCATTTCATTAATGAATGAAAGACAATAGCTTATGCCCACCTGAACACTGTTAAAAATGTGAATGCTTCCTCAATGCAGCCTGACATCTGAATATGCAGCCTCAATGCAGTGATGCTGATATAGAGCAGAGTCGGATGACGTGCTTCATTTTGCCGTAACAGTCGTGCACAGTCGATGGTGTGGCCTGATCAGTCGTTTGTACATGCACCAGATAAAACGACTGTTCAGTAAACTCCTATCTTAACTTAGTTGTACCATGCACGTGCAACTAAGTTAGTTTGTGACATGTGCTGTCAACGTCTTTATTATTTCTTAATTTTCTGATTGAAAAAGGATCTCTTGCTTTTAGGATAGGGGTATTACAGTTTGTTTGGTCATTTCGACAACAACATAAGCATGGTGAGTCCGGAAGAGCGATATGCTCCAACTTGTCTTCTCTCGGCATTAGTCTCTCCCTCCCTACATGCACAAGCTTGGTTTTTGAATAGGTTGAATAGGGTGCTAGCTCATGCATGGTGGCGTTACTAGTGCCTAGCTGGAAAAACTCTGCTCCCAGCCCGCGAAAATCTTACATTATTAATTGGAGGCTCCAATGGAGGCTCTACGTTAACTCTCACTAGACGCGCTAACAAAAAAGATAAATGCTAGAAATTCTCACGTTAGTCAAAACATCTTGCCATCCATAACCATTGGATTTCTTTTGTTATCCAAGAAATTACCCACCACTGCGATTATATACGAATTAGTTTAAAAAACAAATATCTTTAATTAACGTATTATTATAACAAAATCAGAAAATCCATCCAACGAGTATACGTTTGCATACTTGCATGGTTAATTATTAATGTATTATTATAACAAAAGTATATATCGAAGGCAATCTAATCTATGTACGCCAACAGATTCATCCTTCGTGCCGTGCAACGTCGCCGTGTCGAGGACAGCGTCACCGCGGCTGTTGGATGCACGTCCGGCTGGACATCATGCTCAACAGCGTCGGCGTCGTGGGGCCAGCTGTGCCCAGGCACGAAGCAGATCACCATCCTGGCCTTCGCGCGGTTATACGCTGTCATATCCTTGAACGTGCGCAGGACGCTGGCGGGGATCAAGCCGCTCGCAGGCGCTGCCGCCGATGGAGGGTTTCATCCTCTGCATGGCGAACATCAGTGGCAACCTCGGTGAGTTACGGACGTACCCATACGGCCATACTCGGTGTCGAAGTTCGTCGCCATTGCCGTTATCGTCAAGGCCGCTGCGGCCAAGTGTGAGCGCAACGACGTCCATATCAACTGCATCTCGGTGCACACGTTGATGGTGGTGCACCAGTTCTCGGCGATGATGGGTAGAGCTCTAGGGCACTACCTGTGAGGCGGCCATGGACATTGCTAGGGCCATTGTGTACCTGCCTACTTGGCCTCCGACGACTCCAAGTAGGTGTCTAGGCACAACCTTTTGGTTGACGACGGATTCCCGAGCTACAGCTACAAGCACATGGACCTGCCTTTCCCAGTTTCACTACCAAGCCACTGGAGTGACTTGGCACAGCTTGTGATTCAGGTGTTGCATGATTTCATTCTGCTCTATGGCTTTGACACGGAAGTTCAGATGGGTTGATGTCAAGGTTTACTGTTGCGGTTCGAACACGAGATAGGGCTTCGCGCAACGATACCTTGAGCAAATGTTGATCCTCGCGGAACGAGGTTCTCTGCAAAGGCTTAGCCAAGCTTTGCAGAACGAGGCCTTGCGCGGAGGCGCACGCACGCTGATTTCCGCCTGAGCGATGCCTCGTGCGGGGGATGACATAAGCGAAACAAAAGATGACGCGGTGGCGAAATTAGAGTTTCATTACTTTCTCACCAACTGTCCTACAGCCACGGGCTGCCCTTCATTTTATAGTTGCACGGACAAGCCAAGATTCATTTACAAAAATGCCCCGGGACATGCCCCCAAGGTTCCACACACACAAACCTAGCCCCGAGGGCATTCTGGCCATTCATCTTGGAGGCCGGGGGAGATGGGCTCTCTTCGGTTTGGCCCAACCGAGCTGGAGAGGCCTATCCAACGCTAGTAGGCCGGCCCAGCTAGGAGGATCGCCCCTTCACGCTCAGTGCCCCAACCGGTGCTGTCGGGCCGGCCCAGCTAGGAGGACCGGCTTCCTCCTACCTGCTTGCTGCCTCCACCAACGCCCGTCACCACGCGCTTGACTTCTTCCCCCAACTCCTTCTCGACGCAAGGCGGCGGCTCCCTAGGGCGGTCGGGCCCTAGCGGCTTGGAGGTGAGTGTGGCCGGCCGCGTCTTTGGGTCCCGAGGCGGCTCCACGTCCAGCCCGGCTTGTCGCGGCGGGGCAAAACTCAGCGCAAAGGGAGGGCTTGCGGCCCCGGCGGGCGTAGGGAAGCGGCCGGGCGCGCGTCTGCCGCCGGCGACCTCGGGCGTCCCGTCGGTCTTCGGCGAGACGGCAGCGCGGGCGGCATCCCTGGTTCGCGGCGAAAAGGGGGAGCGCCGCGGGTTCCCGGCGCCCGCTCCCGAGCCCGACCTAGGGCGGGCCCCACCCGCCGCGCCGCGCCCTTTCGACCGGGCGCGCGCTGCCGGCCTTGCGCGCTCCAGTGGGTCGTCGTGGCGCTGGGACCTCGTGTGATCATCGCGGAGCAAAGGGCCTTGCGCCTAGGTTCCGGGCGCCGCATGGAGGCCCCGCGCCCCTGTGTTCGCGGCGACAAGGGGTCCTTGAGCCCGAGGCGCCGGGCCAGCGGACCTTGCGCCCGGTGCCGCGCCCCGACCCTCCTTGCACGCGTGGGACCTCCGGTGGAGGCTTCCGTGCGTGGCCATGTGCGCGCGGGCCAGGAGCCGCGTGAGGGTACCTTGTGCTCGCGCCACGTGAGGGCGCCCGCCCTCTCGGCCTTGCGCACCGGGGGCCTTGCGCCCTAGTCTACGCCGCAAGGGGTGCCTTTGGCGCCCGAGCCTCACGCCTCGCGCACGCCTTGAGCACGCGTAGGTGAAGGTGAGCCTCGTTCCCTGAGCTCCTGCACTTAGAGGAAAAATAGATAGAACTGATGAAGTGCCATCAAATGTTAGCGCAGGTTCACTCTACTCGGTGCACAGGCCCAACAGTTCCCCCCCAAGGGCAAGGTCCGGTGCAAGACGGTCCGTCGGCCTTACTTCTCCTGGAGCTCCGAGAGGTGAGGCTACGCTTGGCATCCCTCCCCCCCGGCCGTCCTTGCTCTAGAGCTTGGGGGTTTTTATTTTTCTCTTCCTTCTTTTATGAATTAAGATCGCGATTTATTTTCGTATATGAGTTGGTGGCGCTATAATGGCCTTAGGATCCATGTGTTTTAATTTCGTATATGGGTTGATGATGTTGTAGAGGCTTATTAAGTTACTTTCTCAATGCTTCTGTAGGTGGTTGTTGGCCTAGAGGAGACATGTTGTGGTGCGGTTGCCTATAAAAGGAATCCCCCTACCCGGGCTTCAAGTTGTGTTGCCGTTCTGCCGGCCGTGCCGCGGGGCATGCTTGAAGAGAGGCTCTCCGACGTCGAGGTGTCACTTTCTGAGCTTGTCATAGAAGAAGAGTGGAACAACATGGGGTAGGGCATGACCTATGTGCTTGAGAAGTCGAGGGTCACCAAGAAGGATATCAAGAGGTTTGAAAAGTACAACTATTTTCCAGACGGTTGGGCAATGGCCCCGGGTGACGAGACGACTCCTATTCTGCCACCGGTTGAGCCACCGCAAGGGGAATCACCGTCTGAGGAGTGGGCTGTTGTGTTTAAGGAATTTTTAGGTGTGGCCTTCGCATTCCTTGCAGAGGTTTCCTTGCGGCTGTTCTGCAGTCATTCCGCGTTCAGATGCACCAGTTGACACCTCGTGCGTTCCTCGCTCTGACCAAGTTTTGCTGGGCTTGTGAGTCGTATGGAGGGAAGGTAGATCCTAATGTGTTTGTGGAGCGCTATGAGATGCACGTTTAGTTTTCCCCCGTGGTGACAACCCTTCGCTTCAGTATGGAAGTTGCACCTTCATACCCAAGAAGAAGCAAAAGGAGCCCCATCTTGAGTTATCTTTCTCTCAGAAAAGCAGGTTGGACAAGGGCTGGATGAGCCACTGGTTCTATGTGAAGACAACGTCGGTGAGGCGTACGAGACGAGATGGGGAAATGGTTCCTTACTTTATCTTTGCCTCAGACTTGACTCCTATTCATGGACAAGCAAAGGGTGAAACCCGTGCTGAAGTTAGCGCAAGGCGCGAGGCGTGTGAGAAGGCCTTTGCCCTCGCCTGTAAGTACTCTAGTGGCCGTGATTTGGTTGATGAAGTCATTGCTGCTAAGTACTGGCCTCTCCGACTCGACAGGAGGGAGTTCACTGTGGAGAAGAAAAATTCTTCCAGCCTTTCACCCCACCGAGAAGATACCTTGCCCAATACTGCGGATGGCCTTGCGTGCTCGGACTTGGGGGTCCGATTACTTGAATGAGGTGACCGCTACTGGCCTATCTATCCTTGGTGAAGTGTCTAAGAAGGAGTATCTAAATTGGAGGTCACTTATCGGTAACATGCCTCAACTTGGGGACATGCCTCATTGGAATCGTGTCTTCCATGAGCTGAATGTTGAATATGGTGGATATGAAGTATTTGAAAGGGTGCTCGCGCGAGGTGGAGCATGAAGATGCATCACGACCGTTGAAGTTGACTCGCCGCGCGCAAGCGGGATCGCCAGCCGCACCCGCGATTCCCGTGAAATGTCATCGTGCCTCGCCCGTGGTTCTCGCTACTAGCTTGGGGAGCGCTTTGTTGATGTTTCTTAACATCAGCGCAAAATAAATAAATATATCCAAAGTGGCAACGTCAAGAAATGCCGGTGATAGATGGATTCATATGTGCAAAGGTCAATCCGCAGCGCACGGATCTATCATCGTAGCATTTCACCCTAAGTATTCGGGTATCGTTCATTTATATTTTCCCATGGGAAGGCATGGTGTAAAAGTCTCTAACATGAGCACGGGCAAGATAGCACAACTATGTAATCGACCAAAGTTCATAATAGAGATATACCGGTAAAGGATAAGTTGACACACACACTTGAACCAATCTCAAGGATAAAGAGAAAACATGCTAGGAGAAGGATATCCTAAATAGCTTTATTAAGATAGCAGTTATACATGCATGCCTTATACCGTCGAGATTCTACCTCGAGATAACCTGAATTACTAATGATTTACTTCGGGCACCGGGTTGCACTGTCCGCCAGCGATGCCGCCTTCCACTCTACTCCGCAACCGGACGTGGAGGAATACAAAGGCTTAATAGGGTCAAGTCACCACCTATCCCCTACCTCACTACCGTGGGTTGCGCAGCAAAACGAAGGTAGCCTCTAGCCTAGACACCATGTCTACGCTATAACTACTACTCTAGCGTCGTGCATGGGTATCCCGCCTTCATCGTGGGCCCTCTACTAGAGTATCCGCCACGGGGACGGACGAACCCGCAAATAGACTAGTAACCATGAATTAACTTAAGGAAGAATTCATCGTGATCTAATCATGTGTATAATACGTTAAGCATAGAGTTCTATTTGACAAGATCATAACATGCAAACTATATGCTAGTTCATATGCTAAGATCATATCGCATGAACGTGCTCTATTTATAGCTACCGATAATAAGAACAAGAATAATGTGAAGAGCAAAGTATTGATCAACATAAGGAAAAAACTATATTGATCATACCAAGTATCTCCAAGAAGATCTTGATCTTCTACATTGTGCCTAACTCCTAACTAAAAAGGAAAAAGAGAACAAGAGCAGGAGAATGGCTCTTGTGTTAGGTGTGTCTTACAATGGAGGGGTGGCCATCTTTATATAGGAAAGGAGGAAGGAGAATGGAGGGCTCTCCTTGTTCTAGGGAGTTTTGAGAACTTTGGCGGGAGTCTTTTGGCCCGTGGCGAAAAAACACCGCATGCAACCCCGCCTTCTATTCGGGACAGCTCACGACACAAGGCGCTGGCGGGAACGGAGCCAGGCTCAAGGCGGGCGCCAAGATTATGCGGCGGCCGGCCCCGTGTTTGGCCCGCCCGGTGCCGCGCTTCGTGAGGTGGGCTTGTGGCCCACTATGAGTTGCGTCCCCCGATGGTGCTTTGGCCTGTTCAAGTCGGTTTTGGTCCATGTGCATCCCCTTGTCCAAAACGCAGTCCCGATGTGTGCTTTCCTTCATTATTTGGCGTACTTTCACCGTTTCCACATTTGTGCCTCAAAAACATATTTTCTTCGAATACAAGTGGAACTAGGTGAGTAGTAACGGTTTATGTGACATAAGTGTGCTTTTCTCTCTTATTATAGAGCTAAGTTGGCGGTCTAAAGTGTATGATTTTGACCGCCAACAACTCCCCCCAAACTTAACCTTTGCTCGTCCCGAGCAAATAGCTAAGTGTTTTGATTGTTGATCGGGAGTTGCTTCAATGCGATATAAATCAAAATGTACCATGCTTATAACAAAGTGTTCACTCATTGTTTAAATAAGTTGGCATTTTCATCTATCCTTATTACTCGAATCATATGGGGCTTATAACATTTCTCCAAATTCTTGGGTGGTTGCAAGATAGAACGGTTTTATAGAAACACTAATCATTCATTCTTTTGATCAACCATCAATCCGGGATTTATTTTATTTTATTGTATATATATATATATATTTATTTATTTTACTTTTTTGAGTAATTTCGAGAGAGTATGGTTTCTCTCTTTTTGGAGAGGTGGGTTCTACTCACCCTGGACTTGTGTCCATTATTTCCTCTCTTTCTTTTTGGAGATGTGGGCTCTACTCACCCTCGGACATGTGCCCATTATTCATCTCATTTTTTTTTTTTTTGGTCTTGGGTTCCCGGATATCAAGTTTCTCTAGAACGAAATTGTAGTAGAATCTTTTTGTACTATAACATATCCGGCAATTACTTAGAAAAGGATCATGTACTTGCAACCCACAACTCATCAAGTTTTTAGGACAAGATAATATTAGCCAACAAACTTAAACATTGGGGAATTCAAGGTTATAAACTAGGTACAAACTGAAATATAGACGGAGCAACTATTCATCATTTCAACTTTAGAGAAACTTAAGCATTCCTATGTCACATATAAAAGTGGAATATTTTTTTATGATATATATTTTTTAATATATTTTATTTTTGTTGTTTTTTTATTATTATTATGTATAAATATATATGTATATAAGTAAAGGAAATGAAATGAATTGGGAAATTTGGGAAAATGTGTACTTACCTCCATGAGGGTCCTCCCCCATGCTAGCTCGAGGCATATGCGTCGGGGGTTTTACCGCAACGTTTTTCCGTAAGTTCGTTCCCCGCCTCGTGGTTCTCGCCACAAAGATCTTGTTGATGTTCGTGGATTGCTGCGGGTACTTGGTGGCGTCGCTAATCCATAACCTCGCGTGAAGTTGTTAAGTACATTTTGAATCTTACCTGTGCAGATCTTATGCCTTTGATGCGTGTGTTGAGGTCCCGGATCGCCTAAGGGTCCACCGTGGAATGACATGATGGATTGGGTAGTGGCATTCCCTCATAGTCGAATGGTTGTCCGTGCGTGTCCTGCTACATCTATTGCACTCCTTCGTGATGACCTGCGAGAAATAGAACTCCTACGTGCTTCCTCCGACTCAACCGAGTGAAGGTGAGTGATGGGGATTTATACAAGAGGATTTCGGGTTAGGAAGCGGAATCTCAGTTGTATATACCCAAAAATAATAAATGAGTTTCTCATTGTCATTCTCATTAAGTTTCAGGTGATGCCCTTGTATCAAGGATTACACCGTGATCTCAATGCACGGGGTAAGGATGTATATTACTTCTTGTCCCTCCAAAGACAATGACACCTCAGAAATCCGTGTCACAAGGGATGTGCAAATAGATAGCAAGAGTGCCTTTTAAAGTTGTCCATTGTATATTTTATTATTTCTTGTATAGGAGCAACTTTCACTTTGTTTACTATGGCATAAAGGAATTGAAAACATAGCATTTATAAAATAATGAATGTCTTGTATTGGAAATAAAGTCATGGCCATCCATTTATGAATAGGTTTCAAAGACAGATGATGGATGTTTGTATTAACAGGGGAAAACTTTGCTGTAGTAGGTATTAAACCAGAAATTTCTCTCCAGAATTTATGAAGATTAAAAACTCTTCGTGAGAAATAGTTCAAGTTTGTAGAGCATTTCTTAGTATTTAAGCATATGTATCTAGCAAGTTCTCCCAGGTGCAATACAGATTTTTTTTAGAAAATTGGAAAGTAACACCTTCATTATGAGTTTTCAAGGATCATAAAAATTGGATGGTAAGAACTTCGAGACCGTCCCTAAGGGGGGTCGATTTCCAACAACTTTCCAAATTAGAGGGAATTCAAATTCATACCGACTTGGAAAGGGCCTCGGGGATGAAGCATGGCACGTGGGCGAACTCTAGATTTTTATGAAGTTGTACGCTTGCATCTCTCGATCTCCTTCCAAGTTGAGGTACGTGGTGTCTCTATTGGAGACCGTCATCCCTTCTTGTCCTTGCTCTTGTGAGAATGTGCTTTCCTCGTGCATCGCTCTCGCTAGGCTCGATGAAGTGCACACTTGAGCTTCCACAGGGAGTGACTTGAGACACCTCCCATGGATTTCTTAGCAACTTTTCGAACCTGCCTATGTTGAAAAACAAGACAAAAGAGAACAAACTCGGCGAGGGTTACATTAGTGAGAGAAACTTTGCGAAGCTTTGCTTGTGGATGGGTTGTGACCAAAATTTGGCGAGGTTTCTTGCACTAAAGTTTGGAATTGAGCAAGCGGCTGGCGAGAGAGTGAGAATGAAAGGAGTGGAGTGCTCTCTCGGCCACATTGTGTATTGATAGCGCGTTGCCCCCATGATACGTAGGCATGAATAAAGGCTATGAGCGGCTAGCAAAGGGCGTGATGTGAATGGCTGCCTTCGCAGCGCGGTCGCGCCACAAGTTCGGTCGGACCACTCATCATCGGCCCAATGCCGCCCGGCGTTGGGAGGCTTTGCGCCAATGATCGAAGTTCGACCACACACCATTGGGGCAACGGTCGGTTCTAACCGGCTGCTCCAATTTTGAATTTCCCCAAGTTTGATTTGATTTTATAAATATGTCTAAGTATATATATATATATATTATTTAGACAAATTTTTTTCAATAATAAAAACAAGAGTTTATTAGTTGTGATATTTTATTTATCCCAATTTTTTTTCTCAAAGATAGTTTTATATAGATGGTATATATATAGGATGTATAAATAGTTTTTTTTTTTGTGTGTAAATATATTTAGTTTACTATAGTGAAAAAATATGGGATAAATTAAATGAGGTTAAAGATAACTAAATATAAGGGAGGAATAGTTATAATAAAAAGAATCATTAAAATTATTACCTGAATTACCTTCCGCAAGGAGTGCCGCTAATAGGTGGTGCGCCATGGCTTGATTTGATGTTTTTGGCCTCTCTTGAGCGCGCTAGGGGACTCCCCCCAAGCTTGTCTTTGGATGACATTAAAATAACATGACAAGAATACATGGGTAGAAAGGTTTATCATTATCTTTTTTACTATTGTAGTTTTCTTTTGGTTCACTAAACAAGATTTCATCTCCATTGTCATCCCAAGGACTTACACTTATGTAGTTGATAAATTTCTGCATGGGTTAGTCCATATGATCAACCAAAATCTATACTAGCAAATTTTTTGATTCAATAATCAAACTCGACTCCATGTCTAATTTGATTAAGGTAGACTTGGCTAACCTAAGCACCATGCTTAATTTAGCAATGCCTATGAGAGCATGATCATCATATGTATGACAAAACTTCCAAACCAAAAGCATATTAATATAGAGAAAGGAAGCATGAACAACAAGATTCATCCAACAGAGGTGAAGATATTTAAACAAGTGAACAAGATGATCATAAATTTCTATTAATTTTTTTTTTTTAAGGTAACGAAGAAGAAATAAGAGTTCAATATATGTTACCTTGTTGTGGTCCTCCCCAAGCTAGCTCAAAGTCCATCGCATCGGGGTTGTATCCCCGTGCCTTTTGACTTTTCCTGCATGGTTACGATATGGTGGAGCACGAGGGGACTTACCCTTCCTCATGGTTACCACATTGCGCTTCATGTGCGAGAGAGTAGGAGTTGATTGAGCTAGTTGGAACTTTCATTGAAACCTTATCATTCTAGGGAGGACATTCATTTCACCATAATTTTTATACTCAAGTATGGCTAAGATAAAGATGCAATGTAAGTCTAGCCTTGTTTTATCTCCATTATAAAATAGTTTTATGAATTTGTCACTAAGTTCGTTAATCAAATTTTAATGCTTTGTCAAAATTTAACTAAGGAAGGTCATTTTAACCTTAGCATCATCTTACACGAACACGAATCTTTTTTATGGAGACAAAAGTGAGTAAAATGAGTTGGTGAAATATTACCTTTGGCATTGCACGAGTGTGTATGTACCAAAGATTAAAACTGTTGTGGCAATAGCTTGATTGTCCACCTCGGGCAAACCATAAAGCTTAGGTCAAATGCACAATAATGTACATGGACCTTGAGCCTTAGTGGTAGCAAAGGGGTAGAAGTGGAGGCTCCTCCTCGTCTTCTTCTATAAGGCAAGCTAACATCATTTTTGTTTTTTTTCTTGGTGCGTGTGGAACTCAAAACTTTTCCTCTTTCTCCCCACACACGTGGCCTTTGTGTAGGGTCCGGGTCTCCTCTCGAGTGTGTTCCGTCACCAAAAAGCATTATAGCTTTTAGTTGATATCGCTCCATGTTCCAAGCAGCATATGACCTATCATCTTCTTGTTCTTGACCTAAAATGGTAAGCAACCGAATACCCGAAGGTGTATACCAACTTGAAACATGTCCTTCCTTTACTAATAAGATTTTTTTTTTCTTTTAAGATCTTTCTATTATGAACAATGGCTATTACTCATGCGTATTATCATAAACATTTTTTATAAGATTCTTTTAGCCAACGCCTTCCCTCAAGAACGGCGCCGGAAATGCTTGTTGATGTTTCTTAACGTCGGTGCAAAAGATAAATAATATCCAAAGTGGCAACGTCAAGAAATGCCGCTGATAGATGGATTCATATGTGCAAAGGTCAATCCGCAAGCGCACGGATCTATCATCGTAGCATTTCACCCGGAAGTATTCGGGTATCGTTCATTTATATTTTCCCATGGGAAGGCATGGTGTAAAAGTCTCTAACATGAGCACGGGCAAGATAGCACAACTATGTAATCAACCAAAGTTCATAATAGAGATATACCGGTAAAGGATAAGTTGACACACACACACTTGAACCAATCTCAAGGATAAAGAGAAAAACATGCTAGGAGAAGGATATCCTAAATAGCTTTATTAAGATAGCAGTTATACATGCATGCCTTATACCGTCAGAGATTCTACCTCGAGATAACCTGAATTACTAATGATTTACTTCGGGCACCGGGTTGCACCTGGTCTGCCAGGCGATGCCGGTCTCCAGCTCTACTCCGCAACCGGACGTGGAGGAATACAGTGGGCGAATAGGGCTGTCACCACCTATCCCCTACCTCACTACCGTGGGTTGCGCAGCAAACGAAGGTAGCCTCTAGCCTAGACACCATGTCTACGCTATAACTACTACTCTAGCGTCGTACAGGGTATCCCGTCTTCATCAGGGGCCCTCTACTAGAGTATCCGCCACGGGGACGGACGACGAACCCGCAAATAGACTAGTAACCATGAATTAACTTAAGGAAGAATTCATCGTGATCTAATCATGTGTATAATACGTTAAGCATAGAGTTCTATTTGACAAGATCATAACATGCAAACTATATGCTAGTTCATATGCTAAGATCATATCGCATGAACTGTGCTCTATTTATAGCTACTGATAATAAGAACAAGAATAATGTGAAGAGCAAAGTATTGATCAACATAAGGAAAACTATATTGATCATACCAAGTATCTCCAAGAAGATCTTGATCTTCTACATTGTGCCTAACTCCTAACTAAAAAGGAAAAAAAGAGAACAAGAGAAGGGAGAATGGCTCTTGTGTTAGGTGTGTCTTACAATGGAGGGGGTGGCCTTCTTTATATAGGAAAGGAGGAAGGAGAATGGAGGGCTCTCCTTGTTCTAGGGGAGTTTTGAGAACTTTGGCGGGAGTCTTTGGCGCCGAGGCGAAAAACAACGCATGCAACCGCCTCTTCTATTCGGGACAGCTCACGAGACAAGGCGCGCGGAACGGAGCCAGGCCCGCGGCGGGCGCCGCACATGCGGTGGCCGGCCCAGGTTTGGCCCGCCTGGTGCGCGCTTCCGCAGGTGGGCTTGTGGCCCACTATGAGTTGCGTCCCCGACGGTGCTTTGGCCTTGGTTGGCGTCGGTTTTGGTCCATGTGCATCCCCTTGTCCAAAACGCAGTCCCGATGTGCGCTTTCCTTCATTATTCGGCGTACTTTCACCTGTTTCCACATTTGTGTGCGCAAAACATATTTTCTTCGAATACAAGTGGAACTAGGTGAGTAGTAACGGTTTATGTGACATAAGTGTGCTTTTCTCTCTTATTATAGAGCTAAGTTGGTGGTCTAAAGTGTATGATTTTGACCGCCAACACGCTTCTCCTAACGGCGGATTGCACCGGTGATGTTGACATGAGTAGCGATGGGGTGGCGACAAGATCAACGCACGAGGCTTCCTCAGGGCCACATCCAAGCATGCCTATTTCAATGTTGGAGTCTGTTGGTTTTGACACCGGTGATGGGGCCTTTCCTGCCATGGATCTTTCTTCGCCGGGTTCGAAGGTGAAGATGATGATATTTTTGATGGTTCTGACTCCTATCAGCATGGGCCGGCTCTGGTTGCGACGCCGATGAAACTACTGTGCAAGGCCCCCTTGCGGACATGGGGCCATCGTTGCCGGCTGACAAAGGAAAAGTTGTGATTCCTACCGCTGCTTGTACTGCTCTCAGACTTGCGATTTTTTGTTTCCTTTATGACCCTTAGTTCATCTCTACTAAACACTACTTCCCCTTTTTGTTTTGTCTGTCTTTTTGGCCAGCTGACGGCGGTTGCTCACACATACCAAGTGCCGGCCAACGTGGGGATTGCCTTGCGCCCCCCAGCGCGCTAGAGGGTGCAGCTCCTAGCACCTTTGCGGTCCTGGTTGCGTCTGGAACCTCGACCCACGCCGGGCCGTCTGTGCCTGGGATCTCGACCTTTGCCGGCCCATCCGCACCGGGACATCGATCTTTGCCGGGCCGTCGCTGCCAGGGACCTCGACCTTCGTCAGGCCGTCTATGCCGGGGACCTCGCTCTTTGCCGGGCTGTCGCTGCCAGGGACCTCGACCTTCGGTGCCCCAAACTTGTCTGGAGCTCCCACCGTAGGTGTCCAGCCACAAGGAATTCCTGTCCTTGCTGCTCTTCGCAAAATTGGTGGTATGTTGATCCTCCGCTGGGCTTATCTTAACTTTTTTTATGTTTTTTTTTGGTTAGAAAAATGACACTTGTTGTTTGTTGTTGGCAGGCGAGGGTGTGGATGCTGCACATCAGATTAGGGAGGTGCTAGAATAATGTCCTTATGATGAATTGACCTCTGTCACAAAAACCGAGTTCTCATTGTATATTTTTTTCCTTGTATTTCCTTTGGTTTGTTAGTTACTTACTTTTGGTGCTAACCTCTGCCCTCTCGGCCTCTTTTTTTTTTTTTTTGGAGAGTGGCATAATGGCTCAGGTTTTTCACAGTCGTACCAGGTGGGAGATTGCTTGCCGCGACAAGCTATCGGTCAGCTGCGGACGGATGTTCAGTGCCGTGACCGAGCTGTCGCCTACCTCCAGAATCGACTCAAGGGTTTTGAAGAGAGTAACAAAATTCTGAAGGGTAAGATTAGAACCCTGTCTGCTGATGCCGAGGAGATTGAGCGGCAGCGCGAGGTCATTGAAACACTCGAAGCGTTGCGCGATTCGGCCTTAACTGCTAAACAGGTTGCTGGGGATAAAACGGTTGAGCTGAAAAACGAAGCCGACCTCCTCTGCAAGGAGCTTGCTGATGTGCACGAGAAACTTGGAGCAGTGGAAACACACGCTAAGGTGCTATCGTCTTCTATGGAACGTGTTCGCCTGGACGGAATGGAAACCACCCAGTCTTTTATCGGTATTCTGGCAAAGCACGGGGCTACTGTGGCTCCGCCGGTCGTGAGTGCTCCAGCTGATGTGCTCATGAGCTGGATGAAAAACTCCGTGGCGTGGCTCCCCAGGATTTTGGATGAGGCTAGGGACTACGCTGCCCTTGCCGGTGCCTTCGGTTTTTCTAAGGTGGTTAAGTCCTATGGTTGTGAGCATGTGGAGCAAGTGAGTAGCCACGTGGTGCATGACCGCAGCTTGGGGGATTCCAACGAAGGTCTGAAGAGGGGTGTGAAGAGGTTCATGAGATTTTTTTGGTCACATCACGGTGCTGACGAGGCTCGCGACGCTGTAGGGCTCTTTAGCAACAAGGTTTGCCCTTCTGTGCACATGCCGAGCATAGAGTTTGGATGTTCCTCCCCCCTACTAGTTGCTAACAGTTGACTGATTTTTTTGTTGGTGCAGGGAAGTCAAGCGCGTGGTAAGGGTGGTCCTAACTCGGACGCGAAGGCTAGCGAAATGATGACTACAAACTTCCCCGAGGCCAGTCACGCTCCCGTCGTCAATACAATGAAGGTACCCATCTTCGAGGCGGCTTCTTATTTTGCACCATTCAACTTTTGACCTTAAGCCTCTCTTCTTCTCTCTATGACATTGAAAGGATACACAAGCACGCACGGTGGAAACGAGTGCTAGGGCCAACACCTGAGCTACCAGCGCTTCCGAAGCTGAGACAACTGAGGTATTGACTTAGGCTCTCTCTTTTTTCTCTATTTTTGCTTGCGACTAACACTATGTGTCGTTGTTTTTTTCTTGCAAGGGTGGGTCTAAACCGAATGCAAAGGCTGGTTGATCAGAGACTCCAAGGTCCTCCGAGGCTCCGCGCAGTCTTGCCACTGGAACGACCAAGGTAATAGCTTGCGTACTCTCCTTACTCTTTAGTTGGTTGTGCGATGTTTTGACTCCCCCCTTTTTTATGGTGCCAGGACAAGGACGCGTCCGTTGGAGGAACGTAGATCTTTGCCCAACCCGGACCTGTTCGGGCTCCTTGCGACGCGATGACTAAGGTAAAGGCTTGGTGGCACTTGTTCTTACACCTCTACATGGTATACTTTTTTGTATGCATGCTTGTATACAAGGCTTTGTCTTGCACAACTCACGTATTCATTTTCTCTTTGTGCACCAGGGGCAAGGGGCTACTGCCCAAAACGCAGCGGAGGTGACCCCAGGTTTTACCGAGGTTACTCGTGCTCCCGCAGTTATTACAATGAAGGTACGTGCTTGCTTTGCGCTTTTCTCGATGTGACTTCTCATTTTTGTGCCACTTAACTCCTTGACCTCAACACTCTCTTTCTCTCTTTTTATGACCTTGCCAGGACGATCAGGGACACAAAGGGGGATCAGAGGTATTAAAAAGATAGTACTGCTTTCACACATTTTCTTTTTGTATATGTACTTATGTTCGTGCCTTCAACACTTCAGGGACACAAAGGACGATCAGGGACACAAAGGGTTGCCGCTGAGGATGCTGATCTGGGTGGAACGCTGGCTCATAAAACTGATGAGGACGCTGGCCACTCCGCCGTTGGGGCATGCCCCCAACGCTGGCTGAAGCGAGGATATGGGGAATCCTACCACCTCTACGCCTACGGAAGACTAGGTGTAGGTCTTAGTACTAGGCTCAGTTGTGCAAGATTGTTGCCGCACTTTTTCACGTGGAAGAGTTTGAAACCTTTGATGATGTTGGGTTTATTGTGAGCACTTGTTATTGCCGTGCACCAGCCTTTGCTGCTGAACTTGTGCAAGGCTCGAATTTGTTATTTAGTCATTGACACAGAGTTCTTACCTATGTTGGCAGGATTTCCTGGCTATGCACTTGAGTCTTGCTAGAGTAAAATTGTTGGCTTGGTTGGCGTGATTTTTGTTGTGCGTGGTTGCGCGAGTTTGGCGTGCTTGGGCTACGAAAGATCCGGCCTTGCACTTGCGCTTGTCTGAGTTGTTGTTGCGCCGCGAAAGCTCGGGGGCCTTGTGGTTGGGCGGTGGTCTCCTCCTTGCGCGTGGCTAAGTTTCGGGGCTTTCTTTTCCTTATTCTAATGCAATGCGCAGCCTTGCGTGGTTAGGCTGCAGTGTCGTGGTTATCCAGGCTCGGAGGTTCATCGGGGGGTTTTCGAAGGCTTGCAGCCTTGCTCGGGTGTCATTGGCTGCGTAGGCCTGAAACGAAGGCTCCCCGCCTTGCGCCGCGACTACCTGTCGTTTCGGGCGCTAGGCCCTGCATGCTGTTTTCAGCATTGTTTTTAACCAAAATTGATGGCTTGTCCTTTTGTGTCCAATAGCAATCATAGTGATAGAGAGCCATCATTTTGTTGACCGTCGGTGCCTACTTTTACGTAGGACTTCTTCCGACTAGCCTCTTTGTAGTGAAAAGGTTCCTGGTGCTTGTGTTTTCCGGGACTTTTCCAGGCATGCGAAAAACTCCCGGTGCCTGAGTTTTTCAGGTCTTTTCTAGGCATGCGGGCCCTTGATGGCCTTAGAGGTCGTTGTGTGGCAAAGAACCTTCGGCTCACACCACGCAAGGTCCTCCAAAGCAAGTTTTAGTTTGTCGAATAATAGGCCATCTAAACAGCCCATTTCGACTTTTTGCAAGAATCGTTGGGGAAACATTCACTTTATATAAACTTAAAAGGAGTTTCTACATAAGTCTCGCCTCATTAAAAACCTCCCTCTGCTAGGAGTCCCCTTGTGAGGAAAAGAGTACGAGCCTTTTTTGATTGAAAGGTAAAAATGCATAAAAAGTAAATGCCTTGGCTCTTGCTTACATCATGCGAGCTAAGGTTCTTCGCCCGTCTGATAACTTGAATGGGGTGTAGCTTTGTTGCTCTGCATACGGTAGTGTTGTGCGCCCATATCACTCGGGGAGCTCCTCCACCCATTTACCCTTGCGGAGGTTCAACAGTTTCTTGGAGATTGCAGAGAAAATGATTCTGTTTGCTCTCTCTCTGCTCCATTGGACTGCGGGTGGCATACTGAGACGAAGGCTACCTTCGTTCCCATGCTTGCACAAAATTCTTTAAACTTCTCAAAGTCAAACTGCTTGCCATTGTCCACTTTGTGAGTGCTTGGCGCTCCAAATCTGCGGATGATATTCGGCCAAAAGAATTTCCTTACTGATTCGGTTATGGTTGCTAGCGTTTTTGCTTCGATCCACCTTGTGAAGTATTCCACGGCAATGATGCGAACTTATTCGCACCTTGGGATGGCGGTAGAGGTCCTACCAAGTCCATGCCCCATCTTTGCAGTGGCCATGTTGGGGGATGAGCCGTGACTCCAGCGAAGGTCCCCTCCGGTGGGTTGAGAAGTTTTGACACGCTTCGCAAGTTTTCACTATATGCTCTGCGTCCTTGATGTGTGTTGGCCAAAAGAAACCTTGTCGTATGGCCTTCGCCGAGATAGCTCTTGGCCCAAGGTGTGAGCCACACACCCCGGAGTGGATTTCTTATAACAGCTCTATTCCTTCTTGTTGAGAGATACATTTCAACAAGGGTTGTACCACACCTTTTTTATACAGCTCTCCTTCGATTAGCACATAATTCCTTGCCCTTGCCGTGATTCTAGCTGCCTCAGACTTACTTTGCGGCTTTACGATGTCATTCAGAGCATCTATTATGAGCTGCCTCCAATCTTCATTTTGAGTTAGCATTACAGTCTTGCAAACTTTCTCCAAGGTTTCTGTCGAAGGCTTGGCTGCAATTTGATAAAAAGTTCCAATGGGCATAGGCTGATTATTTGGTGCAGCCTTGGCTAGCTTGTCGGCCTCTGAGTTCTCTCGCTCTAGGTATGTATTTCCGCGGTGAATCCTTGGAACCTTCGTTCCAAGCCTCGCACTAACGCTACATATTTGGCTAGCTCGGCTCTCGCTGTGTATTCTTTTTCTACTTGGCCCGCGATGAGCCGAGAGTCGATTTTCACCTCTACGATCTTTGCTCCATGTGCCTTTGCCTTGTTGAGGCCTAAGATTAGACCCTCGTACTCTGCTATGTTGTTTGTTGCTCTGAAGTCCAATCTCACCGCGTACTTAGTCTTGATGCCGGATGGTGATATGAGAATGGCGGAGGCGCCGGCACTGTTTCTTCCCCAAGCTCCATCTGTATAGCTTGTCCATAACTGATAGATTGGTGGCTGAATTCCTTCCGAGGCGATGTCCAATCTGCCCGAAGTCGAGATAGGACTTGTGATTTTATCACCGACCTTGGCGTGTATGAGATTTCGTATTGGGAAAGCTCTGCTGCCCATTTCCCTAGTCTTCGAAGCCTCCTTGTTTCTCAAGACCTCGCCGAGTGGTTGAGATGTCAGGATTGTGATTTCATGAGCTTGGAAGTAATGTTTTAGTTTTCTCGAAGCCGAGCACACCGTATGCAATTTTCTCGATCTCCGTGTAGTTCAACTTTGAACTAGACAGAGCCTCCGATACATAGTAGACTGGTTTTTGTACTAGCTGAGCTCCCTTCTGGACTTCCACTACAAGGACCGCGCTCATTGCATGCTCCGAGGCCGCTACGTACAATAATAAAGGAGCCTCTGGCTCTGGCACCGTTCTGAACAGCTCGGTCCCCGGGCAACTTTTCGGGGCCTCGGAGAACTTTGAAGAATGGGAGACTCCTTCGGCGGACTTGGAGATGAATCTGTTGAGGGCTGCTATCCTGCTGTTAACCGAACCTCTTTCTTGGTCGAAGGTTCCCTTGTCTCGATATTGCCTTTGTCTTCTCTCGGGTTTGCCTTGATACCCTCCGCACTCACTATGTAACCTAACATTTTTCCCTTTGGTCACCCGAAGATACACTTCTCTGGGTTGAGCTTGAGTCCCGCATTCCTTAGATTGGCAAAGGTCTCTTGCAAGTCTTGGACGTGATCAGACCCTTTCTTGCTCATTACCATGATATCGCCCACATAGGCTATGGCGTTGTCTTGTAATTGTGTGCCAAGGACTTTCTTCATCATTCTTGCGAAGGTAGCCCTGCGTTCTTGAGGCCTTCCGGCATTCTTGTGAAACAATATGTGTCGAAGGGTGTTGTGAAACTTGTCTTCTCTTCGTCCTCTTTATTAAGCCACACCTAATGGTTACCCGAGAAGCAATCCAAAAGAGAGAACCTTTGGCAACCTGCAGCCTTATCAACCGAAGTATCTATCCTCGGTAGGGAGAAAGGGTCTTTCTTGCAAGCCTTGTTGAGATCTATAAAGTCTATGCACATCCTCCATCTATCCTCCTTCTTAGGCACCATGACTATGTTTGCCAACCATTCTGGGTATTTTATCTCTCTTATTACATTTGCATCCGGCAACCTCTGCACCTCTGCTTTTGCAGCCATGATTCTGTCATCGGACATTTTTCTCTCGCTTTTGCTTCTTTGGGCGTATGTTTTGGTTGATGTCTAAGGCATGCTCTATAATGTCCCTGTGTACTCCTTGGAGATCCGAGGCTGACCATGCGAAGATACTCTTGTTTTTGTTCAAGGTCTCTCGAGGCCGGACTCTTCTTCCGGAGTTAACTTCGGCACTAATAGTTATCTTTTGGTCGGGGAGCACCGGGTCTAAACACACTTTCTTCGTTTTTCTCTTTGTGGGCGAGGTCTGTCCTCCCCTTCGGCATGTCTGGGGGGTTCAGATGCCTTGCTTGCTGTTTCCACAATGTTTATGTTGCGGGTTGACTTGTATATTGCTTTCTCTATATTCCTTGCTTCCTTCTGGCTGCCGTTTACCTTTATCACACCATGCAACACAGGTATTTTCATGCACAAATACACCATGTGAATGACTGCATTGAATTTGTTGGTGAAGCCACGGCCAAATATGGCGTTGTATGGGTAGTAGAGATCTACTACGTCGAAGGTGATGTACTCTGTTCTTGCTGCCTCTTGATCCCCGAAGGACACAGGTAAGGAAATTTTGCCCAAGGCCTGAATCTGTTTTCCTCCGAACCCTATGAGGGGCGTTTCCGAAGGTTCTAGTTGTCCCCTACTTAACTTCATTTGGTCGAGGGTGCTCGCGAACAATATGTCTGCTGAACTCCTTGAGTCTACCAAGATTCTGCTAACCCCCCACGCCGCTATGTTGGCCTTGATTACCATCGCGTCAACATGGGGGTAGCTTTCTAGCTGTAAGTCCTCTTCTGAGAAGGTGATAGGGACCTTGGACCAATCGTTATACTTGAACGGAGCCTTTGCCTTTCTTCGTTGTTCACCAGTCCCGAGGTGGTCCCTCTTTTGTCTCTTTGTTTTGAACCCGATAGAGGAGCCTCCAGCTATGGGCAGTATCATGCCAATGGTTGGCAGGGGGTGTGCACGTTCACCTGATTTTCGGGGTTTGGTTCGTTTTTGGCCGTTGGCAACTTTGGAGGTGGGGGCAAGATGCCTTGTGGGGGTGGAGTTGGCTAGAATCTACCATCTTGCTGGTGGGGTTGGTTTGCTTCTATGTAGGTAATGTGAGATGCTCGAGTGTTGGGGTATGACATGCTCGACTCTTCATGATGGTTCACTATTGGGCTTGGTGGCGGGGGTTGTGAGCGCCATGCCGGTAGGAAACTCGGGTAGTATGCATTGACTTGCAGAGGGGGCTGCGTGTGTGCTTGAGGTGGCTAGTATTGCAAGTACGAGGGTGGGTGCGAGTTTGGTAATTGCTGGGGTGGTGCAAAAGTGTCGTTCACTCCCCTAGGTGGGGCCATGGGTGGTGCCGGAGGCGCTTGGTTCATTTTTTGCTTTGCTCTTTCCCCGGCCTGCTGAACTTTTAGACAATCTTTGGAGGTGTGGCCTTGTTCTTCTCCGTGCACTATGCAATATTGCTTCCTCTGCCTTCTTGACCAATTCTTTCCTTGGTCTCCCGGCCTTTCTTGGGGCTGTCCCTGGGACGGAGATGGATTTCTCAGCAAAGGCCTTACCTAGTTCCGGCCTCCTCCACCGGGGGCTTCTACCATGAACACTGCTGCCCTTGCGCCGCGCTGATTAGGTGCACCTGATCCACCTCCTAGGTTACCCTTTGTTGGTTGCTTGCTTTGGTTTTGTTCCTCCGGTCTTTTCGCGGTAGTCGTTGTGCGATCCGCACCACTTCTCAAACCGCTTGCATAACTACTGCATGGTGGTTGGCCTCTTTAAATGCCAAGTGTGAGGCGAATTGCCCCTCTGCCAAGGCCCTTAATAGCTTTGCATCTATTGCGACCTCGTCCGGAACATCGGGTGCCTTAGCCTTGATCTGCAAGAATTGTTGGAAGTAGTCTTTGAGGGCTTCGTTGTGCCCTTGCTTGCACTTGGAAGAGATCCATGGAGGTTAATGATTCATCAATGTATCCCTTGAAGTTTGCCAAGATTTTATCACGCAGATTCTCCCAAGAGTAGATGGTGCTTGGCTTCAACATGGTGTACCAGGACAAGGCATCCCCCCTCACTGCAATTATGAAAGACTTGGCCAAGATCGCATCATCTCCACCCGGTGATGCTATGGCCGTCTCGTAACTCATAACGAATTGATGTGGATTTGTTCTACCATTGAAGCGGGGAGCTGAATGGGTTTGTACTTCACCGACCACGGTCTCTTGGCCGCAACCCTTCGGGCGGTGGTGATCTTGGATCGAAGGTTCGGGTGCTAGTCAACGGAGGCACCACGGGTGCAAAGGGGACCTTGTGCCGAGGCCGGAGGCACCATGGGCGCAAGGGGTCCTTGCACCGAGGGTGTCAGATGGGTGAAGTTCGCCACCTACACGAGGGGCTCCGTGGCTCCCGGGAAGGGCAAGTCGGACATGTTGAGGATCTCGGCCTGTAGCAACGCCATCTGCTGCACGAGCTCTGGCTTGGCTTGGCTTTGGCGTGTTGTGCTCTTTGCACTGAGCGAGGGCTGTGCCCGCCTTTCCTTCTCCTGTTGTAGGACTTGGAGTTGGGCTTGTAGACGCTGAATCTCCGCCTCATAGGCGTGGGCTGCAGAATGCGGCTCTTACGCTGTTCCACCCACCCGGCGGCTTGGGTGTTTGCATCGATCGCTGGCTATGGTGCTTGCGGTCGGCCTCTTACACTTTTGCCGGTGGGGGTCATAACCCGACCTCGTTAGTGCTAGATGAGGTTCATCTTGCTCGATCGTAGGATCCCCGTGCGGAGTTGCATAGACGCTTCTTGCCCCTCGCCGTGGCCTCGGCTCCCTGGGCTCCGCAGGGGCAGCAGCTAGGGTCTGAGCTCGGGGAGCTATCTTTCTCTTACCAGCCATGGTGGGAACAATCATGAGAAGATGCTTCGTGGCCCCACCGTGGGCGCCAAATGTTGGAATTGCGGTTCGAACACGAGATAGGCCTTCGCGCAACGATACCTCGAGCAAATGTTGATCCTCGCGGAGCGAGGTTCTCTACAAAGGCTTGGCCAAGCTTTGCGGAATGAGGCCTTGCGCAGAGGCGCCGCGCAAAGCTGATTTCCGCCCGGCGATGCCTCGTCGCGGGGGGATGACGTAAGCGAAACAAAAGATGATGCGGTGGCGAAATTAGGGTTTCATTACTTTCTCACCAACCGTCCCTACAGCCACAGGGCTGCCCCTCATTTTATAGTTGCACGGAGAAGCCAAGATTCATTTACAAAAATGCCCCGGGACATGCCCCCAGGTTCCACACACACAAACCTAGCCCGAGGGCATTCGGCCATTCATCTTGGAGGCCGGGGAGATGGGCTCTCTTACGGTTTGGCCCAACCGAGCTGGAGAGGCCTATCCAACGCTAGTGGGCCGGCCCGGCTAGGAGGATCGGCCCCCTTCACGCCGGTGCCCCATCCGGTCTGTCGGGCCGGCCCGCCTAGGAGGACCGGCTTCCTCCCTACCTGCTTCTTGCCTCCACCAACGCCCGTCACCACGCGCGCTTGACTTCTTCCCCAACTCCTTCTCGACGCAAAGGCGGCGAGGCTCCCTAGGCGGTCGGGCGCTAGCGGCTTGGAGGCGAGTGTGGCCGCGCGTCTTTGGGTCCCAGGCGCTCCACGTCCAGCGGCTTCGCGGCGGGGGCGAACACTCGGCGCAAAGGAGGAAGCTTGCGGCCCCCGGCCAGCGTGGAAGCGGCCCGTCACTTGCGTGCCGCTGGCGGACTCGGGCGTCCCGGCGGTCTTCTCGCGGAGACGGCAGTGCGGGCGGCATCCTCGGGGTTCACGATTAAAGAGGCAAGGAGCGCGCCCATCGGTTACCGGCGCCAGCGCTCGAGCCCGGCCTAGGGCGGGCCCCACTCGCCGCGCCCGGCCCTTGCTCGGGCGGGGCGCTTTGGCCCGCCTTGCGCGCCTCCAGTGAGGTCGTCATGCGTGGGGCCTCGCGTGATCATCGCGGAGCAGGGGCCTTGCGCCTAGGGTTCCGCGCCGCATGGAGGCCCCGCGCCCGTGTTCGCGACGCGGGGTCCCTTGCGCCCGAGGCGCCGCTCGAGGCAGACCTTGCGCCCAGTGTCACGCCACGACCCTCCCTTGCGCGCCTGTGGGACCTCAGGCGGAGGCTTAGTGGCGTGGCCAGGAGCCGCGGGGCACCTTGCGCTCGCGCCACGCCGGGCGCCCGGTCTCGGCCTTGCGCACCCCCGGGGGGCCTTGCGCCCAAAGCTGCGCGCAAAAGGTGCCTTGCGCCGAGCCTCGCCCTCGCGCACGCCTTGAGCACGCGTAGGTGAAGGTGAGCCTCGTTCCCTGTGCTCCTGCACTTAGAGGAAAAATAGATAGAACTGACGAAGTGCCATCAAATGTTAGCGCAGGTTCACTCTACTCGGTGCATAGGCCCAACAGTTTACCTTGCATTGCATCCATCTCACATCATCCGCCAAGATGGGCAAGATGCATCAAACAACAATGGCAATCGTGCAAATTGAAGGTTGCTTTGACTGAGAAAAATCATCAAGACCATGACAATCTTTTTTTTTGTGCCCTTCCTCTATCTATAAAAGAGTTTTTTGTATAAATAAATAACATGTTCTGTTATTGTCTTATGCTTATTTTTCCTATTACAGGTAATATTCGAAGCAAACCTAATCTAAGTAGAAAGACCAGAGTTTGGACTTATGGGAAATATAATGGTTGATTTGCGATGAGTGTAAGAGGTTCCAGTCATCAAGGTAATACATCCACGTATCTCTACATAAACAATGTAACTAAAATATTCAATTTTCAACTTTTTATGTGAAAAGAAAATGGTTGTACCTATGAGTAGGAGCCTGGCTCCTCCTGATTCCTCAAAAATCACTTAGAAATTATACAACCTTGGAAGAAAGTGCTTCACTGATTAGAACATTTCGCAAAATAGTTTCCCTATCCAACCTCTTAAGACCTTAACGTGTATGCATTAAAAATCACCATCCAATAGTTTCTCCATCAACATATTATATTTGGTGATACTCTAAATCTTCATTTATATCCGTTCAATTTGGGGCGACAGTGACATATATTGTCCACCCTATATATTATTTGAGATTGGGCAATCCTGGAGGAAGGAAATATTTGATGGAGATTTTTTAAAAGATTCACCCTATGGGGATAAGTTTAATTTAGAAGGGCTCTTGGATGTGAGGAGATACCTATTTTGTTTGTGTCTTAAAATTAGAACAATATGAATTCATTAAACCATTTATGAAATTTCATGAAACATGTGATCCTTGTTATTGTGTTATTTTCTCTATGTGATTGTGAAGGGATATGTTTTGATAAGGGACAATGGATATTGTTTTAAAGAAAATAGTAACAATCTGTTGCAAATTACCATATAATAAGGAAAAATATCAAAACAAATCGATTACTACCACATGAACATGACCAATCCAAATATTTGGTTTTAGAGCAACTCCAAGGGACACTTTATATTTTTCCTAATTTATAGGAATGGAGATTTTTGGTGAAAATTTTTGCATCCAGCAGCCTCTTTAATTAGATCTTCAAACATAGACATTCTCTATTGTGAATTTCTCGCTAGCCAAAGATTGAGAAAGAGGATACCTTTATAGAGTGCACACAAGTTTTACACATTTTGCACCAAAGCAGTTGCAGGGTACAAGACAAGTTTTACCCAAGATCTTCAAATAATGATTTATATAAAGTAAATCTTAGAAAGTCTCTTGAGGATCCTCTTATACTGTAGTCCTACAAAAATTTGGATCCTTGCTTTATTGGGTGTTTTATATTCATGAAATATCAACATGCTTCTACTACTACGACAAAAAACTACTCAACTCAAGTACGGTTAATGATGTTTGTACTGCTTTTGGATGTTCATGCTTGAGCAAATTCATTGAAATGTGACTAAGCTGTTTGGGCACTCTTTGGGAACAAATGTACAAGTGCGTACTTATCTCTTTTCAGAGCTTAAAAAAATGTACTTAACGTATTCTAGAGCTAGACGGAGAATAAGGTTTTAGTAATTGAGGGGCTTATATTTTTTTTATGTAGTTTCCATATGTTTTAGTGGAAACTTTTTTGTTCATGACCTATTAATTATGGAATCTATTGTCTTAAAAAAAATAAATGTAGATTTACATATTGTTAGCCCATGCAAGTGCTCGGATTTGTGTTAGAAAATGAATAGAGTGAAAAATGCACAGTTTAATATTAGTAAAATGTATTAAGCAGTAGTAACTAATGCTTACCCGTGCGGGGGCACGGGTTGATGCACTAGTAAAGCTAATACAACGTCCATGCAATGGGAAGCAGGAGTACAGTGGAAAAAGTACAGCGCTGAAACGAGGATGTGTCATGAATCACTATAGTCTGCGCGACTGATGGGAAGGGAACTGGAAAGAGATGACGGGATTGGGATTGGCATGGAGGCGAGGCTGGCGTGATAGCGTCCGGTGGCGCACTGCACACGGCAAGGAGTAGTGGTCTAGTTGAAGCTGCCTGCTTCCCAGGTTGTTGGAAGTCCAAGTACGTGTCCTACTCCTTTTTGCTTTATATAAAGCAGGGGACAAATGGTATTTGGTAAAAAAAAAACTACGTGTTCTGATCTCAGAGAGTCCACACAGTGCATCTACACTGCGTCCTGATCTGGTTTTAATTCAAGTATTAATTATCTTCATCAGGTCAGAAAATACCAATGGCTGCAAGTTGCAGCCTTAGCCACTCGAAAGGTGGTTCGTGACTTGTATCAATGGCAAGTTAACTCAAAGTCTTAATTCAAAGTTTGACCAAGTCTATCAACATTAACCACATAAAAAAAAAGTATGGGCGAATTCCATTTTCAACCTTTAATTTGCACGCTAGTCTGATTTTTAGCCTTAAACTTCAAGATTAGATAACGGATACGCTCTATTGGGTCACATGTACAAAAAAATCTGACAGATTTAATCATATAAAATCTGTCAACAGACTACACTCAAAATAAATGGCGACGTGCTACTAAGAAGTTGAGAATATACTTTATCATAAATATTATTGTTTGTGTACAAACATGGTCAAACTTGTAGATATTTTGGTTTAACAACAAACTGATAAATAATATCATATGTATCATTTCAAATAACCACTGATAACAGCTACTATTCACGACATCAAGTAGAAGTAGACAGCATACTCTTCACAAACTCACGAGGCCTGCAGACAGCAGCCAACGGTGTCGCCATGGGCATGGAGAGCCCACCACCTTCGGTCATGTCGATCGTTCTGCCTTCCCCAGCATCCCACTCGAAGCACTGCACAAGCGCCGCCACAGTGGAGCTAACAAGGCGGACTGCCATGGTCTCAGCGGGGCACCGCCTCCGGCCGATCCCGAACGGTAGCATGGGCACCTTGCCACCATCGTCCAAGAACCGTTCCGGCCGGAACTCATCTGGCGCATCCCAGGCAGCGGGGTCTCGCTGGATCGCCCAGGCATTCACGAGGATCATGGTGCCCCGCCGGACATGGAACCCGCCGACAGTGCAGTCCTCCATGGCCTCGTGGGCAGGGATGATCGGGCCCACTGGGCGCAGCCGGAGGGTCTCCTTGATGACACACTGTAGGTACGGGAGGCTGGCGATGTCCGATTCATCCACCAGCCGAGCTGTCCCGACGTGCGTGTCGATCTCCGTTCTCACCTTGTTCATGGCTTCCGGATGCAGCAGCAGCTGTGCCATCGCCCATTCGATTGTCAGCATAGATGTTCCAGTCCCTCCTTGGAGTATTGCCTATAAATGTACCGTACCATGATTGGAATTTGTTTAAGTATATAGTTGAAATATTTCTAACTACATTATTTATTGAAGATAATCCACACAAATTATCATTTTTTTTTTTTTGAAAGATGCAACATATAACATAGGGCCCTAAAAACTCTCACAAGGCAAGCAACAATGCGATAGTATCACGACAACATAAAGCCCACAAGTCCACCAAAGCAGCGGCAGACCAATAAGGAAACAACTTGAGGTGCGTACGTCGTAGGAGGCCCTAAGTCATCGACAAGGGATCAAGGTTTTTCAACCAAAGCCAAACGACTTATAATTTGGGATGGAGGGAGTATTATGAAAAAGGCGTGAAGCGATTCTGTGCTGCAAAATGGTTTACTGAAGAGAAGAAGAGAGTACTGACCATGACGATGCCTTTGATGACGGTATCGGTGTAGTAGCTGGGATCTGTTTGCTGAAGAGATAGCAGCTCGTCAAGGGCAACTTTGTTCCCTGTATCGGTGTCTCGGACACCACCTGCGTTACGATTTCGCCGGTGATTATCGATGAGACCAACCAGCAACGCGTCACGTCTCGCCTGCAGCCGCGCAAGCGCCGCGTCCACGCCGCGTAGCCGATCGACCCACCGCAGCGCAGGGGTACAGGTCGCCGACGCTGGGCGCCGCGTTGAGCCGGACGCTCTCCTCGACGATCTCCTGCCACCGGGCAGCGTCGCTACCCTCGAGGGACGCGCCGATGAGCGCGCGCAGCATGACGTTGATGATGAACTCGAAAAGTCTGGGACGTAGGGTCACGATCATGGACGACGTAGGAGCTGTAGCATCGCGAAGCAGGGTGCTGATAACAGCGGCGACCTCTGCGCGGCGGTCGGCAGCACGGGCGGAGAGGCGGGAATCCGAGAGGAGCTCGGTGCTGAAGAACCTGCGGAGCTTCCGCCAATGCTCGCCGTAGGAAGCCCACAGGATGTCGGTGCACCCGTATCCGAGGACGTCGCCGGCTAGCAGCCGCGGCCGCCAGCCAGGGCAGCGTCGCGCTCGGTGAAGCACTCGACGGCTGTGGCGTGCGCCGACACCAGCAGCAGCCGCCGGGAGCCAAGGCGCAGAGACAGTACCGGAGCTGCCGTGGTGGCCCCGGGAGGACCGTGGCGACGGCGAGCGAGGCCAGCGAGCGGTGCAGTGGGTAGCCGAGCAGGTGGAGGTGGCCGAGCAGAGGGAATGACGGTGGGCTCGGCGCTTTGCGCGGGACGTTTTTTCTTGCGGTGAGGATGGCGAGCAAGGAGATGGTGAGGATGACAAGCACGACAGCAAGGAGCACGAGAGGAGCGTCGGCACTGCCTGTGGCGACGGCTACCGCGTCCATGGCTGCTGTACTACCGTGAATACGACACGATATTGGATTTATGCACAGTGATTCATTCAAGCATTGTTATAGCCTCCTCCACCTATGGCTATATATAAGGGATGAAATGAAGCCTTGGCTGAGTGCGTGGTAGATGATGCTAACGGATGCTGCGGCTGCTATACGTTGCAGGCCACAATGCATGCGATACTTGTGTATATCTTTATCACATGGATTGTTTTTAGTTTAGGCTATGTTTAGTTCTGGCCAAAATTTTATAAGGGGCCGAAAGTGCACTATAGAAATTTTCATTTGTTTGTGCTGATTGTTATCTTACCATGGGCTAACTAGCTAGGTTCAAAATATTCGTATCGAAAAAGTGCATCCAAACTGTGTAACTAGTTATTTTGTTTACCTACATTTGATGTTTTATGCATGAGACAAAAGATTTGATGGGACGGGGAATCTTTGAAATTAAGCACTATGGTAATCAGACTAGTAATCACAGATGAATGCCTGCCATCCTGCTGCACCTCCCCTACATGCATGCTTCCTGGGCCGTGGTTTCCTTGCATCTAGACTATTTTTATTCACAGCGCCGGCTGGTTGCTTGTCAATACATTGAACCTTGCTCAGCCAATCCCCTGCTTCCATTTGTTGCAGTGTGGTTTGCTTGTACTAGGAATTCAGTAGCAATAGGAGACGAAGAGATGACGCATATACATGATGGATGGAGGGAGGAAACTTCAAGCAAGTATTATAAGCTGTTTTAGCCGGCTGAGAGAAGTATGAAGCGCTTCCCATTTCGCCCGGCTGCAGCACAAGATACGAGAAAAAGTTACTCTCCCAACCAGTACGTGAGGCAGAATTGGCCTGTGCATGCAAGTAATAAATGTTAAAGTCTGCTCTATAGCCGGCTCTTACGGTTAAGCTAGTATACGGGTCGCTGTTAGTAAAGGTTGTTAGTGACGTGGAACAAGCATAACGCCCTGCTAGCAGTCGTCTGCTGGCTGGCTTATTATTCTTGCTCATAGACATACATACCTACATATTTACATTGTCTGTTGATTTTACCAAAATCCACGTGTCATCGTCAGCCCTCACTATTCTCATGTACAACACTACTGAACCAAACAGCGCACCCCATTTCGATCCGATGAGTCATAGGCATCGGGCGGGGGTTGGGCTCAGTTTTTGGTCCTGGTTAAGGCCAATACACAACTACATAATATTTTTGCGTGGCGGGCATTAGTGCCCATCACACATGCAAGGTCACGGTTAATTCGTGATTAACGGTGGTGGTCAACAGTCCTCGCCACGGTAAATCAATTAACCTTGGCGGGCACATTAGGACGCCCACCATGACAAACAATTTAGGAAATAAAAAGCCCACCGAGCCCGTAGCCCGCCTCCACTAGATCTGGATCGCACCGCCGCCGATCGGTCCATCGTCGTAGCCTCGATCCATCGTAGATCTCGCCGTGGCGTATCCCGCCACCGCCGGATCCGCACGTGTTGTGGCGGATCTGCATGTCTAGGGTTCTGGGCCGCCGTTGCCAGCTCCACCCGCACGCCTCCCCGTGGCTAGATTTGTGCCCGTCGTGGCCCGATCTGCACCCGGAGAAGAGAGTGATGAGTGTCCTGGATGAATAGAGAGAGAGAGGGAGATGAGGATGAGAGACCTACCTCCACCACCTCACCACCGCCATGGCCGGGATTTGTGCCATGCACCGAGCTCGACACGGTGCCGCACGTCGCTAGGTGCCGGAGGTGCCCGGTCATTTGGGGGCACTCATCCCCATCTCCTTCTCTAGGGGCGCTATCCCCATCCCCGTCGCTGGAGGCGCCCGTCGCCTAGAAGCCCTCCATCGCCGGGGCCGGAGGCAGCCTTTGATTAGGAGGGAGGAAGGTGGGGGCCGGGTGGGGGTGGGGGGCGCTTGCGGCTGGCGCCGGCGGCACGGTGGCCTTTGAGTGCGGGAGAGGGAGGGGGAGAGAGAGAGAGAGAGATAGAGAGAGAGAGAGAGAGGGCACCCGGAGGGAGACCGAGGGAGAGGCAAAATAGATTGAGTACGGGAGTGGAGGGGATCGGCCGGGTGACCATCAAACCCTAACCGGTGATTATATACATGCAACTTCGCTAACGAGCCTTTTGGGCCGCACACACCGCAATGGGCCTACTATATTAACGGTGAAGGTGAGGATGGCGAGCGAGGAGACGATGAGGATGACAGCCATGACGGCAAGGACCACAAGAGGGGCGTCGGCCTTTGCTGTGGCGGCTTCTTGCCGCGTCCATGGTTGCTGTACTACCGTGAATACGACACGATATAGGATTTATGCACAGTGATTCATTCAAGCATTGTTACAGCCTCCTCCACCTATGGCTATATATAAAGGATGAAATTAAGCCATGGCTGAGTGCATGGTACACTATGCTAACGGATGCTGCAGCTGCTATATCGAAGCACCTTCTCCCACAGGCCACAATGCATGTGATACTTGTGTATATCCTTATCACATGGATTGTTTTTAGTTTAGGCGATGTTTCGATTACGGCCAAAATCTACCCTACTAATGCACCAACTTGTCTCACGTTCAAATTCATTTAAATGAACCAGTCGATTGCTTCTCAACCTTCTCTCTCATTACTCATTCACGATTCAATGGTCAAAGTGTCACATCCTCACCTGCCCGTCATCGTTTGCGCGTGCCATGCACCGCGTGATCAGCGGCACTTTCCCGACTACACGCGACGCCTCATCCTCTCGCCCAGAGCCCCGCCGACCGTTCTTGCCACCCGCCGCCCAAATCCCCGCCCGCCGCCCACAATTCCAAGCCCTATCCACCACTCACTACCGGTGAATGCTCTACGCTGTTCCCTACTGTTCGTTCACCCCTTCTAAACGCACGCCGCTTGATTAGGTACGATCCACCCATTCCTCCTCAATTTTGTCCGCGATACGGTCTCGGTCGAGACGAAACCCCTGAGCCACCGCGGGATCGACGGTCAGTCCGTGCGAGAAAGAAGTCTGCCACGTTCTCGGTCTCAGGTAATCTCGAGTTTGATATCAGACTGCAATATGCATGCCTGCATGCCTGAACAGCGATCCAACGGACTGCATCTAGCGCTGAACGGACACCGCGTGCACGCGTCATCCTGCCGAGTCCGCGGCAATCGGACGATGGAGCTCCGTGAGGGATCGGTGATGTGAAGGTCGCGGCCAGCCCCGACGAGCCCCAAGATCAAACCGCGGTTGCCCGGCACGGTGAGTAACCGGCGTCGCCCGTTCCTCACCGGATTTTGGGGATTTAGGATTTTCTTTTTAGATCATTTGATTTGATCGTGGTCTGATTTGTCATTGTCGCATTCTGATGGTGATGGATGCGCAAGGAGGTGAAAGCCGTGGGTAATGAAGATGAAGCTGGAGCTGGCAATGTTGACAGGATGGCCTCCTTCATGTGTTCCTGCACCAGACAACCTCCATTGCTGGCTTCGAGGTTGACAGGCTATGCCATGGATGATGCCCACCATGTGTTCGCTGAAATGCCCTCAAGGTAATAACTTTTGATTTCTCGATGATTTTTATTGATTTTGAGATGAATTCAATTGTTTCCTTTTGTTTGGGTCGAAATTGGAGCAACAACTATGTGCTCTCAACCTTTTTCTTATCAATATCTATTGCCATTTAAATGAAAGAAAATGCAGAAATGTTGTTTAAGCTCTTGCAGATCAACTTGCTGCAGAGCTGTTGAAACTTGAGGGGCTGTACTTTGCCTGCTGTGTAGCCACTTAAATGGAATATACCAGTATAATGGTATAATGCACAACTTGCTATTTTAATTATATTTTCTACAGTATTCAAAATGATTGGTCCGTAGAACATCATATTCTAAAAATGTTTGCATTTTGTTGAATGCAATGCAATAGGTAAGAATTTCCTATATGAATTAGGCACAACAGGTATCCAGTTTTTTGGGTTGTGCTAGACAAAACAGGTCTGGGCTGTGTTGGTCCTGTTGGACATAACAGGTATCCAAATTTTTGGGGCTTCCTTATTTTATTTTTTCAGTTTCCTTTAACACATAGTAATGCTTAGCTTAGCTATGTAGCACGGATGTCCATTGCAGTCATCACTATTTACTTTTTTGGACATGTTTTATTCTCTAGGTTGTATAACTGGATTTTTTTTTTTAAGGGGTGACTAATGGCCAATCTCTGGGACAGTGATATGTGTTTTCTGTTGCGGCATACGACAATACTTGTTCTTCTTGGTGCTAACACTTGTGTTTCTTGCCGGTTCATGTAAATTCAAATCATTTTTCTCAAAGTTTATTATTGATGATATCTGATCGTTATTTTTGTTTCAAGATGGTTGATGATATACTATCTTTATTAACGAGATGATCTTGCATTTATTTGAACTATGTTTATATTTTTGACGCGAATGAATGTTTTAATACCTTCCTAGAATAGGGGCGAAGCTTGACCAGATAGCCACTGGGGTCTTCTATTGAACATTTTGAAATCTGTCGGGGTCGACAGACCCGTGACTGTAGCTTCGGCCGTGTCCTTGAAGATCTCTAAGGCCTACTTAAGGTCTTAGCGATATTGTAAATTAGATGGTTGTTAAGGCAAGACAACTTTATTATGCCTTGCTATGTTTAAGTGTTTCCATATTTTATACATGGTCACATACAATTGTGTGAAAATTAAACTATGGAAAAATGTCGTCATTTGATTGTTTTCATGTGTATACCTAAAATGAACTCGTAGCATTAGCACGGGCACTTTACTAGTTTAAGTAAGGAGCCGAAAAGTGCACTAAGCATTTTTCATTTGTTTGTGCTAATTGTTGTCCTACCATGGGCTAACTAGCTAGGCTCAAAAGATTCGTATCGAAAAGTGCATCCAAACTGTGTAATTAGTTATTTTGTTTTACCTACATTTGATGTTTTATGCATGAGACAAAAGATTTAATGGGACCGGGGAATCTTTGAAATTAAGTACTATGATAATCAGACTAGTAATCACAAATGAATGCCTGCCATCCAGCTGCACCTCCCCTGCATGAATGCTTCCCGGGCAGTCGTTTCCTTGCATCTAGACTATTTTTATTCACAGGGCCGGCTGCTTGCTTGTCTATACATTGAACCTTGCTCCGCCAATCCCACTACAACACGTCATTAAATTAAAGGCATTTTTTAAAAACTGCCTTAATTTCCTTTACTTAAAGGCATTTTTTAAAAAGTGCCTTTAAAATTATTTTGCAGGAGGCATTTTTACGAAAATGCCTTAATTAGCTCTAGCATTGGGGGCGTTTTTTTTGAAAATGCCTTAAGTGCTTGCAACCTTTTGAGGTGTTTTCAACAGAATGCCTTAATTGCTCTATGTATCGTAGACCGGGCTGCAGAAGAATCAAAAACAAAAACTGAAGACTGCCCACAGCCCACCTAAAGGCCCACTACGCCCTCTCTGCCTCTTCCTCGCGGTCATGAGGACGAGTCACGAGGAAGCAACCCTCCCGGTCGAGATCCACGGGGTCACAGCAAAGGGCGGGTCTCCGGCGGCTCCACGCTGCATCCTCTCCGCCTCCTCTTCCTCGCCTCCCAGGTACCTGTGGCTCCTTCCCTCACCCTCATCCTCTCTGTGCACTGCCTCGATGCCGGTCCTTGACTTGCGCATCATGTCTACTTGTATCTCGGCGGCACAGGAGCTGGGTGGGACGGGCTCCAGCGACTCCGACACAGTCCTCCTGCTTCGGCACGTGAAGGAAGGTGCGGCTGCGGGGGAGGGAGCCGCAAGGCGCTGTGGCCTCTAGGAGACGGATCTTCCAGAGAAACAGGTAACGTAATTTTAACAGAATTTCAAGGGATCATGTGTATCTCAATTAGGTTTGCCCCCAATCTCCTTGCAGTTGATCTACATTATTATCTCAATTCCTTGCGCATGCTTTGTTTGGGTATTCTTAATTTTTTACGCTGCCTGCTCTCTCGTGCCTCTCCCATGCACATCCTGAAACTTCGCTAGAATTTTAAATGTTATCTACTGGATATTGTGCTTAACAGTATAGTTATTTCAAATAATTGTGGATGATGGTATTTACGAAATATCATGGTCACAGTATCTCTGTATATGCGTAACCTCACTACGGACATGGCCGTTGCCGAAGCGGCACGGGCGCTCGGCAAAGCGCTCGGCAAAATTTTCGCACGGCGAAGAGTGTTTTGCCTAGTGCCCTTTTTCAGGCGCTTGGCAAAGCTTTGCGAATGGCCAAAAACGCTTCGGCAAAATAAAAAATGCAAAAAAAACAAAAATAATAGCATAAAAAATATTTTTTTGGGGACAGCCAACTCAACTGAGATCGGCCATCTTCTACAAACAGAGGTTTTTCTCCTTTTTTTCGCCAACTTTGTTAAATGTGCGGGAGGTGGGATTCGAACCCACACCCTCTCGGCCGAGGGCCCTGCCTCCTCTACCACTGCACTACTTGTTCTTTTATGTATAGAAATGGTTTCGGTTATTCAAATATTGTATTAATTCGAGTGTAAATTGTCTATTTGAGGCTCTAAATGAATTCATCCGAAAAAGTTGTCAACTACAAAGTTTCATAACTTTTCAAGATCTACAATTTTGATTTAGAAAGTTTTTTTCATCCGAGGTCGTTTGCAAAATTTGAAAAATTGATTTGCCGAGCGCCACAAAAGGCACTTCGGCAAAGAGGGTTCTTTTTTGATGAGCGCCTTATTTCCGGCACTCGGCAAAGACCCCCTTTGCCGAGCGTCTTTGCGGCGCTCGGCAAACATAAATTTTTTTTTTTTTTTCGTGCTCATTTTTTTCGTGACCTTGTTCTGAGAACTTGTAACAACATGTTGAAATTTTGAAATTTTTTTGACACTTTTTGCTATTTTTTAAAACTTTATCTCTTTTATTTGAATTATTTTTCAAATCTCAAATTTGAACTGCAAGTCATTCGAATAAGTGAAAAAAATGAATGGAAAAATGATATTCATGTTATTGAGTCTAATGTGAGACCTCATCGGGGGCTAACACATGAAATATTATCGTCTTGTTCACGAAAACACAACCATTTACTTGCGGGTGCGTTGTTTTAAAATTCTAAAAAAATCAAAACGAAGTTGAAAAATTATGAAACTTATCGAGTAGTTGTTATATTGTATGTGTAGGCTATGATAAAAATTTGAGAAGGTTTCTTGCAAGGTTTCATATACGATTGCAAAACCCTAACATCTCCACATGATATATTAGAGCAAGTGTGGGAGATGTCTTGGCCGGTTGTAGTTGTAATTGAAACCGTGCATGAAACCTTCTCAAATTTTTATCACAGCCTACACATACGATATAAAAGACTACTCGACAAGTTTCATAATTTTCCAACTTCGTTTGCTTTTTTAGAATTTAAAAACAATGCACCCGCAAGTAAATGGTCGTGTTTCGTGAACAAAACGATGATATTTCTTGTGTTCACACTAGTACCCAAAAACACATTAGTGGCGGGCAAAAACGCCGTTAGTGGCGGGCACGGCGGCTGCCCGTCACTAACGGCAGTCCACGGATAATCGTGGCCTTCCGGCGTGGGCGGAGGCCGTGCCCCTTCACGTAAAAAATTTGGCCGTGGCGGGCGGGTAACTCGCCGCCACGCAAAAAAATTTTAACGTGGCGGGCGGCGTTACGCCGCCCGCCACGGTTAAGATTTTTTTGCGTGGCGGGCGAAGTTATGTTGCCCGCCACGGCTTCAATTTTTTTTTTAAAAATAAAATACCAATATATATATATATATATACATACATACATATATATATATATACATATACATATATATACACATGTATCAATCCATACACACATATATATAACACGATAAGTACTCTAATATACATCATATATACATATATGTACATCGATTCATATATACAAGTTTCACCGATCGATCGATCGATCCATTAGTTCATGTCCAACATGTACTAGTTTCAATTACAACATATCCGTACAAACATTGCGAGCTATATGTTGATTTGGATGAAGATAGTCCGTAAGACCTAGCTCTTCCCATCTCCTTAGCGGCCCAAACTCTAAAGACAGCCCCAGCTCACTGTCCCGATTGAAGTACGGCTGTTTTTCGTGAACTACCATGTCTAGAACGAACTTGCAGATGTCTGCTACTGTGCGCCTGAACCGCATCTCGTCGGTTGCCCTTTGTATCACCCCTGTGAACGTGTTCCTTGCGTCCTTGAGCTGTCGGTAGCTGGATTTGTACCTTCTGCAGGGCCGGAGGTACTCACGCATCGAAGAATCCACACAAGTTTGATCCGTCTCGGTTGTTTGAGGCACCGCACACAATAAACCAGTGTTATTAGTAATATCGAAGCTATAGCAAGGTAGTCGTACTAAGAAAAACTATGTTTCATTTACGTATCGGGAAATATCGCTGATTTTGAGTCTATCTCCATTGCGCTCCTTACACTTCTGGGATCGGCGATCCCAGCCAGTTCGGATCCTTCAAGTATTTCTTGTAAGCGGCGTATGAAATGCACTATATTGTCAACGATATATGATATTCGACTCTAGTATATAATTGCATAAGGAGTTCATCGATCACTTACAATCTCAAGATTTTTTTCGAATTGTTGGTAGCCGAGCGGGTTCGTGCCTCGTAGTGAGTCAAAGATAACGGCCCTCCGTCCCCGAGGAAAGATCATGAAACAGATCCAATGTCCTACCATCCCCATTCCATATTGGTAAGGCGCCGAATACATCGAGGCCCATTTTCCTTGACCTTTTTCATCACCGATATGACGTGATTCGCTACCTCCAACTTCTTAGCTCTTTCATTCTTATCCCGCATCTTACGTCTTTCCTCGTCCGTCAAGTTGACCGGTCGGGATGGTCCGCTCTTAGCTTATAACCGACGATCTGTCTCTCCCCGGATGTGCCATGGAGAGAGGTAAAGAACACCGGTGTTTAACTTAAGGCTACATCGGCGCACAACCTACAAGGACATGTGGTCGTGGCATAGGTACCTTTGAAAGAAAGAATCTATATACGATGCAAGGGACATGTGCAAGTAAAATTGCGCTTTACATCGTAAACAAGGTGACTTGGGCGACGTCAATGTCCTCGGCGAAAGTAGTCTCGACATGTCATCGAATGTAATCGTGAACTGGAGCTCGATGGGGTAGTGGAAGCACTCCTTAGGAAGAAGGACACCGGAAGCTATACAATCCACGCTTTGCGCACTCCATGTACCATGCATGGAACTTCCGAGTCTCCCGGTCCTCGGCATCGATGAGCCGGGCCTTTGGGATCATGAACTTCCCAAACTCGAACGAGCCGGGGGCATTCGTCCGTGACAAACCCCTTATAAGGTGGGGATTTTGGCCTGCAAAAGCGGCGGTACAAATGTTAATTACCTAGGGTTGCGAAAAGGAGTAGCTAATAACTTATTACAACTCGTTGTTTCAGCGGTGCATACCTTTCGGATCGAATATCTATTTCTTTGGGCCTCCCGGGTAGCGGGTACTTCGGGTGCTGCGACCTCCTCTTTATCGAATGTGTGCTTCTTCTGCATGCGGAGGGCGTTTGCTATGTCGAGCTCCTTTCTCGCTTCCCGGCGCTTGAGGTGTTGTCCATTGGAGGCCTTGAGTGTAGACGGGTGTCTCGCTCCCTACTCGCCCTCGGGACTTGGCACTCGTGTTTTTGCGGTTGCTTCCTCGTATATCGGCCGCTCCTCATGTGACGGCTCCCGAGCCTTGAGTACGTCGGCTCTGAGTTGCCGGCGCCCGAGGTGCGGCTCTTGAGGTGTCGGCTCCTTAGGCTCCTCGGTGCTGGCGATCGGTCTGCCGCCTCCTTAGGCTCCTCAAAAAGCGGCTCCTTCATTGTCGGCTCCCGAGGCTCGTCTTGTGCCGGGTCCTTAGCGAGGGGGGTACCGGAACCTTGAGGAGGGTCGTTGCCTCCGCCGTCCCCACCATCTTCATCATCGTCGGAGGAGTCACCATAGGGGTCCGGTGGCGTGCTCGGTCCGGCCGCTGTCTTCTTTGTTGAGCCGGAAGGTGAGTCAACGTCGACATATTCAGCTCAATGTCCACCTTCGCCCCAAAGCACGTTGTAACACGCAGGCGGCTCTAGAGTGTTCACCTCGTTATGACCGGGATAGTCCGGCTCCCCAGTCTTCATGTTCTCGCGCCATGAACCCAATGTTGACTTGCACATTACGGAGGGATCTCGTGGCGCCCGTACTCTTTGCAAGATCCGGGAGGAAATACCACCCCTTGGCCACTACCTTTTTCTTGCCCAACCTGCCGGCAATTATCAACATATTGCATGGTGTCTCTTCGGTGATATCATCCACCGGGTCTGTCGGTCGGCAGCCAGAGGTGCCTTTGGGGTTCTTTGGGGTGGGCACCGGCATACCGGCGTTGCGGAACATCTGCTTCCTGGACTTCGACCATCCGGGGGTCGTTGCTCGTGAGGGTCTCTTTGATGGATCAGGTGATCATTTGCTTTGCAAGGCCTCATCACGCCCTTCCTGTCTCGGACCCTCCTTGTACCTCGCCTCGTGTGATGCGAGGCAAAGATCCGACCGCCACGAGCCCACCGCCGCCCAACTCTTCCTGGAGCTCATGCCACGGACGCGGCCGCGATGCTCGGAGTTTCCCAAGGCCAGCGTCGGCGGATCGTGTCCCCGACGAATCTCGAGGGTCCCGGGTTGTTCTTAGCCGTAGTGGCCTCTATGACCTTCTTCTCGACCTCCTTCATCCGGGCCCGGCCTCGGCTTCTTGGGCTTGTGGGCGTAGAGGAAGTCCCGGGTCCTTTCATCACAGCCCTCATACGGATCCGGCTCTCCAGGCTTCTGTCTTTTCCTTTCTTCCGCCCGCCACGCCCGGCTTGTGTCCGGCGTACCCAACACCGCCCAAGTAGTGGGGAAGTTTGTTCCGTTTAGCTAGCTCGAGAGAACTTCGCTCTTAAGCCTTTTGCTTCGGGCGTGTTTAGCCTTTTGCGTAACTCTTCCCATACTTCTTCCGAGATCATGTTGTACTTGGTGAAGGGTAGGCGTCCTTTCTTGTAAAAGTCTGCGTTGAGCCTATACTTCCATTCGGAAGCTTCTTCTGCGAGAGGAAGTTTACATGCTTTGCTCCACCTTTTCCATATCGGCGCTGGCGGATCTGGGAACCATTTTGAAACCTCGCCAAACACCCATAACTTGTCAGTGTTGGGGACGGCTTTCCAGTTCTTCGATAAGAATGGAGACCTTATCCTTCACGAAACACGACACCTGAGTGCTGTACTTCGCGATGACTTCGGGAGGCGCAGTGGCTCGCCCTGCGGCCCCAACTCTTGAATGACAAGGACCTCATTGATCTTCTTCGCGCCCCCACGGTCTCCCCTTCTCTCGCCGGCTTGTCTCCCTTTGCTTTGCCTCGAAGAGGTGGCCGTGGATGAAGGGGGTTGTTGCTCGAGCTGCTTGTGGAGGGAGCGGTGGCGAGCCGTTCAAAATTGTACTTCCTTAACCCGACGCTTCTTGCTTGGTGCTTCGTCCCTCGGGTTGAAATTAGGATCTTCTTCCTCCTCGGTACGTTTCCTTCTACCCTTACACGGGCTATACGAGGCTCCGCTTGCGTACTCGGGAGTACCAGAGTCGCTGCCACTTCCGTTGCTAGAGCTAGGCGACTCCCATTCAAGCTCAGGCTGTTCTTGTTCATTCGCCTTTTCAAGCCGAGGCTGTTCTAGTTCATTCGCCATTTCAAGCTACAAATATATAGTGCTTTAGTACTATAGTATATAGGAGGAGTACACAAGCGTAATTCAAAATTGCGGAAAGAGAGAAATAAAAAGATTGGCTCAGATATAGCCCCCTTGTGATCACATCGCTTCTAAACTGGTTGCTTTGTACAAGCCGTCCTAGTTTAGAAGCTTCCAAGTATAGGGGGACATTCAATCATCATAGCTGCTTTGCCTCGGCCCCAATAATTAAGTTCATTTCATTGCATATATGCCACTGCCTCAAGACTAATGGGTTCACATCATTGCATATATGTTGAAAACAACACCCCATGCCAAGCTTAAAAAATAGTAGTAGAGTTTAGGGCAATATCGACATATGAGAAAGTGAAATAGTGAAATTAAGTCAAAAAATAGGGAGTCTCTTGGCATCACATTCAACTTAGGGGCAGCAGAGGTAACCATGTCCAAAATTAAAAGTCCAAAATAGGTAGCGAGAGTAACATGTCCAATTAGGCCAAGATCCAAAATTCAAGCTAATTAGGGCAACATGTAGGCAAGTGTAGGCAAGTGACATGTCCAAAATAGGCGGCCAGAGGTAATGACCATGCAAGTCTAGGCAAGTGTAGGCACAATAAGCACCCCGCCTAGTGAGCTAAGGCATAACCAAAGCGAGTTCAAATTGGATTCAAAAATAGAGATGGACACTAGGTACCTCGGTTTAGCCAACAAAGAAAAAACTAGCATATATGTATAGTAGATATGGCAAAGAATAAAGAATAAAGAATAAAGACAACTAGCATCGAGAACTAGCAAGTAAATGTGATAAGTAACATGTGGCAAGTAACAACAACTAGCAAGTTAATTTTCCCAAAAACTTTGATAAGTATTCATCTCAAATTCATATATGGCCGCAAGTACATGGCAAAGCAACAACAACAACAACTAGCATGACATCTCAAATTCATCTCAAATTAGGTATGGCGTGGCATGGCATCATAGGCAGTGGCATAACATGTGCTCATCCAAAATCCAAGTATCATATGGTAGTGGCATGGCATCATAGGAAGCTAAATGTCACCAAAATTTCATAGGCAACAATGAATTCCAACATAAATTTCACCAAAATTTCATAGGCAACATGAATTTCAAACCTCCAAGGTAGGAACAGGGCAAAGAGCACCGGCGGGCGCAGGCACCGGGGGCGAGGCACCGGCGGCGTAACAGCTCACCCCCAGCGGCCCAACCGACGGGCTAAATGCCGCGGCGAGGGGCGGTGGCGGCGATGATGGCGGCGACGACGGTGGCGGGAGTTAGGGTTCCGCGAGCCGACGGCCGGGATGGAGAGGAGGATGGAGCGATGATGGGGCGAGGAGGAGGACGGGGGGGCGGGGGCGGGGGGCGAGGGCGGGCACAACACCACGAGCACCACCACGAGCACCCGCGGGCACCACGGCGGACGGGCGCCGGCGGCGAGGAAGGAGCTCCACCGGAGGGTTAGGGTTCCGGCGGCGGCCGTAGCACCACAAAGACACCCACGCCAGCACCACGGCACCGAGGGGGCGGAGGCCGGGACGGGGGCGAGGACGGAGGCGGGGGCGGGAGCGAGGACGGAGGTGGGGGACGCAGGCGGGACGGTGCCGTGACGGCGGGGGGACGGAGGCGGTGATTTGTGGCGGACGGCGCCCGGCTGCCCCAAGCTCGCGCTGACGGCGGCGGATCTAAGCGCCGAGCGCGCTGGGCACGCCGAGGTCAGCCGTGGCGGCGAGGATCACGACGACGGCGAGATCCGCGCACGACGGGCGGCGTTAGGGGTTGGGGGAACCGCAGCCCTTCGGGGTGGAATTGAAGGAGCCAAGGACTTGGAGAAATTCAGGGATGGGGGAACTATTTATAGTACAAACATTTTACGTGGCGGGGCGGCAGTAAGGATGCCCGCCACGGTTAAGCACGTTATCCGTGGGGGGGAGTAAGGGGGCCCGCCACGGTTAATATTACCGTGGCGGCGGGTGGGGATGCCCGCCGCGTGTAAAAATTTCAAACAAAATTTAAAAATATTCTCGCAAAATTGATAAAAATTGTTATAAATTGCTATAAATTGTTATAAATTGTAATAAGTTGTTAAAAATTGTTATAAATTGTTATAAATTGCTAGAAATTGTTATAAATTGTTAAAAATTGCTATAAATTGTTATAAATTGCTATAAATTGTTATAAATTGCTATAAATTGTAATAAGTTGTTAAAATTGTTATAAATTATTATAAATTGCTATAAATTGTTATAAATTGTTACATATTGCTATAAATTGTTATAAATTTAAAAATATTCTGATAAAATAGTCACCAAAATTTGAACTATATATTCACGCCTCGAAATTTCAAGCCCGAGACGGCCAAGTTTCAAATAGTAATGAATACGGAAAGTTCATAACTCATCAAGATCTATATTTCATATATAGGTCATTTTTGCATACGAAAAAGTGTTACAAACGTGTAGTTCAAAAATCTCTCGTGTGAGATATTTGTTTTTTTGACTATTGTTTACATCGAATAACCGCAACTACATATCATTTTGGTGCTTTGGTGCATTGGTGGTCTTCTTCTCGCCATCGGGCGGGTCCATGGCATCATTTTAGTCTTGTCGATTGATTCCGTCCTCCAAAGCCTTCATCTTTTTTTGGAAAATTTGTAAAGAGCTTGAACTCATCATAGTTGTTGTATGTTTCGGGACTCTGCACCCCATCGCCTCCCACGATCCGGCCGCTTTCCCCGCCACGACAATATGTCTATTTATGTTCTCCGCGTTCATGTAGTAGGCTACTTGTGCGACATCCGATGCAAGCACCCACCGATCATCTTTGTACCGCATTACACTTTGAAGGTTCACGCGTGGTTAGCCCAAAATCGCCCACTAGAATCGCCAAGGCTTGACCCACCGGCAACGGAAAACAGCTACACAGTAGGTTACCGCCGCCGTAGTCAAGTTCCCATATTTCTTCGACTTGTGCGAAGCATGTCATCTTCTCCCCTCGTCACGTTGTTCCTGCCCTCATATCGAACACCGCTATTCTCAGTGATGCACTCTTCTTGTCCTTTTCTTTTTTGTGTGGAACCCGTACCCGTTGACATCATACCCTTGCCACGTGGTGACCCGCATGGACGGCCCCGACATAAGCTTCTTCCACGCCTCTACGATCATCTCCCCGGGGAATGTTCTCGCTTTTGGAGCCACCGGAGGAAAGTGCTCTTGTGTTCCTTCTCTCTCGCCCGATCATTCGGACAGTTCTTGCGCTTTTGCTACTTGCACGGCGGAGCTCTTTGAGGTGCTTTTTCACGTATCATCCATGATCACCAATTGATGAAGGATCTTTGTAGTGAGCGTCTAGCACTTTGTCCCTATGTATGTCGGTGCGTGCTTTTTCGCCCGCGCACCCCATCCCCCGAGGTTCTTCCTTCATGTTGATGCACCGGAAGCCCAATAGCCCTCCCATCTTTTATGTACTTCACACACCAGTTCATGGCCTCGGCTTGTGTATGCCTCGATCATAGAGCCCTCCAGGTAAGCGCGTTATGATTGAATCGATTGAGGGTAGACATTAGTCGCTCGCTGGTCCACATCGCCTGTAGGTACACGGGTCCCAAACTGCTTCAATCGATCAACCATGTGCATCATCGGGTGTGGCATAATGTCGAAGAACGACGGTGGGAAACACATCTCTATCGGCACATTGTTTCAGCGATGAACTCTTTTCAGTAGCGCAGATCTCGCTTTGGCAATTACCTTCGTTGATTTGGTTAAAGAAGTATGAAATCCTTTGTGACCACCATCTTCACGTATTTTTGACGAACGACTTTGATCACAATTGGAAGGAACACCGTCAGCATGATGTGAGCATCGTGCGCGTTGAAGTTCGTCATTGTGAGGTCTTTCATGGATACCAGACTCTTGATGTTGGAAGAGAAACCCGTCGGTACCTTGATACCCCGCATCAACCGACACATAGCCAACTTCTCGTCTCTCGTTAGGTTGTAGGCCGCACCTGGGAGTTCGACTTTACCGTTCGGAAGCCGTGTAGCGTGAATTTCCTGTCGGATGCCCATGTCAACAAGATCCTGACGTGACTTCACACCATCCTTCGTCTTGGTCTTGATATCCATCGGGGGAGACCGATCTCGCTTTCAAGACATTTTTCTCAAGGTGCATCGATCGATCGCGTGGGGTGTATGCGGTATCTTCCAAGACTTTAGATACTTGAAGAAGATTGACTTCTTCTTGAAAGGAACGGCTGGAGGCGCTCCTTCCTCCAGTTTATCCCTCTTTCGCTTCTTTGTCTTGGAGGTACCGTCTTCCTTATCATCGTCTTTCTTCTTCTTCTTCTTTCCAAACTCGCACTCCAAGTCCTTCACCATGTCAAACACCTTCGGACCATAACTAGTCGGTGCCGGGTGAGGTTTCGACTTCGCCCTTGTTGTCAAAGTACACATTCATTTTGGATCTCTGTACCTATGCTTGCCGCAGAGGAAGCGTCGTGTTCCATGTACACGGTTTTTGCCGGATCCCTTCGGGTAAGTGGAGCGGGTTTCTTCAATGCAAGCTACACAGGCGGTCTTCCCTTTAATCTGCCCGATAATGAAAAAAAGGGCGGGTAATCGGTGATGGTGACAAAGATGATGGCACGAAGAGTGAACCTCTCCCTGCGGTGCGCATCAAACATGCTTGACCCCATCATCAAACAAGTACCTCCATCTCCTCCATGAACGGCTCCGGGAACACATCTATATCGTTGCGGGCCGCCCGGTCCGTAAATGAGCATGGTGAGCAAAACATACCTGCGCTTTTGACAAAGATGTGGAGGTAGATTGTACATGGTGAGGACGACCGCCACGTCTTTGTGCGTCTTTGCTGCTCAGTCACCGAATGGGTTCATTCCGTCGGTACTCAATGCGAACCGAACGTTCACAGGCTCCCCGCAAAGTCGGGGTAGGCGGCATCGAAGTCTTGCCACCGCCCAGCATCCGAAGGGTGCCGTAGATTCCGTCATCCTTCACACGATCGCTAGATGCATGCCACGCCATGTGCTTAGCATCCTCGGGGTTCCCATAGAGAGCCCTTGAGCGATCCACGGAAGAAGGTACCACATTGACATTGGCCGGGCGTTTCCTCTGCGTGTAACCTTCCTCTTCCTCGTCCCGCGTTGACATGATCTTCTTCGCGGCCGCACCGGTTTTCTTTTCCCCCTTCTTCTTTCGCCCCTCTGTTTCCTCATCGACGCCATCGTCCACGCGACATCCGGCATTCCGCTTTGTATCGACTAAGCGCCACAGGTCGCGGACAAGCGGTCAAATTCCGCATCTTGATCGCCCGATATAGGATACGATGGTTGGGACAGGCATCGAACTTCTTCACTTTCATCGCCACCGGGCGGATCAACTTCTTAGCGCGATACGTGCTAGCGAGAACCTTTGTTAGGCGATGGATACGTCGAGGCGGGTAACTTACGAGCTCATTGAAGCTAGTGTCGAACCAGCCATGGCGAGACTTCAACATCGGCAAGTTCAGGTAAAACTTCGGCGCCCGTGCAACCCTCCCGATTTGTCTTTGTAAAGAGGATCAATGCTGCTGCTTCATCTGTTTGAAGTTTTTCCAACCATCTCGGGCACCCAAACGTAGAATGTCGTCCTCACCGAAGTCGGTTGACCAAATCTTCAAAAACCCGGACATCCTCGGGCTGCGTCATAGGATTCTCCCCTTTCGCCGTCCCCTCCACCACCACCACCGTCATCGTCGTCATCATCGACGTCGACCATGGTTTCGAACAAATCGATGGAATTGGACCGGGTTTGGTGGACTTTCACGTCTTGCATCGGCCGGGGGACTGCACGGTGCTTGGTGGATCGAAGGGTGGAACTTCTTCGCCATGAAAAGTCCGCACCAAATAGTCACCGATGAAGCCATGCATGATTAGGTGAGATCGCACGGCGGTGTCGAGAACGCTTTGATTCTTGCATTTTGCGCACGGACGGATGATCGGCCTACTGAATTATCTCATTGAAATCTCAAACTTCGCTCGAGCAACAAACTTCTTCACCTCATCAAAGTATTCGTCATCAACCCTCTTCATCTCATACATCCGAGGCTCTCGGTGCCTCTCCATCCCGATCGATCCCTGCTCTTCTAAAAAGCTTAATTAGTGCCCCATTACATAATACTCAAACCAAAAAAAAAAAGGAGAACAAGTCCCACCATAGAATCTAGATCTAGAGAAAGGCGGTTTTCTCTCTCCTCCGAGAACCAAAAAAAGATGAAGTTGCACGAGAGATCTAGATCTAGAGAAAGGCAGTTTTCTATCTCCTCCAAACCAAAAAAAAAAAAAGAAAAGTCCCACCATAGATCTAGATCTAGAGAAAAGGCAGTTTTCTCTCTCCTCATGTGTCTCTAGATTTAGAGAGGGGATGAAAAAGAGGAAAGAAAGATCAAAAGAGGCATTAACCGACCAATTAGTGTCTTCTCCTCCACCAAATCAAAGCCAAAACACCCAAATCAAAGTTTTTGTCGGTTTTGGATCAAAACCTCCCCCCACAAGAGTTGGAAGAGGAAGTTCGTGGAGAAGATGAAGGGGCGGCCGTCCGGTATTTATAGGTCGTGGCCTTTTACGTGGCGGGCGCCCCTAACGTGCCCGCCACGCAAAAGAAGCGAGCAGCGTGGCGGGCGCCGCAACGCCCCGCCACGGTTAAGATCTTTTACGTGGCGGGCGCGTTGCGGCCCGCCACGCAAAGATCGTCTTTTACGTGGCGGGCGCCGCAACACGCCCGCCACGTAAAAAGAGCTGCCCCCGAAAGCGGCGGGGCCATATCTTTCCGTGGCGGTTTCATATTGCGCCCGCCACGGAAAAAATCCGCCCCGCGCGGAAAAAATCAAATCGGTACTAGTGTCACCCCGGATGAGGTCTCACATTAGACTCAATAACACGAATATCATTTTTCCATTCACCTTTTCTACTTATTCGAATGACTTGCGCTTCAAATTTGAGTTTTGAAAAATAATTCAAATAAAAGAGATGAAGTCTAAAAATGGCAAAAAGTGGCAAAAAATTTCAAATTTTGAATATGTTGTTGCAAGTATTGTAGCATGGCCTCGAAAAAAATTAGGCATGAAAATCTAAAAAAAAAATTATGTTTGCCGAGCGCCTGCAAAGACGCTCGGCAAAGAGGCTCTTTTGCCGAGAGTGAGGATGGGGCGCTTCGGCAAAGTGAAAGCCTTTGCCGAGCGCTACGGTTCAGCGGCGCCGGCGCCGGCAAAGAGGCTCTTTGCCGAGCGTCGTGATTCGCCGAGCGTCTTCCTCGCGGCACTCGGCAAAGAGGAGGTTTGCCGAGCGCGGCGCTCGGCAACGACGCCATGTCCGGTAGTGCCTGGATGGAAAATAGGATATATGTATTAGTTCAAGCTCTCATATAGAGTGTTAGAACTTTCGTCATGATATTATGATTGCCGATTGGCCTTGCATAATTCTGCGTGTGGTACTGTGCTATTTAATTGGCACGTGCAAGTGCAATAGTGTATCTGATCTAAATGAAATATTATGTTCTTGTTGCATTTAGTATGTCATTCCACAGTACTACCATAGTATGGATTGAAAACAATGACAATGTGGTCAGTTTAATTTCTATAAGTATCAAGTAGTACTAGCTCTACACTAGTAACGAATTGATTTTGGAGACACCTCAAAATATTAACCGTGGCGGGCATTTTTTTGCCCGTCACGGTTAATACGGCCGCCACATGCAGTTTTATTTTGCGTGGCGGGCATTTATAAGTGGCCCGCCACGGAAAATAGGTCTATTTTCTGAGGCGGGCCTGTTAGAAACGCCCGCAACGTAAAATACCGCGAGGCCCACTACCAAGCCCAAACTCACTCCGTATCGGGCCATATATAAGACGGCACTTAGGGTTTCGACGCGGACTCATTCGATCATTCACCTCCCCAACCACTCTCTCAACCTCCTTTGTTCTTCCCTCGGTTTCGATGCCGAAACGACGAGAAGGCAGCGGGTTCAAGGCGGTTCCTTCCACCTCCCCTCCTCGGTTCCTTCTCTTCTCCACCTCCTATGGCGGCGGCGGGGCGTGCTCGCCCCGGCGCGTGGAGGCGGAGGCCGCCGAGATCCGGCGCGAGGGGGCGGGCGGAGGCGGAGGCCGGGCGAGATCCGTGGAGCGGCTCCGTGAGGCCACGACGGGCGGATCGGCGGCGCGAGGTGGATCGAGCTAGATCTCGGGCGGCGCCGAGGTGGATCGAGGCGATTGAGGCGCGACGACGGCGGATCGATGTGGGGTGACGGCGGATCCCAGCGCTGGGGATGATGACGCTGTGGGGACGATGAGGCGGATCCCGCGGGTCGCGCGGGGATGACGACGCTGGGGGACGGCGACGGCGCCGCGGAGGGCGGCGACTTCTCGCTGGGGACGACGATAGTGGGGGACGACGGGCGACGAGGGGCGGACGACGGCGACGAGTGCGGACGACGACGACGAGCGGGGGCGACGGTGGCATCGATCCCGCATCTGGCGGATTCGGGCAATGTGCGCATTCCGGGCTCAATACCGGGCTCGTGTGGGCCCCGCATTGGGCTCGGGTTTTTTATATTTTTTATTCATTAACCGTGGCGGGCTCTTTTGCCCGTCACGCATAATCACCCATTTTGCATGACCTTTGATGGGTGACGGCGTGCCCGCCCACCACGCAAAACCATTTTTGCCTCACGTATAATAATTTGGGTACTAGTGCTATATGAATTGGTTCGATTTATAATAGGAACATTGTACTATGAATGATTGTTCAGTTTTATTAGCCATCCTTGTCTTCTCCATTTCAGCATTGGGAAACCTATTTTAGTAGCAGATAGATTTATAGTACTGCAGCCAACATGGACAAGTAGTGGATGAGAGCACCTAGGTATTATATTAGTTACAAATTGCTCTTGTTTTCCCTATGTCGAGTACAGTTCCATAGAAAGCTTAATTTTCGTCATCGTAGTCATTGAAGACCGTGATGTCAAACAGATGCTTGCACTTGTGAACGCGTGTGAACGGCTCGTCACGCTTGAGGCATAGTCCCTCCTTGCGCCGCTCCGTCATCTCCTCCGGTGTCGGCCGTTTGAACGGTTCCGGTCGATGTCGCTGCTGCTGCCGGTGATGGAGCTGTCGGCGCCGTGGTAAGGGGCTAAGGCGCAGGTGCCATGCCCCACTGCTGCATCATCTTGTCGGAGTTGTAGAGGATGGTCAGGCGGCGCTCGTATGCTCTAGCGAGCAACATGGCCGTCTCCATGTCCTTTGATCCTGCAGCTCGACGTCCGTCTTCAGCAGTTGCCCAAGTCCCACTGTGCAGATGTTGACCTGCTGCTTGTCGTCGAGGTGCCCTGCGCGCGCTACATGCGCCTGGAACTGCTATGTGACGGTGTCGGTCTTCCGCAGCGATGCCAGTTCGCCCAGCAGATTGCGCCGAGTAGTTGGGTCGAAGTGTTCGTTGATGTACTAGGCGAAGCTTGTCCAATCTGTCAAAGCCTTCTCCTTGGACAGGTGCATATACCACTGTTGCGCTCCTCCCGTGAGGTGATATGAAACGTGCCAAACTTGCTCTGTGGCTGGCGTACCTTGTCCCCTGAAGAATTGTTCACAGCGATTCAGCCATGGTAGCGGATCATCCTTGCCATCATACGTCGAGAAGGACAGCTTGTGCAGGCGAGGTGCTAGGCCAGGGAAGTGGTCGACCGTCGAGGGAGGGGGCGGCGCATGCGCCGCCAGTGTTGGCGCCCCTCCTGGCGTCGGCTTCGGGTCGAGGAAGTTGGCCATGATCTTCTCCAGCTCGGCTGCGAGTTCTAGTTGTGCGGCGGATGTCTTGCCCTTCTCCATTCTCGCCTTGATGTAGGCTCGTCCGGAGTCTTCCATGGCCGTCTTCAGCTCCGTCTCGCCTCCCGGAGTAGTTTGATCCTGCGTTCCTCCGCCCGATTGGTACCGGAGAGGACAAAAACTTGATCAGCGAGTGTCTCGAGGTGGGTGGTGAAGGTGGAGAACTGCCGCCCGGTCGGTTAGCATCTTTTTCGCCTCGGCGTCCATGGTGGTGGGTGGATCGTAGTGGCCTCCGGATACCAAATTTGTCACAAACAGGATCGATTCGGGGTGACACGTGGCCGGGCGCCGCGACGGGGCGGCGGCGCCGCTGGCTGCGGCGGCGGCGCGGGCGGCGACGGCGCGTGTAGGGGCAGGGCAGGCGCGTGTGGAGATAGGAGGAAGGGAAATAGATTTTATTTATTGCTTGTTGACCTAAGAGATTACGCAGACCCCTTACTTTTATAGCCCGACTAATGAGACACGTAAAACCAAGCAACCTCTCTAAAGGTTTCCATATAAAGTTGGAATACCTTTTACAAGCAATCTTGTTTATTTTCCTAATAAGTGTCTTCCTTATAGATTGGAATATACCTTGCACACCAAAAAGTCCTAACACAATCCTAACCAAACTTTTTTCTTTATTTCCGCATTAATGGCCGTGCTGTTGAATTGGGTACACAATCACAGCTGCACAATGCTATTTAAATAACAAACGAAAGCATGAATACAACAAATGAACAGAAAAGGTCACTTATTCAATTATATTGCTTAGTCATCACACCTCATAAGTACTCCATTATAATAGCAATCTATAAAGTACCACTAGTACGTAATTTTCAAAGACTAAATTAATATTAGACATCACCCATATTCAATACTAGTATAGTACAGTGTAGTGCCCCTCTTCTCCTTTATACACCAAGGTTTACTTACTAACTGTGACTATTAATTTGTACTGTCTTGTTGCATTGGCAGGTTCTTCATCGTTATTGACGACGTGTGGGACATGAATTCTTGGCAAGCATTAGGATCAGCTTTGCATCAGAACAATAACGGAAGTAGAGTAGTGAAAACTACTCGAAATCTAGAAGTAGCCTGTGGCGATGAAGTTTATCAGCTTGGTCCTCTTTCACATGATAACTCAAAAGAAGCTCTTTTATATGAGGCTATATGGCGGTGAAGATAAATGTCCTGCTCATCATCCTAAAGAGGCATCCCAAAAGATTCTACACAAATGTGGGGGTGTTCCATTAGCTATCATCACAATGGCTAGCTTACTGGTTGACAAATCAAGAGAAGATTGGTCTGCCGTGTGCAACTCTCCTGGCTTCTATGGTGGCAGAGACAGCAAGCAAGTAGATGATACTGTGTGGATATTGTTCCTTAGCTACCATGATCTTCCTTCTCATCTCAAGACCTGCTTACTGTACCTATGTGTGTACCCCGAAGATTGTAAGATTGAGAAAGATTCTTTGATATGGAAGTGGGTAACAGAAGGTTTTATATGTATAGAGAACAAACCAGGAACAAGCACGTTTCAGCGGGGAGAGGAGTACTTCCATCAGCTCATAAACAGGAGCATGATCCAAGGGGTAGAGTCAGAAGAGGAGGGCATCATAGGCCGCTGCCGTGTTCATGACATTGTCCTTGATCTTATCCGTGACCTGGCAAACAAAGAAAACTTCATCATCATCTCAAATGATGATGGAGAAACATCATCCCAGCAAAAGGTGCGCCGGTTAGCTCACCAGAACATGAGACTACTGTTGGATCAGTCTCATCCTGACAGTCATAGGGACATGGCACAACTGAGGACATTGGCTGCCCATATGGCGATGAAGTTTACCAGCTTGGTCCACTTTCACATGATAACTCAAAGAAGCTCTTTTATATGAGGTTATATGGTGGTGTAAATAAATGTCCTGCTCATCATCCTGAAGAAGCATCTCAAAAGATTCTCAACAAATGTGGGGTGTTCCATTAGCTATCATCGCAATGGCCAGCTTGTTGGTGGGCAAATCAAGAGAGCACTTGTTTGAGGTGTGCAGTTCTGCTGGTTTCTATCATGGCAAAGACAATAAGCAAGTAGATGATACTATGTGGATATTGTCCCTTAGTTACTATGATCTGCCGCCTCATCTAAAGACCTGCTTACTGTACTTAAGTGTGTATCCCGAAGAGTATGTGATTGAGAAACAATCTTTGATATGGAAGTGGGTAGCTGAAGGTTTTATAGAGCCGAAAATGGGAACAAGCCTGTTCCAGCGTGGAGAGGAATATTTTCATCAGCTCATAAACAGAACATGATCCAAGGGACGGAATCGAAGAAGGGTGGCATAATAGATGGTTGCTGTGTTCATGACATGGTCCTTGATCTTATTCGTGGTCCGGGCAGGTGAAGAAAACTTCATCAATATCTCAAATGATGATGGAGGAACATCATCTCGACACAAGGTGCGCCGGGTAGCTCATCAAAACAGGATATTGCTGGATCAATCACATCCCGACAGTCATAGGGACATGACACGCCTTAGGACATTGGTTGCCCATGGATGTGATATCGTCGGTTGGGTCTTGTCTCCAAGCTTCAAACTCTTACGTGTGCTCAGGGGACGGATATGGGCCTAAGGCCACTAGGGCCATGGCCCTAGTCGCAGCCCAAAATGTTTTTGAGGATGTCAGCAGTTTTTCGGCCTGGTCAAGCTATTGGGCTAAATTTGCTGGCCCAACAAAGAGGGAGAGCCACAGAGAGAGAAAGCAACGCAGCGCCGCGATCGCCCACGCGCGTCCGCTCCTCCTCTTTTCACGAGCCGGCGGGTCACGCGGCAGCTCTCTTCGACTCGACTCGACGCCGCCGCCGCTCGACACTCTCCATCTCCGCCGCTGCCAGCCCGCGGCAGGAAAACCCTCAGCGCCGCTGCGGCACGGCACATGCTGCTGGGCACCGTGGGAGTCGAGTCGCGCCGTCCCCGGGTTCGCTGCCAACCCTAGGCGCCACATCGCCACCCGTTGACGCCCGACGGTGAGCGCCGCTGCAGTGCCGCCGAGGCGCCGACGCCAAGGACCGCTCAGCGCCTTAGCCCGCACGGCCGCACGGGCGCAGCTCCAACCTGGGCGCCTCCTGGCTCCCGTTCAGTTGCATAATGAAGAGAACAGGCAGGGGAGGGGACCGAAGCAGCAGCAGCAGGACAATAAGATCTTTTTTTACTCCGGCTCCTACGCCAATTATACAATCATACTAGAGCAACTGGTATGTTTCAAGAACTGAAGTGTCAGATGCACAAGTTATTATGTGAAATTGAGATATATTTCTTAAACCACTTTCATGTTACTATGTGAAATCGAGATATGATTTATTACTTCATTGGCGTGCTATATATATATATATATATATATATATATATATATATATATATATGCTTTATTACTGCATTGGCATGCATCGACGGAGCTCGTCGTTTTTTTTTTTTTAGAAGACAGTGCTCGTCAATTGATAGTGGCCCTAGGCGTCAAAATTGACTAGCTCCGCCACTGCGTGTGCTAGCTTTAGAGAGCTGCAAAACATCTGATGAATTTGAGAATAACTGGCTTGGGCTTGAGCATCTTGGAAAACTTGTTCATTTGAGGTACTTAGGGCTACGAGGTACACAGATCCGAGAGCTCCCGGAGGCTATAGGAGCTCTAAAGCTTCTACAGACACTGGACTTGAAAGGTATCCTGCTTTTTTTCGAATATTTCCAACTGCCAACGAGCGTTAGCCTGCTAATGCGGTTGGTCTGCCTGCGATGTGACAGTTTTATGAGGGTGCCGGGTGGGTTGCTCCACAAGCTGATTTCACTGGAAGATCTACAGATAGATGTTATGTTGCTGTCTTTTGAGTCCAGGAGGCAATTTTTCAAGGAGCTGGGCTTCCTCAGCCAACTGAGGGTGCTGCGTGTGGATGGTATGGGCTCCCCTGCCGATTCGGTAAAAAAAAAAACAGTGTAACAGCAATAGAAATTTTTGGTGGCGTGCAAATCATGACAGTGTAACAGCAATAGAAATGCCTAATTTTTCCTTTTTGAGTAGATTGTCGGTTCCCTAATTTAGTTCCTATCACTACCAGAGGAACTAACCCCAAATATGCGTATCTATTAAAGCATTGTACACTGGAAACAATTTTTTTGAAAAAGTACACTGGAAACGATAACGTACGACTAGCAAGTTAACCTTGGTTGTAATATTGTATGCCTGCCATTTGCGTGCTAGAAAGAGATCCACACTTAACGGCAATGCCACATGGTTTGATCAATGCGCCCACATGATCATCCACCAACGGGTAAGAGGACACAAAGATACACCTCTCGCTCACGCTGGCCCCTCCCGCTCACTCGAGAGGCACTGGCGCCGCCGCTGGGCTTCTCCTCCCGGGTATCGCCGCCACCGAGATCCTCCTCTATCGTCGGGCTCATCTTCCCGCGCATCGCTGCATCCAAGATCTGCCGCCGCTGCAAAGCACCTTCCCACCCTCCTTCCACAGTCCCCACGCGTCTCGACTCCCACTACGATCGAGCTCCGCTGGCAGGCTCGTTCTCCCCACTTGAGCTCAGAGATCCTCTAGTGTCGGGCTCCTCCTCGCGTGAGCTCCGATATCCTCCACCGCCGAGCACCGAAATCCGCTGCCACCACCAAGCTTCTTCCCCTAGCTTTCGCATGAGCGGAACCTCACTTGGCTTTCAACGTCACCAATCTTCCATTCTGCTGTCCCTATGAATCTCGTGGCTGGGGCAGTAGGCAGCATCATCACCAAGCTCGGCGAGCTGCTGCAGGCCGAGTACAAGCTGCAGAAAGGCCTGCCGGAGCAAATTGAGTATCTGAAAAATGAGCTCGAGAGTGCGCACATGGCTCTCTGCAAGGTGGGCGAAACGCCGCCGGAGCAGCTGGATCCACAGGTTCAGCTCTGGGCTGGCAACATCGAGAGGCGTCCTACGACATGGAGGACATCCTCGATACCTTCCTCATCAACGTTGAGGAGGGAGCCGAGCCTACTGAGACTAAAAAGCAAGAAAGACTTGCTTAAACGTCTCAAGAAGAAGATGGACAAGCTGTTGAAGAAAACCAAGGCACGCCACGACATCGCCATCGCGCGATCGAGGACATGAAGAAGCGACTCCAGGAGGTGTCGGACCGCCGCGACAGGTACGCCACACCCGTTGCCGTGCCTGCGCCGGCCACCATAGTGGATCCTCGCCTTGTGGAAATGCACAGAGGGGCAGGGCCGATAATAGGCATCGAGAGGACGAGGGCGGAGCTCATAGCCATGCTTCAGTCATCGACCCACGGCCCTGGAGACGCTGCCGCCTCCGGCAGGAGCAACCGCACCAAGATTGTTTCTGTGGTTGGGAGCAGGTGGTCTTGGCAAGACCACTCTTGCCAAGGCAGTTTATGATGAGCTTAGTACCGATATGATTATCGAGCCTTTGTTTTGGTTGGCCGCAATCCTGACCTACTGCAAGTCTTCAGCAGCATCTTCTTCAGTCTCGACCGAAGTATGTATCAGGCCATTCATGGAATAAAGGACCTACAAGTGCTCATTGTCGAACTCCGAAAATTCCTTGAAAACATGAGGTATGCATTAATCAGTAGTCACCGGATTACCTGTAGTTTCTCTATTTCAGTTTCTGATTATATATATGCTACGCTGCTTGTGTTGTGTGCGTACTATTTAATTAGGAGCATACATAGGTTTGCCATTTAATTTGAAGATGTTTCTTTTTCATTATGTATCGAAGATGCAGTTGTGGACATGTGGTACAATACATATTGCTAGGAACTTCATATTTGATAAAAGAATCTAAGATGTTTGTTTTTTCATTATGACTCAAAGATTCTACCTTGAGTAGATGAATCTGGATTTTCATCCTTTATATAATATATAATCTATAAAGTATCACTAGTATGTAATTTTGGAAGACTAAATTATAATCAGACATCATCCATGTTCAATACTAGTATAGTATAGATTTTTGTGCCGCTCTTCTTCTGCATAGACAACAGATACACGATGGTTTACTTGCTAACTCTGGCTGTTAATTTGTACTGTCTTGTTGCATTGGTAGGTTCTTCATAGTTATTGACGACTTATGGGACATTAATTCTTGGCAAGCATTAGGATCAGCTTTGCATCATAACAACAACGGAAGTAGAGTAGTCAAAACTACTCGAAATCTTGAAGTAGCCTATGGCGATCAAGTTTACCAGCTTGGTCCTCTTTCACATGATAACTCAAAAAAGCTCTTTTATTTGAGGCTATATGGTGGTGAAGATAAATGTCCAGCTCATCATCCTGAAGAGGTATCCCAAAAGATTCTGGACAAATGTGGCGGTGTGCCATTAGCTATCATCACAATGGCTAGCTTGTTGGTCGGCAAATCAAGAGAGCACTGGTTTGAGGTGTGCAGTTCTCCTGGTTTCTATCATGGCAGAGACACCAAACAAGTAGATGATACTATGTGGATATTGTCCCTTAGCTACTATGATCTACCGCCTCGTCTAAAGACCTGCTTACTGTACCTAAGTGTGTACCCCGAAGACTATGAGATTGAGAAAGATTCTTTGATATGGAAGTGGGTAGCTGAAGGTTTTATAGAGAGGAAAACAGGAACAAGCCTGTTTCAGCAGGGAGAGGAATACTTCCATGAGCTCATAAACAGGAGCATGATTCAAGGGGTGGAGTCAGAATTGAACGGCACCATAGATCACTGTCGTGTTCATGACATGGTCCTTGATCTTATCTATGGTCTGGCAAACAAAGAAAACTTCATCACTATCTCAAATGATGATGGAGAAACATCATCACGACACAAGGTGCGCCGTTTAGCCCATCAAAACAGGATATTGTTGTTGGATCAATCTCATCCTAACAGTCATAGGGACATGACACATCTGAGGACATTGGTTGCCAATGGATGTGATATCCGCGGTTTTGTGTTGTCTCCAAACTTTAAACTCTTACGTGTGCTAGCTTTAGAGAGGTGCAAATCATCTAATGAATTTGGGAATGACAGGAATGGGCTTGAGCATCTTGAAAACTAATTCATTTGAGGTACCTTGGGTTACGAGGTACAAAGGTCCAAGAGCTCCCGGAGGCGATAGGAGCTCTGAAGCTTCTACAGACACTGAACTTGGAAGGTACTGGAAAATATGGTGTGGAAGTCCAATTGCCATTAAGCATTAGCCTGCTAACGCGGTTGGTCTGCCTGCGATGTGACAGTTGGATGAGGGTGCCGGATGGGTTCCTCCAAAAGGTGACGTCACTGGAGGAGCTAAGGATGGCCGTTAGCAAGCTGTCTTTTGAGTCCAAGAGGCAATTTGTCAAGGAGGTGGGCAACCTGAGCCTACTGAGGGTGCTTCGTGTGGTTGGTGTAGACATGCTGGATGATTGGTGTAGACATGCTGGATGAGAGCATGCAGGCAGGACTTTCGAAGTCACTAGACAATCTGAAGGAGCTCCAGCATGTCGACCTGGATTGTGAGTTATTTGAAAGAAGCGATGCCTCAACAGAGTGGGACAAAGTCGTGCTTTCGGAACACATCAGGTATCTGCGTATAAGAGGCATCGGGTTCCCTTGTGTGCCATCATTCATACATCCCACACATCTCCCCAACCTTTCCTACTTGTGTTTGTGCGTGCATCATGTGGAAGAGGCAGATCTGATAGCCTTGGGTGGGCTGCCAGAACTCTATTACCTCTATATTAGTACCCATGATAATGATGGGATGGCTGCTTCACATAAACCAGCTACGGTAATTAATATTAGTGCCCATGATAACTTCTTCCCCAAGTTGAGGCGCCTCATGTTGGATGGCTGGATGGTCCAGTTGGCGACCAACGGTGACTGGACTAGTGCTTCGTTGAGCATCTGGAGGGGAGGCCAGTATGCTATGGTATTTGATTCCAAAGCAGAGGACGGGGACCGGGCCCCTGTTGTTGTGATGCCAAACCTCCACGAGCTTCAGTTCATTGTCCCAGTCGGGGCTTTCTACAAGGATGGACAGGCTATCCGTGACAATCTCGGCTTGGACATGGAGTGCCTCCCTTCGCTACGCACTGTGAGGGCAATTCTCGACTGTAAGAATGCCTTCCCTGATGACGTGAACAAGGCAGAGGCTGAGCTCACGCGCCAGGCACAACTCCATCCCAATAGCGCCGCACTCAGATTGGTGGTATTCAAAGATAAAAGGTATATGATGGCACAACCAATACATAGCGACGATGAAGAGGTACGTACGTACCAGCTGCTTAACTTGTTTTCTATTCATAACCACACATTCCATTCCCAGTTCCACTAACTATATTAATTATTATTATACGCAGGAACAAGAGGACAATGAGGTAACTTACGTGGAGGACTCAGAAGCCTCGGTGTCTGAAACACATGTGGAGGAGCCAATTCACTAGTCATCGTATCAATAAATCCATCACTATATACCATCAGGGCCAGTGAAGTGACCATCCAGAGCATCCTAATATAATCTTTGTTCATGGAGAAATTCGCCTCAGCTTGTGAGTCCTGCGTTTCCCTTTTGTCGACTCAGGTGTATTGTATGTCTTGTTGTGGGTCTACAACATTTATATCACAACTCTGTTTTCAGCCGAGTAATAAACTAGGTGGACATGCATTTGTGTGCCTTCAGAAACCCTGTAATAACCGGAACATTTGTTTTTAAGTCGTTGCTGTCGTCTGTGTGTACTGTCAAAACCATGGGATGCAGAACATTGTGTTTATAATTATCCATTTTCGACAATTGTGAGATATTTGCTGCAACATCATCAGATTTATTTCTTTCTTTATTTTCTAATTTGTTTTAATGATGTGCATAGTTTTAGTCTGATTGTACGTGGTGCACGAGAAGTACAGGTTGGTTGATTTCAATCTCCTGGTTTGGATGTTTTACTGATTGCGTGTATGTCGTCCTCTCTGTCCTGTTCCTTTAAATATCTGGTAGGCAGTACGAATTGAACAAAATGTTTTGTTATCGTCTCTGCGATCCTCTATGTGCAGTTTCAATCCTCTAGTTTGCATCTTTTACTGATTTTATTTAGGTTGGCGTGTCACCCCGGCATGGTGCACGCCCTCTCTGTCCTGATCTAGCTGCTGATAAAGTCGTTGGCCGACGCCACGATGAACGCCAACGTCCACATGCACAAAGTGGTCATCAAGATTGGTCTCACCTTCTCCGACGCAGAGTGATCAATCCACGACGCCTTGCCGAGCTCCTGATGTTGTCCTCAATATTCATCTCCACTGTGTGACGAGACGTCCAAGATGCTTTGTGAACGGGTTCTGTTTCCTGTGTTTTCAGTGGACATTGCCTCGTTGATGGTCGCACTTCATTAACGAATGAAAGACTGTTAAGAATGTGAATGCTTCCTCAATGCAGCCTGACATCTGAATATGCAGCCACAATGCAGTGATGCTGGTACAGAGCAGAGTCGGATGACGTGCTTCATTTTGCCGCAACAGTCGTGCACAGTCGATGGTATGGCGTGATCAGTCGTGAGCATATATAAAACGATCGATTTTTCCTTCTTTCTATGTTTATAAAGTGAATCTGTAGGCAGATAAGAAATGAAGGAAATGAAAAGCACAAGAGAGTTGAATCAGCGTTGATTTGGGCTGCATACAGTCCTGGGCCATAAAGAAGAGCGGCTCCATGGATCCAATTGGGCTGATCCACTAACATACTACAAGCCAGTTCCTTTTTTTTTTCTGTGTTCGGTGCATTCATTTTTGCAGCTGTGCCACAAATAACAGTTTTCTCGCTTTGCTAAGACAAGCGAGAAATAGATCGAGTGCAAACAGTAACTAACTTGATGTGGCGCTCGCCACAAGAACAAAAGAGCAATTCCCGGCTTCTGCGTGATAACTGTAAGTTTTTAAGCCTAGGCGTGATCGAAAAACAATAACGGCAAGTTCTACCATAGTACTTGTAATCTGCAGTGTGAGTTACCGGTAAAGGAAAAGACAGCAATCTGCTTGATTATGTTAATCGCCTGAAATGTGGACCAACTTTTGCCCAAAACAATCGGATTTTCCAGAAAAATTTTGGTAGAAAAGACAGGTTATCATTCGAATTTTTTTGCAGGGAAAATAATATATCCAAGTCGCTCGGTTCGGCTCGTCGCACCGCTCGCCGGCCACGGCCAGGTGACCAGTGCGGCAGCGCACAGCGGTGACTATGAGAGCCACCAGCCGCCGGCGGTGACTAAAACAATGCCGTGTGGCCTCAGCCACTACCTACATTTCCACCGTATGGCACTCAGAAAATAATATGTTGTGCTGTAAGGCTGTACGCCAAAGGAGATCCGTCCATGCTCTGGGTCTTTTTTTTGAAAACTCTGGAGGGGCCGGAGCCCCTACAGTAATTTATTAGAACAAAACAGTTTTAAGCAAATTACAAGAAAAAGAAAGACCAGTCCAACAAACTAGCCTAAGAGACAAAAAAACGAAACAAAGAAAATGAAAAGTACAATGGAATCTATCTGAATCTTTGAATCCATGATAACAGTCTGGGCTCGAGGCCTGGCTTAATTCTGAACTTCAATAAATCAAGCTCTTTCAACAACCAGTTCTTGCAAGCATGCTCGTTCATATTGAGTCCTTTAAAAACTCGCTCATTTCTTGCAGTCCAGATGGTCCAGCAGGTAAGAATGATAGCTTCCATGAAGAACTGACAACCAAGCTGAGTTTTGAGGATAGAGACAACATCTGGAAACTTGCAATTGATAGGAAGGTCCACTGAGATGAGATTCCAGCACATTCTAGCAAAAGAGCAGTTTAAGAACAGATGGTCCACAGTTTCTTCAACTAATTCATTGCAAAGGGCACAATAATAAGAGTTGAGCTGCATATGCTTCCTTCTTAGGATATTCTTAGTGCTGATCCTATCAACAATAATAAGCCAAAAGAAGACTCGGTGCTTGGGCTGACATTTACTTAGCCATAACCACTTAAAATTGAAATCCACATGCCTGGTGTGGTCTATAAGCTTCATGTACATTTTTTAGAGCTGAAATTCGAGAACCCCAACTGTAAGACCAAGCATCATTATCATCACTGAGATCAAGACTCTCAAGAAGCAGCTGAAGATCCGAAAACTGATCAAAAGCGATTTCCGAAAGGGGTAAGTGAAACAGTTGGCTCAAATCAGGCACCTGCATAGCACTCTTCAGGGAGATGTTTTTATTCTTTGCAAAGGAGAAAAGCTCAGGAAAAGCCTCAAAGAGTGAATTATCAGCCCATGAATCATGCCATACAAAAAAAGACACTTTCGCACCATTGTTGCACTGAACTTTAGCTTGAGATTTGAAGACTGGGAGCAATTTCAGAGTATCCCTCCACCAGAAAGAGCCCTTCTTCACATGACCAGGTAATTTTCCATTACTATAATGTTTTTCCTGCACCAATTCCACCCAAGGAATGTCAACCTTGTTAAAGAATTTATGCAAGTTTTTTAGAATGAGAGCATGGTTTTGTTTCTCAATATCAATAACACCCAGGCCACCATCAACCTTTGGCTTGTTAACCATCTCCCAAGCTGCTTTAGAAATGCCCCTGGTATTGGCATCAGACCCCCTCCACAAGCAATGCCTCCTGTACTTATCCACTTGACCAATAACAGATTTAGGAAACAACAGGGTGCACATGAAGAAGGTTGGCGGAGATGTAAACACAGCATTTGTCATTTCCAATCTTCCAGCTTGGTTTAACATAGTAGACTGACCAGAAAGCCTCTTAGCACATCTATCCACCACTGGCAGGGAAATCAATGGCCCCGTGTCTAGCAACACTTAGAGGCAACCCTAAATAAGAAAAAAGGGAGGCTCCCAATGGAACAGCCAAAGGTTCCGGCCCGGAGATTCAAGTTTATCATCAGCAACATTAATAGGAATCATCATTGTTTTCCTAAAATTGACCTTAAGACCCGTGTGCATAGGTAGAAGGAGTTGAGAAGGGACCTGAGGAAGAATAACTGCCTAGCATCACCCTCAACAAAAATCAATGTGTCATCTCGCATATTGAACCACCGGGAAGTCACCGTTGTCGACATGGAACAGGCAACTGAAAAAGACCCATTTGGACAGCTTTATTGATCATGGACTGCAAGAAATCAGCTGCCAAGACAAATAGCAGAGGGGATAGAGGATCCCCCTGCCTAACACCCCTTTTTACAAAGGATAGTTTTCCCTGTGTACCCCATTGAGCAAAGACAAAATGAGGTACCGTAAGAAAATATGTCTCTCATCCAGACAACCATCTCGCCACCAAAGCCTTTAGCTTCCATCGAGCAAGCATAGCCCCATGTTCTATTTTGTCAAAAGCTTTCTCAAAATCAATTTTGATAATTACAATCTCCTTTCTAGAGTGATGACAAAGATGCAGATATTCATAGGCCCAAGCTAAACAATCTTGGATGGTCCTTTTCTTAATAAAACCATATTGGTTCCTGTGAATCAAAGAAGTGATGACTGGTTGCAGCCTGTTAGCCAAGACTTTAGTGATCAACTTCACAGAGGAATTAAGAAGAGAGATAGGCCTGAATTCAAAAACAGTCCTGGCACCATCCACCTTGGGAATCAGGGTGATAAACGAGGAATTGATGCTCCTTAGACAAACTGAATTGCTGTAGAAGGCATCACACAATCTGTAGAAATCATTTTTAATCACAGGCCAGCATCTCTTCATGAACTCATTATTAAAGCCATCGGGGCACGGAGATTTATCATTGGGGAGATTTTTAACCACAAAATCAATTTCAGAGTGAGAAAAAAGGGGCTTCCAAACAGTCAAGAGAATCATTTCTCTGCAAGAAAAAAAGAGGGCTCAAGATTGAACCCATTGAATTCAGAGGTCCCAAGCCTGACCTTAAAATCCTCCCACAAGAGTTTTTCTTTCTCTTGATGAATAGTTACAGAAGTGCCATCCTCAGACATAAGCTCATTGATCCAATTCCCCCTGTGCCGAATGGAAGCATTGGCATGGAAAAACTTGGTACCAGCATCCCCAAGTTTTACCCATTTGATCTTGCCTCTCTGTTTCCAGAAGATCCTTTGCTTTTCTAACAGTCTAAGCAGATGAGAATTCAACAAAGATTTAAAATTCCACTCTTTGTGGCTCCGTTTGGCTTGCTCAAAGTTTCTGTTTACAGTGTCCTTTAGCCTTTCTGTGATATTTTCTCTTCCCGAGATGCTGGCATGCTAGTACATTGTTTGTTCTGAATTGCCATATTGTACCATGTACGTGCAACTAAGTTTGTTTGTGCCATGTCCAACACTGAAGGAGGGACAAACATGTGCTGCAATATTTTTCTTATTTCTTAATTTTCTGATTGAAAAAGAATCTCACGCTTTTAGCATATATTACAGTTTGTTTGGTCCGTTTCCACAACAACAACATATATTACAGTTTGTTCGGCCATGGTGAGTCCGCAACATGAGCAAGAAACGAAGCGAACAGACTAATTAATGCCACAATGTGTGTTCGCAATGTCTTAGGAGGAGCGATATATATGCTCCAAGTTCTCTTCTCTCGGCATTAGTCTCTCCCTCCCTACACACACAAGCTTCAAATTTGAATAGGCTGATAATTGTGGCGTTGCTAATAATTGTCTAACTTAAAAAACTCTGGTCCTAGTCCCATATTAGAGACTGCCTAACGATGCCATTGTAGAGAGTGCACTCCGGGGCCCGTTGCCTGCAGCAGGGTGGTGCCCGCTATGATCGCGAGCTCCGGGTTCGTTGTGGCTCCCTGGCATAGCTCGGTGAGGGCGTCCCATGCGGTCTCGTCGTCGACAAGCTCTATGCCGGTGCCAGAAGCGGCTGCCTAGGGCGCCTTGGCCTCCAGCGCCTTGTCGATGTTGGTGTTGACGCTGCGTTGTTGTAGCCGGTTGCGGTAGTTGGCCACCTCTCCAGCTTGGCTCCTCCGGGCCCGGGCGTCGTGATCGACGCGGCGAGGTCGACTGCCTCGCATTATGCATGGCTCTTCCCAAGTTAGAGCTTTCGCGAAGAGCGGTGCGGAGCCCGCCGACGGCGAGGTGGACGCCGCCAGAGCGGGCTCGGGAGGTCTATGCATGTGGCATAGGCCCGGAAGGCGCCGATGTAGTCATCCAGGTCACCCTCTTGATTGGGTGGTGCCAGACGCCCTTGGTGTTGTTGTCGATGGGTGGCCCGAAATCGCTACCTCGATAGCGCATGAAGATGTCCGACTCAACCAACGGTCTTTTCCCGGACAGATGGTTGAACCGTAGCTCGCAATGCCTATTAGATGGAAAGCAGCGCTGCATCGCGCATGGAACTCTAGGTCGATCTCCATCTTGTTGATCCAGTGGTTCGTTTCATCACCGCCGCCGTATATCGTGGCCTCCAGGTGAACTATGATCTTGGGAGCAGGGGGGTGGCCGGCAAGAGGGGCGCCGCCAGTGCCGCCACGTGTGCCTCCTTTGGAGCCTCAGCAGCTGCAGGTGATGGCGTTGAGATGTCGCCCATGGTGATGTCGCGATGGTTGGAGCGTTGACTTGATTGACGCCGCTTGTCTCATCCGGCTTGAGGATGACGAGGCCGATGTCGCCGCCGATGGCATCGTCGGGGATGGCAGAGGTGCCCATGGTGGCATCCGGGGCGCCCCTAGCTAGCGGCGGCAGACATGGCCTGGCCGTCCTCGGGTGTCGACATGGAGCGTAGTGGAGGGAGATGGATCCTGGGGTTGGCGTGGACATGCTCCATGCGGAGAAAGTGGGCTTCAATCTCGTCGAAGCGGCCATTGATCTTGACGAAGTTGTCATCAAGGAGTTGCTTGAGAGCCATGGAGAAGCTGTGGTTCTCGGAAGACATCGGTGGTGGGAATCGTCCCGGTCTCCGGATAACAACGCTGTCATAGCCGCATCGGGGAGGAGCGGCGGCCGGTGCGCTTGGCGGCGTGCGGCACGGGTGGGTTCTGTATCTAGAAGAAGATGAATTATTGGTCCTGTATCTAGACTATTTTGTATTCACAACACCAGCTGATTGCTTGTCAAGTCAACATATAGGAATACATTGAACCTTGCTCAGCAAATCCCCTGCTTGCATTTGTTGCAGTGTTCTTTGCTTGTAGTAGGAATTCAGTAGCAATAGAAAACCAAGAGTGACGACGCATATGCATGATCGATGGCGATCGAGACGTACGTGTGTATGCTTCACTGTCGAGGAAGAAACTTCAGAGACATACCTGTGGATTTGATCAAAATCCACGTGTCATCGTCAGCCCTCAAGGCATAAACAGTAGGTCTCTTCATCCCGCCTCTATATTGTTGTTTTTGCACAGAACCCAATGCTTAGAGACAGCAGCCTCGTCTCTTTGCGAAAGGACGCTCTAGGCTCATGCTCTAGTGTTTAGAGACGACTTCATCTTGCGTTGTACCAGAGCTGTTGACTCAAAGCACCTTCACCACCAATCAAGTGTGCGCATTCATTAAAATGTTTAGAGACAATGTCCCGTCTATGAGTTGTATAACTTGTCTTTATACATCTCTGTATGATAGATTCGAGGTCCATAGAGACGGACACGGACTCTGTCTCTACGTTGTACATGCCCTCGCTACTGAACCAAAGAGCGCACCCCATTTCAATCTGATGAGTCATGGTTTCAGGGCGGGTGCACTACAGGAGGCTGGTCCTTTGTCGAACGCACAAGACGTTCGCAAAGGCCGTGGCCGGTGGCGAGGCGAAGCAAAGGCAGCACCCCGCAACACGCAGGAAGAAGATCGGGACGCCAGTACTTCGACAGTGCTCTTTTTCGAAAAGGAAAAATATGAGATAAATTAGAAATTTTGGCGTAACCTCCCAACACGGAGGCTTTTCAATACCTGAAAAAAACATGGCACGATGGCCAACCTCCACATATCTATATGCACATTCTCAACTACTATATCCACATCCATATCCATATCCATATCCATATCCATATCCACATATCCATATGTTGAGTATGTTCCATATCCACTACCACTAATAGTTGCTTCATGCCATACCTTTGTGCGGTCGGGCGGTCGACGGCACACGGCCCAGCGTGGGTGGTCGAGGGAGGATGTGGCTTGGGCGTGGGTGGTCGAGGGAGGAGGGCACGGGCGGTATGGCAAGAACCCTCCTTTTTTCTTCTCTTCCCCTCCTCTTCTCCCCCTGTTTCCCCTCTTCCTTCTCTTCTTCTCCCCCCTCTTCCCCTCCTCCCTCCTCTTCTTCCCCTCTTCTTCTCCACTTCCTATTCCTCCTTTCTCGCCCAGGCGGCGGCGGCGCCCAAAGGCGCCGCCCGCCAAGGCACCGCCGGCAGCCCGAGGCGGCAACGGCGGCGAGGACGCCGGGCCCAGTGGCAAGGGCGCCGGCGGGGGGGCGGGCGCCCGGCGGGGACGGCGGGGGAGGCGGCGGTGGCCGACGGCACCGCGGTGTGCGTGTCGCGAGTGTGTGGTGTGTCGCGAGTGTGAGTGTGTGCGAGTGTTAGTGTGTGAGCCGAGTGTGTAGGGTTTTGGATTTTCCTTTTTTATTTTTTACAATCTTTGCCGAGAGCGGGATCGGGCGCTCTCGGCAAAGACCGATCTTCGCCGAGTGGGATCGGGAGACTTTCGGCAAAGGGACCGATCTTCGCCGAGCTGGATCCGGAGGCTCTCGGCAAAGTTTTTGTATTTTTTTGGCCGCCAGCGCCACGTTTCCTAAATCTTCGCGGCAGCCCCAAATTTGCCGTCGGCAAAGAATACCTCTTTGCCGAGAGCTCAGGCTCACGCCTATCGGCAAAGAAAGTCTTTTATGGAGAGCCCGGCCCCGCTCTCGGCAAAGATTGAATTTTTTTTTTTTTTTTTGAATTTGGCTTCCATTTTTTTTTTCTCCTGGCCTTGCTACAGTACTAAAAGCTCCATGTTTAAGTTTGGTAATTTTTTCGAACCTTTTATTATATTTCATGAATTTTCGGTGTTTCTTTTGAATTTCTTTTTAGAAACTAAATTTTGACCTGCAATTTATTTGAATAATGGATCTAAACGATTTGAAAAATCATATTCATGCTTGTGATGTACCTAGAGGCCTCATCCAGGTCCATGCCCCAAAAGTCGAACATCTTGTGCGTGAAACATGTCCACTCACTTGTGGGTGAATCGTTTTTAAATTATAAAATTCAAATGAAATAGAAAAATCATAAAATTTGACGAGTCATCGTTATATTGCATGTGTACACTGTGGTAAATTTTTGAAAAGGTTCAATGCAAGTTTAGATCCTGGACTACGTAAAACCTAGACATCTCAACTTGAGTTTCTATTATCACATGCTCACGATGTCTTGCGAATGGCCATCCGAGATGTAACCGTGCACGAAATCGACTCAAATTTTTTTTCATAGTGTACAAATGAGATGCAACAGTTTGCTTTACAGCTTGCTAGTACCTAATTCAATTCTTTCCCATGTGTCCAGTTCATTTAATGACTACGACAATTAACTAACACAAATGCCAGCAAGTCGACACTTTAAAAATTTGATTCATATTGTCAGTACAGTTGACTTGTCAGATGGATCGCTCAAGACTGACATCTCCATATCATATTCGACCAAGCAGGATCACGCACCAAGCTATATCAGCGAGAACGAACTGATCACTAGTGAACACTCAAGAACACGATGAACATTTTGGGTCGTGGTGTGCCAATCAAAAGATGCTTTACAGCTTGCTAGTGCCTCATTCAATTCTTTCCCATGTGTCCAGTTCATTCATTGACTAGGACAATTAACTAACACAAATGCCCACAAATCGACACTTTAAAATTTGATTCATATTGTCTGTACACAAGATGCATCACTGGATATTTTTTTAAACGGGGCCAACAGTTGACTTGTCTGATGGATCGCTCAAGACTGACATCTCCACATCATATTCGACCAAGCGAGGGGTCACGCACTCAAGAACAAGATGAACATTCGGAAATTTTGGTGGCGTGCAAATCATGACAACGTTTTCTCTGTTAAGGGTTCTTATTTTTTTGAGAGAAACTGGAGGCCAAGGCCCCTACAGTGAAATATTATTAAAAAACAAGAAAAAACAGAGTCTGACGAGAGAAAAAAAAAGAAGGCTAAACAAACCAAACTAAGCTAGAACTAAGAAGGAGCGAGGAGCTCAAGAAACAAAAAAAGGAAATGAAGAACAACAAAATCAATCTACAATCATAGAAATGCTTTGGCTCCATATGGAAAACTGGATGGCTTGACTTGGCTTCACTCTGTGCTTCAAAAGCATGAGCTCTTTTCGAAAAGATTTGCTGGCACTTAAGAAGGGACGGCTGAACATTGGTAAAAATCAAACCATTTCTGACCATCCAGATTGACCAGCAGAGAAGAATGACTGCATCCATGAAAAATCGAGAACCAAGCTGAATTTTCAACTGCTCATTCCACTCTGGGAAGAAAACACCATTGGCCACCTGAACATTTATCCAATCCCAGCACATAGCCGCAAACGGGCATTCAGCAAAAAAGATGACACACAGTTTCCTCAGCCAAACTGTTGCGTAAGACGCAGGAATAGGAATCAAGCTCCATATTTCTTCTTCTCAGAATATTCCTAGTACTCAGCCTATCCTTCATGAGGGAGCCAAAAACACCTTGTGTTTGGGTTGGCAATTGATTTCCAAATCCATTTAAAAGATGGATGAGCAGCCAAGTCACCAATCATGACTTTATATGCCTTGGAGGCAGCAAACCTCGGCCCCCGGAGTATCCCCAGACATTTCTACAAACTGTAAAAAGCAAACGAAAAATGTGGAGGGCCCAGCTAGCCTCGCACCCACCATACTTGAAAGCCTGCTCCAACCCACACCACCAGAACCAAAGTTGTAGATCTCAAGTAACTTATAACTTTTTCATTTCAAATTGTCATGTTAAAATATTACGTTTGAATTTCACACATTTGAAATTCAATTTTTAAATCTTGGATGGAGAACAAAACTTGTAGATTCAAAAAGGTTGTACAACTTTGTAGTTGATGTGGTTTTTCAATAAATCTCCTACCCAAAGAAAACTATGTTTGTAGTTCAAAAATTTCAAAGGACTACAGATGTAGAAAGGAGCAAAACAGAGGTTGCAGATCATGAAAAGTTATTAAACTTTGTAATTAACATCCTTTTCACTCGAAATCTTCTAAACTTTGTAATTAACATCCTTTTCACTCGAAATCTTCTATCCATGTAAAATTACTCTGAATTTTTTTCATCTTGAAAATTGAAATTCCAATTGGCCGAATCGAGGGAGCAAGATGGGTGGAAGAAGATAAAGAAATGTAATTTTATTTATTATGGATGCACCTTAAGCTTACACGGTTAACTTTAAATGTCAGTTTCTTGTGGTGAAGCTGCACAATGTATATATATATACAGCCTATTCCCTTACCAGCAATTAGAATTCCTAATTTCACCTTTTTAACAGATTGTGGGTTCCCTAATTTAGGTCCTATCACTACTAGAGGAACTACCATGAAATATGCGTATCTATTAAAGCATTGTACACTGGAAACGATAACGTACGACTAGCAAGTTAACCTTGGTTGTAATATTGTATGCCTGCCATTTGCGTGCCAGAAAGAGATCCACACTTAACGGCAATGCCACATGGGTTGATCAATGTGCGCACATGATCATCCACCAACGGGTAAGAGGACACAAAGTTACACCTCTCGCTCACGCTGGCCCCTCCGCTCACTTTCGAGGCACCGGCTCCGCCGCTGGCTTCTCCTCCCCCGTGTCGCCGCCACCGAGATCCTCCTCTATCGCCGGGCTCATCTTCCCGCGTCGCTGCATCCAAGATCTGCCGCTGCGAGAACCTTCCCCGCGCAGCCTCCTCTCAAGCCTGGACCCTTCCACAGTCCCCACGCGTCACCGACTCCCGCTACGATCGAAGGCTCCGGGCGGGCTCCTCCCCGCGTGAGCTCGAGATCCTCTCTGTCGGGCTCCTCGTCGCGTGAGCTCCGATATCCTCGACAGCCAAGCTCCGATATCCTCCACAGCCAGCGAGCTTCTTCCTCGAGGTTCCGCATGTGCGTAGTCTCTTGGTCTTCAGCGTCACCAATCTTCCATCCTGTCATCGCCATGAATCTCGTGGCTGGGGCAGTAGGCAGCATCATCACCAAGCTCGGCGAGCTGCTGCAGGCCGAGTACAAGCTGCGTAAGGGCCTGCCGGAGCAAATCGAGTATCGAAAAATGAGCTCGAGAGTGCACACACGGCTCTCTGCAAAGGTTGGAGAAACGCCGCCAGAGAATCTGGATCCACAGGTTCAGCTCGGGCTGGCAACATCGAGAGGCGTCCTACGACATGGAGGACATCCTCGACGCCTTCCTCGTCAATGTTGAGGAGGGGGCCGACCCTGCTGAGACTAAAAGCAAGAAAGACTTGCTTAAACGTCTCAAAAAGAAGATGAACAAGCTGTTGAAGAAAACCAAGGCACGCCATGACATCGCCAAGCGATCAAGGACATGAAGAAGCGACTCGGGGAGGTGTCGGACCGCCGCGGCAGTACTCCACACCCGTTGCCATGCTGCGCCCGGCCACCATAGTGGATCCTCGCCTCATTGAAATGCACAGAGAGGCGGGGCCGATAATAGGCATTAAGAGGGCGAGGGCGGAGCTCAAAGCCATGCTTCAGTCATTGACCCATGCCCATGGAGATGTTGGCGCGTCCAGCAGCAACAACCGGACCAAGATTGTTTCTGTGGTGGGGAGGAGGTGGTCTGGGCAAGACCACTCTTGCCAAGGCAGTTTATGATGAGCTTAGTATGGGATATGATTATCGAGCCTTTGTTTCGGTTGGCCGCAATCCTGACCTACTACAAGTCTTCAGCAGCATCTTCTTCGGTCTCGACCAAAATATGTATCAGGCCATTCATGGAATGAAGGACCTACAAGTGCTCATTGCCGAACTCCGAAAATTCCTTGAAAACAAGAGGTATGCATTAATCATTAGTCACCTGATTACCTATAGTTTCTCTGTTTCAGTTTCTGATTATATATATGCTACGCTGCTGCTTGTGTTGTGTGCACATGCTAACTCTAGCAATTAATTTGTCCTATCTTGTTGCATTGGTAGGTTCTTCATAGTTATTGACGACATATGGGACATAAATTCTTGGCAAGCATTAGGATCAGCTTTGCATCATAACAACAATGGAAGTAGAGTAGTCAAAACTACTCGAAATCTAGAAGTAGCCTATGGCGATGAAGTTTACAAGCTTGGTCCTCTTTCACATGATAACTCAAAGAAGCTCTTTTATATGAGGCTATATGGTGGTGAAGATAAATGTCATGCTAATCATCCTGAAGAGGCGTCCCAAAAGATTCTGGACAAATGTGGCGGTGTGCCATTAGCTATCATCACAATGGCTAGCTTGTTGGTGGGCAAATCAAGAGAGCACTGGTTTGAGGTGTGCAATTCTCCTGGTTTCTATCATGGCAGAGATAGCAAACAAGTAGATGATACTGTGTGGATATTGTCCCTTAGCTACTATGATCTGCCGCCGCATCTAAAGACCTGCTTACTGTACCTAAGTGTGTATCCCAAAGATTATGAGATTGAGAAAGATTCTTTGATATGGAAGTGGGTAGCAAAAGGTTTTATAGAGAAGAAAACAGGAACAAGCCTGTTTCAGCAGGGAGAGGAATACTTCCATCAGCTCATAAACAGGAGCATGATCCAAGGGATGGGGTCAGAAGAGGAGGGCATCATACATGGCTGTCGTATTCATGACATGGTCCTTGATCTTATCCGTGGTCTAGCAGGCGAAGAAAACTTCATCACAATCTCAAATGATGGTGGAGGAACATCATCACGACTCAAGGTGCGCCGGTTAGCTCACTAGAACAGGATACTATTGTGGGATCCAGTCTCATCCGGACAGTCATAGGGACATGGCACAACTGAGGTCAATGGTTGCCCATGGGTGTTATATCTTCGGTTGGGTGTTGCATCCGAGCCTAAAACTCTTAGGTGTGTTAGCATTAGAGAGTTGTGAATTATTTGATGAATCTGGGAATGACTGGAATGGGATTGAGCATCTTGGAAAACTAGTTCATTTGAGGTACCTTGGGCTACGAGGTACAGAGGTCTGAGAGCTCCCGGAGGCGATAGGAGCTCTAAAGCTTCTATAAGGTTAGCCTGCTAACACGGCTGGTCTGCCTACGATGTGACAGTTGGACAAGGGTGCCGGATGGGTTCCTCCAGAAGGTGACGTCACTGGAGGAGCTAAGGATGGGCGTTTGCGAGTTGTCTTTTGAGTCCAAGAGGCAATTTGTCAAGGAGGTGGGCAACCTGAGCCTGTTGAGGGTGCTCCGTGTGGATGGTGTGGACACGCTGGATGAGAGCATGCAGGCAGGACTTTCAAAGTCACTAGGCAATCTGAAGGAGCTCCAACATCTGGGCTTGGATTGGGATGAATTATTTGAAAGTAACGATGCCACTACAGAGTGGGACAAAGTCGTGCTTTCGGAACACCTCAAGTATCTGCGTATAAGAGGCATCGGATTCCCTTGTCTGCCATCATTCATAAATCCCACGCTTCTCCCTAACCTTTCCTACTTGTTGTTGGTTGTGCATGATATGGACGAGGCAGGTCTGATAGCCTTGGGTGGGCTGCCAGAACTCTATTACCTCCGTATTGGTGCCCATGATATTGATGGGACGCCTGCTTCACATAAGCCGGCTACGGTAATTAATATTAGTGCCCATGATAACTTCTTCCCCAAGTTGAGACGCCTCATATTGGAAGGCTGGATGGTCCAGTTGGCGACCAACGGTGACTGGACTAGTGCTTCGTTGAGCATGTGGAGGGGAGGCCAGGATGCTATGGTATTTGATTCCAAAGCAGAGGATGGGGACTGCAGCAGCAGAGGAGCACGGGCCCCTGTTGTTGTGATGCCAAACCTCCATGTGCTCGAGTTCGAGGTCCCAGTCAGGGATTTGTACACGTATGGACAGGCTACCCGTGACAATCTTGGCTTGGACTTCGAGTGCCTCCCATCACTACGCACTATGACGGCAGTTCTCGACTGTGAGGATGCCTTGGTTGATGACGTGAACAAGACAGAGGCTGAGCTCAGGCGCCAGGCACAACACCATCCCAATAGCACCGCACTCAGATTGCAGGTACTCAAAGCGGGAGAGAATATGATGGCACAATCAATACCTAGCGACAATGAATATGTACGTACGTACCAGCTGCTTAACTTGTTTTTTATTCATAACCACACATTCCATTTCCAGATCCACTAACTATATTAATTATTATTATATGCAGGAAGAAGAGGGCAATGAGGTAATCGACGAGGACTCAGAAGCCTCGGTGTCTAAAACACATGTGGAGGAGCCACAACACTAGTCATCGTATCAATAATTCCATCACTATATACAATCAGGGCCAGGGAAGTGACCATCCTGAGCATCCTAATATGATCTTTGTTCATGGAGAAATTGGCCTCGGCTTGTGAGTCCTGCGTTTCGCTTTTGTCGACTCAGGTGTATTGTATGTCTTGTTGTGGGTCTACAACATTTATATCACAACTCTGTTTTCAGTCGAGAAATAAAGTAGGTAGACATGCATTTGTGTGCCTTCAGAAACCCTGTAATAAGGAGAACAATTGTTTTCAAGTCGTTGCTGTCGTCTGTGTGTAATCTCAAAATCATAGGATGCAGAACATTGTGTTATCAATTATCCATTTTCAACACTTGTCAGATATTTTGTTGCCACGTGATCAGGTTCCTTTGTTTTCTTTATTTTGTTTATCTAAAGGATGTGCATAGTTTTCTTGCTGATTGTACGTGGTACAAGCCAGTTCCTTTTTTTTTTCTGTGTTCGGTGCATTCATTTTTGCAGTTATGCCACAAATAACAGTTTTCTCGCTTTGTTAAGACAAGCGAGAAATGGATCGAGTGGAAACAGTAACTAACTTTCGTGCTCGCCACAGGAGCAAAAGAGGACCACCAGATCAATTCGCGCCTTCTGCGTGATAACTGTAAGTTCTAAAGCCTAGGCGTCATCGACAAAACAATAACGGTAAGTGAGTCAACGGTAAAGGAAAAGACAGTAATCTGCTTGATTATGTTAATCGCCTGAAGTGTGGACCAACTTTTGCCAAAAAATCGGATTTTCCAGATAAATTTTTGGTAGAAAAGACAGATCATCATTGAGTCAGCTCTTCAAATATTTTTGCAGCGAAAATAATATATCCGTGTCGCTCGGTTCGGTTCGTCGCACCGCTCGCCGCCACCGCCAGGTGACTAAAAACAATGCCGTGTGGCCTCAGCCACTACCTACATTTCCACCGTGCCTCATGCTGTGCTGTAAGACTGCACGCCAAAGGAGACCCGTCCATGCTCTGGGTCTTTGTGGCTCCGTTTGGCTTGCTCAAAGTTTCTGTTCACAGTGTCCTTAGCCTTTCTGTGATATTTTCTCTGGTTGGAAGATCCGTCCATCTCTTCCCGAGATGCTGGCTTGCTAGTACATTGTTTTTCTGGAATTGCCATATTGTACCATGTACGTGCAACTAAGTTAGTTTATGCCATATCCAACACTGAAGAGGGACACACATGTGCTGTCAGCGTCTTTATTTCTTAATTTTCTGATTGAAAAAGAATCTCATGTTTTTTTTTAGCATAGGAGTATTACTGTTTCTTTTGGTCCGTTTCGACAGCAACATATATAACAGTTTGTTCAACCATGGTGAGTCCGCAACATGAGCAAGAAATGAAGCGAACAGACTAATTAATGCCACAATGTGTTTGCAATGTCTGAGGAAGAGCGATATGCTCCAACTTCTCTCTCGGCATTAGTCTCTCTCCCTCCCAACATGCACAAGCTTGAAATTTGAATAGGCTGCTAGCTCATGGTGGCATTCCTCTAGCTAGAAACTATGGGCACCGCATCTCTTTTTTTTTTTTTTTTCTGCTTCTTCCTAAATGTTGTAAGCCAGGACTCTTGCTCGGCCTAGAAAAGAATTTGTTGGGCCCAACAAAAGTAGCAGCTGCAGCAGCAGCAGCAATATGAGCCTGTTTGGCACGGCTAGCTTCACTATTAAAGCTATTTTTTAAAGTTTCAGCTGTCCTAACAACTTCATCAATAAAGGTAAAGCTGTTTTTCAATCTGTTTGGCAAAACAGCTCATGATTAGAGGCAAAAAAAAAGAGAGAGAAATGACTATAATACCCCCTCGTTTTCCATTCCACCTTTTTCCCCTGTTTTTTTCATCTGCCCATCCTTTTCCTCCGTGAGTCATAGAACCGAACCCCTGCTAGCTAGCTATGCTCATCCTATTCCAGATCACGCGGCGAGCAAATCGATCATGAGGTAGCGGAACTACAGGATCTCGAACCCCCAATTCAGCAGCTCATTGAAACAGGGTCGGCCAGAGGAGCAAACCAATCTGATTGCGACGAAATGCATAACTGAAGCAGAGCGAGCATAGAATCGAAGTATCTAATACCAGGTAAGAGTATTCTCCCATTAAGTATTACAGCTACGGAATGGGCCTAATACACACTACAGTGGCACCGGGCCCAAGTAAGAGTGTTCTCCCGGCACAAACCCATCTCTCTCCGTGCCAGTGCCTCCATCCATTGCCGGACCCGGTACAATAGTAGATCGAGTTTGGTGTCGCTGGCGTATGGATTGCAACGGGGGTGGGTTCGATTGATGGAGTCTCGGGACACCCAAAACCGATACCAGAACTGAAAACCCAAACGTGCCCCAAAGACCAGTTCGGGAGAAAATCCACCCCTAAAAACCGAAACCCGCGGATATCCGAAACCAAAAACAACAGGACAAATCGCCTGTACACCTTGTTAGATGACAAGATATGTTTAGACATAGAATATGACCAAGATGTACATTGTAAGGTTGCATGTAATCACATGACCATATGTAAGGCCATACTTGGCCGTAGTCCTAGGAGTGAAGATCATCCACTACATGTGTAATATCTATTCTTGTAAACACCACACAAGGGGCAATTCCTAGTCTGTAAACATGTAACCAAGAGATGCCAGAAGGCTATCTTGTTCGACCACTTTAACATGGTACTAAGAGCCTAATTCCCAACGGAGTCGATCCTAACTCCCACCAAAGTCTTTCCTACCAGCGCCAATCCATGGCACAATCATCCTCCGCCGCACCCCCCACTCCCTACACACTTGGGTTTGTTCCGGTAACGGAGAAACTTGGGCACAATGATCATGTCATGTGGCATACTTAGGTTGAATCGGCCATCAAGGGCGCTCAACTCGGCCGGTTCATCAAGGCGTCCGCCAAGCCACCACCTAAGTTTTGAAGTCGATGAGAAGGCAAATAAGGAAGGGAAGACTGTTGATCCGTTGCCCGATCCGGCATATGAGGATTGGATAGCAAAGGACTGAACTATCCTAAGCTATCTATTTGGCTCCCTCGGCAAGGAGATTTTCTTGCAGGTTGCATCTGCAAAGATGTCGGCTGAACTCAGGGCCAGCATCGAGGGGGTGAGCTGCTCGCAATCCTGTGCGCGTGCGATCACCACGCACATGGCTTTGGCAACTGCGTCCAAGGGGACGTCTTCGATCGCCGACTACTTCATGAAGATGAAGGGACTTGCTGAGGAGATGGCTTCAGCAGACTAGAGTCTAGATGAAGAGGACATGGACTACAAGCTCGTCGTCACCTCCGTCGCCAGCCGGACAGAGCCCATCAATCTCGGTGAGCTTTACACACAGCTGCTTAGTTTTGAGCAGCGCATGGAGCTGCAAGGCTGAGGATCCACTCCCTCGCTAACATGGCGGCCAAGAATGGCCGTGGATTAGGGAACCAGTGCATCGCAATCATGGTAGAGGCGGTAGCCATGGCACTGGAGGCCGTAGTGGTCGCGGTGGAGGAGGCCGCAGCAATTTCTAGCCCGGTGTGATCTGCTAATTGTGTGGCAGAGAGGGGCACCACGTCGTTCGCTCTTACAAGCGGTTCGATTATTCTTTCACCGGTTCACCATGACAGAGAAGTGTGTCATCAGCGGTAACATCATCTTATGGAGTTGACACTAATTGGTATGTCGATTCCAGCGCTACTGATCATGTGACAGGAGAACTCGAGAGACTCACAGTTCGTGACAAGTATGGAGGCCATGAACAAGTTCACCACGCAAGAGGTGCAGGTATGGAGATTGATCATGTTGGTTCAAGTATTTTGCGCACCCCTTCTAGTAACATTCACCTTCAAAATATTCGTCATGTTCCTCAAGCTAGCAAAAGCCTATTATCTGTTCATCGTCTTGCTCGTGACAATAACGCCTTTCTTGAATTTCATCCACACAAATTCTTTATCAAGGAACAGAGCACAAAGAAGATCATCCTCAAAGGCAGATGTGAGGGTGGTCTGTACCCACTGAAGCCCAGCTCACCCGAGCAAAATGAAGAGGTGCTTGCTGCCATCAAACCATCCTCTACTCTGTGGCATCATTGGTTGGGTCATGCCTCCTCTCCTGTCATTCAACAGATTCTCAGTCGCCATAAGCTTCCATTTGTCTTAGACTCAAATAAAAATTCAATTTGTAATGCTTGTCAAATGGGAAAAAAGTCATCAATTGCCCTAGCCCAAATCCACTAGTGTGTCTACTAGGCCTCTGGAACTTATTTTTTCAGATGTCTGGGGTCCTGCCCCCTCATCGATTGGTCGCTTTTCATATTATGTCAGTTTCATTGATGACTTCAGTAAATTTACTAAAGCCCACAAAGCCACCAAAGCCACAACTTGAGGTGCGTAGGTGGTAGGAGGCCTTATGTCATCGCTAACCGAGGGACCAAGGTTTTTCATCCAAAGCCATATAGGAGGTAGGAGGCCTCTTGTGTCAATGCCTCCAACAAGGAGCGTAACTCCAAAGGCCTCAGCACTGCCAGTAATTATAATTCCACGAAGCAGGGCTAGCCTTTCACCTAAAAGTTGTATTCCAAAACAACTTCATTTGGGAAGCCAAGCTGTGCCAAACTGGGCAGAATCACAAACGAATGCCTGCCAGCTGCAGCTTAGGTTTAGCCGTTCAATCACTTCTCCTTGTTCGTGGGAAGTCGTTTCCTTGCATGATTGCATCGACCATCTAGAAGAATATGAATTGGTCCTGCATGTAGAGTATTTTTATCCATAGCACCGGCTGATTGCTTGTCAAGTCACCATATAGGAATATATTGGAAACCTTGCTCAGCCAATCACCTGCTTGCATTTGTTGCAGTGCTTTGCTTGTACTAGGAATTCAGTAGCAATAGGAAAAACAAAGAGTGACGACGCATATATATATACGCATGATGACAATCGAGGGAGGAAACTTCAGATACATACATATATACATTGTCTGTGGATTTGAATTATTTGACCCAAATTCCACGTGTCATCGCCAGCCACAACTACAAGGGCCTCACCATTCCCACGTGGCCACGTACAACAGAACAAAACAGCACCCCAGTTCGATCAGATGAGGCATGGCCTGGGCCCAGTTTTCTGTCCTGCTGTAAGTTCGAGTCAGGTTCAGCCCAGACTGCCCAGTTGTTTATGCGGGTCTTCCCTGATGCATCTCCGCTCAACCCCACTCGAGCACGCAAACTCCTGCACCATTCCTCAATCCCATCTGCTCAGGAATTCCACCCTCTCGCCTACAATCCCCAGGAAACCTTTTCTAAAAACAGTCCCCAGGAAACCTTGGTGAGTTGCAGATCTTTTAATTTGGCATGCATAGAACAATCGATGTTTACTTTTCATTAGTTCGATTGGATTTCTTCCATTTTGCTTGTTCCATTTTGATTCGTTGCTATTTCTTCTTCTGCCGCTTCTATTTTTCTTCGTCAATCTGTGGATGAAAGCTGCGTCTGCGATCTAATCAGTGCGACTCTTTTCTGATCTCTAGATCCTCATTCACATGTGCTTCGGGAATTTCAGTACTCAGTTGCGACCTTGGCAGCCATGGATTTCTCCACAGGGCCGCTGGGCACCCTGCTTTCTAAACTCGGCCAGCTGCTCCAGGATGAGTACAACCTTCAGAAGGGAGTGAAGAAGGACATCGAGTTCATCACGAGAGAGCTGGCGAGTATGCATGCCGCCCTCCGCGATCTTGGAGAGGTGCCAAAGGAGCAGCTCAAAGAAGTAGTGAAGATCTGGGCTCGGGATGTGAGGGAGCTTTCCTACGACATGGAGGACATCGTTGACACATTCATGATGCATTTCCAGGGCTATGCAACCCCCAGCAAAAGGAGCGTCAAAAGGTTCATCAAGAAGATGACAAGTATTGTGAGCAAGGCCACAACTCGCCATGAGATCGGTCAAGAGATTAAGGATATAAAGGAGCGTGTCAAGGATGTGACCGAGCGTCGTGACAGGTCAGGGCCGGAACATCACAGACTTTTTTTTTGACGCGAACATCAGACTTTGCATTTGAATTTGAACAAAATTTTTATCTTATTTGCCTGTTTGCTCTGTTTTTTTTATCATTTTACACAGGTACAAGGTTGATGTTATTACTCCTACCAAAACCTCAATTGACACTCGCATAACGTCTCTGTACACTAAAGCGGCTAACCTTGTGGGCATTAATGGGCCAAGGGAAGAGCTGATCTCAAAATTGACAAAGGAAGATGGTGGCATGACATCCTCAGAACAAAGGATAATCTCTATCGTTGGCATTGGAGGACTAGGGAAAACGACACTTGCTAAAGCAGTTTACGACAAGGTTAAACCACAATTCAATTGCACGGCTTTTGTTTCGTGTCCCGCGATCCTGACATCACAAAAAAAGTTTTCAAGGACGTGCTTTATGAGCTTGACAAGATAGAGTACAAGAACATTCACAACACCATGTTGGGCCAACAGCAACTAATTGATCTTGTCCATGATTTTCTCACGCATCAGAGGTATGTGCCATCTTGTGCTTGTTCAAATAATCTCGCACTATATGTGTTTATGGCTTGCAAACCTATGAAGATTATTTCAAACACATGTATCAGCAGTAGAATTGTAGGTTAATAATAGGTTACAGAAAATGAGCAAAGTGTGGCGTCTTACCATGGTAAAAATGCCAAACAATTTTGAACTTTATCCTATTCAAATTTTCACTTGAAGGAATACACAACTGTGGGCACACAAGTATCAGCGTTCATTTGTCTTCCCCGTACTCCACATAGTGGAACCAGTGTTTTTGCTGGTAATGCCTTCATTTGACCCATTCCAACCTATTAGTTGAGCCCTGTTTACATCCTCTATCTAATATTTACTAGCACTTCTTTTGGGGAGCCAGTTAAGAACTTGTTTTAGGAACTTGTTACTACAGATGCAGCAAATTTTGAGCTATCTATTAATTGGACTAATAGCTACAGTGTTTTGGATCCATTAATGCTAATTTTCACTGCTAACAATAATTAGTTCTAATGTATCTAAACAATCCTTAATAGCTATCAATTTCATGACTAAATTACCTACCTTGTGTTCAGGAAAACGTAACCTTTGCCACATGTGCAAATGCAGAGAAGCTGCCATAACTAGCCTTGCAGCCGGCTTCAATATTATATCCTATCTATATAGCCAAATGAATAACTTAGTAGCTAGATTGCTAGCAAAAGATAGAATTTACACAACTGTAGTGAAATTTTCCTAAACAAAACCAACACTTATACCAATCGCTGCTGCCATATCATCCGTGTACATACCATCCTAACAGGCTTGTTCTGTATTTTGGGGGTGTTACTGTATAAATTTTGGTGTTCATGGGAGAAATCTGAAAAACAAAGAAAAGGGTAAGAGTGGAGTTATTTCTATGCATAATATTACTTTGCCAAGCAAACTCTTACTCCCTCCGTTCCAAATTATAAGTCGTTTTTGACTTTTTGGTTCATCCATTTAGTTAGGCATCTAGATATAATAATATGCCTAGATACACAACTAAATGGATGAACCAAAAAAAAAGTGAAAGTGAAAGCGACTTATAATTTTGAATGTATGGAGTACTTAGCTAAGCAATTTTTTACTTTGAATATGCTTGTATTACAAATCATTTGTAACTATAACTCAGATGATGCTAAATTGCCACATACATATAGGTACCTCATTGTTATAGATGATTTATGGTATAGAGAACCGTGGGAGATAATAAGATGTGCTCTACCAGAGAATGGCCTTAGAAGCGAGTAATCACAACAACCCGATTAATTGATGTTGCTGAGCATGTTGGAGGTTGCTACAAGCTGAAACCTCTTTCTCACCATAACTCTAAAATGTTATTCTATGGACGGATATTTGGCTCCGAAAGCAACTGTCCTAAACAGTTTTGTGATGTATCTCAAAAATTTTGAAGAAATGTGGAGGTGTTCCATTAGCAATTCTTACAATATCTTGCTTGCTGGCTAACAATCCAAGTAATATAAACGTGTGGTATAACGTGTGTGAGTCAGTTGGTAATGGACTAGCAAACAATCCTAGCATTGATAGTATGAGGAAGATATTGCTACTCAGCTATTATGATCTAACTCCGAATTTAAAGACATGTTTGCTGTACCTAAGTATATTTCACGAAGATTATGTCATTATGCGGGATCGGTTGATTCTGGAGGTGGATAGCTGAAGGATTTATCCAACAAGGGGATGGAAGGCAAGGCTTACTTGAAATTGCAGAGAGTTACTTCAACGAGCTTTTAAGTAGAAGCCCGATCCGGCCAAAGAGACATGGATGAGGATGAGGTGTATCCTTTTTCTTGTCGGGTTCATGATATGGTGCTTGATCTTATTTGTTCCTTGTCAAGAGAAGAATGTTTTGCTACCACATTAACGGTGATTGCAAGCAAACCACATCTTCTTCGAAAGCAATGTTCGCAGGCTATCTATCCGAATACTACTTTGCCTACCATCTACTTGTCAAAATTGAGGTCGCTTACTATCGGTTACACTTTAATTAACACTATGCGACCCGTTTCATGCTTTTATCTTCTACAGTAATTTGGATCTCCAAGATTGCAATCTTAGTAATCATCAAAGTCTAGAGTTTATCGGTAAATTATTTCACCCGAGGTATCTAAGTCTAGCAGATACTGGATATACTGGTGAGGTCCCAACAGAGATAGGGAAGCTACAATTTTTGCAGACATTTGACTTCACTAGAACTGGTATAAAAGAAGTGCCATTGTGTATCTTCGGGCTAAGCCAATTAATTTGCCTTGGTGTTGGGAGCAATACAAGGCTGCCAACAACAAGTGGGTGGAGAAATCTATCGTCTCTAGAGTTGCTTTGCATAAATTTGGATTCTGCATACATTGCAGAAGAGCTGGGCCATTTGACACAACTGAGGGTGCTATTCGTTGGGCTCACAAAGGACAAGGAAGGCAGATGGGATGAAAGCATGTGCAGAGTTTTGGTCGGTTCCTTGGCAAACTGCAGAAACTTCAAACTCTATTAGTAGAAATCTCAGACGACGTAGAAGTTGATCTTGAAGGCTCAGTAGACTCCTGTGGAACCTATCTCATATTTTGATTTTTGGAACTAGTCACTTGCCGACATGGATCCTTCCCACATCATTTCTCCTCTTATCCCGCCTGTACTTAAAGGTGGGTCAAGTTCGAAGTGAGGACATCCAAGTCCTGGGCATGCTGCAGGCTCTTCGTGTTCTGAAAGTGAAAGTGGTTCGCACCAAACAAGTGTTTGAAAGTTTCATAATTAGCCGGGATGCCTTCCCATGTGTGACACGGTGCAAATTCTCTGGGTTTTCAATGGTGCCATCTATGTTCCCACCTGGAGCTATGCCCCGGCTTCACCGTTTTAAGTTTGATATCCGACCAGAGGATTTCAATGGTAGTGAATTTAATGTTGACAATTTGGGCTTAAGCCACCTGCCATCCCTTCAGACAGTTCGGGTTCGCCTTCATGGAGAGGATACAGTCAGTGAAGAGTTGGAAATGAAAGTAAAACAAGCGCTGAAGAACGAGGCACGTGCCCACCCCAGCCAACCTGATATTGATATCAGAATTCATGGCCAATGGATGCAGCTCTGCATGTACGTACTTCTTCTCCTTTTTCTGCTTCTTTAGCCGTTCCAATATCCTGTCTAATAATCTTCTGCATGCTGCCATGATTTCTATGACATCGATGGATGCCCCTGAGTTCATGACCCCAACTTACAATGACAAATAACCTTACCTACGTCACTATTTTATTCCAGTTTTATGTCCTTAGGAATCATTTCCATTTGTTATTCTTCTAGTTATCATTTTTGTTCATTTATTACTGGCACTACTTGTGAACTTTGTTTCTTGTAGAGATACACTGTGTCTGCCTAGTCTGATATAAATATGGCTCTCTTCCTATACAAATTCTGAGTTATTCCTAATTAACGCAAATTCTTTGTTGTGCACATGCACCAGATAATGGTAAGGTCGATCACATTTCCCTGCGGCCTCAGCCACAACATACAACAAGTTCCTTTTCAAGATCATCGCCAATGGATATTTGACTCAGCTAAAAGCCCCCTGCATTTCCACCGCCGCCTGATGCGCAAATGGAGCATCTACTTGTGAGTTCCGCCGCCAGGAATCTTTTTTGCTCCATTTGCGCTTTAGCCTCATCTTATGCCAAGGTGCTGCCTTTGCTAGTTCTTTTCTTTTTTTTTTTTTATTTTAGAATATCCATATTGTTTCCGAAGACAATTGCCTCCTACAATGTACGTGCTACTAAGTTCGTTTGTGCCATGTCCAGCACTAAAGGAGTATTTCTTAATTTTCTATTTGAACATAGGAGTATTACAGTTTGTTTGGTCCATTTTGAGTAGGGTGCTAGCTCATGGTGGCGTTACTAGTGCCTAGCTGGAGGAACTCTGCTCCCGGCCCCATATTAGTGCTTCTACTAGCTGGATATTTAATAGAATATATACTCTGAATCAGGGCTTCTCACCGTGACACTGCAATTTTAGACGAGAGCACTCACTTGGGTCGGCCAGCACTCTGCTGCATGCTTATGCTTACCGCTTGCTTACTACATTGCCCTCTGTTTGCTCCCTGTTTCGTTAGGGTCAATATATGGTGATCAAAGTACCCTCCGGATCTGTACCAATATCGATCATTGACAACAAACACCGATATGTGCACTTGCATCCGTGAATTATTTTATTGCGCTACTAGGTATATATCCGAACACAGACATGCAAGTCGATTTGTCCGTGAATCCATCAATTGTATTCTTGCCCGTGGGTTCAGCAGGTTGCTCAACAAGGACCACAAAAAAAGCTCAGCTCCTTGATCTGCTTGTTGAGTTCCCGTGATGGTTTGAATCTGACTGACTTTCTGCTATGTTATTACAAGCCCCGTTTTCCTTTCGTATGGGTTTGGGTTGGGTTGTCTCCTCATGCTAGTTACAGTACAGCCGCGTGTACGTGTGTTACAGACTTGGACTCCAGCCAAATCTATGACTTTGCCCATGTTACGTTTGTGTGCTTTGTGTGCAGTGTGCGGCGTACCATTTTGTATTTCACCGAAATAAAATGACAAAAGATACCTCAGAAAAATTAAAGCTTCTATATCACAGATCAATATTCTCCAGCTAGAAATCGAGCACATATATTTTGGTTAATCACGTTTGCTTTATCAACTGGCTTTGTTTACTCTGTTTTCAGTGGACTTTGCCTTGTTCTAGCCTTGCAGGTGCAACTAATGGTACTTCATTCAAGAAACACAGTAGTAGCTTGTGCAGTAGTGCGGGCACTGCTGTTAAGTTTGCAGCCTGATATCTGAATTTGCAGCCTCAATGCAGTCCTGCAGATAGAAAGCAGAGTCGGATGATGTGCTTTATTTTGCCCTAAGACTCTTCAACAGCCTATGATATTGCGTCATCAGTCGTGAACTTAAGACAAAAGAGACGATTTTTTTCTTCTTCTTTCTATATTTATAAAGTAACATAGACAGTTATGAACACATCATCCACGGATAGTTTGTCTTAGCAAGGTCCGTCGTGATTATGTGTGATCAGCTTATATACGAGTTGAGTCAGCCTAGATTTGGGCTGCATTTTCTCGTCCCGGATAGCCCACCGATAGTCATGGACTCCTGTGCCCAAAAAGAACAGTGTACGGCTCGAAGGATCAAATGCCCCTATCCACTAACATACTACAACCCTGATCCTTTTAGAGTTTACGTGCATTCATTTTTGCAGTGGTGCCATAACAGATTTATCTCTTTGGACCACCACAGATGGCTGACCTTGCGACAAACGAAAAATTGATCCAGCGAAAAATTAGTTTAGTGCTCGCTATCAAACTCCACAGGAGCAAAACAGCACCAGCAGCTCGACTCCCTGCTTCTGCATGATACCAGAGAGCACAACCGCAGCAGCAGCTCAACTGAAAATGCTGATAACGGTAAGTTCTACTATACTATTTTTGATCTGCAATGTGAGTTTGCTACGAACCCTTGAAGAAAAAGACAGTAATATGTGTGAGTGTGTTAATCGCCAAAATTTGAACCAACTTTCGCCCAAAAAATTTCAGATTTTGCAGATAAATTTTGGTTAGAAAAACTGATCGTGGTTCCAATCAGATCAAATTATTTTCCAGTGAAAGAATACTGAAAATCATGAAATTCGTTAGAGCCCTTCTACGGTACTTGATTTTGCCTACCATTGCCTCTTATTGCCTCCCCTAAATTCTTTTTTTTATTTGAAAGGGTAACCATGTCATTAAGCACCGCTAATCAGTAATTACATCCTCACCCCTTCACTAATCGCGGTCAGACCCATCGCCGGCGCCGGACCTCCGAGCCTTGCCCGATGCGTGGACCTGCAACGCGCTCCAGGGCGAGATCCCGGAGTACGTGAACCAACGGGAAGGGCCGATCCCTGCTGCCATTAGCAAGATGGTGATGCTGCAGGTGCTCAACTTCTCCTTCAACGGCTTCTCTGGGGAGGTCCCAGGAACGGGGCCTTCGGGAGCCTCATGATGAACTTCAAAGGGCATCACCGAGGTCGCCTACGCCTCGGCGTTCGTGGACTCGGACCTGTTCGACGAGCAGGTGTACGCGGTGTTCATGCTCAACGTGCTGCTGCTGGCCGCTGCCACGGCTTCGGTGGTCAAGCACATGTGCCACCCGGAGGAGAAGTACGTGGCGTACCGCCGCCGCACGGTGCAGCACAAGAAGCTCGGCGGACGGACGACGTCTGCATCGCGCCCTACGCCACCATGCACGACGGCGCCTGCGCCCGTCGCGCTTCGAGAAGCGCCCATGCTCATCGCCCTGCCCTTCCACCAGCGCCTCGCCATCGACGGCTCCGTCGAGAACACCACGACCAGCGCCGGGCGCGTCCAGGCCGCCAACGTCAACGTGCTCAACTACGCCCCCCTGCTCCGCCGCCATCCTCGCCGACCGGGGCAGCCTCTCTCCGCCGCCAACGCCGTCACCGACGGCTTCCCGCACCGCGACGCGCTCTACTTCCTCGGGCGGGCGGACGACCGGATGACCACGATGTTGCGACATGTCAACTTCTCCTTCAACGGCTTCTCTGGGGAGGTCACGAGAACGGGGCCCGCCGGGAGCTTCCCGGCGGACGCGTTCGCCGATGCTGGCCTTTGCGGGTACGCGTGGCGGTTTGGCTCGGTGCGGCGGGCGGCGCAACCACAGACCAGCGCCGTGACCGCCCGAGGGTGTCGCACCGTTTTACCCTTTATTAAAAATAGAATTACAAGAATGCAATTACCGCCATTCTTAATCCCTCCATTTTGCGGAGGTAACATGAGGCGATTTTTGCGCCTATGGCCCACTTGTCATAGACACAGTAGGAGGCAATTTTTGCCTCTCTGCCTTTTGCCTCCCATTGCCTCCAGCCTTTGTAGCCGTCGGATCAGCCGCTCTCAGCCATTGAATTTTTTCCCAATTATTGTAGAAAATTTCAATTCGTTAATATTGCTGTGGTCTGGTTTTTGTAGGTAACCATGAACTCTAGCTGAACGGATGAAGCTAACAGAAAGTTGAATCCTCAGACCATCGGACTACATGACAACTTGGTATATAATAATAAAAATTATTTCGTACGCCACCTAATCCACGTCCTTTTCAGCTTAGAAAGTGCAGTGGTTGTACTGTCCGTTTCCTAGAAATAAAATTCGTTTGTTTCCATCGATGACTGACCTCACGGTGTAAGGTTTATACACCTAATCACCGTCTAGCAAAGATGTTTTACAATTTGATATTAGCAAAATGAATTTGAGTATTGTTACAGATTTGTCTTGTTCACTGAAGATGCCAACTAATAGACACAAAGGCAGGCAAGCCTGGATTTCTTACTCAAAGGAGGCAGGCCAAGCAAAAACATATAAGGGCACTCACACAAGGTGCAGAAACCATCGAGTAGTTTCTATAATATTGAACATTATACCAAGAAACTATTGTTCCCAATGCAGCCATTTTATCTTGGATCTAAATAAATATATCCAAGCAATCATTCATCTTTCAGTACCTGGATCCTCTGCGCCACCTATGAACAAACCGTACTCAACCATGAACTCCGGCCAGTCCATGCTCGCCGCAGAGAGGTGCAAACCGCTACAGATGGCCATGGCGTCGTCAAAGCGGCAGGTGGGGGCAGTGGTGTACATGGGGCGTAGCATTAGCCAGTACCATGTCGGCGAAGTGGTCCTAGGACCATATCTTGCTTTTGCTTGCTTGTTATTGATGATGAATTCAACCGCATATTGCTTGCTTGCTTCGTCGCTCGGATGCTAGCTTCCATCTCCTGCGCCTCAGCCAGCGGCGTTGCAGCCCTCAGACAGCACAATGCAGCAAGCACGGCGAGTTCTCCATCAGCGGTCCCGTTTGATCCCAACCCCAACTCCTCACCCCAGAGCTCAGCGCGAATGACTCTGCGTTAGCGCTAACAGCCATGCCAGCGGCATGCGAGCTCCGAGGACGTGTTGGAGTGCCGATGGCTGCACCAGCGAGCTCCACACCGGCGTCCGCATCCGAAGTCGATGGCGGATCCGTCCGCGGGTCGCTGAGTCACTCCGCGTCCCACGCTGGAAGCCATGCTTTGGCGAGCTCCCATCGGCTGCGCCATCAAGCGAGCTCCGTCGGTGCACGGGATCTGCAGAGGAGACATGGAAACGGTGCGCTCTCCGGCGCGAAAAATCACTGGATTCTTCAGCCCGGTTTCACGCGATAGACATCGAGTCTAAATAAGACCGGTTTCCTTCTCTTTCTTTATTTAATTGCCTTCCACATCATCAAAATGCTGATGTGGCAGCCTAATTAATAGCGATAGAAACTATACTTAGGTCTGCATTGGGAGTGCTCTAAGAGTGCCTTTACTCTAGCAAGATTGGCCGTGCCGCATCCAACAACAACAACAACAACAACAACATATCCTTTTGTCCCAAGCTAGTTGGGGTAGGCTAGAGATGAAACCCATAAGAACCAAGTGCAAAAAACAAAAAAAAAACAAAAAAAAACTCAAAGGAAATGCACAGGACAAGAAGTAGAGATAGGGGGTAAATGGGAAGAGAAAAAAAAAACCAAAGGTCACGGTTCCGGTACGTTGATTGCTAGTCTCCAAGCGCTCCTATCCATAGCTAAAACTTTGGGGATATTCCACTTCTTAAGGTCTCTCTTAATCGCCTCGTCCCAAGTCAATCTAGGTCGACCTCTACCTCTCTTCACATTATCGCCTCGCCGTAAAATCCCACTACGCACCGGCGCCTCAGGAGGCCTCCGTTCGACATGTCCAAACCATCTCAAACGATGTTGAATCAGTTTCTCCTCAATTGGTGCCACCCCGACCTTATCCCGAATATCTTCGTTCCGGACTCTATCCCTTCTTGTGTGTCCACAAGACCAACGCAACATACGCATCTCTGCTACACTCGCGATTCTTTGGACATGTCGCCTTTTTGTAGACCAACATTCGGCACCATATAGCATCGCCAGGCGAATCGCCGTCCTGTAGAACTTACCTTTTAGCTTATGTGGCACCCTCTTGTCACAGAGGATGCTAGAAGCTTGACGCCATTTCAACCAACCGGCTGAAATTCTATGCCTAACATCTTCATCAATGTCGCCATCCTTTTGTAGCATCGATCCTAAATACCGAAAGGTATCCTTCTTGGCCACCACTTGTCCAACAAGGCTAACGTCCCCATCATCATGCCTAGACAGGCTAAAGTCGCACCTCATGTACTCGGTCTTGGTCCTACTAAGTCTGAACCCTTTCGCCTCTAATGTGTGCCTCCACAGCTCTAGCTTCCTATTGACCCCTGCCCTACTCTCGTCAACTAGCACCACATCATCAGCAAAGAGCATACACCAAGGGATATCACCTTGTATGTCCCTTGTGACCTCATCCATCACCAGGGCAAATAGATAAGGGCTCAATGCTGACCCTTGATGTAGTCCAATTTTAATTGGAAAGTCACTGGTATCGCCATCACATGTCCGAACGGATGTCATCGCATCCTTGTACATATCCTTGATGAGCTTAATGTACTTAGTTGGGACTTTGTGTTTTTCTAAGGCCCACCACATGACATTTCTCGGTACTCTGTCATACGCCTTTTCGAGGTCAATAAAGACCATGTGCAAGTCCTTCTTCTGCTCCCTATATCTCTCCATCAACTGTCGCACCAAGAAAATTGCCTCCATGGTCGACCTTCCAGGCATGAATCCAAACTGGTTTTGGGTCACCCTTGTCAATCTTCTTAGGCGATGCTCGATGACCCTCTCCCAAAGCTTCATCGTATGGCTCATCAGCTTAATCCCGCGGTAGTTAGTACAACTTTGAACATCTCCCTTGTTCTTGAAGATTGGTACTAATATACTTCTCCTCCATTCATCATGCATCTTGTTTGCCCGAAAAATGAGGTTAAAAAGCTTAGTTAGCCATACTACCGCTCTAGTACCCAAGCATCTCCACACCTCAATGGGGATACCATCGGGGGCCCATCGCTTTACCTCCCTTCATCCTCTCGCAAAGCCTCCCGACCTCTCGCCTCCCGAATCCTACTCACAAAGTGTCTGTTAGTATCATCAAATGAGTCGTCCAACTCAAGGATAGGACCCTCATTCTCCTCATTAAATAGCTTGTCGAAGTACTCTCGCCATCTATCCTTGATCTCCTCATCCTTCACCAGAAGACAATCTGTCTCATCTTTGATACATTTGATTTGGTTTATGTCCCTTGTCGTCCTCTCGCGGATCCTGGCTATTATATAAATGTCCTTCTCCCCTTCCTTCGTGCATAGCCGTCGATAAAGGTCATCAAAAGCCTGCCCCTTTGCTACACTCATAGCTCGCTTTGCATCCCTCTTCGCTGTCCTATAGCCCTTGGTGTTGGCTGCACTCCCGTCAAGGTGGAGGCGCTTGAAACACTCCTTCTTCTCCTTAATAGCCCTTTGCACCTCATCATTCCACAACCAAGTATCTTTTTGCTTCCTGTTTGCCTCCCCGCTCACGCCAAGCACTTCGAGGCTACCTTCCGAACACATGTTGGCCATGCCGCATCCACTACTTGGAAAATCGATTAGTTCGAGTGTAAGAAAACACACGTAAAAAAATACGAATCCGTCGAGAAATATATTTTTTCGGCGTGTACCGTCGAAAAAATACACACGGAAATACGTTGACGAGAAAAATTCATCATTGCCATCTTCATTTAAGAGGGGCAGTCCCAACGGTGATAAATGCATCGTTTCCATCTTCATTTAAGAGGGGAAAAACATGACGTGGCAGAGGATTAAAATGAAGAAAGAGAGAGTAAAACCAAGAAGCCATTTCTTGACCACGTCGACGCTTCGACGCAAAGGAACGATGCTCTAGGAAACGATGAAAACGCCACCGGGGACAAACTACTCGTTTCTATCGGCATTGATTTGATTGGGATCGGGCATGCCGCCGCCGCCGGTCCGCTCCCCGCGGCGCGCCGACGTTCCCTTCTCCCGCGCTCACGATCCCTTCCCACGCGGCGCTCCTCCGGCCCCAATCCATCCAAAATCTGCCGATCCCTATTGTACGTAGTACATCAGAATTCAGAATCACTACTACTCTAGTACGACTTTTAATTCACCTCCCAAGCTCCCATAGCCATGTCGAGGTATTCCAACGACGTTTCGCTTTTCGCTTATTCAGGGGTGCGGTGCAGTGGCGGAGTGGGCGCCCCCATCGCTTCAGCCGCTAAGCACCGGCGGCGGCGGCGGCCGTGGGACTCGACGAGGATCCACCACAACCAGAGTTGGTCGCGGCCGAACAGAGTTGCGCCGCCGCCGCCTGCGCGTACTTCTCCGTTGAGCGCGGTAGTCGGCCGTGCTTGTCACCGCCGCCCGCGCTTACCCCGCGAGCTGAGGTCGAGGTCGCGCCCGCGTCCCGCGCGCCAGACGTGGCAGCACCCGCCCGCGGGCCGGGGGTAGAGGCTCGCCGTTGGTGGAGACCTGGGCGCGCCACCGTTGGTGAGATCTCTCGAAAGGGGAAGCAGCTTGGTGGGAGGAGGGGGAGAGTGGCGGCGGCTGTAGGGTGTGCTGGAGGAGTGAGTTAGGGTTGGAGGGAGCAGCGTGACTATTTTGTTTGCCAGAGGAGCACCATGCGTCGTTCTATCAAAATGGACGGTTCAGATCGTCCCAAGAATTATATGGGCTTGAGGGAGTTCAAGCCCGACGCTGCAATGAGAGACCAGGCCCATGAATCATATAGGTTTTTTGGTATAATAATAATTGTATTTACTCGTTATTTTTGGAACAACTTAAAACAAGATTTTAAAATAGCAAATGACAACTTAAAACGTTGTATGGTGTTCTATTTTTCTGTGCGTGTTTGCATTTTTTTGTGTGTTTTATAGTAACCCACAGAATAATTGTAATTTTTCTGTGCGTGTATAGTATTTTTTCTGTGAGTTTTACAAAAACTGGCACAAAAAATCTAATTTTTTTGTGAGTACCTAATTTTTCCGTGTGTGTGAATTGTCACGCACAGAAAAATTAATTTTTTTTGTGTGTTTTGTATATTTTTCTGTGCGTTTTTCTAAAAACACTCAGAAAAAATATAATTTTTGTGCGTTTGAAAAAACGGACAGAAAAATTAAACACACAGAACTAAGCGATTTTCCAGTAGTGATCATGGCCGCTAGTAGCTGTTTGGATGTGGGTGGTATTATTATCTCTCTCTTCTCCTGCGGGCTACTCATCTATCTCTCTCTTTGTAGATGACAGCGGTTAAGCCTGCTGCTAGTGCCTTATATGGGGGCGTTTTGGTCTTTGTACAGTAGCTTTAATTGTCATTAGTTCCTCTATCGAACCAGTGTAGGGATTAAACTTTAGTTCATGGACTAAAACTTCCAAACGGGCAGCCGCAGCAGGTCATGGTTTCTTTCTCATTTTATTATACTCCGTGCTTCAAACCCTGAAAGATGCCCATCTATTAAAGCATTGTACACTATAAACGATGACAAGCACGTTAACGTTGGTTGTATTGTATGCCTGCCGTTTGCGTGCCTGACAGAGAAAGGTGGGCAAAGCCACATGCTCCGATCAATGCGCGCACATTATCATTAATTAAGGATGCAATTAGCAGACACAAAGATGCTGTTAATAGTGAATAGTATAGACACAAAGACGCCAATTAGAAGACACAGACACACCTGTGGATAACACTCGCCCCTCCGCTCGCTCGAGTGGTACGGGTGCCGTCGCTGGGCTTCTCCTCCCGGGTGCCGCCGCCACCGAGATCCTCCTCTGTCACTGGTCTCCTCTTCCCGCACGTAGCTGCGTCCGAGATCCGCCACCGCCGCCGCAGAGCTCCTTCCCGCGGTGGCCCTCTGGAGGCTGGACTCCTTCCTAGTCCCCACGCGTCGCCGACTCCGCGCTTCGAGCTCCGCTGCTGGGCTCCTCCTCCCCACGTAAGCTCAGAGATCCTCCGCTACCGGGCTGCTCCTCAGCGACGCGAGCTCCCATATCCTCCACTGCCATGCTCGAAATCAGCTGCCACCACTGAGCTTCTTCCCCTAGCTTCCACATGTGCGGAATCTCTCTTGGTCTTCAACTTCACTGATCTTCCATCCTGCTGCCGCCATGGATCTTGTAGCCGGGGCAGTGGGCAGCATCATCGGCAAGCTTGGCGAGCTGCTGCAGGCGGAGTACAAGCTGCAGAAGGGCTTGCCGGAGCGAATCGAGTATCTGAAAAATGAGCTCGAGAGTGCGCACAGGGGCTCTCGGCAAGGTGGGCGAGACGCCGCCGAGCAGCTGGATCCACAGGTCCAGCTCGGGCTCGAGACATCAGAGAGGCGCCCCTACGACATGGAGGACATCCTCGACGCCTTCCTCGTCGATGTCATGGAAGGGGAGGGGGCCGCCCCTGCTGAGACAAAAAGCAAGAAAGGCTTGCTTAAACGTCTCAAGAAGATGGCCAAGCTGTTGAAGAAGAGCAAGGCACGCCCGACATCGCCCGGGCGCGATCGAGGACATGAAGAAACGACTCCAGGAGGTGTGGGACCGCCGTGACAGGTACTCCATACCGTTGCAGTGGCTGCGCCGACCACCAAACTAGATCCTCACCTTGTGGACATGCACAAAGGGGCAGCACATATTATTGGCATCGAGAGGACGAGGGTGGAGCTCAAAGCCATGCTTCAGTCATCGACCCACGGTCATGGAGATGCCTGGCGCCTCCGTAAGCAGCAACCATACCAAGATAGTTTCTGTGGTCGGAGCTGGTGGTCTGGCAAGACCACTCTAGCCAAGGCGGTTTACGATGAGCTGAGTGCGGAATATGATTGTCGAGCCTTTGTTTGGTTGGCGCAATCCTGACTTGGTACAAGTCTTCACCAGCATCTTCTTCCATCTCGACCAAAATAAGTACCAGGCCATTCATGATATAAAGGACCTACAACTGCTCATTGGCGAACTCCGAAAATTCCTTGAAAAAAAGAGGTATCCATTAATCAGTAGTCACCAGATCACCTATAGTTTCTCTGTTTTATCTTATGATTCATTGATTATTTATATGCTACATTGCTTGTGCTGTGTGCATACTATTTGGGAGCATACATACAGTTACTACTTAATATGTTTCTTTTTCGTTATGTATCAATAGATGCAGTTGTGGTACGTACAATACATCTTCTTGCTAGGATATTTATATTTCATAATAGAAATTTCAAGATGCTTGTTTTTCATTGTGAATCAAAGCTGCAGTTGTGGCGCAGTACTCCTTTTTCTTGGTAGGGAATTTATATTTGATAATAGAAAATTGATGAAGTTTCAACGTTGGCATTGTAAATCTTGGAAGAAGAGTTATTAAACATTTGAACCTCAATTAAAACTAGACATCAGCCGTATTCGATACTAGTATAGCACAGATGTAGTGCCGCTCTTTTTTTTCTCCTTTATAGACGATAGATGCTGGAAGCTTTACTAACTCTACATCTTCATTTGTACTGTCTTATTGGTAGGTACTTCATCGTTGTTGACGATGTATGGGATATAAAATCTTGGGAACCATTGGGATCAGCTTTGGATCAGAAGAATAATGGCAGCGGAGTAATAAAAACTACACGTAATCGAGAAGTAGCCTGCAGCAATGAAGTTTATCGGCTTGGCCCTCTTACACATCAGAACTCAAAGAAATTATTTTACATGAGGCTATTTGGTGGTGAAGACAAATGTCCTCCTAATCATCCTGAAGAGGCATCTCAAAAGATTCTACACAAATGTGGGGGTGTGCCATTAGCTATCATCACAATGGCTAGCTTGTTGGTGGGCAAATCAAGAAACGACTGGCTTGAAGTGTGCAACTCTCCTGGTTTCTATGGTGGCGGCAGACAACAAAGGCAGGTAGATGATACTTGAGTGGATATTGTCCCTTAGCTACTATGATTTGCCTTCTCATCTAAAGACCTGCTTATTGTACCTAAGTGTGTATCCAGAAGACTATGAGATTGAGAAAGATTCCTTGATATGGAAGTGGGTAGCAGAAGGTTTTATAGAGAAGAAAACAGGAACAAGTCTGTTTCAGCGGGGAGAGGAATACTTCCATCAGCTCATAAACAGGAGCATGATCCAAGGGATGGAGTCAGAGGAGGACGGCATCATAGATGGCTGTCATGTTCATGACATGGTCCTTGATCTTATTCGTGGTCTAGCAGGCGAAGAAAACTTCATCACTATCTCAAATGGTGATGGAGGAATACCATCCCGACACAAGGTGCGCCGGTTAGCTCAGCAGAACAGGATACTACTGTTGGATCAATCTCATCCTGACAGTCATAGGGACATGGCACAACTGAGGTCAATGGTTGCCCATGGGTGTGATATCCATGGTTTTGTCTTGCATCCGAGCTTTAAACTCTTACGTGTGCTAGCCTTAGAGTGGTGCACATCATCTGATAATGATGAGTTTGACAGGCGCTCGCTTGAGCATCTCGGAAATCTAGTTCATCTGAGGTACCTTGGCCTACGAGGTACAAAGGTTAGAGAGCTCCCAGAGGAGATAGGAGCTCTAAAGCTTCTACAGACACTGGACTTGCATGGTACCGGAGATGGTATGGAAGTCCAACTGCCATCAAGCGTTAGCCTGCTAACGCGGTTGGTCTGCCTAAGATGTGCCAGATGGACGAGGGTGCCGGATGCTTTCCTCCAAAAGGTGACGTCACTGGAGGAGCTATGGATAAGTGTTTACATGCTGTCTTTTTGAGTCCAAGAGGCAAATTTTCAAGGAACTGGGCAACCTGAGCCGACTGAGGGTGCTCCGTCTGTATGGTACCGGTGAGCTAGATGAGAGCATGCAGGTAGAACTTTTGAAGTCACTAGGCAATCTGCAGGAGCTCCAGCATCTAGATTTGGATTGTTTTCAGATCAGTGAATTTAGCCCTGCCTCAATGGAGTGGGACAAAACCGTGCTTCCAGAACATCTCAGGCATCTACGAATACGAAGCACTTGGTTCCCTTGTGTGCCATTATTCATAAATCCCACGCTTCTCCCCAACCTTTGCTACTTGTGCTTGTGTCTGGATCATATGGACGAGGCAAGTCTGAGAGCCTTGGGTGGGCTGCCAAAACTCCGTTTCCTCTATATTTCAGAGCCTTATCGAATGGCTTCTCGTAAGCAGGCTGCGGTAGTTACTCTTGCTGCCCATGATGGCTTCTTCCACAAGCTGAGATGCCTCCGGTTGGAAGGTTGGATGGTCCAGTTGGCGACCAACGATGACTCGACTAGTGCTTCATTGAGCATCTGGAGGGGAGGACAGGATGCTATGGTATTTGATTCCAAAGCAGAGGACGGGGGCCGCAGCAGAGTAGCACCGGCCGCTGTTGTTGTGATGCCAAACCTCCATTTGCTTGAGTTCGAAGTCCCAGTCAGGGCTTTCTTCAAGGATGGATATGCTACCTGTGACAATCTCGGCTTGGACTTGGAGTGCCTCCCTTCGCTACGCTATGTCCGGGTAGATCTCGACTGCAAGGATGCCTTCCATGATGACGTGAAGAAGGCAAAGGCTGAGCTCAGGCGCGTAGCTCAACTCCATCCCAATAGTTCTGGACTCAGATTGGACGTAATTAAACTAACAACAGACAGCGACGATGAAGAGGTACGTACCAGCTGCCTAACTTGTTTTAATAATCACATTCCATTCTCCATTCCACTAACACGTACTAATTCTCTGTTATCGAAAAAAAAAAAAAAAACACGTACTAGTTCTCCATTACTATATATCATTATTATATATAGTAACAATATGTGCAGGAAATCAAGGGCTACGGTGATCCGAAAACCACCTAGAACATAGCAAGATCTCAAAGAAATCATAGCCCTTGATTTTTAGAATTAAGTAGGGAAATTAAATTAATTAAAGTCTTTACCGTAAATTAAATAATCCTAGGAAAAGAAAAACAAATCCCTGAAATCTTGGCAAATATATCCCCTGGGCGTCCTATAGCTTCCTTGTTTCATCTGCCTGCGTTACTTTACATATGATGTACTTATTATCACTTTTCTAAGAAAAATGGATACAGTTAAGTATATACTTGTTACTATTGTCACGTACGGACTATGTTTGAGTTCGCAACAACACATTAACTTTTAACATGATGTTGGTTGTCAAAGTGACTGAGGTTCAAGGATATTGTTGGTTTCTGTTCCTTTCTTTTCAAGAACCATATATAATACTTCATATTCACTCCAGGCAGAGCGCGAGGGTGTCTCAGAAGCCTCATTGTACGATACAGCAGAGGAGGATGAGATGACAGAGGAGGAGGTCTCAGCAGCTTCACTATCTGGCAGGAAGAAGAGGAGAATGAGGTAACCGACGAGGAGGTCTCAGAAGCCTCGGTGTCTGAAACACAAGTGGAGGAGCCAATACACTAGTCGTATCAATAATCCATCAAGTTATATAATCTTTGTTCATGGAGAAATTCGCATCGGCTTGTAAGTCCTGTGTTTCACTTTTTGTTGTCTCAGGTGTTTTATATGTTTTGTTGTGGGGCTACAACATTTATGTAATTCGTAACAACTCTGTTTTGAGTCGAGTATAATAAAGTACGTAGACATGTATGCATCTGCGTGCCTTCAGAAACCCTGTAATAACGGGAAGATTTGTCTTCGAGTCGCTGCTGTGTGTACTCTGAAAACCATAAGTTGCAGAACATTACGCTAATAATTATCCATCTTCGACACTTGTGAGATATTTGCTGCCACGCGATCAGGTTTCCCTCCTTTTTTTTTTTTTTTTTTTTGGTTGTTTCCAGGATGTGCATAGCTTTCCTGCTGGAGTTCTCTCCTGCAGTTTGTGCTGCACAAGAAGCACAGGTCGGATGATTTCAATCCGCTGGTTTGCATCTTTTGCTGATGCGGACCACATCGAGCTGCTCCAGCGCAGTAGGATGGAGACTTCACCGGCCAAGCCACAGGAGTCGATCCACGACCCTTTCTGCGGTGTCGCCGACAGCCGGCTTGATGATCTTGCCAATATTCTTGATGTCAAGTTCCGCTCGAATCTGCCACAAGGTGGGCTCAGATTCGTTTCTGACAGCGCTTTGCTTCAGTGAGCTTCGTGAGGACTTCTTCAACGGGTCAGCTGAGAAATATGGCCGTGTGCTGTGGGCTTGGCGCAGTGAACAGCTCTTCTCTGGCTCACTGAACGACGAACAAGAAAAGCTCATCAGCTCCTTCGTCTTCTTGTAGCTTCCGCCCACTGCCTGCCTGCGCCACGCCCGGCCGACCACCGCACTGCCACCACGCCCATGTCTCGGCAACTGTGACCACGCACCCTCCATGCCCATAAACGCAATGGAGCCTCCTCATCGGCCTGATGGGATGGATCCCTGACGATCTCTATCTACGTCGGCAGTCCTGGGGGGCCTCGGCATTGAGCCGATCCGCACTGGATGGGCTAAGTCGACTTCGGCCCTTGTTCCCCAAGGCCCAGCTGGTGTTCGCGGGCTTCCACCTTTGCCTCCCGTCTGCGCCTAGCTATGGGCCGGTGCTTGACGGGGCCAATCTTGGGGGCGCCCAAGAGCCATGATTCCCCATATGGGCCAGTGAACAGCGTTTCTCTGTGGGTCATCAGTAGTCCAATGGTAGGGCGGTCCAGGTGGGGCGCTACCTACTGGGGTTCAAATCCTGGTGCTTCGCACCTTTTCCCTGGGATTTTTCCAAGGATTTACCGGCGTTATGCTTTAAGTGGTAGCGGCGTTCCCGTCGGCGACGAGGCGCCTATGGTGACTTCGAGAATCTCCATCTGCCCGGCTGCCCAGTCCTTCGAGGTGCTCATAGGGGTAGGGTTTGCGTGCGTGTGTTCATAGGGGTGAGTGTGCGTGCGTGTTGTGAGCGTCTGCGTTGTACTGTGTAATTCTCAAAAAAAAAAAAAAAAACAAACTTTAAAAAGCTCAGCTTCTTCAGCTGATTGCTCGTTGAGGTCCCGTGAAGGTTTGAATCTGCCTGCAGCCACCCATCATGCGGACTCGGACTTTCTACTGCTAGACTTGGAGTCCGGCGAGTCTATGGCTTTTGCCCATGTTGCGTTTTGTGGCCGCAATCCGCCTTGTGTGCATGCAGCCCCACACTGGCATGCCGCGGAATGGCTGGCACACCGCACACGATTTTGTATTTCACCGATAAAATGACAAATGAAATCTCAGAAAAGTTAAAGCTGCTATATCGCAGATCAATGTTCACTAGAAATCGAGTATATATATTTTTCAACAGGCGGCTGCATAAAGCGATTTGTAGAGTCCTGTATTTGTTTTCTTTTACTTGATTTGTAGAGTTGGATTGAGTACTGCTCCAGCATGTGGCCATTTAATTACCAGTCACGGTGAGTCCGAGTTAGCGACACACTGAAATGCAAAACGCTTAAAACCCCACTTTTGATGTGTAGATTCTGTTTGTGTGTTACACAGTTGCCCAGTATTTTCCGCTTCTTATCGTGTATCTCAGATGGAACAGCACGTAATGTGTTCGTGCGTTGCCTAGTTAGCATGCAGGATGAGCTAAATTCATGCGTTGGGTGAACTCTGTTTCTAGGTAGAAACTTGAGCACTGTTTCTGTTTTCAGGATATCACTTGCAGCGGCAACATAGTTGATGCATTGGAATCATATACATCAACATTTCCTATAACATGGCACCTGTATGCATGTATATTGGGTTTCAGTCTGATCTCAGTTTCAATAAATGACCGCATGTATATTGGGTTTCAGTCTGATCTCAGTTTGAATAAATGACCGAAAGCATAGTTTGCTATGTTGGATGCAGCATAGTTTCTCTGCTTCAGAAACTCAAAGCCTTAGATCAGAAAAGTTGCATGACTCGACTACCATATACTTTGCTAGTCCTTTCATTTCTGGCTATGTGCACGAGAGGAAATTATTAATTATAAGCACCACATCGCTCGTTTGGTAGCTCTGCTTTTGTTTATATATAAATAAAATTAATTAAACTGGCCTCGGTATTCTCCTCGATCTATGGTGTGCCAAGTTATTAGGACCGGACCGGAGATCAAAACCAGTGAACAACTCGGTTCTTGGTTCAATTGGTCTGGCCGTTTAGACCGCTGGTTTAACACGGTTCAAATAGAGTCAGATATGTACCAAAGACAAAAACATCTGCATACCCCAATGGTAGTGTGGCTACTCTCAAAAGCTGAGGTCGGGGGTTCGATTCCATTCGGTCTGTTCAACGGTTTATTACTGGTTCACTTGCATACGATCGTTTAGGCGAAACGGACTAGTTGAGGCTCTGGTTCACTATTTTACTAATCGGACTGTAACCTGCAAGTTTGTTTTTGTTGGGCAGCCTAGCCTCTTGCTCGGGCTGGAAAAGAAGTTTGTTGGGCCCAATAAAAACTAAACTACCCGAGAAAAAAGCCAATAGAGGCCTAGAGAGATTGTTGAGTCGAACAAAAAGTAGAACAACTAAACGTTGTCACAGCCTAATTGTGAAAAAAAAAAATGAACGTCCCATAACAACAGGGCTATGTTCAAGCTCTGTAAAAATCATTTGCTAATGGTTGTGCTCTGTCGTATTGTTGGAGCATGATCTGACATGCGTTCCGTATAGCAGGAACTTAATTCATTTGTGCGCGCACTCCCTGAAAAATCCCTTGAGGCAATGACATAAACTCCTTGCATGGCCATGTACTAATCACTGCCTGTCACTAGCTAGTGGTATACTAATTACCAGCGTAATTCTTGCGAACACATGGTTGATTCTAACCATTTGTGTTTAGCTTTTGTGATGAATGATTGTCAGCTCTCAACATTTTACTTCTATTTTCTTTTTCTTTCTACTTCAGTTACCCTTACCCCGGCACACGCGGTGTGTCGGTCGACGTTGTCTCTTGGCTTGTGTTGTGCAGGTGTTGAGCTCGAGACGGTGGCCGACGGTGAGGTAAAGGCCAAAGAGGACGTGCCAGGCTGATGCACCCGGAGCAGTGAAGGGCGGACGTGAGGCTTGGACCGAGGGACCGGATCGCCAGGTGGCCAGCCGTGGTGGCTGACATTTGGGACATCGACAAGTGTGAGGACGCGTGGAGTGACCGTGTCGACCGAGTCAAGACGGCGGACGTGCAAGTCAAGCGGGCGGCTCAGAAGACTTGGCGGCCGGGCGGTTGAGGACGGCGGTGACGCGTGTCGGAGCGCAGGGGATGCATACGCGGTACGCTACTCATGGCCCGGTTTGGTGGTTTGGGCCTCAAAACCATCGGCGCCCAGTTTCACGGGTTTGGACCTCAAAACCCGGGCGGAGGTTCTGATGGCGGAAGGATGGCACGTGGCGGCATCGGGGAGTTCGCGTCGAAGCGAAGCTACCTGTGAGAAGGCGTGGTGGCCGTTGGATCAGAATATCCTCGGGTCGGACCAATATGCCCCTGTCTATTCGGTGTTGGCCCATGTATCAGTAGGGGTAGTTTGATCATTAGGACCGAGACTATATATAGAGAGGGCAGCCCTCCATCTCAAGCTGCCTCTCCATTTTGCTGTTTCTCATTTAGGGTTTCCCCATTCTCTAGACTGCTTTGCTTTGTGAGAGGTCACCAGACACTTATGTGATTCGTTCGTAGGAAGAGCACCCCTTCGTGTGCTCATGCCCTCTCGGGCTTTTGGGATCGCAGATCGATCGGTGAGTTGCTCTCGTAATGCGTGTTCATGAGGATTTTTGTCACTTCCCCCCTCCTATTCTCGCTGTGATTTCTTCAATTTCTAGTCGTTTCGAGTGATTTCTTTTGCATAGATTTGTGCTATGATGTGAACCTAAGAGAATCACCGAAGGGTTCATGTTGATTGCTCACGAAATCACAGATCGATGCAATTTTGTCTCTAGGGTTTGAGTTCTTCGTTTTTGGGGCGTGATCTGAAATTTTGGGTGATTTGCTTGGTGATTCGCGATTATTTTCAAGGGATAGTCTCACAACTAGGCCTAGATCATCTGGTCCAAATTTGGTTTCATCTGGTCCAAATTTGCGGGTCATGTGCTTAGCATCCTCGGGGTTCCCATAGAGAGCCCGCGGACGTCGATGACCGGAAGGTACCACATTGGCAATGGCCGGGCGTTTCCTCGCATGTAACCTTCCTCTTCCTCGTCTGCGTTGACATGATCTTCTTTGCGGCCGCCTTTGGTTTTCTTCGCCCCCTTCTTCTTTTTTTTTTTTTTTTTTTTTTTTCGTCCCGCTTCCTCATCGAGCTCATCGTCCACGCGACATCCGGCATTCCGCTTGTATCGACTAAGCGCCCGCAGTCTGGGACAAGCTGGTCAAATTCTTGTCTTGATCGCCCGATATAGGATACGATGGTTGGGGCAGGCATCAAACTTCTTCACTTTCATCGCCATTTGGGCGGATCAACTCCTTAGCACGATCACGTACTAGCGGGAACCTTGTTAGGCATTGGATACGTGGAGGCCGGGTAACTTACGAGCTCATTGAAGCTAGTGTCGGACCAGCCATGACGAGACTTCAACATCGGCAAATTCAGGTTAAAACTCAGCGCCGTGCAACCCTCCGGACTGTCTTTGTAAAGTGGATCAATTGCTGCCCTTCATCTTCGTTTGAAGTTCTCCAACCATCTCGGGCACCCAAACGGAATGTCGTCATCATCGAGTCGGTTGACCAAATCTTCAAAAACCCGGACATCCTCGAGGGAGCGCGTCATAGGATTCTCCCCTGCTTGTCCCCTCCACCACCACCACCGTCATCATCGTCATCGTTGGCGTCAGCCGTGCTTTCGAACAAATCGATGGAATTGGACCGGTGGTGGACTTTTCGGTCTTGGATCGGGGGAGAGGATGGCCTGCTTCGGATCGGCGGTGGATCGAAGGGTGGAACTTCTTCGCCGTGAAAAGTCGGACCAAATAGTCAACCGACGAAGCCATGCATGATTAGATGAGATCGCACCACGATGTCGAGACCGCTTTGATTCTTGCATTTTGCACACCGACGGATAATCGGGCTCGTTGAATTATCTCGTTTCGCCTTAAACGATCGAACAACGAACTTCTTCACCTCATCATAGTATTCGTCATCAACCCTCTTCATCTCATACATCCAAAGGGGCTCGGTGCCTCTCCATCCCGATCCCCGCTCTTTCAAAAAACTCAAACCAAAAAAAAAAAAAAAAGAAAAAGTTTCACCATAGATCTAGATCTAGAGAAAGGCGCTTTCTCTCTCCATGGATAGGTCTAGAGAGGGGGATGAAAAAGAGGGAAAGAAAGATGAAAAAGAGGCATTTACCGACCAATTAGTGTCTTCTCCTCCCCAAATCAAAGCCAAAAGACCCAAATCAAAGTTTTTGTCAAAATTTTGGTCAAAACCTCCCCCCACAAGTTGGAAGAGGAAGACCCGTGTAGGAAGACGAAGGGGTGGCCGCCCGCATTTTATAGGCGTCGGGCCTTTTTGGCGTGGCGGGCGCCCTAATTTGCCCGCCACGCAAAAGAAGGAGGGCGCGTGGCGGCGGGCGCAACGCGCCGCCACGCTTAATATATTTTGCGTGGCGGGCGCGTTGCGCGCCGCCCGCCACGTTAAGTTTATCTTATGCGTGGCGGGCCGCCCCGTAAATGTGCGGCCCCCCGCCCGGGCGAGCAAGGGGCGGATCATTTCGTGGGCGGTGCAAATTGTGCCCGCCACGAAAAGATCTCGCCCCCGCCGCAAAATCGAATCGGTACTAGTGATAGTAGCTAGAGTTGCAAAACACCAAGCAGACTAGCGAGCATAATTCGACAAAGAAAACAGTTTCTCAGAGAGAGTAGCATTAACAAGCTAGCATGCTGAGAAAAACAGTTTACATACTGCACCAATTGGAGGGCAGCAATTGGTAGCCATTACCTGCAATCCACCATCGATGAAGTGGACATGGGAGTCGATGAACCCCGGCAGCACCACGTTCCCACCGAGACTCAGATCACGCGTGTGGCGACCCTAGAGCTCCTGCAAACACACACAAAGATACACGGGGGACGGCTAACAGCAGAGTATCGAGATGGAGGGGGAGCGGCCGTCGGCGGTCGGGACCTTGACGGACTTGCGGAGCACGCGCCGCGCCGCGGGGCGGCCATGGCGTCGGCGAAGGGGCGGGCGGGTCGGCGGTGTAGATGGTGGCGTTGGCCAGCACCATGTCGGGCGAGACAAACCTGGACGGGCGGCGGCGACAAGTCGGAGGCGACATTGGGCCGTCATCATGCTTTTAGAGAGCGCCTTCGGGGGCTCTGCCTGAGCGAATCAAAAGATCTGGGCGGATGCGGCCATCCCCGCGGGACACCTCCCACCAGCGGCGGCAGCGGGGCGGAGGCGGCGACTCCCTCACTATCGACGCTGCCGCCCTTTCATCCGCGTGGGAGGCCGTTGTCGTCCCTCGGCGCCGCGGTGTACTCGCCCGGCCAAGAAATGGCGGACCGCACGTTCCTCTTTCACCGGCGGTGGCAACTCAAGTGTGTAATACGGTGGCAAGAGGAACCCTAGAGGAATTTTGTTAAAAAAATTAATAATTAATAAGAACATATTATCTATATACTACTCAAAACATAATTATGAAGTTACCGTTTTACCCTTGATATAAAAAGAACTACCACAATGCAATTACCGCCCTACTCTACTCCCCAATTTTCCGAGGAAACGGGAGGAAATTTTTACATATGGCCCACCGACCATAGACACATCATTTTTCTCCCGTTTCCTCCTGCCTTCGTTGTCGCCGGATCGATCGCTCTCGGTCGATGTGAGCCATCAATTTTTCCTCAATTATTGTAAAAATTTATCTACCTTAGGCATTACAAAAAATAAACAAAAAATCTCTGAAATCTACACCTAAATAGTAATACACATTATTACAAAAAAAATAAATCAAGGGCCACAAAAGATGGATCTTCATTTATTATGCAAGAGGTTATTGTCTCTGTGGATATCAGACTCGTTGCTGCCCAGACTCGTTTCTAGTTTTATTTTCTTTTTCTTCACCTGGCTCTAGTTCTTGTCCAGTGAGTGTGTATTTGGCAAGTTGTTACCTGGCTCGGTGATTTGGCCTGTAAATTTGGGGGGTTTTTTTATATGCTGTTTTCCTTTCTTCTTCTAATATATGACTACGACAAATATCACGAGCTCCATTCAACAAAAAAAAAAAAAAAAAAAAGGAAAAAACGAAAGGAACTCTACCTCAGTGTACATGAACTACTCGCTTTATCCAAAGTGAAGTTGGCTGCTGCTTTGGAGCTTTAATAATGTTGTTTTTTCTTTATTAGAAAAGAGACTACGCCAGTCGACTGATGATAGTACATCAACCTACATGGTCTCCATTGTGGCACGACCATGATAATACTACATCAGAAAAGCTAGCCTCCAGTGACGAGACGACGACGACTGACTCGCCTCACGGGGTCTTCCCTGCTTGGCTGCTTGCTAATAGTAATTCATGCAGGCTGCACGCAGAGGAAGGGTAAAGGTGGCTTCACCAAACACGTCTTTCTAGGACTTGTTCTGTATTGTGAAATTGTCTTCCGTGCTTGTGAAGGTGTTCGCATTCACCGACTTTTGTTAGTGGACATCATTTTTCACCGACTGGGCACCCTTGCGGCAATAATGGACAACATTTTTCACCGACTGGCAAAGCCACGTGATACACTAAAAAAAAAAAACTTGTGATCTTAGGTGGATTGCTGTCAGGTGGGCAAGCAGGGACGCGCTGTAAAATAACGCAGTAAGCCAGTAACAAAAACACACTTGGGTGTGTTTAGTTCCAAACTTTGGAACTCCAAACTATGTCACATCAAATCTTTCGCCTCATGCATGATGTATCAAATGTAGGTAAACGAAATAACTAATTACACAGTTTGGATGTACTTTACGAGACGAATCTTTTGAGCCTAGTTAGCTCATGATAGGACAACAATTACCACAAACAAACGAAAAGTGCTTCTGATTGCCAAATTCAGTGCTACTGATACCAAATTTCAGGTAACTAAACACAGCCTAAAGGATCTAACAGAGTTGGCGTTGCCACTTCGCCGGGGCAGTGGCCCAGGGCAGCAGCACACCGGCTCGGTAATTCATCTGCAGGAAGATGCGACTGACCACTAGCTAGCGCTGGTTGCTAGACCCTCATAGCTAGGCATCTTCCCCGGCGGCGCGGAGTGCCTGCACTGCACTGCTGCACCCTTTCATTTGCATTGGGAGCTGCTAAAGTGGAGGACCGTGCCCTTGCATTCCTGTGGGGATCTACATTGTTTCTTTTTGTGTCACGCAACGGCCGCCCTCACGCAATGTTGTGTGCTAATTAACCGACCCGGTTTTTGAGCTGCGATTTGCGGGGGCACAAAGGCGTAACCTCCGTCCGGTATCCGTGCGGCGGCGAAGGCCTTCCCGGCGTGGCGAAGGTCCCCTTTCATTTGGAGGCCAAATCTTGGGAGTACAGGCGGAGGCAGCCCCAAAGATGGCGGAGGCCGCCGCTGAGGGCCGAAGGCCGGCGGTGATGACCCCCGGGAGAAGGCATGCTTTGAAGCCGAGACCCGGGCGATAGAGGCGTAGGTCAAGAGCATTCGCCGATGGGCCTCCATAGGTGGATGGACCCAAAGGCGCACGGTCAAGGCTATGAATGGAGGCGGTTCTCCTACCGAGAAGACAATGTCTCCCTTGGAAGGTTAGCCTTAGGGCTGGAATATTCTCGGAATATACTTGTACCCCCAAGGGGCATGAATGTAAAGGGAGTCCCCTCTACGACCTATAAAAGGGGAAAGTGAACCACAGGTGACAGTTAGATGGGTTCATTTATGGAACCCTAATTTGTGTGGGCCGCTTGTATCCGTTTCAACTATCTGAAATTAGGCCTTTAGAGAAAGCCGAGGGCCCTCGGTCTCTTGTCACCTTTGTTAGGAACTGATTCCCATCAACGGCCACCTCGACAAGGCGGCGGTGGCGTCTTGTGACAACATCTCAGTATAGTATACATGTCCTCGAACCCGTTCATCACAAGCACACAAAACATATCGAGCTCGATATTCACTTTGTCCACGAGCGTGTCTAGCTCGGGTGACCTCCATGCGCTCCATGTTCCCACCAGCCGAGCAGGGCACACGGACATCATGACGAAGGGTCTACCAACACCGACGTTCCAAGCTTTTCAGTCTAGTCTTTGCGTCGCTCTGATCCAACGCCCGACTGCCCGGGTGGCGGGGGGGGAGGGGGGGTTGAGCACATATGTTTTGTATACCCTGCAATACGGCCTGTAACTGCTTGAGAGGGGGAGCGCGGTCACCATGCTCCAATGTAAATGCACGTTCTGCGCCAGTTGTAGCATGGACTCGGTAGCCCAAGGAGCAACCTCCTCTGATGTACAACATATATACATATTCACTGAGATCAATACACAACAGTGTTGGCTCCAATTCTTCCTCTCTACATTAACTGTAATTCATGCTGGCTGCACGCAGAGAAACCATCATGGCTCCACCAAACGCATCTTTGTAGAATTGTAGGACCTCTCGTGTCTTGTCTTCCATCCTTGTGAAGATGCACTCAAGGCAAAGGTGTTTAGATTAAGCGACTTTTGGTAAAGTTGTTCTTTTTTTATAATAGACTGGGATCCCTCGCGGCAATAATGGATACATTTTTCACCGGGGGCAAAGCCATATGATCATAGGTGGGTTGCTATCAGCTGGGCCTGCAGCGACGCGCTGTAGAAACCAATAATGGATACATTGTTGGTGTCGCTAGACGCGGATGGTCGCAAACCTTTGTGATATTTTGTAATCTAGCAAAAAGTTGTAAGGATGTCGGTTGCCTCACGCTAGTGTCCTATCACTTCAAACTTCATGCCTCTGTCAAGCTATGCACAAAGTGCCATAGGCGCGTTGCTGAATAAAACTATCTTTCTCGCTTAATAAAACACATACATGTCATTTGGCATGTTTCTGAAAAGAAAAAACACTCTTTCTCGCTTAATAGAACACATCTTATGGCATGCTGTTGCTGAAAAAAATAGGGAGCTGACAGCTGACAGCTGACTACACCATCATAGGAGGGTGGTGTCCTCATCCATGATGTACGAAATGAAAAGATAAGGATGGAAACGGGTAGCTAGCTTCTTCAGATGCGTGGTGCAAAGACCAGAGGCAATAGTCGTGGCGCACATGGACATGGAGTTTTAGTACCATAGGGCAGCAGGTGTAAACGGGAGCCTTCCATGGAGGGAGCCACATAACCATGAGCAGCATGTACTACTACTTCATCAGCCTGCTGCAAGACTGATGGCTGATGACTGACGAGACGACGACGACTTGAGTCCAGACTCTCCCAGTGTCTCCCCTGCTTGCTAGTGCGATGACAGAGAAAGCAAGGTGTGTATAGAAGGCTATGCAACATTTGACTTGTTGCGCAGTGAGAATGACGCCTCTTGTAGGTGGGAAGTTGTATGGTATGAATTAATAGGACCATTATAAAGAACTCATAAGAAACCTACCCTTTCCAAGAAACTACAAGTAGTTTCAAAGAAAACTACCCTATCCAATGAACCATTTTCTCCTGGTGGGCCCAAATAAAAATCCAGCAAGTGTAAACGTTGCAAGCAGGATGAATTTCTTGCAGACTCCTCCTCCCTTTCACATGTGCCACACGACCAGGGTAGTAGTACTAACACCAGGCTCCTCGTCCTATACTGAAGAGACGACGACGACCCGACTCGGTTCACGGGGTCTCCTTCTGCTTGGCTGCTTGGCTCCTTGTGATGTTGCACTCACCGTAAAGCTGGCCGGTAAAGTGCCTACTACGACTGGTCACTTTGTTGGGGCAATAATGGATACATTTTTCACCGACAGGCAAAGGCATGAGATCATGCACAGCTGGGCATGCAGCGGCGCTGTAACTCAACAAAAAACGCAACGAACACATTTGGTGGCCACTTGGCTGGGGCGGGGGCCGGGGAGATGCCACTGCCCACTAGCGCTGGTCGCTGGACCCTCATCATAGGCTTCTACCTGAAGAGTGCGAGTGGCATCCGGTCATTTGGCAATGCCATGTGATCACTTCAGTTGGACCCTCTTGCATGCAAAGGCCGCTTGAATTCATGAGAACGCAAGGACAACCTGATTTGTTAGCGGCATGGCGGGCACGACAGGCACACGGCAGCAATTGGCGATGTGAGGGCCTCATTGGGAGGGCTCCCGCCCGGCCCGGCTCGATCAGAGCCGGGCAGGTGAAGCCGAGAAAAACTAGCTCCACCAACTCGCGTGAGAGGAGGAGGAGAGAAAAACGGATTCGGTGAAACAATGGTGCGGGAGGCGATGGAGTCGTTACTATGACCTTCCTTCTCATCGAAGACTTGTTTGCTGTATTAAGTATATTTCCGAAGACTCTCATATTGATAAGGATTCTTTGATATGGATGTGGATAGGCGAGGGATTTGTCGAGAAGAAACTAGGGCGTGGGTCATTTGAGGTTGGAGAGGAATACTTCAACGACCTCATAAATAGAAGCATGATCCATGGGGTGGATTCTAAAGTCTATGGCATTGTAGATGGTTGTCGTGTTTCATGATATGGTTCTTGATCTCATAGTTTATAAGTCACGTGATGAAAACATTGTCGGTGATGATGATACATTATCACAAAGCCGCACGTTGGTTACGCCCTAAAATAGAGAATTGGATCTCACTCCTGATACTTGTGTGAACCTCCACAAGTGAGGTCATTTATTGTCCGGCGTTGTGGTATTGTTAAGTGGGCCGTGCATCCAAGATTAAAACTCATCCATGTGCTAGCTTTGGAGAATTGCACATTTGGAGAAGGATGCCACAGCCTTGAGCATATTGGAAATCTACTTCATTTGAGGTACCTTGGGATACGAGGTTGTTTATGGTTTGAGGAGCTCCCGGAAGGAATAGGCGCCCTAAAGTTTCTACAAACATTGAACTTGGAAGATATAGGGTACAAGGATTTGCCATGTAGCATTGGCATGCTCACACACCGCTTGGTATGCCTACGTGCTCTGCCGATCGGGGGCACCGGATGGAGTAATAAGGAGGTTGACTTCCTTTGGAGGTGCTACGGATAGTAGCATCTCATTACAACGATGAGTCACGGAGGCGGTTTGTGAAGCATCTAGGCAACCCAATGTGAATTAGGGTGCTTAATATTAATTTTACCGAGAGTATGGATGAGAGCATATAATCTCTATTACTATGACCTCGGGCATTCCTGCATATAATCCCCGTGAATTCAGGGTGTTTAATATCATATGCCACCGACGTTGCATAAACATTAGTGATTGAATGAATAAAAGTTAATTTTGTTCTTGCTTTCGATGGCACGTGATGGCGATGGAATGCATATAATCATTGTCAAGATGCATATAATAGTTTTTGACACCAATATTGGTTTGATGAATAAAAAACAATTTTATTACCACGTAAAACCTCTGCAGCGATAACATTTCACGTGACACAATCATAGTTGGCTCCACCAACATCACAGTTTAATCATGCATAAATCTCTATACTTACTAGCATAAAAACCAATGATTTTTGCTAGAAAATTTGACCTTTGGATCCTATGGATAATGTACATATGAGCACATAATTCAATACATGTGCAACTGCACATGAGCATAGATACCAATGACTTCTTTGAAATTTGAAATCATGAAACATGATGGTCTGGCGTCAATGTTGCATAAAAAATAATGGTGGGGTAAAACTTCGGTCATAGTAGTCCATAATGGTCCCCTCACAACGTGCATATAAACTCAGTCCAACAAAATATTGAAACCCAATTGAGGTTACATAAAAACAAATAGTTTTCCTCGTGTCATCCAAGCATGTAAACATAACGAAAACTAATTTTTTACATTAACCCATCAACTACATCAAAATCACACTACGCCACCGCCGCAAGCCAAAGGAAGTTGTGGACATCACAAGCCATGCCCTATGTTAGAGCCACCAACCTCTCACACCAAATAGAGAGGAATCCTTCCAACCATCCTTGTGCCTTGATCATGTCAACTTCCACTCGGACTACAAGAAAGACATAGAAACATGTTTTAGCGGAAGTAGAAAACTTACGATAGCAAGAAAAGCATAGAAAAATGTTTTAGTAGGCGCGAAAACTTACAAGCAAGGTTACTCTAATGGCCTTGCTATGTTTGCTACTCCATAAGCTCTGTTTTTCAGGCATACATGCCTTAGATGAGCTACTACTACAAGCACACTGCCTAGGTACTAGTGATGGGCAAATTTGAACTGAACTATTTATTCATGTGATACACAACATGCATACAAGGAGCAAAAGATGGAACTGCAACTTGCCGACTGATAAAATTTACTAATGGAATGCATGTATGCTCTCTAATACTAACGTTGACCTAGGTACCAAAGGAATGCATGTATGCTTTCTAATACTAATGTTGACCTAGGTACCAAAGAACTAGAGACACATGATCTGCTATGCCCCTATTGTTCCATCTCCGATAGTTTAAGGCTCAATTTAGACAAGTGAGAAGCAAATGACTCATTTTGGACTAAAAACTGCACCTATGCTATCTGAAAAATATGTTTTTTGCACCTGGACTATATATGCTATTGTATTGCAACAAATATCACTAATAGCAAATGGTAGACTAAATACAGTAATCAAATGTTACCGACACACAAACTTGTACTAAATGCAATACAACCCCACTCTAAATTGTACAAATAACGACCATATCCCCGTAATTCCCAAATCATAGGATGAAATTGAACAAAATGGAGATGGAATTAGGAGCAGGGGATTCACCATATAGTTTATTGCCAACTTCTCTAACTTGATGAAATTTGGCTTGATTTTTTGCCATGTCCTATTTCATATAACATATCTAAAATACATCTAATGTGGAAGGAGTGAATAATCTTTGTCTCAAGACCTTAACCGAGTATAATAGGAGTGTTCGACCACATCTCCCCAAATGCCACAAACTCAGCCTTATCAAAGTGATTTTGGTGTTAAATCTATTATTCGGTGGACTTTCGAAACATGGTGATCAGCGACAAATTTACAAATGATGAATACATATTCAAATAAGAAAGAACGATCATTACAAGCTAAACAGCGGTAAATCAATATCTTTATTTTTTTGTAAACGATACACACCTACTTGATCTAGACTGTATATTAGCTATAAAAATAGGTCGGATGAAAAAATTAGCAATAGAAGAAAAAGAATCAATATATGCCCATAACTAGAACATCCACGCATGCAAAGCCTTCTAGTTCAAAAAAAAAAAAAAAAAAGTTAGAGCGACCAAAGTTGATCTCGCCATATAGACTCTTAAAAGATGGAAAGCAAGTAAACACTTAAAAAGCTGGAGTACCTTCGATGGTGAGTTCAAGTGATAAATCTAAAATATGTCGATCCATATAGCACTTGATGAGTTTGCTAAGGTGGTCCTCCCCTGAACAAACACACATGCGGACATTGAGACAGTCATCTATAAAATGCATAGCAATGTGTTCCTACATGAGCTGAAAGTGCAACTTAGAGAAATAATGGCTAGAACATACAAAAACACTACCCACAATGCATGGATAACCGTTCCTACAATGTATAGAAATGTGTTCTAACATTAAATAAAATGTTCTCCAACAATGCATATAAGTGTGCTCCAACAATGTATATAGACTTCTTTGGAATTTGAAATTCGAATTCAATTCGGATGGAAACCTATGCAACTAAGCATAATCATATTTGGCTATCCATTTCATGTAAACCACCTATTCATACAAGGCATAGAAACTTATGCACACAAGCATAAGAACATAAAATCAACAGAACAAAAAAAATCAACACAAGTAGCCACCCCGAATTTGAATTCAACTAGTGTTGAAACCTATGCAACTAAGCATACAAACCACCCATCAGCTTCGAAATCACCAAACCGCTTAAATGTATACCAATGTTTACAGTTTAGCCATGCATAGAAACTTATACACACAAGCATAATAACACAAAAAATCAACAAACAAACCAATGTTGCCACTTTTGCCGTTGCGAGATGTTGGGAAAGGGGCAGGCGCCGGGAGGGGGCGCCATCGTTGCCGGCAAAGAAGGAGAGCTGCAGTCCACGGGGGCCGAGCTCGCAGCTGCCCAGTCCCAGTAGTTGTCCCCGCGTCTGCTGTCATCACCCGCGTGGCTGCCGTGATGCCATCGTCCGAGCACGTAGCCGTGATTTGCTGGCTAAAAAACACACCAGATCAAAACTAAAATTATATATAGAAAATTATGCTTGCAAACATAGTAACCTATGGCCGCAGTCCTCACGAGCCACCGCATAAAAAGTCTTTCAACAATGCTTGGATAAGCTGTTACTATAAATCTCTGCAGGCACGAACCATGATTCCGGGCATCCGTCTCTGCATCCAAAAAAGGCAAATATTTATGCATAGAAACTCACCGATGCAAGTATAGAAAAAATCACATGCATATGAATTGTTGCAACAATGTGTATAAATGTGTTCTAAAAATGCATAGAAATGTGGTCCAAGTACAACAGCAATTATATGCATTCAAAAATTAAGGTTTCAATTTCATTCACATTATATGCATTCAAAAAATAAGATTTCAATTCCTATGCATTCACGGATTAAGATTTCAATTTCAATTTCTATGCATCCAAATTAAGATTGAAACTCCCACCACACATAGGGGGGACAAAAAATTAATCAACATTTTGGACACACAAAAATCCATCAGCATAGGATCCGTGAAAGTAATGGCCGTTCCTGTGAGGGGAGCTGCTCATCCGTCGCTGCCTAGAGGAGACCGCCACCACCGCTTGAGAGGCTCTGTCGTCACAGCATAATCCATCGGGAGGGAGCCGCTGTCGCTAGTGGGGAGAAGGTGAGAAGGGAGGATGCGAGCAATCAAAATTATTTGGAGAAGAGAGAGGGAGCAAAGTATTTTATACCGCTTTGGGTGAGGGAGCCCGCTGCCGCCGTCGTCGGGATGGAAGGGGGACATCGCGGCCAGATCCACCAGGAAGGAAGCATCGCATGGAAGGGAGGGAGCGAGATGCCGCTAGAGAGGGAGGAAGCAGCGTCGTTGTCGTCCCCATCCACCGTCGTCGCACTCCACCCTAAGACGCCGTCATCGAAGCTTCCTCACCGGTGGAGAGCGGGAGCCGGCCAACTGTGCCCCACGCGAGCTCATCACGGCCGTAGAAAGGGGCCGCTGCCGTAGCCAGTAGTGGAAGGGAGTTGGGGAAGCCTGCCGGCCAAGGAAGGGATGGGGCGGCACCGCCGCTAGTGGAGAGGAGGCCGCGTGCCGCCGTGGGACGAAAAATAGGATGGGCCCTGTCGCCAGCCGGGGAAGGATGCCGTGCCGACACCAGATGCCGCCGGCGGAGATGGAGGGTGCCGGGATGCCGAAGAGGGCGTCGCCGGCCATGGTGGAGAGGGGACGCCGGCACCAGTGGCAAAGTGGAGCGCCGGCACTGGTGGCGAAGAGGAGCGCTGGCACTGGAGTGGACTGGATATGGGCTCCAAGGTGGGGAGGGATCGCCGGCACCGGTAGGGAAGAGGTTCGGCGGCATGCGCTCCAGGGGCCGTCGCAGGTGGGGGGCGTCGGGTGGCAGGGGCTGGCGGCCAGGAGGTGGGTGGGTGGAATTAGGGTTTTGGAGGATATATATGGGGTGGGCCTAGTGGGCCAATGAATGGGCCAGCGAGGTGGTGGGCTGGTTGTGTGGCAACCTCGTTCGGTGGAACCACATCAACTGAGTCCGGGTCATCGTCTGTTCTCCAGTGGCAGTCGGAACTACGACAACGCGGAGGTGAGCTGTAGCTGTGGTGGCGTAGGTAAGGCGGACTCCTCTAATGTGGCGTGGCGAGGGGTGCATCCGGATGGTTCCGCTGAGACGAGCGGCTGATAAAGCGGTGGTCCCTTCCCACGAAAAAATCTCCGGCTATAGCTGCCGCTATGAGCAGATATCTCCTCTGGGAAGATGAACCGCTAAAATTTTCCAATTTAGCCGCTAAGCTGAGTCAGCCGCTAAGAGCCGGCTAAATCCCGCTCAATCCGCTAAATGGGCTGAATTTTCGCCACTATTTTTTTCAGCCTATTTGGTTCAGCCGACTACTTGGCCCACCTAACCGGCTTACCCTAAGCAGCAGCACGCGGTCAGCAGCGTGGATATTAGAAACTATTTATTTCAAGCTCAGAACTGTAATGAACTATGTATTTCTTAGTTAAGTTGGTCTAGTTCTTTGTTATACAATCATATTTTACCATTTTTTTTCTAAAACCGCTAAATGGCTTAGCTGCCGCTATAGCCCGCTATAACTACTCATAGCTTTTGGGGAAGGTGACCGCTAAAGGGCTTAGCCCGCTATTTTTTTCGTGGGTCCCTTCCCTTCTCCACGTGTTGCTCCTCGCCCTGGAGCTCTTGGCTACTCTTCATAGTGGCGCTTGCGATGCCTCCCCAGATCCCCGGGCAAGATGCACGACGTGGCATTGGCGCTGTTGATTCTCAGCACCAGCTTTCCGGTTGTACGCCATGGTCTGCTGCATCTGTGAAAGCCCCGCTGACTACTAGGCCTGGGTGAGTTTTTGCAAGTGCAGCCCTCCATCCTTCGGCTGTTTCACTGATTCAAGCAGCTATAACGTATTGATCTTTGCCCTGTATTGATGTTAAGTAGTAAGTACAAGCTGTCCTGGATGTCCGACAGACTTCCCGTCAGCTCTCCAAGAAGGCCACATAAAAGCCCTCCCTGATTAGATTGATGTTCCAATTTACTTCTGTAGACGAATTGCTTGTCGTTCGTAATTATTGCTATCTACTGGTGAAGTGGTGGTCACAACCGCAATTTCAAATTTATCCGAGTGAGGTGTGCTTCTTACGGTGTTTTGCCTTTCAAAATTTAGTGTAAACTTTCTCTACTAAATGCCTCCAAGTGATAATCCCATGTGATATGATTAGTGGTAGTGGCCAAGAGGTGCTAGACCGGCTGGTGTAGCACTCTCATTGGCACCCTCAAGCCCAGCGAGTTCGGGCCCAAGTGTGGCACATGCTGGCGCGCTGTTTTCAGGGATTTTTCACCAAGCGAGCTAAAAAAAACTCCCTCGTGTCCAAAGCACAGGTGTGTGGTCAGCTCATCTTACGGAGTTGCGGTGCCGCTGTGTATGGGTGGGGTAGGGGTTCAGGGTTTTCTCGATCTGCGTGAGAAAATCTTCTTCTTAAATGGGAAATACCCGGGCTGTCTAGCCACCACGGATCGAGGTTCTTTTATTAATAATTAAAAACACTTTCGGAGAATTCCACCATTTTGGTAGTGCTTGATTTGTTGAATCATAGCTGATACATGAGTTTGGTGGTAGTGTCGTGTTGCATTTCAGGCAATATGCAAACCCTTCTGTGGAGTGTCCATAAAATTCCGTGTAGCAGCTGCTGAAGCGGCCATTACTGTTAAGGACGGGAACGATATAGTAACTAGTACTAGTAAGATAGGCAGCTAAGCCAACAATGATACGTTGCTACTGTACTATTTCGTAATTTCGATTATGTTTGTCTCGACCAAATCTAAAAAAAATAGTTATATGTAGGCCCAACATTTCATGCCTACAAATCTTAGTAAACTTTATCCAAAAAGCAATTCAAACAATATTTCCCCTCAATGTTTGGCACCTCTATAAATTTGGACTGTCTTTAACTAAACATCAATTGACAAGCCTCATTTTGGCCTAGGCCAAATTTTTGCTATGCTTTTGGTTAAAAACCAAATAGACCCTAGTAAGTCGTTGCAAGCGTTAGCGAGGTGCATCCATTTCCGACAGGGGCTTGGCTCTATAATTTCAAGGCTCCTTGGACAAGGAAGAAAATAAGAGTCCATTGAACTAGTATTCAAATAACAAATGCCTTTTAGGCAACATCTGACATATTCAAATAAATAAACCGAATTAGAAATTTATAACCCTACCACTATACAAGCAAATCACATACACAAAAAAAATTAGAAAAAAATAGGCTTCATTTGCTTCAATATGTATTTGCTTATTGTGATGTGTGTAGACTGTCGTGCGTCCTGGCAGAGTCACAGCCTGCATGTCTCGGCGGTGTGCTGGACTGCCGGTGTGCGAAAGCGCCGTCGGCAGAAAATGAAACAAATCGCTGCTGTACAGGAGAACATACGGCTGATATTAGACTTAGCTTGTTGGCCTGATCGATCTTTGTTGAGCCTTCAAAGGATTATATGGCAATTGCTAAATATATCTACTAATTATCTATTTGATCTTGGGCCCCTAGCTCCAAGGGCCCCAGCGGTGGCACAGCTTGCCCTCCCCAAGAGCCAGGCCTGATTTCCGACCGTACAGGAACCAATGCTAAGTTCCATTTCGTCATCTTCAATGCAAGAGAATTGGTCGACGCATCTCTATTTTCTACTCTGGTGATTTGCCGGCGACACATAGATGCTTGTCGTACTACATCTGCTGGCGACACGAAGTCTGCTGAAACGAGGCGTGGGAGTACTACATCTTTTCAGCGGAGTTTTTCAAGTCACTGACCAAGATTTTTCTTACAGGTTTTGCTCTGCGCCTCTTCCAAGAGGAGGCAAGCTGCACCTTAGAGGCATAGGAATTACAGGTAAAACCAAAATTGCTGATTTACTAAAATCCTAAATCTCTTCACATACAAAAAAAAAAAAAAAATGCCTAATCAATTTCCATCCCAAACGGCAATCATCAATAAGGGCAATTGGTGAAAAAAAGTTGTGACAAAATCAGACCTAAAAATTGATTTGGTTTGTGACCCAAGTATAAATCTTAGCTAGTGCCAAATCTGGAGTAGTTAAGAATGTTTGGATGATTGGCAAGACAAATTTTGGTAATATTTGCAAGCATGACAGTTAAGGTTCATATGTTATTATTTTTTTCTTCAGTAAAATACCAGTTGCCATTGGCCAAGCAAAAGGAGTCCAGCAAACGCAAAACAAAATATGTTCACCAGTTCTTTTTTACCAGACCTGCAAACATACAGGCACACGCGCACAGCTAGCTTCTCGTGAACCACCCTGCAGCCAACGCAGAACGCACTCACATTTCTCTCACCTCCCTCTTCACACGTCACTTTCATTACACAAGAAACCACCACCTGCAAGCAAACTAGGTAATTTTTTTTTTCCATGATAGTTCTTTACGGTAAGTGACATGTAGGCCCCGCACATATATGCGGGCAAAGGAATCGCATCAGCTTGTTCCTTTTTTTTTACTGCTAAGAGATTCATTAGACAAATTACACCAGAAATGGTTATTATGCAACTGCAAATTCTCGGAACAACACCATGGGACAGCGTGTCTAGTTTTGCTCAGGCGTATCTAATCTTTTTTTTTTTTTTTAGATAATGGAAATTATATTCCGGCTTCAGTCATCCGAGGATGCATCGGGCCAACAAAATTACAAGAGGAAAACAGTGTTACAGATAAGACACAAGTCACCCGAAAACACTGGTGCACTTTTTTTTAAATAAAACAACTAAAACTTCGTCCACCAATAGAGACTCCGGATCACTGTAACACAGCAACGACATAAGACCCCATAAAGCGTGTGCGACGAGCCGCCACCTTGATGCCGGCGTCGGCCCGACATCAAGGGATCTTCCACCGGCGGCGTCTCCAACGAGAAAATGCCATCCAAAAGACGCCATCGCCGCCCACCCAAGCGGTGTAGGTTTTCACCGTAGAGATCCGCTTGAAAAAGCGGCGCCTCCGGTGAGGAAAGTGGCGCCCTCGGGCGTCACCGTCGTCCCGCCTTGATAGTGGCGGCGATGCCATGTCTCACAGGGGCCACGCCCGTTCGCCAACCGCCGGCGTGCACCATCGCCGAAATACTGATCGAAAAACAAAAACCGGCGTCCGCTGCCATCCTCGCCATCCCTTTCCCGCGACTCCTCCACCTTGGCGGCTGCTGAAGCCACCATGGCGGCCATCGGGTTCTCCGTCTGGTCGAACCAAATGCTTCACCATCGCCGCCGCCCGAGAACGCCTCCATGGTCGGCGTCTTTGCGATGCCCATCGTCCTGGGGTCGCCGGATCGGCCCGCTTGGGTTCTCCGCGCGCCCAGATAGCGGCGGTCAACTGCGCCACCATGGGTGGGACCTTCGCTGCTCAGCCCAAAGCCTGGCGGCTCCACTACCACCGCTGCGGCGTCCGCGTCGCTTCCAAATCGCTCAGAAGACCCCGCCGCTGACACCTCCACCACCACGGCACGGTGGCCCTGCGGGCCACCTCACCCTCCATCAAACGCGCTCAGGTGCGCCGCACGAGCCCCACGGGCGCCGGAACGAGGGCACAGGCCCGGCGCGGGGCGGCCCAACCGCCGTGTCGCCGGCGAGCCAGCCGAATCACGGCGAGGGGCCGGATCAGGAGGCGGCGGATCCGTCGAACTGCCTCCGCCCTTCGGCCGGCCCGAAGCACTAGAGGATGGCCTCCACCGCGTGTCGCCTCCGTCGCGCCGAAGTCGACGAGGCCGGAGCAGCCCGCCCCACCATCCTTGAGGCGCGGGCTTCGGTGGCGCTCTCCGGCGGCAAAGGCGAAGGGGAGGGGAGGGAGCGGCGGCGGCGGAGGCTAGGGTTCGCCAGAAACGCCCGCCGCGAGGCTCTCTCTTGAAACAAATAGTCTCCCCCAAAAAATTGTTATTTTCTAAAAATCTGCGTATCTAATCACGGTCACCTTTGTGAGTGTGTGTGGGTAAATACGGACTACCATATGAGGTTGTAACCCGTGACCTCGTGCTCCAACACACAGCCAGCAGTGCAATGCATATATACTAGGCTGGTGCATCCCTCCTCCCTCACATCGCGTCACCATGATTATACTAGTTGGTGCATCCATATATATACGTTGACGATAAAATCGGTAACACACCAAATCAAGAGCTAGATCGCTCTACGTAGGGCAAGCCAAAATCGGGAATCGGCAAGCGTCTAGGGATATCCACACCTGGACCTTGTGCCTCCAACGATGAGCGCGATACGCAAGACACGTCGTCGGAGGAGCCTCGTCGGGAGCGCGATACGCAAGACACGCCGGCGAAGTCTCTTGAGACCCAAAACCCCACATGCCCGGGACAGACCCCGTGAAGACGTGCAGCAGCAATGGGCTGCCCTAGCCGGCCTGACCGCTCTAGGGCGTTGTCGTCGTCGATCACCTGTTCATGGCAGCGGCGGCGAAGAAGGAGAGAAATTAGGGTTTGTAGAAGTGTTTGCGTCGATTGGATGTAGATGGGATCAAATCGGCCATGAACCTCTTATTATATAGAGGGAGGTGGTCTTATCCCCTTAGGAAACCGTCAAAATACGTTCCCAATTACCAAAAACCGACCAAACACGATTTAGGAAACAATCGGTTCGGATCCCGCATATGCGTGCCTTCACGCCTGGCCGGATCGCGGCGCGCTGGCGCGTGGCGGGCGCTCCAACGGCGCCCTGTTTCGTGAGGGGCGCCGGACGCCCGCGAACGCTGCCCCTGCCCGGGCGGCGGCGGCGGCGTCCGGCGCTCACGGCCAACTGCCCGCGAGGGCACCGGAAGCGCCAGACGCGTCCGTTGCCCCACGCGACCGACGCGCCAGCGGGGCTTCCGGTGTCCGGGCGCCATGGAAGGCGAGGCGATCTCCTCCTTTCGTCGGATTTCTTGATTCCTTGACCTCCTCGTTGCATTCCCAACATGTTTTGCGACCTTGTTAACACGCCTTAATTACTAAAAATAGTATAGGACATTTTTTGGGTGTCAACAATATATATATATATATTTTAGCGCGAGCCTAGGGGCGCTCCTTTGTTTCCATGAATTCATGTATGCATGTACGAGTACGTACTGTCAGCTTCCTCTAGTCTGCACTGTCAACGTTTGCAATTACGCTAGTGGTCCACAAACCACAATCCCAAATCCAGCCGGACGTTACGGAGGAACCTGTGTGGTCCATGTTCCACTTGTTTTTTTATATTAAAAAAATATAGTCAATACGGGACTTACTTTATAGATAAAATCAATACAAATATTATGATGCAAACAAAAATACAAATTAGTTTTGTGGTTTTAGAAAATAATGTGACCTAAACCTTATCAATCAAACATCTAAAAGCGTGAGGAGGAACATAACCGGCTTGTTGCTGTGGTCCCTTAAAAAAGCGTCGTTGCCACAGGGGAGTGAAAAAGGAGGGGGGCTGGCAATCTTCTTTTGGTTTGGTCCCAGCAAAAGAAGGATTTCCTTCTTCCCTGCCAGATACGCTACTTTGGGGAAAACAGGGAACCACGCAGAATCGTTGTTTTGCACGTACATAAAAGCAGGTGCATGCCTGCAGCTGCACTGCTACAGCTAGTGAGCATGTCAAAGATACTAAGTCAAAAAGACTAGCCAAATTTACTTGTTTTAGCTACACTAAAATAGTGTTGATAATAAAATACTTAGAGTCTTTCCAAGAGACTATGTAAAAAAGATGGCTAGTCTCTGTTAGAGGCAGGCTATCCAAGAATAGAGAGCGGAGGTAGAGGAATGGAGAGCTAGCCAATTTGGAGAGCCATGTAGTGTTGGACATGCTCTTAGCCACCAAGCCGAATTAGTTCTTGCATGCACCTTAAGCCCCGGAGGTAGCACAATTCCTGAACGAACAGACCAGCATGCTTGCATGCACGGAGTTCGAAACTGGTTGATGCTCAAGATTCAAATCCTAATATCTACTTAACCATACATCGGATTTTTTTTTTTCTGCATGGATTGAAAGTGGACCAGTCATTTTCTACTTGGGTCTGTTAAAGCCACTTTCTTCGTGGGTGTGGAGAAGCCATCCAAACACATGGACATTATTTTTTTTCCAAAGGAAATATAGTCATGTGGGGTCGTGTTTTATAGATAAAATCAACAGAAATATTATGGTGAAAATAGATTACATATCAGAAATATGGCTGAAAAATAAAAGCATTTGGAGCATGATTATGTAAAAGTTTCGAACTCGGTGCATGCAAACGACCTTTTTCAGCAGTACAGTGCATGCGGCTCCCGTATAGTGCTGCATGCGGCTTGAATGCTTTTTAGCTGGAAGAAGGGAAGGATGGTCCCAATTGTATGCGTCTTCCCCAAAACCGAACTGAGCAAAAGTACAGAGAAGCTGGCATCGTACTACTATACCGTTTATGGTGAACTATCTCTGTCCATCCGGTTGTGTTCCTAGGACACGTGTTCAACATCCACCAGCAACGGTAGCTATCAGCCCCGGTGGGCAGCTACCCTCTGTTTTAGAAAATCCACTCTCTCTCTATATACGAACGACTTTCAAAATAGTTTTCTACCGTGAAGTACCAGATCAGTTGAGTCCAGTTCTGTTTTTTTTTTCCACAAACAACTCAAAACAACTCAGGAACAGGTAGTTTATGTTCGGAAATTAGGCAGCATCAATGACTTTGACTTGACCTTGAACCATCATCGTCAAAGGTTTAAAAAAGTGTCGTGGAGGCGGGCAAAGGTGAGCCATCGTCGTCAAAGGTTTCTAAAGTGTTGTGGAGGCCGGGAAAAAGATGAGTCATCGTCATGAAGGGTTTCTAAAACTTGCGGCGTGTACACACAGCGACACAAACCTAGAAATCGTGTTTTACATTTGTCCAATCTCCCCGGAACTAAAAAACCAATGAATACTCAACTTAGTTCTCATGCGAAATCCAAATTTTCTTAACAATGTGCATGCTTAAAATTATCGGAGTTGCTAAAATTTTAGCTTTCTTTCAAGCGGCGGTTATTATATTTTATGTTAAAATTGCGAGGTTTAGTTAGATTTGCAAGTTCTGTAGGCATAATCTGTAATTTTCGGATTTGAGAATAAAAAATGCGTTAGACAAAATCACAAATCTGACAAAATCTAATATATGTTGGCACAAGACAATTAATAATTTATAATTTTTTCTATAGTCAGACAAGGACAAAATGTTAATATATTGTAACACAAAGACAATTAACAAATCATAAACAAATCGCAAGAGGACAAATACAATGTGGCTGTGCCACACGGCCAATATGTCACTTGACGTAAGCCTAATATTCAGGCACCTGGCATTTAGGAAAAGTGAAAATTATAAGCATGTGTTTTGTTAAGAAACTTTGGATTTCGCTTAAGCGCATATGCTGAAATTTAGCGAGAAACATGGCATATTTTTGTAATTTTCTTACAAAATTGTATTAAAAAAACTCAGCCATGTAATGTGATCTGAAAATTAATTGATCAGTCGATGGGAACGCATGCCCAAAGTCTGTGGAATTTATTTCAGAGACAGCTGGACCTATTATACAGCATAAGTTGCCATCTCGACAGGAGTATAATAAACGTCTATCATTCTATATATAGCCATACTCGCTGCATATTGTTCACTGGGTTGCTAGCTAACTGCATAGCTGCAATGGCTACTGCACGCAACTCGGTGGCGCTAGCATTGTTTGTCCTCTTGGTGTTCTGTGCACTAGTTTCTGCTCGTGCTGCGCCTGCCAGCTGAGCCCAAGTAGTCTGATCCCCAGCAATGGCAGCGACAATGACCAAGCCGCGCTTCTGGCTTTCAAAGCTCAGCTGTCCGATCCTCTTGGCATCTTGCTCAGCAGCTGGACGAGCAATGCGTCTTTCTGTTGCTGGGTTGGTGTCTCGTCTGCGGCCGTCGCGGGCGGCGCGTCACGGCTCTACGGTTGTCTGGCGTGCCCCTCCAAGGAGAGCTCAACCCCCAGCTTGGTAACCTCTCTTTCCTCTACACGCTTTAACCTCACAAACACCGGCATCACTGGTGTGATCCCCGATGAACTTTTGAGGCTTCACCGTCTTAGATATCTCGTTCTCACTAGTAACCGGCTGTCCGGTGCCATTCCTCCCTCCCTAGGAAGACTCACAAGGATGAAGTACCTTCAACTAGGTAACAACAGTCTCTCAGGACATATTCCACCAGATCTGCTACATAATATGAGCAACCTTGAGAAATTTTCTCTAGCAAGAAATGAGTTGAGCGGCAACATACCGGTATATCTGTTTAATAACACGCCTTACCTCGACCGCATCAACCTTGGAAACAATAGCCTGTCGGGTCAAATTCCACGGGGTGTTGCCTCCCCATGATTCAGTTCTTGTCCCTCCAATATAACCAGCTCACCGATGCTTTGTACCCCCCAGCTTGTCTACAACTTGTCTCGGTACGCAAGTTATCTTACTGTTCTAACAATTTAAGCTGGACCAATTCCATCCAACCAAACATTCAATCTTCCTATGCTACAATCTATTTTCCTTTGTCGAAATAACTTTATCGGTCGGATTCCGTCGGGGCTTGCTGCATGCCAATACCTACAAAGAGATCTCTTTATCTTACAACAGATTTGTTGATGTTGTACCAACATGGCTGGCTCAAGCGCCCGCGGCTTAAGCTTCTTTACTTGGATACTAATCAAATTCTGGCTCTATCCCAGCTAATCTTTGCAATCTAACCCATCTTACTATGCTTGACCTCTCTTACTCCAACCTCACTTTGGAGGGATTCCAAGTGAATTGGGCCTTATCACGGGAACTCGTTTCTTCATCTCGAGTCAATTTTCTAAGCGGTCAGTTCCATCTTCTCTTGGGAATTTATCAAAAGTGTCCATCCTACAATTGTCGCAAAAAATTCCCTATCCGCTCGGTGCGGTGACACTAGGAAGTATTAGAGCTCTGAGCGTGCTTAGGCGCATAGTAATAATTTCACCGGGTAATCTTGACTTCCTGTCATCCCTTTCCAACTGCAAACACCTCCACATCCTTTACCTACATCATAATTTATTCACTTGGAAGACTCCACGCCCACATGGGAAACTTGTCTCTGAGAATTACTTCATTTTGATGTAGGTTATAACAACCTAACGGTGAAGTTCCATCAACATTATCGAACTTGAGTAGTCTAGAATGGATTGCTCTTCGCAACAACCTACTCACGAGTGTAATCCCGAAATCCATCACACGGATGCAAAATCGGCATGGTTTGATGTTGCAAGCAATAACATGTGGGGCCCTATCCCAACACATATAGGCAACCCGAATTACTTACGTGTTTACTCTCGATGGAAACAAATTCAATGGCCCAATACCGGCTAGTATTGGAAATCTTAGCATGCTAGAATATATTTGGCTATCAAATAACCGGTTTAATTCAACAATACCGGCTTCCTTGTTCCACCTTGATAAACTTATTGGACTACATCTTTATAACAATTCCTTTGTTGGTCCACTACCGAGTGATGTTTACGGGCTTAAACAAGTGGATTATGTTGATCTCTCTTTCAATTTTTTCATTGGAAGAATTCGGAAATCATTTGGCGACCTTAGGATGATCACTTACCTATATTTAGCACACAATTCATTTGATGGCATGATCCCTTACTCATTTAAAAAAGAGTTGACAAGCTTAGTAGTATTGGATCTCTCGTCCAACAATCTATCTCAGTACGATTCCCATGTTCCTTGCCAATTTCTCCGACTTGATAACCTTGAATCTTTCCTTCAATGAGCTGCAAGGCAAAATCCCGGATGGAGGCATTTTCTCAAACATCACTTCACAATCTCGATAGGAAATGCTGGCCTTTGTGGTTCTCCCCAGTCTAGGATTTTACGCATGTCTTGAAACATCACTTTCATGAAACGAGGCCTTCCTAAAATATTTCTTTGCTGCTTGTCACCACAATGATAGGTTCGGTTGTTCTTTGTGCCTTACTAATTATTAGAATGAAATATAAGGCAAATGGAGAGGATCAAACATCTCTCAGGAAGCGAGACGATGTTATAAGTCGTAGGTCGGGTTTCCTACTATGAGCTCGGTTTTGCCACAAATAACCCGGTTGTAACAAACTTACGGGGACTTTGGGAGTTTTGGAAAAGTTTATAAGGGCCAATTGAGCAATGGGTTGGTTGTTGCTATAAAAGTTCTAGACATGCAGCAAAGAGCTGGCCATTAGAAGCTTCAACGCCCGAGTGCGAGTGCTTCGAGCTGCTCGACATCGAACCTTGTAAAGATTTTGAGCGTTTGTTCAAACATGGACTTTAGAGCATTGGTGCTTGAGTACATGCCGAATGGTAGCTTAGATATGGTCCTGCACTCGGAGATAGAAGACATTTGGGATTCCTTAAGAGGCTTGGATATCATGCTAGATGTGTCAAAGCGCAATGGAACATCTGCACCACGAGCATTCTGAGGTGGTCCTGCATTGTGACGGCGCCTAGCAGCGTCCTATTTAATGAAGAAATGATGCGCCGCGTGGCGGACTTTGGCATCTCAAAAATGCTTTTGGGTGACAGTTCCATGATCACAACCGGCATACACGGAAAATCGGGTTACATGGCACCGGTACTAACTTGTGTACATTTATTTAAGTTTATATTTCCGCGAGAACTATTTGGTATAACGTCGATTACTTATGTTTGATCAATGTAATCATCCTTCAACTTGTTTCTGTTAATTTGAGCGGAGTATGGATGGATCTGTAGGGATAGCATCGGCGCCAAGAGTGATGTGTTCAGCTATGGCATCATGCTCCTAGAAGTTTTCAGCTGGGAAGAGACCCACAGATGCTATGTTCATTGGAGATCGACAATCGGGGCGATGGGTTAGCGGGCATTTCCATCGAAGCTTGCCCTTTGTTATGGACAAACAGATGCTTCATGATGCTCCTGCTCTCGCCACCTGAATATCTGCCTTTCACAATTATTTGAGCTGGGTTTGCTCTGCACAAGTGACACTCCAGATCAAAGGATGACTATGAGAGATGTGGTAGTGAGATTGAGCAAGATAAAAAATTATTGCAGACGATCGGATAATGATGATCGAGTTCAAGCACGTAATGAAGAGGACGATGACGAAGAGACCGTGGTACGTTTCAATTCTGTTCTGCCCAATGATATGCTGGCTTCGACTTCAGTAAACTATTGAAACTGTATTTTTTTTGCTTCGTCACGTACTTCAGCTGGCCTATTAGAGCTGTTTTGGTGCACAAAACTATTCCATTGATTCATTGCTGTGCTCTCTCGCAGATTCATTGGTAAAACCATGTTCACAGATCAGAGTTGCTGATGCATGAAGATTGCTGTTGTAACTGTCAGTGCATCCTCTTAGATTGGTTGTCAAGGTTTCACTTTACTGCTGCTTCAGACATTTCATAATAATAAACATCGCCTCATGCTGAGATGCTGCTTTTTTTTCCATTTATTATTCTTCACACTTTGAAAATATCATGTACTAGGAGCAAGTCATGTAGGGACATAAATTATGTTGTGCTAAAACTGAAGGAGGCACATGTGCAGTTATCATCGTTTTTATTTGTAATTGTCGCCAAAAAAATTTCTTGATAGCTTTTCCCAAATCCACAGGATTAGGCATAGCATTCTTTCTTGATTACTACTACTCATTCCATCCAAATGTTTCATCGCTGGCCAATTACCAGCAGCCACAATGAGTCAGAGTAAGCAACACAGTGAAAAGTAAAACGCTTGAAAGCCCACTTTTGATGAGAAAGGCTCTGTTTGGGTGCTACGTACTTCCAGTACTTTTTTCTGGATTTTACCGTGTATTTCAGATGGAATAGTACGTAATGTATTCATGCGTTGCCTAGTTCAGCTCTGTTTAAACTTCAGCTCTGTTTCTGTTCTCTCGATGTCCGTTCAGCTTGATCTCAGTTCATGACGAAATTCATACGTTGGGTCTAGTTGCAGCAACCGCAATACGCAGCTCTGGCTCCATATGCCTAACGTCTTTAAGAAAGCTTCAACACATCGAGCCAGAGCTTCAACACCTTGTCCTTCACCTTGTCCTGCTTAGTACAGTCAGTGGTGATGACCATCGGGTTTGTCCTGCAACAGAGACGCGTTCTTCTTCTTGTCCTTCTCGCTGAGCAACCTCAGGGCAATCTTCATCATCATGTCCACTCCTTAGTCGATAGCCAGTTTGTCCTCCTCTGAATAAAGACCTGCCTAGTAATTCATTAGGCAGGTATTGCCCGTATTGGGTTGTAAAGTCATTTTGAATAAGTCAGGGAACAGATGAGCAATAGGAGGTCCGCGCTGCAGCCACCTGCTCGTGGTCAAAGTTTTGTTTGGTGACCCGGTGCCTGAGAACAAGCGAAGCGTGTGATGCTGAACAAGTGAAAGCCGACTGTGGCAACGCTTGAAGACTAGTGCCCCAAACTTCTGATGCTACGATCGCATCCAGACTCCAAGAGCTGGTATGCGCAAGCCGTCCCATGCGCTGCGCCCAGAGATGGAGTCGGTCGGTGGTGCAGCCACACTGACCAGTCATGCCCTGTCGTGTGAACCAATGATTAACAAGAAATTTCTATTCTGCTACGCCGGCAAACTGAACAGCCACGCGAAACGTACCATCGTCAGAAATCTTGTGGCTCCGGAACGTGTCTCTGTTGTTTGGTTACGAGAAACCAAAGTCCTGCCTAAACATTGCCGCGGAGCCTTGTATTACATCATGCTACTGGTCGCATGCAAGGTTTATAAAGATCTAAATCGGTGTACATTCTTATAAGAGTCGCTGCTGCCAGCCGCAATATAATGCTGCGGCGAATCTCCGACGAGAGGCAGATATGACTATGACATGTCGCCATCGGTTCTATTCGCCCTTTGTAAAACTCCAAAACCTATCATTAACAAAACACGTGCAGCGCAAATTCTCGAAAAAAAAAAAAAAGTTGCATGAATCCCATACTTAGTTTGTCCTCCATATGTGCCTATGTCAGCCAGGTTTTGGGCTGACTCTGCTTCTGTTTAAATAAATTGATTAAACTGGCCCTCAATATTATTCTTCTCTATCGTCACATATTTCAGATCGGGCCGGACAAGTGTTTGTTGGGCCCAATAAATATTAGACTACCCGATAAAAGCCCAGTAGAGATGCAGAGGAATTGTTAAGAGGAAGAAAAAAGCACAACAGGTAAACTGAATGTCCCAGAACACCAAAGGCTATGTTTGAGTAGTGAGCTGGATTTGCGCTGTAAATATGTGTGTTGTACTTATGCTGTTTTCCTTTCTTCTTCCTCTAATGTGTATGACTACCATAAATATCGATCACGAGCTGCATTTTTTTTTAAAAAAGAAAACTCCCATTCCCTGTGTACGTGAACTACTCGGCTTTATCCAAAGTTACGTTTGCAGCTGCTTGGGAGAGTACGCAAGTCGATTGATGATAGTACATCAACCAGCCGTAATAATTGTTTGGTGACATGTCGCCATCGGTTCTATTTGCCCTTTGTAAAACTCCAAAAACTTATCATTAACGAAACACGTGCAGCGCAAATTCTCAAAAAAAAAAGTAAAGTTGCATGAATCCCATACTTTGTTTGTCCTCCATATGTGCCTATGTCAGCCAGGTTTTGGGCTGACTCTGCTTCTGTTTAAATAAATTGATTAAACTGGCCCTCAATATTATTCTTCTCTATCGTCACATATTTCAGATCGGGCCGGACAAGTGTTTGTTGGGCCCAATAAATATTAGACTACCGGATAAAAGCCCAGGAGAGATGCAGAGGAATTGTTGAGAGGAAGAAAAAAGCAGAACAGGTAAAATGAATGTCCCAGAACACCAAAGGCTATGCTTGAGTAGTGAGCTGGATTTGCACTGTAAATATGTGTGTTGTACTTATGCTGTTTTCCTTTCCTCGTCCTCTAATGTGAAAAAAGCAGAACATGTAAACTGGATTTGCACCACCACACACGTCCTCCTTGCTTGTCAGGTTGCACTCACGGTAAAGCTGGTAAAGTTGCCTACTACGCCTGCTCAACGTTGTCATGCACAGCTGCAAAAGCGTGTAGACTGTTGCTTGAATTCATAAGACCAGGAGATGCCACTGCCCACTAGCCATGGCGATGGACTCTCATCACCTCAGTTGGACCCTCATGCATGCATGCATACGTGAATGCAGTGCCGCGCGAGCTTGAATTCATAAGAACGCAGGGACGACCTGATTTGTTGACGACGACGACTGACTTGGTTTCACGGGTCTCCTACTGCTCGGCTTGTTGCTAAACAATAATTCATGGCTCCACCACGTGCATGCGAGTGCGAGATCAAGATTGATTTGCTCACCGCGCGATTTGTATCAACAGCTATATCTCTATTATAATCCATTCGGCGCCATGACATGAACCCCCCTGAGACTCAGCTCATGCTTGCAGAGATTCAGGCAATTGTGATTGACACCTATCAGCGCGATCTCTTGGAGAAGCACTTTTTTTTTTTTTTTTTTTTTTTAAGGAATCAGTGGGGAAAACCCCCACCTGATCTTTTTTCATTAATAAGGAAAAGTAAAAGTAACAGGTGCACGAGAGGTGCTTTACAAACTTTTGGAGCACACATGCTCAGAAATAAAAGAGAAGAGATTAAGGTAATGTCTCTAAGAAAGCTTGTAAAGAACCCGCAGAAGGTTGGGTTTGGCCTTGATACAAATCAAGCCAATCTGCTCTTTGAAATGATTTCTCCAGTTTGCATAAGTGCAATGTTTATTGTCAAAGATCAGATCATTTCCAAATTGACCAGCAAGCCGTAATTACCACCTCTCTGAAGATACTATTGCCGAAATCTAACCTTGCCTCAATAACCATGTCTAGGGGTGGTAGAGATTTGTCCCAGTTGATGCCCAAGACGATCCAGCAAGCTTGACTGAAAGGACAATCAAAGAAAAGGTGCATAATTGTCTCTTCACCAATAGCGGACAGATTGGGCAAGAATAATCAGGAAGAAACATGTTTTTCTTCTTAAGCATTATTCTAGTATTCAATTTTTCCTTGAGAAGAAGCCAGAAGAAAAATTTACTGTTTACCCAAATTTAAACCAGCCCACATCCATTTGAATAAAGGTGAGACCACATGATGCCCTTTCAACAGTTTGTAGGCTTTCTTTGGGGAGAAAATCAAGGAATTCCACACATATTCCCAACTATCAACACCATCAAGATCCCAATCAAAGGAGTCAATTAAGATTTGCAGCTCATTTAGCTCATTCATTGCCTTTGAAGACAGAGGAAGAAAGAAGATTCTATCCAACTCTTTTTCCAGGAAAAACTTCAGAGAGCAGTTCTTCTTTTTAGCAAAAGAGAAAAGCCTTGGGAATTTATCTTTGATGCTAGAGTCCAACCAAATGTCAGTCCAGAAGAGAACTGAGTTACCTGAAATTGGTTTGCAGAAAGCTATGGCTCTGCATTCCATATTCAATTGAAGAACATCTCTCCACCAGAATGAACCAGAAGGGCACCTTGCATGTGGAGGAGTACTTGAATTGGCATATAATTTACTCCAAGTGAGCTGTACCCAAGGAATATCTGCATGATTATAAAATTTATCCAAAAACTTCAAGAGTAGGGCTTTATTTTTGTTTCTCAATATCAATTACACCTAGGCCACCCTCCTCTTTAGAGATGCATGCAGGAGTCCAAGCAGCTAAACATTTTCCTTTTCTATGAATATCCCCTCCACTCCAAAGCTGATGCTTCCTGTATCTATCCACCTAAGCAATGACAGTAAGAGGGAAAACCAAAGTACACATGTAGAAAGTGGGCATAGCTGAAAGGATGGAATTAACTAGAATCAGTCTGCCTTGATAGGAAAGGAGTTTGCTAAATGCTAGAGTTCTTGCTTCAATCCTTTGGATGAGGGGAGCAAAATCAGCAACCTGAGGCCTGGTAATCCCTAGAGGTAACCCAAGATAGGTAAAGGGCATGGTTGAGGTAGAGCATCCAAAAGTACAAGCCAAATGCTTCAATTTAGAATCATCCAGTTTGATGGGCACCATGAAGGATTTACTAAAATTGACATGAAGTCCTGTCGAATCTGAATAAGATCTCAAAAGTCCTTTCAAATTAAAAAGGCATCTAGCATCAGCAGGTAAAATCAGCAAGGTGTCATCAGCATACTGCACGATTGGGAAATCACCTCCAAAAGAGTCACTAATTGGATTCTTAAGTAAACCCAAATTCCAAGCTTTATTAATAATTGATTGCAACAAATCAGCTGATAGTGCAAAAAGCAAGGGGGAAAGAGGGTCACCTTGTCTCACTCCCCTGAGACATTTGAAAATTTTCCCAGGAACACATTAAGCAGGACTGAAGAAGTTCCTGAACTCAAAATATTATTGATCCAGGAGACCCATTTGTCAGGAAAACCTTTGTGCCTTAAAATGTCTAGGATACAATGATGTTCCAGTTTATCATAGGCCTTTTCAAAATCCAATTTCAAGATCACAATTTCTTTCTTTGAATGATGACAGAAGTGTAGAAATTGGTAGGCCCATGCAAGGCAATCTGGATAGTTCTTCCTCCGATAAATCCATATTGATTTTTATGTACCAACTCTGTGATCACATCTTGTAGCCTTGAAGATAGGATCTTGGTCAGACATTTCAAAGAATAGTTCAATAGAGAGATTGGTCTAAAGTCATTCACAGAGGCAGGGTTGGCTTTCTTAGGAATCAGAGTGATAAAGGAATCATTGATGCAGTGCAGATCCATATCTGTTGAAACGAGAAGTCCTTGAGGAATCTTATGAAATCATCTTTGATTATATGCCAACATTTTGTGATGAAAAGCCCACTGAAACCGTCAGGACCATGAGCATGATTAATGGGAATAGCTTTAATGACAACTTGTATTTCAGTATCAGAAAAAGGATCAGCCAGGTGGACTAGATCCAAATCATGATTTACCAAAAGAGAGGTTAAATCATAAGAAATCCCATGAAACTCAGAAACCCCAAGCCTTTCTCTGTAAGCATTCCAAAGGAGAGCAGCTTTCTGTTTCAGCAACGTGGACACCGCAATGCAGAAGCCACTTCAGCAACGTGCAGAAACACATCCTGGATTCAGCGCTCCATCAGGATGCGTGGGTGTGGAGGCCATCGCTGACAAATTTTGGACAACTGGCACATCGAGACTGGATGGAAATGTCGACGACTTGTGCCTCATTACTGACCAAACACTGCGTTCGTTGGGTGATTGACGCTGCCGCTACTTCGCCGGGTCTGATGCCGATCGCAGCGCCTCAATTTTCTTTTCTTTTTTTTTTTTTTTTTTTTTTTTTTTTTTGAGGAGCTCACAGCGCCTCTTGTTGAGGAGGCCACCTTGAGCCCAATCAGTTTGTGACGACATTTAGTCGTTCACCTTTTGTTTGGCCCAACAAGAACTCTAGGGCTATACTGCACTTTGCTCAAGTAGTTTAATCTTTATTGGGCCCAAGCCCAACAAACTTCTTTGCAGCCCAAGCAAGAATTCGCGAATGAAAATCAAGTCAACCACAGGATCGATCGAGGAGAAAGAACACCAAGGGCAGATTGATTAATAATTTATTTATAAATAGAAGCAGAGTCGGCCCAAGAGGAGTGCCTATAAATTCTCTTCCACTCCTGCATATAGCTAGAGATTAAAGGAGGAGCAATATATATGGGAGTCAAGCAACTTTCTGATCAATGGCTTTCAATTCCTGAAGCAGAGTTACTCTCCTTGTCATAGCAGCGAACTCCAAGTCCCAGGCGGCGCCATGGCTGCCACTTTTGCTCACGCCGGTATAGTATGCATATAGGTGCCGTGTTATAGAAATTACCAAATAATGCTGATGTATACAATTCCAATGCAACAACTGTGGAGGCGTGGAGGCACTGCAAGAGCTAACCAGAAAACAGAAACAGAGCTCCAGTTTCTTCCTCGAAGCAGAGTTCACCCAACGTATGAACAAAGCTCATCCTGCAAGCGAACTTAACCAGTTAATGTATGATGAATACGTCACACACTAGTCCATCTGTAGTACACGACAAGAAGCTGACAATATTGGGCAACTTTGAAGTAACACACAAACATAGCCTACTCATCAAGCAGAGTAGGCTTTCAAGGTTTTCGCATTTCAGTGTGTTAGTTACTGAGATTCACCTCATTGACAATTAGCCTGAGACGAAACCTATAAGTGGATCTAATGCAGCAGCAGTAATCAAGAAAGAAAGAAATTACTGTGTCTAATCCTTTGGATGTGAGAAAAACTTTGGCGACAAAACTGATAAGCCTAACATCTTTCATTCCAAAACTAATGGTGCTTCCAATTTCTTTAAAGGTTTCATGAGGGCAGCTCAGGCTGCTAAATTAGGATATACTTGAAAATAGTAAATGGAAAAAGAGAAAGACTGTGGGAAGACAATTGGCTTGGACCTTCTAGTCTAGCCATTCAGTTTTGGCCAATTTACAGAATAGTGCTAGAACAGGAAGGGACTGTGGCTGATCTTTGGGATGGTAATGAGGTCAATTGTACCTTTAGAAGAACCTTTACTCCAGAGTTATATAGACTTTGGTTAGAAGTTGTTGGCACTTATTCTTCACAGTCTTTATATAAAATTATCAATTTCAGGGGTATACATTCAGTTCATGTTCCTGCAGTATGGTCTGTCAAAGTTCCTCCTAGAGTCCTTTGTTTCTTATGGCTTTTAGCTAATAACAGAACTTTGACTAGGGACAATCTTGCTAAGAGAATCAAAGTTAAAGATAAGACTTGTTTGTTTTGTGCAGAGTTTTTTTTTTTTTTCTCGAATCGCAAAAGATTTGCGCATCTTTGTATTTAAGAAGAAGAGGTTTTACACCATGCGACCGGGCGCGTTTTTGGGAGGGTAAGATTTACAATAGGCACTGCCTCCCTTGTCGTTTTACACATGGCGATTACTAAAGCTTGCTAATTCTTCTAGGTGGCGCGCCCGCCTCTATCCATAGGTCGGCGATCCGCTTAATCTTGACGAGGAATTGCGCGCTAGTGGCCGCCGTTCGGAAGAATCTCGCATTTCTCTCTTTCCAAAGCTCCTGTGCCACCGGGGTGAAGAGGGTGTCCGCGCCCTTCCTCTTCTCTCCGTGCCACCTCCGTCTCCACCGCTCCCACCCGGTCGAGGATGGATCCCCCACCGACCTGTGAGGCGTCAACCCCAAGCATCGCCAGGATGGTCCACCAGATGTGTCCGGAGAAGGAGTAGGCGGTGATGATGTGGTCGATGGTCTCGAGTTTTGATCACAAAGGTAGCACTCGTCGCGCGCATCAAGCCGTGGCGGTGCCTCTGGCCCGCGGTCCAATGCCTTCTCAGGAGAGCTAGCCATAGGAAGATCGACTGCGTAATCTTGGCGCCAAGTGCTCGGGGCGAGTACAACCCGGGATCGGGGTGGGATGGCTGGTGTAGGGCCCCGTATGCCCGATCACGGAGGAGTAGGTCCCTACGGGTCCATTTCCACACCAGCGGTCGGCGTTGTTGTTGAGGACTTCCAACTTCGACCAAATCGAGACGCCGACATTATTGCGTGTAGCGGGGGCGAGAGATGCCTCCGGTGATGCATCCGTACCCATGCGTGTCCCCCGTAGTCCTTGTGCCCACGGTTTGTGCAGTCGGATGTCCCTACGGCTGACGAAGTTCAGCAAGCTTGGCGCAATGTGCTTGACTACCCTTCCCTGGATCCATCGACCCGTCTAGAAGGGGGTGGACCGACCGTCTCCGAGGACAGTGTACGTGCTAGAAGGGGGTGGACCGACCGTCTCCGAAGGGCGATTAATGCGTGGATGCCTCAAAGAAACTTTGAACCTCTCGTGGCACGGAGAGCGGCAACTCAGCCCGAACTCATCCTCATCCGTGTGTTGCAGCCATAGCCACCTTGCTTGCAAAGACGATTGAGGAAAGGCGTAGATCAGGGATCCCGAGACCCCCCAGTCCGGTGGGCGGCAAACGATGGGTCATGTGACCATGCACTTCCCCTCGATGCTGCCTTCTTTGCCCGGCCCACAGGAATCTCCCTGCAAATTGCATTGATTTCCTCGATAAGCCCATGGAGGCAGGCCGTTTTTGTGCAGAGTTGGAATCGGTACATCATTTTTTCTTTTTAATGTGCAGTGGCTAAGCAATGTTGGTCAGTCATTACTAATATTCTGGAAATTGGCATGATTGTTTCCTTTGAGAGCCTGGGTACTCTCTAGTTAAGTAGAAAGAAATATGTAGTGGTTAATATAGTTACATCTCGCAGATTCGCTGATAATAACCATGCTTCCCGCTCAGAGAGTTGCTGATGCAAGGAGATTGCTGCTGTAACTGTCCAATGCATCGTCTTAGATTGATGGTCAAGGTTTCAGTTTACAGCTCCTTCAGACATCTGCTCCTGCTGAGCTGCTACCTATTTTTTTTCAATATTAATTTTCTCACTGTAAATGTATCTTGTACTACGTGGCAGTAAATTAGGGACATAAATTATGTTGTGCCCAGTACTTTCTGCTTTTTTTTACCTTGTATTTAAGATGGAATAGTAGGTGATGTATACGTTGGCTGAACTCTGTTTCTAGGTAGAAATGAGCTCTGTCTGTCTTCTGGATGTCCGCTGGGCTGTGCTACCTGGGCTGCCTAGCTGAAGCAGCCGCAAGGCACGGTAGCTGTGGCACCATTGTCGTTACATACTAATTTGCTGGGTTAGAGTATGATCAAATTTACTAAATTGGAGTTCGATCTCTGTTTAAATAAAAATGACCACAAGCATAGCTTACTATGCACGATGCAGCATACTTTCTCTGGTTCGATCATAAACTGAAAGCCTTTAAATAGAAAGTTGCTTGACTCCCATACATGGCTCGTAGGGGCTTTATTATATATGAGTGCATGAGAGAAGGGTGGAAATTATGTGGTTTTTGGTCCCGGCCGGCGGCGCTGGTAAGAAGGCAACGGCACTCTGGGTCACAAGCAAGCAAGCAAGCTTCAGAATATTGTTGTCACTCGGTTTGGTGGGTGCTTCGCTTCTTGTCTAAACACAGTTGACGCCAAAGAACAATCTGACGTTGCGCACGCGTTCTCTGAAGCTTGGCTTTTCCAAGAACTGTGAGTGGCCGTAGGCTCTGTTTTTGTGTTATGCAGTTGCCCGGTATTTTCTGCTTCTTACCGTGTATTTCACGGTCACGGTGGTAGTTTACTATACAAGGATGCAAAGCATAGTTTACTGTATGCAAGATGCAGCAGGCCTGTCACAAACTGATAGCCTTAGATGAGAAAGTTGCATACCCGTCCCAACCTGGGTCGCCCGTCTATGGGCTGTCCTTGGCACACCTCACTGGGCCTTCTAACTCTTTGCTAGCCTCATCCGCGTTCTGCTGGGCCGTCTGCTACACACATCTGCTGATTACCCGGTGCGAATCAGGAGGGAGTCAGAAGCCCTGTTGCATGATTCCTATGCTCATCCTTCATCTCGGGCTCTGCCTATGCCAGCCTGGTTCTGGGCCGACTCTGTTTCTGTTTTAATAAATTACTTAAACTTGGCCTCAATATTTTTCTCGATCGTCAAGTATTTCAGCTTGGGCCAGAAAAGAATTTGTTGCGCCCAACAAAGATTAAACTACCAAAAGAATTTGTTGAGCAGAACAAAAAAAGCAGAACAGCTAAACTAGAATATATACGTCCCATATCACCAAAGGCTATGTTCGAGTAGTGAGCTGGATTTGGACTACAATTGTGTTTCCTACTTATGCTTTTTTCCTTTCTTCTTCCTCTAATGTGATGTGTATAACTACGACATATATCGATCACGAGCTGCATAAAAAAAAAAAGAAACTCCCATTGGGTCTGTACGTGAACTAGTACTCGTCTTTATCCAAAGTTACGTTTGCAGCACCTTCGGAGTACGCCAGTCAACTGATGATGGTATACGTCAACCAGCTGCAATAATGGAGTAAGAAAGAAACACGCAAGGACCAACAGAAATGGCGCTGCCACTTCTGATCGCTGCACCACATGGCGCTCCCACCTCTGATATAGTACGACTTGAGTCCCGACTCCCGAGGTCTCCCCTGCTTTGCTAGTACGAGCACAGCCACAGCGCGTGTAGAGGTACGAACCATTCACCCATTCACGCGTTGCGTTCTGGATGGTCATCATTGCTGGGCGCCTAGACAATCCCCTATTTTGAAGTATATAAGTATATCATTTACAATACAAAACAAGCAACAGTAAATTAATTTTGGAATGATGTTTTATAATAAAACTAGTTAGAGACGTATCCAATGTGTAGCACTCCACGATCCCCTATTTCATTGTTTATCCACTGTACTCGATAGTTGAGAAACACGCCGCGTCGCTCCCCACGCGGAGCAACTCGGGCGACCCCGCCCGTAACCTAGTATGTCGCCACCTTAGTCCACCATTTGCCCGCCACGCCGCCGTTGGAGCTGGCCACCGCCCGGCCGGCCCGTGATGGCGGCCGGCGGGCCCTCCCTCCTTTGGCGGTCTTGTAGCGGCGAATTGTGCGGTGGTCCTTCTCGCGTGAGCTGCGTGGAGGTCACCGGTGAGGGGCGTCGTGGTTGTAGCGGCGCCCGGTGGCGGCGTGCGCCCGGCAGCGTCGGCGGGGTTGGCGCCAGCGCCATCCCTCCTTGGCGCTTCTCTTCTCCGTCCCGACGGTTCTGGCGGCGGCGACGGTTTTCCCGGCCGAGTCGAGCCACAAAACCGATGCCAGGTGACGGATCCGGACTCGGGTGGTCGGTGCTTGGCGGCAGGCGTGTTGTCGCCCGTGGGCGTGATGGCGACGCGGCGGCGATGGGAAGGCTCGTGCATGCGCTTAGGGGTCGCACTCTCCCTTTGCTGCCCCCTCCATCTATTGGCCTTGGTTGCCGCTGCGATGCCGGGCGGGTCAAGACGGAGGCGGCGTTGTCGGCGAGGCCCCTCAAGATTCGAGGGCTCGGCATTCGGACCCGGTGGTCCTAGGGGCAGCGGAGTGAGGCTGGCTCTTGGTAGACCTTGCTCACCGCTACGACGACGGCACCGGGCACCCGGCGGTCCAGACGCAGCGAGCACCATGCCACCCATCGACGATGTCGCCGACAACGACAACGACATTGACGCCGCCTCGGGCGACCGGGGCGCTAGGACGGCGGCGCTGGCGGTACCATAGAAGCGATCGACGACCGGACATTGGGCGACCTCCGTACCGAGCTGCACTCGGTACCTCGACGAACAAGGAGCTTGGCATCATAGCTAGCGCCATCGAGCTTTAGGCGATCGCACCTGAGTGGAGCCCTCTTCAACGACATCGGAGGTACTTCCATCGCTACTACATCCCCTCGCAGCCTTCGGGCCTCCAACAAGACATCCTTCTCGAAGGTGACGCCCCCCCGATGGCGTCCCAGCGCCTCCGTCATGCGGCAAGCATGGATGGACCGCCCCATCGTGCAGCCCCATCGAGCTATAAGTTCAAGATCTACTTCGGACCTGCACTTCGACTTCTCCTTCGCCCGATGAGGAAGCCAACATCTACAACGATGACAACGACAAGTCGGGTCCCCTCATCCTCAGCTACGGACCCGCGTCGCGACGTCCTCGATCGTCATCGCTTTCGCGCCAACCTCGTGGGTTAGGCGGCACGTGGACGCGCCGCCTCGTCAAACGGTGGGGAGATGTCACGTTCTAGAATTGGGCCAGCCATGGACGGGCTAAACAGGCCCAACCGCCCACGGCCCCCCCGGAGGAGGGCCGACGCCTCTTGCGCCACCGCCGCCACCTCCCCACCTCCGTCTCCGCTTCGTCATCAAGTTAGGATTATCTTAGGACTTTTGGTGTGCAAGGAATATTCCAACTCTATAAGGAAAACCCTTATAAGAAAATAAATAGGATTGCTTGTAAAAGGTATTGCAATCATATAAGAAAACCACTAGAGAGATTGCTTGAATTACAAGTTCTACTAGTTGGGCTATATAAGTAAGGGGTCCTGTAATCTCTTAGGCGAACAAGCAATAAAGAATAAATCTTGTGCTTCTCTCTCTCCGCTTGCGCCGCCCCCACCCCTCGCCGCGCCGCCACCACCTGCTACTCCACGCCGCCCGCCCGCACCGCCGCGCACCGCCTCCCTGCCCTATCTCCGCCGTCGCTCCCAACCGACCACAAGTGCGGTGCCACTGCCTCTCGCCACCGCCCTGCGCCGGCGCCATTGTCCGAGAAGCCGCCACCGACGCGTGTCTGGCAACCGGGCCAATCTAACCGGTTTGTGACGAAGTCTTGCTCCACGCCAAGTGTGCGCTAGGAAGCATCGCGACACCGCGTCGCCGGACGGCGGCGGGGACGCACGCACGCGTTGCTTTTAGTTAGCTGCGTTTGAGTCATCCCATGGGCTTTGCAGCCCGGTTTCCTGTTTGGCTTCTAGAGTTTTGTTTTCTCCTGTCTAGATTATGGAATATTTAGGCTAATTTTCGATTCTACTGAGTTACTTTTTTTTTCTCTTTTGGGATAACGGGTTTGTAGGAGATGAAAGGGCGGGGATGGTTTGATATCCATATGGAAGTGGAAGTATTATTCTCAAAAAAAATCATATAGCTTACGTTATATAATACTGTATACATGATTATTGATTTCAAAGATGCATAAAAAAATAAAATTGGGTTTTAGGGAAAAAACTACAGAAAAAAAGCATACATCATTTCAGGAAAAGGAGTATATTATAACTTAAAAATAGCTAGTTTGTCAAAAAAAAAAACTTAAAAATAGCTTATATAAAAAGCACATGCCGATTCCCCGTCCTTCTATTCCAAAAAATAGTCCCCGTTCTTCTATTCCAAAATAGTCCCCGTTCTTCTATTCCAAAGTTGTGATCACTTATACCCCTGAAAAAAACAAGACAAGATAAAATAGATTTAAAATACATAAACTTATTTAACTTTACATTTAAAGTATCATTAATGATACTTGAATTGTGAAAAAATTGATGCCAGAAATTATAAACCGTGTACTGTCATGTTACAAACTCTACACTATTAGGTTCAAATGAACTATAACTATAAACTCTGTACTGCTAGGATCAAAACTTTTACATTTCAAAATTTTAAAACTTTGAACACTCACATTATATTATTAGGTTCAGTACTTTGATCTATAATATTATAAACTTTGAACTCTAGGTTCGAAACTTTACACTTCCAAAACTAAAAAAAAAAAAAAACCCTCAAACTATAACATTACACAAACTATATAACCTTTGCATTAATATGTTCAAAACTTTAAAATTAAAAAATTATAAACTTTGAACTAAGACATTAGAAACTTTGTACTTCTAAGGACAAAACTTGAACTATGATAATATATATAAACTAGTGCTAGCTATTTGTATGTACTCTTCTACTTTTCTATTGTGTCATATCATATGTTGGTAGTCAAATAGCGACGGTCTTAGAGGATGAAGGCAGTACATAGAGTAGTATCATGCAACAGTATACACGGAGTAGTGTATCACGTGTAGAGTAAAGTGGTAGTACGAGTATTGTTCCGATTTGAGGGCTGATACATGGGAGGCTGTGGGAGGCTGAGCACTGAAGTCGGCACGCCACGCCACACCAATACCATTAAACGCGAGCAACCATAAATGCACCAGCCGGACCGGACCGGACGGCGACCTGCGGTAGCAACCCAACGCGGCAGGCACGGCAGCCCCGTCTCCGCTGGCAGCTTTCTCGGGCCGGGCAAAAGCCGAAACAGACAAACGGACCAGGAGAGAGAGATGGGCCGGCACCGTGCAATTGCAACGAGCGGGGACGTACCAGTCGGCACCATTTCTTTTGAGTGTCCGTCCGGTCTTTGATGCAGGGAATCTTTTTGCTAATTTGACAGTTTTTTTAAACTAATTACAAGATTAACACGGTTTGATTTTTTTCTCTAAAACTAGCACATTTGGAGGCGTCGTTGCCAAAGGCGCCTCAAATACACTCTGAGGTGCCATGCATGGTGGCGCCTCAAGGCCGCCATGCTTTGGCACCCGTCGCGCAGCATGCAGCTGACGTGGCAGGCTCTGAGGCGCCTTCATGCATGGCGCCTCAGTGTCGCGACAGCCAGAAAGGTCTCCGTCCTTGCACTGGCTCCTAGCGATGCATGCGGGCTTGCTGCTCAGCACACTAGCAGTGAGAGAGGACGTGAAAGCTTACAGCTGCCGCATGTGTACCTCGATAAGAGTGAGAGAGGAGAGAGCCAGAGTGTGAGAGAGGAGTGAACGTGCATGTACTGCAGGAACGCTCGCATGGGTAGGGTGGGTGTATATTCGGGAAAATATGTAGTGCAAACTATAACTATTGTGAAAATCCGTGTAAAATATTGGCAAAACGTCTAAATTCATCAAAAAATCACATGTAGATAGTATGATGATACATAACCTTGTAAAATATTTTATCCAAACTCGATTTTATATGTGAGATATAAATATAATAAATTTCTAACAAATTATCTCGACAACTTTCTGTGTGGAGGAGAGAGAGGATTGTTTGTTGGTACAGTATGCATCTGCACTTCTGCAGGTCACCACACACACATGCCTGCCACCATGCCAGTGAGTTGTACGCAATGCGCAATGTTTTTTTTTCCGAATAAATTTATAAGAACAGAAGATATAAAGTTTTCTAATGATACTAATTATGTGATAAAAATATTATTTTTTTACATATATTTTATTCAACTTGTTTCTCCAAAATCACAAACTACGGACGAAGAAAGTATATACTATATGATATAAATCTCCTTAGCCCCTACATCTCTCATCACCTCTACATGGAGCGCGTTTGATGTTGAATAGAATAATAATGAAAGGATGCAACATGCATGCATGCAATGGCAGAGGGGCCTAGTCACCTGCTAGTGTGCTAGTGTCAACAAGCAGCATGCACGCATGCATCGCTAGGAGACAGTGCAAGGACGGAGAGCGCAGTGCAAGGACGGAGAGCGCCTGTAAGGCTGCAACCTCGGTCTCCGCACAGCCCTGACGGGCCTTTCTAGCTGTCGCGCCACTGAGCGGCGCCTTAGAGCCTTCAACTGCATTAGAGCCTTCAACTGCATGTTGCGCGGTGGGTGCCAGCGTGGCGGCCTTGAGGCGCCACCATGCATGGCGCCTCGAGTGTATTTGAGGCGCCTCCGTAACGGCCCCCAATGTCTTTAGTTTTTGGAAAAAAAAAAAAACCATGTTAATTTTATAATTAGTTTAAAAAACTGTCAAATTAGCAAAAAGATTCGATGCAGGCAGGACCTTCGTCCGTGTTGTCCGTGTTGAACACTTGAACGGCACAAATGGTGTACCCAAACTAGGACGGCGATACGACCTGCTGGCTACAGTAATGCTTTTCATCTGTTTGGAATTAATGATGAGTAGGAGGATGGTGTACAGGACCCTGGAGACGAGGCCCACATCACAGACCACGATTGTGGCACTGGCAAAAAAGAAAGAAAGGACACTTTGGTTAGGCACAGCACTGTTCTCGCCCGTTCTGTAACTTTCATTAGCATTGCAATATGCACAAGCAAAACTATAATTAGAACCTCATTTGATAAAGCAGCTGGCAATATGTATAATACTCTATGCCGTCGCTCCAAAACGAGTCATTCAACAAAGTTTTCTCTCCGCGACGTCAGCGAGTCAGCCAGGGGCCTTTCTCCGGAAACAAATCGAACCAGTAGAACCAAAGATCGCCAAACGAACAGGGCAATAGTCGCCGTCTCCCTCACCTAGGACAAGTACCCGGATTTTCTTTCTTTCGAGGGGTCGGACTACTAGCCTGTTGTTAGGAGAAAATAGTGTAGCAGACGCAGAGCCGGAAAGGTGGACCGGCAGGTGGTGGAGACGGATTGGCCCTGCCGTCGCCGGCCGGACCAACGGCAACAGGCCCTATGTACACAAGTCACTAGTATACTGTGTACATGAAACATGGGATGGGAGCAAGCAAAAATTCTGTGTAAATTCTGTGTAGATGTAGGATACAAATTCCTACCCTTCGTGTTCATGTGCGTGATACAAATTCGCACGCAGTATTCTAGTCCTATTACTAAACTACCTTCATCTCCTTAATTTATTTTACTAATTTTTTTTTTTCTACAATCACTAAAACAATCTTCACTTTTTGGGGGTAATCTCCTTAATTTATTTTACTAATTTTTTTTTTTTTCTACAATCACTAAAACAATCTTCACTTTTTGGGGGTAAAAGTTCCGGTGGGACTTTATTTCCAACTTGTTTGGGGCTACCACGTGTTGATGTATCCAATCGTAGGTAACGATTAAACTCAATTCACGAAATTTTTCTACGCACGCAAGCTAAAATATGGGCCATGCATACAGATAATAATACTGGAGTACTCCCTCTGTCCCATGGACTTTGGCGTTTTTTGACTTTTGAACTTCATCTTTTGACCATCCGTCTTATTCAAAATATTTATGCAAATCATAAAATAAAATAATCAATATTCAAGTATCTTCATTGATAAAATAAATCGTAAAAAAAATAAATTATATTTGTGCAAAAATTTTGAATAAGATAAAAACATTGAATAAGATGGCAAAACTAGGGTGACAAAAGTCAGTGAGACGGAGGGAGTACTCATGATACAGTGACAAGTGTTGTCGCTGTACTGAACAGGACGCTCTTGTGTCGCTGTAGTGGGAACACAAAAAAGCTGACGTACGAGTGGGAACCCTGCAACACGAAAAGCTGAGCGAGGACAGGGACAGAAGACAGCAAACACGGAGACGGCACCAGGTGTGGTCACGTCATAGTCTGTTCGAGCCGTACAACGTTGGACTATTGGACCAACGTCAGCAGAGCAGGCTACAAGATGTTCCATCACGCTGCTAAGTCCTTGTTTAGTCCGAGATAAGGTGCTGGATTTTTCCATCACGCTGCTGCCTCGCACCGACTGATTGGGGATTTTTGCATTGCCGTTGATATGAGAACTAAAATCTATTCTTCCTAAGTCCTTGTTTAGTCCCTGCTGAGAGCAACTCCAGGTGGGAGTCCTCAAATTGGAGCCTCAAATTTTTAATTTACATGCCACTCTAAAAATATAGGGTCCTAGATTGACTTTGAACTCCGGTGGGAAGAAGCAAATTTGGCCCCTAAACTGTACATCCAACGAAAAATTCATCACAGCCCGAGCACGGGGCTCGGGAGGCGCATCCTCGCTGCGCCCGCCCGCGGCGGCGGCGCTCACGTCAAGCTCCGTGATCGATTGCTCTCGTCCTCCGGGCCTGGCGCCACCGCTTCGCTTCCGCCGCCTCCTACTGCTTTACGCGCCGCCCGCCAACCAGCGCATGGACATCAGGCCCGCCGTCGCGAACGCCGCTTAACAGCTACGCGCGCTCCACACCGCGCCCCTCCGGCGGCCAATGTCGAGACCCACGCTAGCAATTCGGCCCGAGCCTCGCCGTCATCCGGATGCCGCTGGTCGCGTCGCGGGCCACGGGGCGGGCCCTCTGTCGCCCGCCCGGCGAGGACTACCCGTGTTTGGGGTAAGCGGACTATAGAGCCTATGAAACTCTTGGCCATGTCCCGACCGCCCCTACCGGTGACCGGCCATGCTCGTCGTGCCATGCTCCTGCCCTTGCCCGCGAACAAGTGGCGCCGGTGTTCCGACATCGCCCGGTCCCTCCACGCGACTCCGTGGCAGCGTTGGTGCGCCCGGCAGGGACCGACGAGCGGTAGCAAATGGCGACCGCCAGCGGGCTCGAGCGCCGGAGCGCGCCTCGCTGGCGGCGCGGCCGTGCGCTGCTCAAACAAGAAAACGAGGAGGAGGTGCTCGCCCTTCTAGCAGCCCGGGTGCCGATGGCCAGTAGTATGGGTCGGAGGGGGTAGCGGCATGGTGCCCACGGTGGCCTTGTGGGGACCGCGATTGGGGATGGCGGCGTTGCGGGAGCGCGAGCAGCGCGGAGGCGGTGCTACTGCTGCCTGGCACGGCGCGGCGGTGCTAATGCACGTACCGCCCCGCGACGGCATGGTGCAAAACCGCGGCGTTCACCCGTTAGTGGGCGTCGCCGGGCGATTACCGCCGCCGTCGTCGCCCAAGCGGATGGATTTAGCTCCTTGAGAGGCAAGGGCCAACCGGCAGCCGTGGCCAGGTAGCGCCGCGCGAGGATGGAGGAAGGGGAAAAGTGGGTGGGACCCACTAGATAGGAGGGTTTCAGATCTAGGGGCTTCATGTTAAAATTTGGAGGGCTTGGAAAATAGGGTCTAGTTTAGAGGCTCTATTGGAGTTTATTTTTTTTTGCCACAACCCCTAGAATTTAGGATAGGGGCTCCACTTTGGAGTTGCTCTATGGTGCTCCATTTTTCCTGTAGAATGGTCACCACCGCCTCTCTCACCAGTGCAACCCGTGACGACGGATTCCGTGGAGGGACCTAGCCTCAACGTCCTCTCATGGCTGTGGCAGGTACTAAAGGTCACTATAGGTGACCTAGAATTTGTGAGACTGTGGCTAAACCCAACCGCCATTCTCCTTGAACGAGTACGCCGGGCGCTCGTCACCTACACTTCGAATGGTCAACATTGGAGGAGCACCGGTCCCGAGAGGAAGAGATCGTTGCTCACCGTTAGAATGTGTGAGCAACGATGCCGCCGTCGTCATCGGCGAAGATGGGAAGTTGACACTAGATTTGTGACCCCATCCTCTCCTCTTCGACCTCCACCTTGTGCACCCCCACCGCAACTTACGCGCGAGTGGCCCGAGGTGCTGCCGCCGACATCGGATATGCTGGCAGTGAGAGGTCCGAATCATGAGGTACATCCTTGCAAGGTCTCTGGCGATGAGTAGGAGTGCCTCAGCAACACCTCCAACGAGGGACATGGCACCCGATGGCGTCGTTGTTGCCGGTGTTGGCACAAAATGTACCAAACAATGCTTTTCGCTAGGCACTCCTAACGCTAAAGGCGCTTGCGCCGCGGTGTGTCTTCCATGTGCGACCAAAACGGCCATCGACGACACGGTGGAATGCCCGGGCGTCGATCGGCCGTCGGATCGCCTTTGTTTGAGGAGGTGGGCGCCCGGCGGCACAACCAAACACATCACGACAAACCGGACTTAAAGGTGGTGGATCCACCCTATGGGCGGCTAGATCCGGTCAAGGAGAACTGAATCCGGCCATGGAGGCAACAGATCCGATCATGAGGCGATGGATTTGGGGGAGGCCAGCCTCGGGATAGGATTTTAATGGATCTTGCGATGGCTAGCGGCGGTGCCCGGTGACCCGGGCTCCGTCCTTCGCAGAGAGTCAGGCGGCGGCGGATGGGTGGCATCGGTGGCGGCGAGGCAAGCTCTGCGTGGATGGAGGCATATCGAACTCATGAAGGCATGTAAGTCAAATAGACGGATAAGGTACTCTAATAACTAGAAAACGCTTAATGACCAGGACTTCAAACATTTTTTTAGCTCATGTCTATTAAGAAAACCAAGTTATTATGCTTTAAAACATGAAATCTCAAATGGAGCAAGTGTGAGATGTACAGCTAAAACCCCTTCACTTGAAAGAAAACATAAAAAAACTAAAATCTCTAATGGACCCTGTTTAGTTAACGAAAAGTGAATCCAAAAAGTGCTATCTGTCACATTAAATCTCTTAGCATATGCATGGAACATTAAATATAGGTAAATAAAAAAACTAATTGCATAATTTGGTTGGAAATTGCGAGACAAATTCTTTAAAAAACTAATTAGTCTATGGTTGGACAATAATTATTAAACATAAAAAAATACTACAAGAGCTGAACCTAAAATATTTCACCAACTAAACACCCTGAAGTAACTGCGTTGAGTAAAGTAAGCATGAGATGAAACATCGAAAGAAAACTTGTTATGACAAGCTACTTAAACGGGCCGTAAGCTCCACCACATCAGCACCGCACCCTGGAGCTGCTGTCGGTGCGTGCCGAAGAGTCCGATCACCACCGAAGGGAATGAGACACTGACACGGACGGGCAGCGCACGGACACAGGCGTTCCTGTGCACATAAAGACACGGGACAAATAAAAACAGACAAGAGATTTTGTTTTGAATCACCCAATTCCGACATGCAAAGCAGCCAAAGATGGGGGCTGGGCCGCTGCTCAAACATGTGCGTCAATTAATACGGATATAAGCGCTGTTAAGCTTCCTGCCAATGCCTCAGCAACAGTGACAGATGAGGGGCATGCTTCAGCTCAGAAGAACCTGCGACCGGCAGCAGTATCCACTTTTCTTGACCGCAGCCCGCTCCCGTTCACTCCGAGCAGGACAAATATATTCAGGGCTGTATACCGGGCTGCCTGGCCAAAGACGGCGGAAAAATGTAACACCCCGATTTTTTACTATTTTAAAACTTTTCGAAAACCCTCAATATTTTATCTGTTTGACATGATTTCGACCTCCTAAAATATTTGGGATGAGACTTTTGGTTAAATCCTAAAGGAGTTTTGAATAAAAGAAATAAAAGGAAGAAGAAATTAAAAAAAAGAGAGAGAAAAAGAGAACAGAGGTAGAGCTCGGGCCACCCATCCTGCGACCCCACTCCCCTCTCTCCATCCCCTTCTCTCGCGGCCAAGCCAGCCCAGCCGCACGGCCCACCTCCTCTTCCCCTTCTTCTTCCTCGACACGCCGAATGGCACTGCTGTCGCGCTAGCCGCATCAACGACGGGCAGTGAGGGCACCAGGTGCGAAATCACAACCCCCGAAGGCCAGGCCAGCTAGCCCGCCATTAAAGGTGCACAACGCCGGCGGCGACGCGAGAACAATGCGCGTGGCGACCAACGCCCGCCCCTCGCCTCCGGCCACGCTGCGGCGTAACGACACGACCCGGTGCCCGGCCAGCTAACCTCGGCGACAATCGAAACGACGAGGCGGAGCGAGAGGAAGCACTGCGGAGGTCCATGATGCGCAGCGCTCTTGCCGGAAAATATCGATCTCGCGAGAAAATATCTCGGCGGCGGAGCTTCGCCCAGCGCGCCGCGGCTATAAATAGCCCCCCCCGGTGCCCCGTCCGACCTCGCCCGGCACGGGAGCTCCACTTAGAGCGAGAACACGCGGTGCTCATCATCCTTTCCTCCCTTCCCCCTCCCTTTTAAGCTCTCTCCGGGTTTTGGGGCTTTTGAGGCCAAATCGTCTCTCTACGTGTTGCGATTTATTGTTCTTATTTGCTATTTTTTGGTGCTCCCCCTTCTAGAGCTCGATTCATCATTTGTGGATCGTTTGGTTCAATTCTTTTTTGTGTGATTAAGTTCTAGCTCGTGTACCTAAGAGATTCACTAAAGGAATTCGTTTGAATCTCCGCACGAATCGGTAGATCGAAGCATTTTTGTGTTTGTGCTCATGTTCTTCGTGTTTTGTCGCGTGATCTGAGTTTTACATTGTTTCACTCGGTGGATCTCGAAATTTCCATTGCGGAAATGGTCACCCACATGTCTAGTTCACTGGACCAAATCTTGTGACCGGACATTGAGTGTAGTTCGAGTTTGATTCGTTTTTGGAGTGAGGACAACCGCCCGGCGTGGCTTTGTTTCGTGTTGATTTCATCGGCGCGGACGATTCGCCTTTTTGGTGCGAGACGATCCGGCGTTCGGGCTGGATTTGAGCTTCGGTGGCGAGTTCTTGGACTTCGGCTTGAGTTTCAAGTGCGGACAGTCCGACTCTGTAGCGGACAGACCGCCATTGGTCTTCAATGACAGATCCAACAAATTGTTTGTTTCATTGTTCCAACGATCCAGCGGCGTCTAGTTTCCAGTTCATTTTGACGTTTTGACATGTGGGCGATCCGCGAGTCCCGGCGGACGATCCGACTTTGAACCGTGTCGGGTGTCCAACGGTTGTGCTTGCTCGTTACGTTTTCCGGCTTTTGCCCGCAGAGGGCGGCCGCCGTTTTTTGTTGGACAATCGACTCTGTCTTGTGTCGAGCCGTGGATAGTCCCAATTCCACGGTCCGGATAGTCCGGGTGCTTCCCGTGCTCATGTCTCGTTTTTTAGTTGTTGTTCGAGTGGTTGCATTGGGTTGTTTCTGATTGTTCCGTTGTGACTCTAGGGCAATCCCTAGGCCATCCACCTTGCACCCAAGGTCGTGATCATACCGCGGTTCTCTCGGTTTGCTTTCGAGGGGTCGTGAGAGCTACAAGGTCGGAAATTCTAAAGAATTTTGTTGAGGCTCCTATTCACCCTCTCTAGTCGCCTTTTCGGTCCTTGAGCCTTAGTGTGCTAAGACTAGAAGACCCGAGTGTTTATGAAACATCAAAAAACTTGAGTTGATCAGTGATCAAATCTTTTGTTTTGACCACGCCATTGCGTGCTTTTCATTAATTAGGAGAAAGTTCAAACAAAGTGCCACCTAGGTAACCTTAGTTACCCACAGGAGACCTAAAAGCTACTGGATGCAACACCATTGATTACATAGATGGAAACGTGCGACTAACAGCTAGAAGCAAACTCTACAGCCCCGCCCAGGCAAGAAACTCAGATAAAAGCCTATTTCTTGTCGCTCTCCATGCCAAGGCCTCCTCTCTGATCCTTCCTGCGAGCTGCAAGGGGTTAGCAGCCAAGTCGTCAAAGGTCCGGGAATTGCGTTCCATCGAGAGCAGCCACCCGACCAGAAGAAAAGCATAATCAAAACCACGGCGCAGGTTCTTCGGAAGCTGCTTCCTAGAACGTAGCCACCGTGCCATGAAATACTCCTCCGCCATCGTGGCAAAGTTCTAGAGGTGCAGCCCTTGAATCACAATAAGCCAAACTTGGTGAGCATAAGAACATCCCAACAAGATGTGGTGAATTGTCTCAGCTTCCTGGTCATAAAAGATGCAAGTGTCGGTGTCCTGAAGGCCATGGCGGTGCCTGCGTTCCGCCATCAAACACCTCCCTTGCATGGCCCACCAGAAGAAGAAGCGAACCCGAGGTGGTGCAGCCACCTTCAAGAGTTGCCTCGCGCCAAGCATCAGGGACGAGCCAAAGAACATGTCGCCATACGTTGAGGCCACCGAGTAGGAGCGGTCGACCGTAAGCATCTAGGGGAAGGTATCTGGATGGTCATTGTTGACACCTGTTATAGCATAAAATTACTAGTCAATTAAACATGAAAAAGGACTTAAAATGAATATCAACATAAGTCTAGGGGCTTTAACTAACATATTTCCATGAGTTTTGGTGATTTATGTATTTCCAAGGACTTAACGTGTAAATGCAGAGAATAATGGAGAAAGTTTCGAATATACAAGACATGTGATGACCAGACTTGACCGTAAAGAAACTCAACCCGAAAAGTGGACTAAAACATTCTAGAAGACACCAGAAGATACCAGGAAGGACCTGACAGCATGGGCCCACCATGGCCTGGCGGTCGCCAGAGCCTTCTAGGCCGGCCGCCGGGGGTCCCACCCGTCAATGTCTCCTTTCTAGGTCGGTTTACTACCGACTTTGTGGTTGTATCTACACCGTTGCCAAGGTCGGTTTGATCCAATGGTGGAGATTAGTTACTTGTCGGCTACTCTACCTCGGGACTATATAAAGCGGCCCCGTGGTCGACCCCTGAGGATTATCTCTCATTATCAATTCATTCTATCTCATTATCTCTCGCCTTGTAGAGGAGGTCCCATGTAAGGATCATCTCTCTCTAAGGGATTAGTGAATTAGAATGTAATTAGAAGCATATTAGAACTACAATTAGAAGAGTTAGTATAAGAGGATTAGAACTCATTAGTTCTAATCTTTAGAACAAGAGAGATAGAGAGAGGGAAGGAATTGGAGGAAGTCTTTGGCTTTGTCGATTTGCTATCTCCACACTTGTACCTCGGTGGAAGTTAATCTACATTTGGAATTACTCGGTAATCTACTTCTTCTTTTAGTAAGTTATATTGTTTATAATTATTCTTATTGGTCTACGAATCTCTTTGGAGTGCTTTTTATCCGGCGCCTAGATTAGAGTATTATTCGCAGTGCAAACGTGGTGTTTGGGCTCGAGTATCTCGTAGATACACCCTACCTTCCGGAGTGTGGTAGTTCGTGGTAGTGACAGTACCATTGATTCCTTTGGATTCCACTTCTCGTTGGATAGGACACGTAGGACCTAGTTACTGGGGGAATAGTGAGTTTCGGCCTTACTTTCCTTTGAGTACATCCCCATAAGAATACTATCAACATCACTTACCAAACCAAGATTTAGCTATCTTAGTAAACCTCTCTATACCCTCAACCTTTTTAGTCTTATATTACTCTAGGTTAAGATTAGATCATAGTCTCCCTCACCCGTTTCCCTGTGGATTCGATATTAAACCCTCTCCCGGGTGAAGTGCTCACCGGTATCCGTGCGCTTGCGGATTATATAAATTATAAATATTTCTGTGGGCTTAACAAATACCAACAAGCATTTCTGGCGCCGTTGCGGTGGAAACGGATTGCTGAGATTGACTTTGAATCTACCTTATCCTTGTATCATATTCTTTTCTTTTATTCTTTTATCCTTTTAACTCATCTATTCTTTTCTTTTCCTTTTCATTATGAATTCCACGCCTATCTATAAATATCTTATACCCTCAAGCAAAAGCCTTAGGCAACCAGAATCTTCAGAGCCTATCCTAGCAAAGTCCTATGAGCTACGCTTGGGTTATATAAGAATGGTTCAGAGCTAGCCTACTGGAGAAGGTGAGGCCAACCCACACTCACACTTACAAAAGTTTGAGGAAATTATGGGATGCTTTCGTATGGAAGGCATATCCGATAATACCTTACGCTGAAAGTTCTTTCCGTTCTCTTTGACGGGAAAAGCTAAACAGTGGTATTACTTGAACGTAGAGAGAGTGAAAGGAGATTGGGGAACTTTAGTGTCCAACTTTTGTACATATTACTTTCCCACCTCCAAAGTGGCCCGTCTTACGTATAGAGCTTTTTAACTTTTAAACAAGAAGAAAAAGAAGAGTCTCTTAAGGCATCATGGGATCGTTTTTTAATGACCTTATCAACTTTGGCCCAAACCTTGGTATTCCACCCAATCCTTCTTCAACATTTTTATCCGGGTCTTACTAAGAAAGATGCAAGGGACCTTAATGCAAATGTCGGGGCGCATTCCTTTCTCCATGTCGCTATAGAAGCAAGAGATCTCATTGACAGATGTTGCGGATACGCCACTCCCACTAGAATTTTTCCCCGAGAAAAATGAAGAATCATCCTCCAATCAAGAAGAAGAAATCACGATAGCTAATTCACAACAATTCCAATCCCAAGACTTAGCTATCCATCCCCGAACCATCATCATCCCAAAATCCCCCAAAGAAAGAAGAAATTCCACCTTTGGAAAAACCTTGTGAACCTACCTTTAGTGATTTTGGGAGAGTGATAAATTTTTATCCGACAAGAGACCTCTAAGTGACCAAAATTCGATTCTTAGGAGATGTCTCTTATAGAAAGTGTTTATAAGAGATTTTCAAGTGACTATAATTCGGATTCTTCTAAGGAGAAGTCTCTATTTGAATATGCTTATTCATTCAAAAGACATTGGGAAGAACCCAAGGATGGCATGTTTGATCTTGCCATAGAAGTAGAGCAAAGCTATCTAGAAGACAATCTTATCTTCTCCTCTTCTATGCCTAGACAAGATGATTTATTCGAACCCATCTCTAAACCCATCCTTGTCCCCAATGAATCCACATATGCTTCCTTCTTTGAAACACATGATGATCCTAGAAATTCACCACAACAACCTAAGCATAGGAATCATCAAGACGACCATGAAAACCCACAACAATGGCTTGAGAGTATTAATGACCTATGTATCCCAGCCATTGATTATGTGGATGACATCTTAGACACTACCAACCCGAGAGACACACACCCAAGAGATCCTTTAGACAGCCCACGATGAATTAATCTTGGAGTTTGAGAAAAAGGAAGACAATATCGGTGAGGATGAGAGTCGCTTCAAAGACACTTCATCTACTCCATGTTCACATGATCACCTTCCTAAAACACCTAGTCTCTCTATCACTATCCCACATGAGATCTTCAACCCCCTCATTCTTTCTCCTCCTATAGATTTCGAAAGGGTGGTTGTAGATGCATACGCTATAATAAATATTCTAGATCTCGTTGGCATAAAATCACGAGGTAGAATGATGTTGGAAGGGAAACCACTTCATCATCATGAATTAGAATTCAATAGGTTTCCCAAGGATGAGCTTGATGTCCTTAAACAAGCACTTCTTGAGAAATAACATGAGTGTTTAATTACTTTATTGCTATAAAACCCTTGTGAAATGAGTATAGAGATATAAATGAGAAAATATTCCTTCAGTATTCTTGTTACTAACCATTTCAGTCTAGAGCGAAGAGCGAAGGATGACAATTTAAGGTATGTCTAACCAATCGTTATGCAACATGAATCACATGTATAGAAATATTTCCTTATCATGTTGCTACACTATCTTGGTTGCTTCTACCTTTTGAGACATGCTCAATCTGCTAAACAACTATTGTCATGCTTTTCATCTCTCTATTTGAGTCAATCTCTATAATGCCTTCATGCTACCCTTTATCTACCATAGTATGCTTTGGTTTGGAAATACCGAGAATTGAGTACTTCCAAAGGCTTTTAAATTAAGCATGGTGCTTAGGTTAGAATGCCTTCCTTAATTGAATTAGACATGGAGTCTAGTTTGGTTATTGAACCGTATATTACTTGTGTAGACATTGGTATATTTTGTTGGACTAACCCTTGCGAGACAAGAAGAAACTCACAAATAAGCTTGGGGAGGTCCCGGGATAAACTCATACTAGAGATGAAACAAGAGAAAGAAGAGGAGTGCCACAAACAAAATCTACAAACAAAAGCACTTGCTCAAGGATCAACTTAAGGATGATTGGCACATGGAAAAGGAAGACCAATTCCACCAAGGATAATCCAATCATGCTCTTCCTCCTCACATGCTCCCATCATACTCCACACACAATGGGTTGCAACCTCTCTATTCCTTATTGCTCTTTTACAAGTTCGAATGATTTTGATGCATGAAAATCAAACTTAAGGTTTCATAAGATCATTCCTTTAGAAAAGTAAAGTGAGTTTGGAAACATGAGATAAAAAATCTCTGCTAAAATTTTCAACCAAACTTTCCTCAGAGCATAGAAAATGACTTTAGCCCTGTAATAACACTATCCTGGTATTACTTGCATATTCCTTCGGGTATGTGTTGTTAACTAACGATGCAGAATAACACCATGAGAAGAAGCAAGACACAAAATCTTTCACAAGGAGGACACACTCATATATAGAAGAACCTTATGGAATAAAGAGAAAGAAGACAAGTTAGGAAAAGCTACACAAGATGCCAAATCAAGAAAGCTTCAATCAGAAAAGGAAAATACCATCACAAGTAGCTACGGTACCATCATGCTTCAATAATAAGGTAACTGTTGGGGAGGGCGACCCTCGCCTGGCCGGCAGCCCCACAGCCTCACTACGGGGGGCCAAGAGCCATTTTTCCCTTAACAAATTTCGGAGTCTTGCGGGGTCGGCGGCGGAGGACCCTCATAAACATCCGACCAGCAAGGCCAAGAATCGACCTTCGCTTAACAAGGTTGTGAGGTTTTCGCAGGATCTGCATGCGAAGAGCCCATCGCAAAAGCATGAGCGGCGAGGGCTCGCCCTCCGGCGTGGACGGCCTCGCCCCTCCGACGAGGGCGATCTCCGAAGCCGACGATCCAAGCCGGGGCGAAGCGGCCCTTCCAGCGCAACGGAGGGGACTTTAGCGAAGGGGACTCCCGAGCCGCACGAACCCAGGGGTAGGAAGCCGAAGGGGGCCCTCCGGAACCGCCCCCTCCGCAGAAGCACGCACCCGGCGGCCGAGGAAGAGGAAACCCTACGCCTCCCGGTGGGAGGAAATCCGAGGTGTATTTCCCGTACTAGCCTAGGATGAATTCAGGTTATTAGGCGTTGATATTTCTTACACGATCCCAATTAGGACGGCGAAAAGAAATATATATGGGATATCTATCTAATCATGTTAGCTTGGATATGGGATTAACCTCATGATCCAACAAAGCGGAGTTAGGCGGTGTTAGTAGTGGGATGTAACTTAGCAACATTATCCATAGTGGAGTTAATCTCACCAGATATGTACTCAAGGTATACCACTCATTTCTAGTCATTACCTATACACTAGTCCATCACCCTAGCAATAACGCTAAGAAATGCGGGGTATGATATTCTTTGATTGGCCTTGATAAAAGAATGAACATGATATCTACGCAAGCGCCGCGTATAGAAATACCAATTGTAGCACTTCACCGAGTAATCCGGTATCGTATTTATATTTTACCACGGGGAAGGGAGTCTATGGAAAGGTATAGAGGAAAGATGTCTAAAGATTTATATATTGTGATTTAATTATGAGATCATCCACTTCACAAATAGTATAATGCGAGTTGCCATAAGTATCTAACATTACTCAACAGATAAGTCACAGGATAAAGATAATTATATAATTAATAAATACCCAAGTCTAAGATCATTAAGCTACTAGAATCATACAAGAAATTAGCATGTTATAAATTAGACTAGAATGAATATTCCTAAGATACCCCTAATCATACATGTCAATGAATACTACAATTAGTGCAATACATCTAGCTATCATGGCAAGGTTGGATTACTTCTACACATGGCAAGCATTACCAATGACAAATAAGGATCGAAACTTATCCACCACCGTAATCTAACTTCGACTTGTCCTACATTCTGAGGGTGGACTACAAAGGACTCAACAGATTTGTCACTCCCGCGATCTACCACACGACCGAATGTAGGGTGCAATTGCGGATAAACGTTGTATAAACACCACGTTTACACATTGCTTATCACCCACATAGTGATCATCTATATGGATGCTATACAATTCCATGCATAAAATATAAAGCAATCTTACTAAACTAAATATATAATCATAGCAAGCATAAACACATATCAATAAGAATATGATAATTATAAAGATCAAAGCCATAACAATTGTATTCTAGATATAAGAGTACTTACAGATTGAATACAAGAGAGAAGTCTCAAGAACGATCCTTGCTACTTCTTGACTAATCGGGAACTCAAGATGAACTTGATCTTCAACTAGAACTAGTTAGATAGCTAATGACTACTAGTATGAACTAGAGCTTATGTCTAGACTTGGCGGACTTAATGGGTATGAGTTGATAATGAAGTTGATATGAAATTGTTATGAGCCTCGTGGTCACCGGTCTTCTTATATAGTACCCGTCGATGAACGTCAACCCTTGGATCAAACCAACCTTGAACAACGGCGTAGAAACAACCTCAATGTCGGTGGTAAACCGACATAAAAATGTGAGGTGAGAGGTAGCCCCACCTGGCGGCCGCCAGTGGTGGAGGGTTGGCGGCCGCCCGGGTGGCATGCCACCTCACCATCTCGTCTCTTCTCCTATCCTCCGGTGTCTTCTAGAATGTTTTAGTCCACTTTTTCGGGTTGAGTTGATTCACGGACAAGTTTGGTCTTGATAAGTCTTGTATATTCTGGAACCTTCTCCATCGTTCTCTGCATTTATCTATTAGGTCCCCGCAAAGTCACGTAATACCAAAACTCGTGAAATTATGTTAGTTAGACCCCCTAGACTTATGTTTTGTCTTTGACTTTAGCCCTTAATTCATGTTTTTAAACTTGTATTTTTATGCTTTAGTAGGTGTCAACAAGCTCCCCAAGCTTACCTCTTGCTAGTCTCTTAGCAAGACACAAAATATTATAAACTACTAACTTGGATCGGGGAGTTGCTATAACGCTATCACACCCTTAAAGTACACATGCTTTCAAACAAAATTTCTCTCCGAGAAAAAGATAAACTTTTCAAATTTTATTTATTTAATTATCTTGTAGGACTTTTTATCTTTTTTTCTGTAATCTTTGGTAATTGAAAGATAGAAACAAATCAAATCAAGCACTAAATCTCAAACTCTTTTGTTCAAACCTGTCCTTACGGAGTTTTTGCTGATTTTCAAATAAAACTCAAAAGTTCCTCGCATGACTCTCTCTAATCTCTCATTTATGGTATTTGTGGATCCTTTCTTTTAGGTAATAATATAACGTTTGCCTTACTCTCATAGTATAATAATATTTTAACTAAGGCAATAGCTTACTATGCCTTTATCTCTCTTACCTAGTATCTAAAGCTTATATATGTGGAGCTCATAGGTAGGAGAAAAATAATTTATTTTCTTACTAAGCATATATTGTAAATTCAAGCAATGGATCCAAAGATACAAGTCACACTTGATCAAGTGGTGCATGTGTATGGTGGATAGGAATATAAATGATATGGAATGTAGTAAAGTATGAAGTGAATAGAATATGATGGGAAATCTTACTTTTGCTCCTTTTTAGGAATCTTCTCTCTTTTATAATTTTGTAGAGAACCTGGGTTGTATCTCTTTTTTCTTTCTTTTCTTTTCTTCCCTTTTTTTTTTTTTTAATCAAGAGAGGTGGACTCTGCTGGCCCTCGGACTTATGTCCATTATTTCCTCTCTTATAAAGATGTGGGTTCTCTTCGACCCTCGGACACTTGTCCATTATTCATCTTTATTTTTAGAGATGTGGGCTCTACTCGCCCTCGAACACTTGTTCATTTTTCATCTCTTTTATTTAGGGAGGTAGGCTCTACTCGCCCGTAGGACTTTTGTCCATTTTTCATCTCCTTTTTCTTTTTAAAGATACACAACCCGGATCTCTTTTTTGCAATAACTTTTGAGAGGTATAAATATAATTGAGCTTTTGTAAGATATTGGCTAGCAATGAATGGGTGGATGGGTATAGTAAATATTTTTGGTTGCCCTCCCCCTCGAGATAGGAGTAGAACATTTTTGTTGGCTAGAGTGAGTGGATGATAGTAAAATGAATAGAATGAGTGGAGTGTACATGATCGAGCATGACAAGTTTCTAAGGGTCGACAAAGATTGAACAAACTCAATGCAAAGCAAGCAGACCTATATATATATATATATCTATATATTTATTTTTCAAAAAGATTTTCCTAATCTAAATAGCATGTATATCTGGCTGTGGTAGGAGGTTCACACTCTTGTCACACAGGAACTTATCATGTGATTTTTCAATTTTCGAAATATAAATCTCCGTAAATCTAGTGTCACTAGGAGTAAGATCAAATAGTAGCTCGGACTTTCATATATCATATCTGTCCAATCACCTAGACTTTTTAGAGCAAACATTTGCAACTCATATGTTTTAAGTTTCAAAGTAAAAATTTATTTTGTAAATGGAGCTTTGAGAGAAATTAAGCTTGAAAGCTAGGTACTAGAAAAGTATAACAACGGAGCAACTATTCATCATCTCCTTGTTGACAAATTTTAAGTTCCTTTTAGTTGAGCAAAGTAAACTTTTAGTGTGCACTCTCTCGATCCTTTTATTCTCACTCAAACAAAAGACTATATAAACTATATAAAACTAAACTCTTATTAAACTTTCTAACAAAATATTTAACTAATAATAGATATAGGTAATAAGATACTTATCTCGGATAATCAGGGGTTTGCACTCCCCCAAGCTAGATTGGAGTGTGGTCTTCAATGTTGAAGTTGAGGTAGTTGGCATCAAGTGACGCCTGAACATATATCTTCTTCTCTTGAAATCTGTAATCTCAAAATAGACAACAAAGCTAGTGGAACGTTAAGTATTAGAGGTTAGCCACATTGCATAGGTTGTCCGGGATTATTTTTAGATTTTTATTTTCCAAATTTTTATTTAATTTTCATATGTAAGATAAGATAAAATATTGATACACCTTTATTTTATTTTTATGCCACCACAACAAATAGCATAGAGGTGTTTAGCCTCAGGGGATATTAACATGGGGCTTAAAAGTTTTCACAAAACAAAAGATAAAATATTTTTTGTTGTTTTCGAATGCACATATATGATACTAAAAAGATAAAAATGATATGGAGGATAATATGCAATACGAGGATTTAAATATGGATAACTTACCGACTTACCTTTCAAATGAGGATTCGGTGTTTTAGAGTCCTCGAACAAGACTCCAAATTCTCGCTCTTTACTCCGATGGTACATCGGTGATCACAATTGGTGGTACTTGATGATTCTACTTTGTCTCTTCGATGATGTTTTGGGAGATGTCTTCTTCTTCCTCCATCTTTTGGATGATGTACTCTTCTTTGAAGTAGTTGTTTCTTCTTTTTTCCGTAGAAGTAGTAGGTGTAAGAGCTTTAGCTTCTTCACTCTCCTTTGCTTCTTCTATTAAATTCTTCATCCATCTTCTATTATGACGGCGACGAGCTGTCACTGTTTTTCCCCTAGGATTTGTATATTCATTATAGCTATTAAAGTAAACACATAACTTCTCTTTAGGAAATTGGAAATGAATCTCTCCCCGTATGGATGTAAATGATTGCACGAGTAGTGTTGAGAAACGGTCTCCCAAGCACTAGTGGAGGATCTACTTCTCTTCCCATGTCCATGACTACAAAGTCGGTGAGAACATAGTGGTCCTTAATCTTGACCGGTACATTCTTGGCAATTCCTTCAGGAACTCTATAGGATTGGTGCGCCATCTGTAGCTGCACAAATGTTGGTTGCAACGGCAATTTTCCAAATAATAATTCATATGTAGCCTTTGCCATTATGTTAACACCAGATCCAGTATCGCAATATGTGTTATAGAAAGTCAAGCATTGAATAGAACATGCTATAATAGGAGTACTGGATCATCTTGCCGACGAAGCATTGGATATTCAAGTAAATGGTCATTATAAGATGTTGTTTTATTTACTACCATTACCTTTGTTGGCTGTGCCATCTTGTTCTTGTTCGATTCTGATTCCTCCTTCTATTTTAATTGTAATTCTCCATCTTTGATTCTACAATATATTGATTAGTATTAGTGGAATAAGTAAGGGAGTTTTTTACCTTGTCTTTGAAAGTGAATTTCTCATTCTTCCCTTTGATATTGAAAACAATCTTCCCACTGTCACGTAGATGATAGCTCTAGCCGAGCATAAGAATGGTCTACCCAATATGATTGTTGCTCTTTCATTTCTTCCAAAGGTGTCTACCACATCGCGAAGTCTGGCCGGCACGTAAGAGCCTCGATTCCCACACACACGTCTTCAAGGATCCCCGGGATAACAAAACACTACAAGAATTTTGGCTTTTCATGACAAGCCGAAAGTGTCATGTAAGGTAAGAATTTAGTCATAAAAACTACATTATGACGAAAAACCCATCGTCATAAGGTGGTCACAAATCGGCCGTCACATTATGTACCTCGTGGACGGTTTTTGTAAAATCACAAAAGTCACCGCTTTTTGTGACGCAACAAATCTACCCGTCACATATTGTTATCTTTTATGACGGCTACTTACGTCATATACTAGTTAGTCAACGCGTCATATTATGTGTGTATCATCACAAATAGTAGGAACCAGGAGGCGTTTGGATGGTTTTTTATGATGGTCAACGTGTCACATAATGTGTTAACCATGGTTAAGAAACCATTTATGCTTGCTATTGTGACGACAAGCATCGAGTCATGTATAGGTAGTTAACCATGGTTAAAAGGTCGTCATACATTATATATCCATTCAGTCATGTATCTAAGCCATCATGTAACATTAATTGACATCACACCATCATTTACATAGAACCCGGATCATATAATATATTATATAGTGCAAATAGGTTCGAGATACATCACATAAGTATGTGGTTTATATATGCCAATAAGCTCATGTATGTAGTTTCTAATAAGACTAAGTATGTAGATCCAAAGAATACAATAGCTCGATGTCTCTCATCACAATGTAGAAGCACGTGCACCTTGCAAGAACATGCAGCTCCCATGTCCCTCACTTCCCTATTGCCGCAACTTTTAACCGAACAAAAACAAAAAGAAACAAAGGTATAATTAGAAAAAGAAAAGAAAAAGAAACAGAGTGACCGCAAGGCACCAAATTTGAGATATACTAACTTCTTTTATAACAACATATACATGAGTTCAAAGAAAATATGAGATTTGCCAAAACAAAATTGAATTAATAAATACTAGTAGATCACCTCAAATGTAAAAAAAGATATCGTTGTAAACAAGAAAAAAAAAAAAAAAAATCTTACATCTACTAGTTCGGTTCTACAGTTCACATAGTTTATCCTTGTTGAGAAACTGTTGGTGCCGATTGTAGCGGCGGTAAGTCTACAACACAATTGTTTAGCAATATTAGGGGTAATAATAATTGAGTCAATCCAAAAGTCTCAACTAATTTCACTTTGAGAAAGCAAATCATGTATGGTTAATAATATGATGCAACCTATTGTTTAGCAATATTAGGTCTGTAATAGCATAGAAAATATATGCCTTTCTCTGCACAAGTTAAAAGAAATGAACATAGGCACATAGATATATATATATATTCCGTTTTATTTCCTTTTTGCATTATGTATATATATGCGAGTTAGTCCAAATGTGAAGCCACACATGGTTTTAAAATGGTCACCAATACATATACAAATCACTATTTAATCATCAAATAAGTTATGGATTGAGGCAGCTAATAAGCCATCCTTTGTCTATTCCGCACATCAAGTACAGTTTGCATATCAACAAATTTCATTTGAACAACTATGGATTGATGAGCCAAAGGACTAGCACTAGTATCTTAATATTTCATCAGTAAAACAAAAGTTGGGCTAGTTCCCATCCTTCACCATTTAATTTGCTTGCTGCATTGTTAGCGACACAAAGAGAGGGAGCTGGCTTACCTTGATATTATGTAGTAGCCTCCTCTTATGCTACAAAGACCTAAGAAAGAGAAAAAACGTTATTACTTACTACATTGATACACAAGAATGTGCAGGATTCGATGTGGTCTGTACTAAAAGAAGCTACAAAATTGTTCTACTATCATCTCACTCCAAGACATGTGAATGGATTTGTAAGAGCAGTCAAGCACTGTATTAATGTATTTGTAAGGAGTCAAACAGTGCACTAACCCACCAGCAGCAGATGCCTTTGCTGGCAGAAAGTAGAGCTTAAAGAGATGAATAAACACAGTTCTACATACATTTAAAACTTCTCCTCGCAATATATATGAGTGTGGAGGTTAACATAGCACAAAGTCCAAGATTTGTACAGGAAGCAACAAGTCAATTAACTCTCAGTCTTTTATCTATAACTGTGTAAGTTGGAGCTACATTCAGTTATCCATAGCAATTTACACGGTTTCTACTAGAAGAAACACTCAGTTCGGCACACTTCAGGACTACACGACTTCTACCTGTGAAGCACAATAGACATGAATATATGGTAGATCTTTACCTTGCTATGTGAGTCTACTTCACCTTTATGCCTTTGAGACTTATCACTGAGATGTGAGAGGTATCGTGTCCACTAGTTGCTTGAACCAATTCCAGAAGCTGCCCCTGTAGATAGCATATATTAAATTTTACCCATGTCATTGCCTATTGTCCAGCTGCAGCTCGAAGCACAAGACTGAAGAAACCTACTAATGCATTTCGTCAAACACCTTGTGAGCGCAGAAAAAAAACTGACTGAACTGAGTTCAACCGAAGCTAGAATTTGCACACACGCACTCGATCTATCTCCCCTACACAAGAAGATGAGTGGCTCGAAGGCCAACTCCACAGCACAAAAAAAATTGAACCTTTGTTGAAGAGGAACCGAGCTTGGAGAAGGCGTAGTCAACGCGGCTGCTAGCTGCTGCTGTAGATGCTTGCTGCTGCACGTGCTCCAAGCTGAGGAGCAGCTCGTGCTGCAGGGAAGCCCACCTGGGCGCGGCTAGTTGGAGCTGCTGCTGTTGTGCCGCTCGTGCCCCACCGGCAGCCTGGGCGTGGCTTAGAGCTGCTGCTGCCCGCGAACTGGAGGACGAGTACCGAGCAGAGGGGGCCGCTCAAACTCCAGAGGAAGTGCGTCTGCCCTTGAACCAGCTGCTCCCGTTCGCAGCTGCCAGAGCGGGCCGGGTGGCCGCTCCAAGTCGAACCGCGCGAACTGCTCGAGCTCCAAGCAGCGGGTGGCGATGACGGCGACCGCGGCGACGCACGGCAGCGCGTCGTCGTGGCCACGCGGCGTGGCGGCGGCCGCGGTCGGAGCCGAGGCCGTGCTGGCTCGCGGACGAGGTCCTGGGGTCGCGCGAGGAGGAAACAGAGAGTGGCGTCGGCGTTGGATTGAGAGATAGAGGAGGAGTGGGCGGCGGCGGCCATGGGAATCCGAGGGACGCGCCGACTCGCGCTCGCCGTCCCATCGCTCCCCTCCCGGCGGTGGCTGGAAGAGAAAGAGAAAGAGCGAGATTTGGGGAAGAGGGATATGTCACGGGTCAGCCAGCGCGGGTGTGCGATACAAAATTTCAGCCTGCGCGCCGTGGCCAGCTCTTTTGGCGCTACTCCAAAATTTCACCCAATTTTCATCTCTACCATCGATCTCATCGATCCAACGGTGGAGGTGAAAATGAGCTTATTGGGCCTGGGCCATAAATTGTGCACAGCTAGTTTACCTCAATATTTGCCATTGTTTATTATTTATTAATTTCTATTTTATTTTGATTCAATTTTTGGAGTAGCAAATGATTTCAAATGAAAAAGTGAGAAACATCAAAATTGTTTTGTAGAGCTCTTCAAGATCTACATTTGGTATTAGAGTCAACTTTTCATATTTTGAAGTTTTGGCCTTACCTCGAATTTTGAATTTTGAATTTTTACGGCTCGGGGACGAGTTTTCGAGGCCCTAAACCCACTTCGATTTGAAAAGTCTTGAATACCAAAAATTCATAACTCATCGAGATCTACATTTGATATTTAGGTCATTTTTTGCATGCGAGAAAGTGTTCGGAAAGTGTAGTTGCAAAACCCTTTGGTAAGCCCATAGAGTTTCATAAACTCTATGTGAGATCTATGGTTTTACGACTAAGCGTTCACTAACACTTTCTCAAATGCAAAAATGACCAGATATGGAATGTAGATCTTGATGAGTTATAACATCTTTGTATTCAAAAAGTTTTCTAGCCGAGGTCATTTAGTGCTCCGTTTGACCATGGTTTGACCAAGTCAAACTTTGGTCATTTTGAAAAATGGCGCATTGGGGCCAGTTTTTTGAAACCCCCAGATGGTCTCAAATTAAAAAAAGTCATGAATACGTGCTTTGTAGAGCTCTTCAAGATCTACATTTGGTATTAGAGTCAACTTTTCATGTTTTGAAGTTTTGGCGCCTCGAATTTTGAATTTTGAATTTTTTACGGCTTTCGGGATGAGTTTTTCGAGGCCCTAGACGGACTCGATTTGAAAAGTCATGAATACCAAAATTCATAACTCATCGAGATCTACATTTGGTATTTAGGTCATTTTTGCATCTGAGAAAGTGTTCGGAAAGTGTAGTTCAAAAACCACTAGTCTCCAACGAGGTTCCATAAACTCTCTATGAGATACGTGGTTTTGCGACTAAGCGTTCACTAACACTTTCTCAAATGCAAAATGACCTATAGTTAGGATGTAGATCTTGATGAGTTCTAACACCTTCGTATTCAAAAATTTTTCAACCGAGGCCGTTTAGTGCTCCGTTTGGCTAAGGTTTGACCAAGTCAAACTTTGGTGATTTTGAAATCGGCACCTTGGGGCGGTTTTTTACCCCCCCGGCCGGTTTCAAACCAAAAAAGTCATGAATCTCGTGCTTTGTAGGTCTCTTCAAGTTCTACATTTCGTATTAGAGCCAACTTTCCATGCTTGAAGTTCGACGCCTCGAATTTTGAAATTTGAATTTTTTACGGCTCGGGGCGAGTTTTGAAGCCCTAGACGGCCTCGATTTGAAAAGTCATGAATACCAAAAATTCAAGAGTGATGGAATGATGAATGTGTATCTTTATTGAATGATGAACTGCGGGATGAGTGAATTGATGAGTTACAAGAGAAGCAAATGGCCTCTTTATATAGGAGAAAGGGGGAGAGAAAGGAGGGTTCTCCTTGCTTCTAGCCTAAAACCGCCTCCTACAAAGATGCAACCGCCTCCTAGGATGGCGCCAAAATATTTCCAGCGAATCAAGTTGAAAACCGGCGGGGAACCGGTCGGGAAGGCCTTGAACCGGAGCCAAATAGAGAAAACCGCTGGAATCGGGTTTACGGGGGGAAACAGGGCTCCCGGCCACCGAACCCGGCCGGTCGATCACCAGCGCCAGCGGAACCGCGCCACCGCCCGAGCGCCATCCGCTCCCCTTGGCGACACGTAGCCCGGCCGCCGGCGAAAGTGGCGCGACACCAGCTCGTGATTCCGGCGCGCCGCGGAGTCGGCGCCCGCCCGGCGTGTCCCAACTCGGCGAAATTTATTTGCTGTGGCGTGGGGACACGGCGCCACGCGGCGCTAGAGATTCGCCCCTTCTTGTTCTTTGTCTCCAGCGTGCGCCGTGGCCAGGTCGGCCCGCGGCCCCGTGTCGGCTCTGGCGGCGTTGACCTCGGCGGGCGTCGGCGATGACGTCGGCGCTCCTTTTTAATTTGCAAAATTCATATCTTTTCATTGGGAGCTCCAAAAAATAGCAAATGATATGTCCATTTTGATCAGCCGCGACGAGCTCTTCGTAAAGATAGTTTTTACTGCGAAAATTATGAAATTCACCGCAAAACAACTAGAGCACCAAAAATTGTGGAACTTGTTAAATAAATAATATTTTGTTATGATATGCCATTGAATATTGCCTTATTATATAGATTAAGTTCCATATTGGCGGTCATAAAGCATGTGATAATGAGCGTCAACAGCGCATTCCCGCCACCGAGCCACGTGGGTCAAATAATGACGCCGGAACTGTCATGTTAGAATTAACAAACAATGACGCCGAGAAACAGTCACAAAAAAACACTTCATATGGTCACAAAAACATAACCACTGGATTGGCTGCTCATGGCCTATATTTTGTGACGGCCGACATCTTTATGTGACCACAAAAACACAATCGTCATAAATAGTTGAAGGGCTCATGAATTTGTGGCGACACTTGATTTTATCGTCATAGTATGTTACAATATATGACGATATTTGCCGTGGTCATAAGGATTTTTGTCATAAAATGTCACATTTCTTGTAGTGAAATGATTGATCCGCAAAGCTTGCAAGCACATATTAAGTTTTTCCAAAGTAGTTCATTACCATAAATCTTTTCATAAATTACCTTTGGTAATATGTTGGCGCTTGAGCCAAAATCACGAGAGCATTGTCGAATGTGTGTTGTCCAATCTTGATTGTGATGGCCGGTCTTCCCCGGATCTTCCTTTTTTAGGTGGCATTGAGTCATCCAACCAACGGCTTCCCGAGGTCTCTCTATAGTAACGACCTGCATTATAAATATCGACAAGGTTTGCGGTTTCTAATTCTTTTCGGCTGCCGGAATCTTTCCCGGTGTGGTTAGTGGAATGATAACCGAGAAATCACGAGATTCTATCATTTTATTAAAAACCGTGCTGATTCTTTATAGGCGAAGAAAAGCTTTATAAATGAGTATTGATAAGTTCAAGAGCTTTATCATTAGTTGCTATCTTTCTTGACAGATTCTCCATGGTCTTACCTTGGTTAACAACAAGATCTCTTAAAGAAGGTCGATAAGTATTAAAATTGTTACCTCAATTATTACCTTGATAATTTCCTTGATAGTTGGGCCTCTGTCGATTCCAACCTTGATTACGTTGAGGACGGAAATTATTGTTGTTATTGATAAAGTTAATGTCCTCTAGAGTTTACGGACAATTCCTTCGGTGTGGCCTAAGTTTCCACATTCTTCACATGTCATATGTGAGTCTTGAATTTGCATAATCGCTTTCGGGTTGAAGATCTCTATCTTCTAGTTTCTTCATGATAAGGTCCATTTTAGCGATAGCATATCTACTTCTTTTAGGCTGGTGCATTCCCCTCTTGTGAGTTTGGCGTTCTTCACTCCAACCTTGGTTGGAAGCCATCTTCTTCACAAGTTCGGTGTACGAGTTAATGTAAGTGATAAAAAGCACCACCGGTAGCGGCATCCATAGTTTCACGAGCACTGGGAATAAGCCCATGATAGAAAGTTTGCATCAATAGCCACTTCTCCATCCCATGGTGTGGACATTACGAAATATAATCTTGAAAAACGCTCCCATGCTTGAGGGGGTGATTCATCATCTTTGTTGTTGAAAATTGGATATCTTCCCCTTAAAGGCGTTTGTCTTACCCACGGGAAAGAACTTAGCAAGAAAGGCTGTAGAACATATATCCCATGTAGTATTCTTATCTTTGGTAGCATAAAACCATTGCTTGGCCCTTCCCAGCGGTGAGAATGGAAAGAGGCGAGCAATACGGCATCTTCGTGCGTCCTTCATAGTGAATGTCTTTGCAAATCTCCGAGAAAGTGTTGGAGATGAGCACTAGCATCTTCATGTGCCTTTCCACAAAATTGATTTGCTTGCACCATATTAATGAGCCACGGCTTAAGCTCAAAGCCTTTGTCTCCAACCTCTACCTTCGGACCAACAAGAATGTTTTCCGTGGTAGGAGCTGAAAAATTCACGAAGTGTCTTGGTTGCCATAGCTTCAAATTGAGATGTCAAGTCTTTAGTAACTTGATTAACTTCGATTCGGTAGGTCTTGAATTATCGGACAAAGATGATGATGATGATGATGATGATGATGATGATGATGATGATGTAGGTCTTTGGGGTTTGTCTGAGTTTTGCTTTGGCCTCCCGATTAATTTTTCAGGATCTTCAACAAAATTATCTAGAAGATTATTATTCATACATATATTTTCCACGCATAAGATAAAAATAAAATAAAAAAAAAAGGGTGAACCTGTTTGAGTATGTGATAATGGGTTCTCAATGCATTAGGTGATGTAAAGGGATCTCTCTTGTTTCCTTTATATGATGTGTTTATAGGATTTTTTGGCTAGCACTCTTTCTAACTAATAAGTCGAAACAATACCAACTTAATAGGAATAACAACATCTAAGTTTTAGCTAATACCCTCCCAAACTAAGATAGCCGGAAAGAAATACTAGAAAAACTTTTGAAGTTTTGGAAACACATTTTCAAAGATAGAAAGATTGACTATGCTCTCTGTTGGTATTTGTTAACCTACGAGAATATTATGATGGATAATCCGCAGCGAACGGATCACGGTGAGCACTTCACCCGAATAGGGCTTTAAATATCGAATCCACGGGGAGAAGGTGAGAGGGTGCGTCAAGGTGTATAGCTAAATCGGTGGCTATAAAACTAGATTAAAAGAGAGGTAAGGAGTTCTATTAGGAAGGTCTTGTTCTCACTTCAAGTAAATCATTTGCACATTGTTCTTAAGAGGGTTGTCATGAAGAAACTCTTAATAAAGGGGATCTACGCTAACAACGCTTGGGGGCTCCTACGATTTCTATAAGCGAGGCGGGGCATACGAAGGACTCAATGGTGCTTTGTCACCACCACGATCGGCCTTAACGGTTGGTGTTTCACCCCTACTTATAGAAGGTATTCGTAATAAGCTAGTCAATCTAAGCACCACGCTTTACATTAATCTAACAACTTCAACTCAAGAGCAACCAAGAATCAAAGTAATCTTATCAAAGAAATACGAACCTTAAGAACAATAGAGACAATACCACTTACTCGAATGGAAGTCGAACAATCCACAAGATCTCGAGTTGCGCTCAATGGCACCAACTCGAGAGGAGGAAGAAGAAGATGGAGGCGCCCGGCGGCTCCGGGCCTTCCTTCAACTCCGCCTCAACCGCGCTCTAATTCTCTCAACTTGAAGCTCTACTCTCAACTCTAATCTAGGGCTTCTAGTTCTACATCTTGTCTAATCTTCTACTTCTAGTTCTTGAACTAGAGCTAAGGCCGTCGACTAGAGCTGGATCTGATCGATATGATGATGAGTTGATGATCGAGATGATTGAAACCCCGGGGGGGCACAGGGGGCTTGCTATATAGTCCCGGAGGAGGTGCAGTGTTGGATTTAGATCCATCTCGTGCTTCTACCGACACCCTCGGATCAAACCGACATTAAGCGACCGGATTAGATTGCGTCTTAGGCGGTGGAGGAAGCTTCCTGGGCGGGGGCAACTTGACGGCCAAAGCGGGGGCCGATCGGCCCCATTATTGGGCGATCGGCCCGGGGTGGCTCCACTCTGGGCCCCGCGATGCTTCGTGGCTTCTGGAGTCTTCTAGATGATGTTTTCTTCGGTGTTAAGTTTCGTTCACGTCGGGTGTAATCCGGAGCCTTCTAGACTTGTTTCGGAGTTGGATTGCATTACGTTGCGTCCGTCGTATGACACGCCAATTCTGGTGTTTTCCTGTTAAGTCCCTGCAAATCACAACTTTACCAAAACTCGTGGAAATCGTTAGTAGAAACCCCTAATAAGGTTATCTAATTATATTTTAGTCCTTTTCCATGTTTAGTTGACAATTAAAAGTATACGTTAACAGGTGTCAACAAACTCCCCACACTTAGGCTTTTACTGGTCCTCGATAAAAGGATGGTCTAACTTTAATGTAACCGTAGAGACAAAAGAATGGATCATAATTATACTCCATGGTCATACACGCACTTTGGGATATCCGAGCATGAAATGGTTAGAAACAGATCACCTTAAATTCTTAAACCAAGTCACTTGGAGAGATTTTGCATAAGTTTTGAAAAGAAAACATAGCTCTACTTAATCCTTTGTGACACTCTCGAGTCTCTCAAAATATATTATATCCTCACAGTTCATTTATTATATCATATGTGGAGCTCAAGAACATGTAGCACACTTACCTTGTATTTATTCTTTGAGTCAACTGTGGATCCATGGAGATAGATGTCATAAGTCATAGATCAAGATGTGCATGTGAATCAAGATTATTATTACCACTGCTCTCTAGTTGAAAATCGTCTATCTCCCTTTTTCAAAGCATTTATATTTATATATATATATTTTTTTCAAGCGAGGTAACCAGCTAATTTTAAATGGAGGGTGGGTTCTACTCACCCTCGGACACATGTCCATTTTACTCTCTCAATTATTAGAGAAGTGGGCCCTACTCACCCTCGGACACTTGTCCATTATTCTTCTCTTCATTTTTGCCTTTTTCTCTTTTTTTTTTCAGAGAGGGGGGTTCTTCTGACCCGTAGAACACTTGCTCATTTTCTCCTCTCTCTCACTTTTCTCTCCACTCTTAGAATTTTGAACATTTGGCTTTTTCATAGTCGTACCTTTTTCACAATTAAAATTATGGGAGATAGAGATTAAAACTTTTTAGAGCATGGATACTTTAGTGAAAGCAGTGTATGTGATCTTGATCTTAGACTTTAGACAAATTCTAACATGGGTCGTGGTTTTGACAAAGCTCAACACAAGAAAGCAACAATTAATTAGATATATTTTTAATGATTGCTACGGCTCTATTAGGATGTATCATTGATCACAAAGGAGAAGCATAACTAATGATTTTAATATTTTGAAATAAATAACTCTCAAGGACAAGATAAAAGAAAAAAGGATCTCATTATTCTAACTTTATTATTTCTCATGTTTTAAGCAATTAAGGCATCCCAATAAGTGATAGGTATATGTAGGAATTTAATCATGCAAAACTTTGTTCATGGGTTAACAAGACATCTTTTTCATATAGGGAAAACATACCATAACAGAAAAGACTTATTTTAATTCGGACGGAAAGTAATTTGCGAAAATTGAAAAAGTTTTAGGAAGCAAACCGAGCGGTGGACAGAAAGGGGCCTTCGTGGGACCAGGTAGGGGCCGGTCGGCCTGGTATATGGGCCGGTCGGCCTCCCACTGGGCCGTGTCGGGGCGCGGTTCGTCGTGCGAGTCGATGGTTCCGTCTTGGTTCCAATTTCTTGATTTTGGTCGAAGAATTCTGTTTGGTCGTCGAGGATCTCCCCCACACTTATTTTTTGTTATCTTTGCATACAAAAAGCATGGTGGAGACAAAAACATATCCAGAAATATATATGGAGAATAATTGACTCAACTTGTGGATGACTTCCATAAGAGTACTTTATTATATAATTACGAATCCTAATATTTAATAGTAAACTAATTTTAACTAAACCCTAACTAGCCAAATTAATCGAACTAACTTTTATAACTCACACGCTAAGACTCATTAACTTTCGTATATAATAACTAGCTAATAATTTAAAAAGATAGTGATACCTATTGTGATAATCGGGGTGCTCTCCCCCAAAATTTGGATATTAGTAGTCCTTTCGTTCGTCCTTGGAACTTGTTCGCCTTCGGGTTCTCCTTAAATGTTCTCCCCGCAAATATTAATTCCGCGATATACCCGAAGGAACAAATTCTAGGAACATATTGTGAGCCTTCATGTGCTCACGTATTTTTTTGATTTTTACGTAAAAGCGTGGACCTTCATGTGCCCACGTATTTTTTTTTTTTTTAATTTTCCCATGCAAAAGGATGATGATGCAAAAACATATGAATGCAATATTTTTGGATTTTTTTATTTTTATGCCGCCACAACAAGGAGTACTTGCATGGGGCTTAAAAGCGATGCAAAAGCGACAAACATATTTTTATGATTTTTTATGCAGGTATAGGAAAGTAAATATGCTAAAGGAAATATGCTAATTTAAATATGCTATGCGAGAAAATTAAATATGCGGATAAATACCGAGTTACCTCTCGGTGAGAATTTTTGAGTACTTACTCCCATGGCGTGCGTCATCGATGGCATCTCGTCGGATATGTGGTATGCGAAATGGTGCCTTCAATGATCTCGGCAGTGGCGTAGATGAGGTGGCCGATGGAGATGGTGTTTGTTTTGTTCGGTTGATGGCGCGGTAGTGGTAGGTTTTCGAAGGTGTACTCTTGGCGTCCTCTTAAGTAGGTGATGCTTCTTTCTTTTTTTCATGTCGCTTCCTCGGAGGAGACCTTTCTTGGAGTGGCAGTCTTTGAGTGTTCAGTTGGTCGGGGCTGAGAAGCGAACTTCTTTAATCTTTCTTAATGTCTTCCTTGTTCGTCAACTCCGTTTCAAGCGGTCTTGTGATTTCTAGCGGGCGTCCGCGTCTTGTTCTTCTTGAGTCTTGTGGTGAGGTAGACAATAGTGGAGGTGTAAGGCCTTCTTGATGGGTATGGGGATGAATGATGACCCATTGCTCTTATCAAGTGGTCTACACCTCCGGTCATGTCGTGCTCACTTTGATCTTCCTTGGTCACTTCCTCAAGTGCATCATCGATCTTAATAGCCACTTGGTGATGGCGTTGCCCATGTTCTTCGGCTGATTCAGGTGCTTGAAGGAAGATTGGATGGTGGCGGCTAGCGGCGTCTTGTTTAGTGTGCATATTTGTAGGTCAGGGGACTTCCACTTGTAGGAATTGGGGAAGTAAGACTTCTCCTCTTATTGCGCAAAGTGAGTCCTTTGCTTGCAAAGACAAGGTAGAGATCAAGTGCACGGCTCTGTCGGTGGGAAAACACCAAATGAGAACCAAAATTTTATTTACTTCTACTAACCTTGTGGGCACATTGAACAAGATAAAGATAATATAAAAGTTCTTTTTATGACAAGGGGTGGTAAGACGGAAGATGAATCTAGCACGTAAATCTTTTTAGCAAAATAATGAGCGAACAAGAAAGTGATGCTAGAAATTAAAAAGCTAACATCTTTGAGTTAACAAAATTGGATCATGTGAAACTATAGCTCTAGCATGTTTGACTTTTCATTTATGAGGATGCCATAGTAAAAAGGGAAATCTTCTTGACTACTTACCTCAAGGTGTTACCTTTATTATTGGAATATGATGGCGCTATTACACCTTGTGGTGGTCCTTCTCTTCTTCTTGAGTGGCATGTGGAGTGACGGTGCATGTCGGGAGGAAGAGGATGACTTAATTATCTTCAATGGAATTGGCCTCCCTCCTTGATGCTTCCATCACCCATGAATTCCTCCTTGAGTGAGTGCTTACGATTGTGGATTTTGTCTTATGTCACTCTTGTTCTTCTTGGCTCATCGGGAATTCTTTTATCCATAAGTCATGTCTCACATGTCTTGCTTCATCTCTAGTGAGTTCATCTCGACCTCCCCCAAGCTTGTTCGGAGTTTGTTCTCTTTTTTTTTTTTTTTTTTCACAGGGGTTAGTCAAAAAGATATACCGGCATCTACTATAGTTTACTATGGTTCAAAAGTCAACCTAGACACCACGTCTAATTTGATTTAGGAAGGCGTTCTAACCTAAGCACCACGCTTAATTTAAAAAGCCTTTAGAAGAAAAGATCACTACACCTTATGGTTTCGGGAATCAAACTAAACACCATGTTTAACTCGAGCCATGAAAACAATTTAAACTAGGCACCATGCTTAATCTAAAAAGGCGTATGAAAATACTTCAAAACCTAAGCATACTATAGCAAACAACGGTAGCATGAAAGCATTACAGAGATTTATTCAAAACAGAGATGATAGAGCAATGATGAGTGTTTAACGGTCGAGCATGCATAAAGGTAAAAAATAACCAAGCTAGTGTAGCAACACAACAATAAATGTTTCTATGTATGTAATTCAATGTTGCATAATGTCTGGTTGGACATACCTTGTATTGTCATCCTTAGTTCTTCTTTACTCCAAACCTGGCATGAGTGGTGACAAGAATACCACCCGAAGGAAAAAATTTTTATAATCATATGCTCATAACATAGGGGTATATAGTAATATATAAGTCTTATAGTATTTCCCCCTAGAGTGCTTGTTTTTAGGACAAAGAGCTCGTCCTTGGGAAACTTTCAAATTATGAATCAAGATGATGAAATGGTTTCCCTTATATTGCCCGTCTCAAAATTTCAAGCCGTTGGAATATTCATCCGACAACCACCCGTTCTAAATTTTTTTAAGAAAGAGTATGAGGGGGGATGGAGATCTCATGTCTTGGGAATTGAGATGGCAATCAATTTAGGAGTTTTCAAATGAGCATGGACTAGGTGGAAAAAGTTCCATTTATGAAAGTAGTCTTTATGCTCATTGATGTTCTCGAGAAAATGCGCTCCTTTTGGTCTTCCTTAGATCGTTCATAATATTTTAGGATCGTGAGGAGGAGACGGGGAAAAAGGCACAAGAGGGTTCATTGGGCTCAAGGATGTGGTTAAAGATGGGTTTGAAAAAATTATCTAATTTGAACATAGAAAGAGAGAGACAGGGGGTGGCTTCTTGATGGCTTTGCTCTCTTCCTATGGCATGATTAGATATGCCATCCTTGAGGTTCCCTCAATGTCCTTAGCGTAGCAATAAAGGTGCTTTCTAAGAGATTATCAAAAAGAGGTTTGGATTACATATAGTCTCTTGTAAAGCTGAAGTTCATGAAACTCATCATCTAAAGAGATATCCAAGGGTTGAATTTCTTCTCCCCTTAAAGGTTTTAGCGCATTGATGGTTTGGGGTCGATAGCTAAGTCTTGGGATTGGAGTGATGGTGATATAGCTATCGAAACTTCTATTTTTTTTTTGCTGGAGGATGATTCTTCTTCCTTTGGGTGGTCATAAAGAATGCTAGTGTATGGGTTTCACCCGCTGAGTTTGTCAAAGCAAACCTTGCTTAAAAAGGAAAAGGTTCCTCCAAAAAGCGCATGATGATCATGCGCACAACACTTTCATGATGTCGGCAAAGACTCCTACCATAGAAGATATGATCCTGCTTCTCCTCCCGAAAGTATTGCTTCATGATCATTTTGATCAACCCAGTAAGCGTAACTAATGGCGGATGTAAGGATGAGATCTAAGGATTCTAGTGGCGAGCTTCCGCAAGGGTGCGATATAAGATAGATAAATATGGAATCAATTGATCCACGAAGATAGAAAAAGATGAGAAGATAGAATAAAAGAAAAGATAAAAATATGGTACAAAAGATTTAGCTATAGTGTTTCAACGTGGTCTCAAACCGTTCTCCCGACAGCGGCGCGAGAAATGCTTGTTGGTATTTGTTAACCTACGAGGAATATTATGATGGATAATCCATAGCGAGCGGATCACCGGTGAGCACTTCACCCGAATAGGGCTTTAAATATCGAATCCACAGGGGGAAAGGTGAGAGGGGTACGTCAAGGTGTATAGCTAAATCCAGAGTGGCTATAAAACTAGATTAAAAAGAGAGGTAAGGAGTTCTATTAGGAAGGTCTTGTTCTCACTTCAAGTAAATCATTTGCACATTGTTCTTAAGAGGGTTGTCATGAAGAAACTCTTAATAAAGGGGATCTACGCTAACAACGCTATAGGGCTCCTACGATTTCTATAAGCGGGGGCAGGCATACGAAAGGACTCAATGGTCTTTGTCACCCACCACGATCGACCTTAACGGTTGGTGTTTCACCCCTACTTATAGAAGGTATTCGTAATAAGCTAGTCAATCTAAACACCAACTTACATTAATCTAACAACTTCAACTCAAGAGCAACCAAGAATCAAAGTAATCTTATCAAAAGAAATACGAACCTTAAGAACAATAGAGACAATACCACTTACTAAATGGAAGTCGAACAATCCACAAGATCTCGAGTTCGCGGCTCCAATGGCACCAACTCCCGAGGAGGAAGAAGATGATGGAGCGCCCAAGCGGCTTCAGGGCCTTCCTTCAACTCCGCCTCAACCGCGCTCTAATTCTCTCAACTTGAAGCTCTACTCTCAACTCTAATCTAGGGCTTCTAGTTCTACATCTTGTCTAATCTTCTACTTCTAGTTCTTGAACTAGAGCTAAGGCAGTCGACTAGAGCTGGATCGTCGATATGATGATGAGTTGATGAGATGATTGAAGCCCGGGGCACGGGGGCTTGCTTATAGTCGGAGGTGCCCAGTGTTGGTTTAGATCCATCTCGTGCTTCTACCGACACCCTCGGATCAAACCGACATTAAACGACCAGATTAGATTGCGTCTTAGAGGCGTGGAGGAAGCTTCCTGGAGACAGGGGCAACTTGGCGGCCCGTCGGCCCCATTATTGGGCCGACCGGCCCGGGGGTGGCTCCACTCTGGGCCCATGCTTCAAGTGGTGGTCGAGTCTTCTAGATGATGTTTTCTTCGGTGTTAAGTTCGCTCCGCGTCGCGGGTGTAATCCGGAGCCTTCTAGACTTGTTTTGAGGTTGGATTGCATTACGTTGTAAAGGCCGTATGACACGCCAATTACGGTGTTTTCTGTTAAGTCCACGCAAATCCACAACTTTACCAAAACCGTGGAAATCGTTAGTAGAAACCCCTAATAAGGTTATCTAATTATATTTTAGTCCTTTTCCATGTTTAGTTGACAATTAAAGTATACGTTAAAATTATTGTCAACACTCCCCAAACTAGGAAAGTTTTGAAAAACAAAGCCAAGATAAAATTTATTTTCTCTAAATAGACTACGCCTTCCCGGCAATGGCGCCGAGAAATGCTTGTTGATATTTCTTACGATCCCAATTAGGGCGCGAAAAGAAATATATATGGGATATCTATCTAATCATGATAGCTTGGATATGGGACTAACCTCATGATCCAACAAAGCGGAGTTAGGCGGTGTTAGTAGTGGGATGTAACTTAGCAACATTATCCATAGTGGAGTTAATCTCACGAGGATATGTACTCAAGGTATACCACTCATTTCTAGGCATTACCTATACACTAGTCACAATCACCCTAGCAATAATGCTAAAAATGCGGAGTATGGTATTCTTGATTGGCCTTGATAAAAGAATGAACATGATATGCGCAAGCGCACGAGATAGAAATACCAATTGTAGCACTTCACCTAGAGTAATCCGGTATCGTATTTATATTTTACCACAGGGAAGGGAGTCTATGGAAAGGTAGAGAGGAAAGATGTCTAAAGATTTATATATTGTGATTTAATTATGAGATCATCCACTTCACAATAGTATAATGCGAGTTGCCATAAGTATCTAACATTACTCAACAGGATAAGTCACGGGATAAAGATAATTATATAATTAATAAATACCCAAGTCTAAGATCATTAAGCTACTAGAATCATACAAATTAATTAGCATGTTATAAATTAGACTAGAATGAATATTCCTAAGATACCCCTAATCATACATGTCAATGAATACTACAATTAGTGCAATACATCTAGCTATCATGGCAAGGTTGGATTACTTCTACACATGGCAAGCATTACCAATGACAAATAAGGACGAAACTTATCCACCACCGTAATCTAACTCGACTTGTCCTACATTCTGGAGGGTGGACTACAAAGGACTCAACAGGGTTTGTCACTCCCATCGCGATCTACCACCGCGACCGGAATGTAGGGTGCAATTGCGGATAAGCGTTGTATAAACACCCGCGTTTACACATTGCTTATCACCCACATAGTGATCATCTATATGGATGCTATACAATTCCATGCATAAAATATAAAGCAATCTTACTAAACTAAATATATAATCATAGCAAAGCATAAACACATATCAATAAGAATATGATAATTATAAAGATCAAAGCCATAACAATTTGTATTCTAGATATAAAAGTACTTACAGTTGAATACAAGAGAGAAGTCTCAAAAACGATCCTTGCTACTTCTTGACTAATCAAACTCAAGATGAACTTGATCTTCAACTAGAACTAGTTAGATAGCTAATGACTACTAGTATGAACTAGAACTTATGTCTAGACTTGGCTGGACTTGATGGGTATGAGTTGATAATGAAGTTGATATGAAATTGTTATGAGCCTCGTCACCGGTCTTCTTATATAGTACCGTCGATGAACGTCAACCCCGGATCAAACCGACCTTGAACAACGGCATAGAAACAACCTCAATGTCGGTGGTAAACCGACATAAAAAATGTGAGGCCGAGAGGCAGGCCCCACCGCGCCGCCGGAGAGGTTGGCGGCCTTGATGCGCATGCCACCTCACCATCTCGTCTCTTCTCCTATCCTCTCCGGTGTCTTCTAGAATGTTTTAGTCCACTTTTCGGGTTGAGTTGATTCACGGACAAGTTTGGTCTTGATAAGTCTTGTATATTCGGAACCTTCTCCATCTTTCTCTCGCATTTATCTATTAGGTCCCCGCAAAGTCACGAGAATACCAAAAACTGTGGAATTATGTTAGTTAGACCCTAGACTTATGTTTTGTCTTTGACTTTTTGCCCTTAATTCATGTTTTTAAACTTGTATTTTTATGCTTTAGTAGGTGTCAACACTAGCCTGCCTTACATAGAGGGCCACTTTTATAAGCGTGTGTTCTCCTACCTACACAGTGTACCAATTGTAAATCAGCCCCTCACCTTTGGTATTCCTATAAATACCCGTGTACGGCACCAAAAAGGGCCGGATGGTTGGCGGTTTAAGCGTCATTGATTCCTTGTCGCGTTCCTCGTCCAACCTCGGAACACCCCTTAGGCCACGAAGCGTCCTCCGTCTCCACCCCTCGCGCAACACGGCGAGGACGGGCAGGCTTCGAACGCGCCCCCCCCTCAGTCAAAATCTCATCCTGTGGGAAGCCCTGCGCCCCTTCTCCGCCACCTCACGGGGCGAAGGCTAGGGAGGGGCGAGGAGTAGATCCCGATTGGCAAGTGGTGGGGATCCGAACGAGAAAGCGAAGCCATGCGGTCACTTTCGGCTGAGCGAAACCCTTCACGCCCTTGTGAGGCGTCCCGCCCGATAGGCACCTCGGCTGAATCAAACCAGCTAGGCGCCAACACATCGTTTGCGCGCACCCGGCAATTCCGCGCGAGGCTGCGGGGATTACGCCCGTCCTCCTGAGCCCGTGTCGATCGGCGTCCGGAGGTCACGGAGAAGAAGACCATCCCGCACCCGCGCTCCGCTGGGGCGGCGGTGGTCGACTGCCCGTGACCACGAGGTCCCCACCGAGCTAACCGTACGACCCCTCGAAAGGCTCCTCGAGCGTGGCGGAGGATAGAAGAAGAAGCGAGCGCAAGAGGCAGCCATCTGAGGGGCCTTGCGAGGCCATCGCATGAAGAAGAAGGATGTTGCAAGCCACGGGCCGGAGTAGCACCTAAGATACGCTCGAGGCGTGGCTAGAAGCCCGATCTGAGCTAGCAGCGCGAGCCAGACCAACAACTTCGTAGCTTGATCACGAAGTCGTGGCGAAGAAGCGTACGCCTCGAATCACTCGCGCTGATCGCACGGGGCAGCGCATACACCACGCAACCCACCACCCGCCTCCGCGAGAACCAGCAACCACCGCGAGGAATCCACGACCCTCCAACCCTCGCAGCCGTCCGGCTCTATCGAGTCACGCCGAAAGCACTGAGCAGCGCGCTGTCAAGCGTACAGAGACCCGCGGAAATCACCACTATGACCCAAAATCGCGTCGCCCTCACGGCGCTTCCGATCGTGAGTGGCCTCCGTCCCTGATCCACGGCCTCTACCAGAAATGCAGCGGAATCCGCGAGACCCGAGACTGATTCCATCATGAGCTCACGAGAGGGCGGTGAGTAGAGCGGCTGAGGGAAATCCCGCTTTCGACTATAGCCAGTCGCTCGTAATCATAGGAAGAGAATGCCCGCGATGCGTGGTATTGCACCCCTCCCTCCGAACTCCGCCATCCGGCGGTAGCCTGCGGCGGCCCTCGGACAAACTTCAAAAGCGTTGGCAGCCCGAGCTGCGTCAGCGGCACGAACTCCTCCAGCGTAGTGCGAAGGCAAGCGAACCCTGCGGGAATGGTAGCGAAAGGTTCCTGCCAGAGACAAAGGCGGAAGCAGAGGTCTGCACGCCGTGTTATTATAAAGCGGCCGATCTCACGCATGACGCTGAGCCCTTGCCCTTTGCAGAAGATCGGCCGGAGTCAGCGAAAGCTACGGCGAGCGCATGCGATAATGGACGAAATGCTGCGAGCGACAATAGCCACAAAGCAAAAGGCGCAGAGCGCTTTCGGCGCCAAACCAGACGCAACGACTGGTACTTGCGCCTGTGCGCAGCGCGTAACACAGGACGAGGCGCCCGCGAGAGTGGCGCCATCACCAACAACCCTCATGGCAGGAGCCAAAAACCAGCCCACCCCCACCAAAACAAAGCTACCCAACAAGAAACCCCGGACCCAACTCTAACACTACCATGAGACCTCCCGAGAAACAACCCTCGCCATTCTTTGCCCGGAGGGCAAAGGCCGCACACCAAGCAATGCCCTTATCGCCAAGGGAAAAGAAGCAATGGAGAGAGCAAGCTTCACGGAACACTTTCGAAAGCAAATCAACCACAAAAGGAAACCCACCTACACCACTCCAACCACTACACGTCCTCCCTTAGATTCACGGAGCCCCAAAGACACCGAGTTCCCCACTGCGACTTCCACCGAACACCTTCACCCAAAGACCAACCACGCCAATATCGGGGTAAAATCGTATCCCATCCTCGAGCCCCTCCGAACCAAACTACCTAACCAAACCCTACCACCACCACCACTACCCGCCACCAGCCCCACCTCCAACACCACACCGACAAGTCAAGCAAAAGATGCGCATAATCGTCAACAACCCAAACTCTTCCTCACGCAAGTCATCCTCCATAATCCACGGGAGGCTCCAACGAGGACCATGGCAACAAACGGCAAATGAAAGGAACACTATCCGGAGGGTCCATCCGTGGGCACGGAGGGGCGCCTGAAATAGCGATGGTCGCATTATTCCAATCACCTTCAACGCCAACGGCATGAAGCTCAAGGACTACCCCCACACCGATGCCATGGTCATCCGATACCAACATCGGAGGGTGGCCGGTCACGAGGATACTAGTAGACCGGCAAATCTGCGGATATCTTGTTCCTCGCCTCAACCTTTGATAAAATGGGCACAGATAGGGAACTTGCTACAAAATGAAAGAAACCCTTAACCTTCGGGGGCCAGTGTGTTGACACTGCTAACGTATACTTTTAATTATCAACTAAACATGGAAAAGGACTAAAATATAATTAGATAACCTTATTAAAGGTTTCTACTAACGATTTCCAGAGTTTTGGTAAAGTTTTGATTCTTGAGGACTTAACAGGGGAAAACACGGAATTGGCGCGGTCATACTGACGGACGCAGCGTAATGCAATCAAACTTTCGAAACAAGTTTAGAAGGTCCGGTTACCCCACGTGAACGGCAACTTAACACCGGAAAACATCATCTAGAAGACTCGGAAGCCACGAAGCATCGCGGGGCCCACCAGCCCACCACGGGCGTCCCTGCTTGGCCGTCAAGTTGCCCCGCCTCCCAGCTTCCTCCAATCAGCCTCTAAACGCAACTTAATCTAGGTCATCGTTTAATGTCGGTTTTGATCCGAGGGTGTCGGTAGAAACGCGAGATGGATCTAAATCCAACACGGCACCTCCTCAGGACTATATAAGCAAGCCCCCGGGGCCACAGCTTCAATCATGTGAGATCAACTCATCATCATATGTCGGTCCGAGATCCGGCTCCTGGTCGGCGGCCTTAGCTCTAGTTCAAGAACTAAGTAGAAGATTAGACAAGATGTAGAACTAGAAGCCCTAGATTAGAGTTGAGTAGGCTTCAAGTTGAAGAATTAGAATGGATTTGGTAGGAGTTGAAGGAAGGCGGTATGTAAACCTCCATCTTCTTCTTCCTGGAGTTAACGGTGCCATTGGGCGCGAAAACTCACGAGATCTTGTGGTTGTTGGAAGCTTCCATTCGAGTAAAGTGATATTGTTTCTATTATTCTTAAAAGGTTAAGTATTTCTTTGGTAAGATTACTTTGATTCTTGGTTTGCTCTTGAGTTGAAGTTGTTAGATTAAAATAAGCGTGGTGCTTAGATTGACTGGCTAACCATTCACGAATACCTTCTATAAGCGGGGAAACACGGCCAGTTAAAATAAGTAGTGGTAAGCGACACTATTGAGTCTTTGTATACTACTCGGTTTATAGAAATGCGTAGGAGACCACTGCGTTGTTAGCGTAGATTCCCTTTATTAGAGTCTCTTCGCGACAATCCCTCTTTAAGAACAATGTGCAAATAGTTTTACTTGAAGTGAGAACAAGACCTTCCTAATAGAACTCCTTACCTCTCTTTTTAATCTAGTTATATAGCCACTTTCGGATTTAGCTATACACCTTGACATGCTCTCTCACCTTCTCTGTGGATTTCCGATATTTAAAGCCCCTATTCCGGTGGAAAGTGCTCACCGTATCCGTTAAACTGCTTTATTATCCATCATAATAATCACTGTAGTTAACAAATACCAACAAGCATTTACAGGCGCCGTTCTAGCGCAGTGAAGCAGTTTGAGACCACGTTGAAACACTATATAGCTAAATGCTTGTACCATATTTTTATCTTTTCTTTTATTCTATCTTGTCATCTTTTTTATCTTCATTAGGATCAATTGATTCCATATTTATCTATCTTATCTTTTGCACCCTTAAAGCGGAAGCTCACGGCCCACTAGAATCCTTAGATCTCATCCTTACATCGGCCATTAGTTCGCCTCACGGTTGATCAAAATGATCATGAAACAATACTTCTCGGGAGTGAAAGCGGGATATATCTTCTATAATAAGGAGTCTTTGCGAGCATCATGAAAGTGTTGTCGCATGATCACCATGCGAGTTTTGGAGGAACAACTTTTTCCTTTTAAGCAAGGTTTGCTTTGACAAACTTCGGTAGTGAAACCCATACACTAGCATTCTTTATGACCCCCCAAAGGAAGAAGAATCATCCTCGGCCAAAAAAAAATAGAAGTTAGGTGGCTATATCACCATCACTCCAATCCCAAGACTTAGCTATAGGCCCCAAACCATCAATGCGCTAAAAAAAAACCTTTAAGGGAAAGAAATTCCAACCCTTGGATATCTCTTTAGATGATGAGTTTTCTTGAACTTCCCGGCTTTACAAAGGGCTATATGTAATCCAAGAAGCCTCTTTTGGGGATAATCTCTTAGAAAGCACCTTTTAATTGCTCACGCCAAAGGACATTTGAGAAGAACCTCAAGGATGGCATATCCTAAATCGCATGCCATAGGAGGAAGAAACAAGCCATCAAGAAGCCCTCACATGTCTCTCTCTTTCTGTGTTCAAAATTCGATGATTGCTTTTCAAAACACATCTTTAACCACATCCCTTGAGCCCAATAGAACCCTCTTGTGCCCTTTTCACAGCGTCTCACTCACGATCCTAAAAATATTGCGAAACGATCTAAGGAGGCCAAACGAGGGCGCATTTTTACGGAGAACATCAGCCTGAGCATAAAGACTACTTCATAAATGGAACTTTTCCACACTAGTCACGCCTCATTTTGAGAAAACTCCTAAGGAGTGATTGCGCATCTCAATTCCTTTGACGCTGCATGAGAGATCCTCCATCTCCATACTCTCTTTCTTAAAATTTAGAAAGGGTGGTTTCCATGCGATAGAATATTTCAGCGGCTTGAAATTTGTGATTGGCAATATAAAGGAAACCACTTCATCATCTTATTCATAATTTAAAAAGTTTCCCAGGGCAGGCTTTTTGTCTAAACAAGCACTCTAGGGAAATACTATAGGAACTTTATATCACTATATACCTATATTTATGAGTATATGATTATAAAAATTTTCCTTGAAAGACCATTCATCGCGACCATAGCGAGGTTTGGAGTAAAGAAAGAGCGAAGGATGACAATAAGGTATGTCCAACGGTCATTATGCAACATTGAATTACATACCTTAGAAACATTTATTGTGATGTTTTCACCTTAAGCGGATTTGCTACCTTTATGCCTGCGATCACATTAAACACTCATCATGCTCTATCATCTCTGTTTGAATAAATCTACCTTAATGCTTTCATGCTACCGTTGTTTGCTATAGTATGCTTAGGTTTTGAAGTATTTTCATACGCCTTTAGATTAAGCATAGTGCCTAGTTTAGAATTGTTTTCATGGCTTTCGAGTTAAACATAATTATTTAGTTTGATTCTTGAAACCATAAAGATTATGGCCAGTCTTTTCTTCCTAAAGGCTTTTTTAAATTAAAAAGCGTGGTGCCCAGGTTAGAAACGCCTTCTAAATCAAATTAGGCGTGAATTGTCTAGGTTGACTTTTTGAACCATAGTAAACTATAGTAGATCTTTGGTATATCTTTTTGGACTAACCCTGTAAAAAAAGAACAAACTCACGAAAGACAAGCTTGGGAGGAGTGAATGAACTCACTAGAGATGAAACAAGACATATTGAGACATGACATGGATAAAGAATTCGATAGAGCCAAGAAGAAGAAAGAAGCTGACACAGACAAGATCCTGTCAGAAAACTCACTCAAAAGAAGGAATTCATAGGTGATGGAAGCATCAAGGGAGGGAGGCGGTTCCATTGAAGATAATTAAGCCATCCTCTTCCTCTGACGTGCACATCCTCCACAAGCCACACCTACTCAGAACAGAAGGACCACCACAAAGACTGTAATAAGCGCCATCATACTCGATAATAAAAGGTAACACCTTGGGGTAAGTATTAGTCATCTGATTTCCCTTTTTACGCTATGCACTCCTTAAATGAAAAGTCAAACATGCTAGAATATAGTTTCACATGATCAATTTTTAACTTCGGCATGTTAGCTTTTAATTCTAACATCATTTTCTTAGTTACTCATTATTTTGCTAAAAATATTTGTGCTAGATTCATCTTGATCTTACCACGCCCATGCGTAAAAAGAACTTATACATTATGCTATCTTGTTCAATGTACAAGGTTAGAGTAAGTAAATAAAATTTTAGTTACATTGAATTGTTTCCCACCATGAGCCCATACGCAATCTCTACACTGTCTTTGCAGCGGGACTCACTGCTTAATAAGAGGAGAAGTCTTACTTCCCCAATTCTACAAGTGAAGTCCCCGACCTACAAATATACACACTAAACAAAGGCCAGCCTTAGCTGCCATCATCAATCTTCCTTCCAGCCATTTGGTCAGTGAAGAACATGGGCAACATACATCACCAAGTAATAATATTAGATCCAGGATGATGCACTTGAGGTGACCAAGGGGAAGATCAAAGTAGGCGACATAGTGAAGTGCGAACCAGCACGACAAGAGTAATAGGTCATTCATCCCATACTCCATCAAAGAGGGCCTTACACCACCACTATTATACTGCCTCACCACAAGACCCAAGAAGAACAAGGCAGCGGAGAGCTGACTAAAATCATAAAACTAGTTGGAGCAGGTTGGCCGAACAGGAAGACATTGAAAAGATTAAAGAAGTTAAACAAGCCCCGACCAAGCGGGCACTTTCGGCTGCCACTCCAAAGAAAGGTCTCCTCAGGCGGCGAAAAGCATCACCCCTGCGAAGAAGGGCGTCAAAGAGTACGCAGCCGGAAGACCTACCACTACTGCGTCATCAAGCCGAACAAACACCATCTCCATCGGCCACCTCATCCTCGCCACTTTCGTCGAGATCATTGAAGGCACCATTTGAGGACCACGACATTCCGGCGAGATGACGCCGATGTGCGCCATGGGAATAAGTACTCAAAATTCTCCGCGGTAGAGGAGGTAACTTTCGGTGTTATCTACATATTTATTTTCTACGGCACTATTTTAAATTAGCGCATATTTCCTTTAGCATATTTGCTTTTCCTATACCTGCATAAAAACCATAAAATATGTTTTGCTTTTTGCATGATTTCTTTAAGCCCATGCAAGTACTCTTGTTGTGGCGGCATAAAAATAAAATCAAAAATATTGCATTCATACTGCATCATCATCCTTTTGCATAGGAAAATTCTTAAAAAAAATCATTGGGCACATGAAGGTCAGCACTACGAAAAAAATCCAAAAATGTTGAGCATGGCTCACAATATGTTCTAAATTTGTTCTTCGGGTATATGGGGAATTGTATTTGGGAGGCATTTTGGAGGCAGAAGAAGCGAACAAGTTCAAGGTAAGCCAGAAAAGGACTACTTCAATATCCGGCTTGGGGAAGCACTGATTATCACAATAAGAGTATCACTATCTTTTAAATTATTAGCTAGTTGTATATCACAGTTAATGAGTCTTAAGCGTGTAGAGTTGTAAGGTTCAGTTTGGGTGGTACATTGGGTCAGGGTTTGGTTAATTGATTTACTATTAAATGTTAGGATTTAGGGTATATAATAAAGTATATTGCAGGTATCCAGGTTGAGTCAATTTTAACTATCCATATATTTAGGATATGTTTTGTCTCCACCATGCTTTGTATGCAAGATATGAAGAAAATAAGTATTAAGGGGAGATCCTCACAACGACCAAGCAATTACGACCAAAATCAAAATTGAGATTCCAAGGCAGACCATCATTTCGCCTGACGAACTTGGCGCCCGACAGGTCGATGGGAGGCGTGGCCCATATGAACGGCCAAATTTCCACAGTCCCACGAGCCCGTTTAGATCCATAGCTTTCGATTTACTTCCTAAAACTTTTCAATTTTATAAAATTACTTTCGGATTTCGGGTAGAATAGTCACGCACGCGGTGGTATGACATATATATGAAAAGATGTCTTGTTAACCGGTTTTTGCGTTCCGTTCCTGTACATATCCTTGGTGGGTGCCTTGGTGCTTGTGAAATAATAAGGATGGAATAATGAGATCCTCTTTCTTTTTATCTTGTCCTTGGAGAGTTGTTTAAAGTAGATGTTGGTTGTATTTCGTAGATCTAATGTTGCATCCTAATAGACACGTAGCAATCATTAAAAATATATCTAATTTAATTTTGTGATGAGCTTTGTCAAAACCACGACCCATGTTAGAATTTGTCTGAGGTCACAAGATTAAAGATTACATACAACAACGCAAAGTATATGCTCTAAAAGTTTTACAATCTCTATCTCCCATAATTTTAATTGTGAAAAAGTCTGACTATGAAAAAGCCAAATGTTCAAAAATTCTAAGAGTGGAAGAAAAGTGAGAGAGAGGAGAGAAAATGAAGCGAGTGTTCTCACGAATTCGGAAGAACCCCCTCTAGAAAAAAAGAAAAAGGCAAAAATGAAGAGAGGAATAATGGACAGAGTGTCCGGTGGAGTAGGGCCCACTTCTCTAATAATTGAGAGAGTAAAATGGACATGTCAGAAGGGTAGGTAAACCCACCTCTCCATTTAAAATTAGGCGAGATTTTCAGCTTGAAAAAAATATATATATATATAAATATAAATCTTTGAAAAAAGGGAGATAGGCGATTTTCAACTAGAAGCGTGGTAATAATAATCTTGATTCACATGCACATCTTGATCTATGACTTATGACATCTATCTCCATGGATCCACCCAGTTGACTCAAATGGCCATCTGAAAGTGAAGTGTGCTACATGTTCTTGAGCTCCACATATGATATAATAAATGGCTGGCGGATATAATATATTTTGAAGACTCGAGAGTGTCACAAAAGGATTAAGTAAGAGCTATGTTTTTCTTTTCAAAACTTATGCAAAATCTCTCAAAGTGACTTAGTTTAAAATTTAAAGGTGATGTTTCACAACCATTTCATGCTCAGTAATACAAAGTCGCGAGGTATGACCATGGAGTATAATTATGATCCATTCTTTTGTCTCTCTGATTAAAGGATTAGATCCTTTTACTTCGAGGGGCGAGTAAAAGCCTAAGTGTGGGGGTTGTTGACACTGTACTTGTGTACTTTCGTTGTCAACTAAACATGGAAAAGGACTAAAATATAATTAGATAACCTTATTAGGGGTTTCTACTAGCGATTTCCACGAGTTTTGGTAAAGTTGTGATTTGCGGGGACTTAGCGAGGAAAGGCTTTGATTAGGCGTGTCATCTACGGCGGGCATAGCGTAATGCAATCAACTCGAAACAAGTCACAGAAGACTCAGGATTACACTGACGTGAGCGAAACTTAACTTAGAAGAAAGCATCATACAAGACTCCGGAAGCCACGAAGCATCGCGGGGCCAGTGGGCCACACTGGGCGTCGGCTATCGGGGCCGATCACATTACTGCTTGGCCGAATCAAGTTGTCTCAGGAAGCTTCCTCCATACCTCTGGAAAGCGCCAATCTAATCCGTTGAAAGTAGCCGGTTTGATCAGAGGTAATAGAGTAGAAGCGGATGGATCTAATCCAGCACAGCACCTCTCAGGACTATAGGCGAGCCCCGGGCCCACAGCTTGTCATCATACAGTCGACTCATCATCATATCGGATCGGATCCGGTCGGCGGCCTTGGCTCTAGTTCAAGAACTACAGTAGAAGATTGGTGAATCATGAACTAAACCCTAGATTAGAGTTGAGGTAAGGCTTCAAGTTAGAAGGAATGGATTTGAAGGTTGAAGGGAAGGCCGGAGAATTTCGGCCTCCATCTTCTTCTTCACTCACGGGTTGGTGCCATTGGGCGCAACTCACAGGATCTTTAATGGATTGTTGACTTCCATTGAGTAAGTGATATTTGTTTCCTATTATTTACTTAAGGTTGTTATTTCTTTGGTAATTTGCTGATTCTTAGTTGCTCTTGATTTGAAGTTGTTAGATTAATGCTGGCGTACAATTGCTTGGGTCAACTAGCTCTAATGCAGGTATTCTATAAGCGGGGTGAAACACCAACCCGTTTAAATTTGTCGTAATTAATTCAGCGGCTACTAATGAGTCCTTTAATATGCACTGCTCCAGTTTACTAGAAATCGTAGGAGACCACTGCGTTGTTAAGCGTAGATTCCCTTTATTAAGTCTCTTCGCGGCAATCCCTCTTAAGAACAATGTGCAAATGATTTTGCTTGAAGTGAGAATAAGACCTTCCTAATAGAACTCCTTACCTCTCTTTTTAATCTAGTTATATAGCCACTTTCTGGATTTAGCTATACACCTTGACATGCTCTCTCACCTTCTCCGCATGGATTCGATGTTTGAAGCCCTATTCAGGGTGCTGCTCACGGTATCCGTTAAAACTGCGGATTATCCATCATAATATTCCTGGCCAGGTTAACAAATACCAGCGGCCGGTGGGCACCATCGAGGAAGATACTGCGCGCGGTCTCGCTTCGGAAGAAGGATCCATCCACGGTCAGAGAAACTTCACCTTTGGCGTGGTGACGCTTTCACAGTTACAGAATACCATCTTGATCATGAGTCACCCACAGCGCTGATCGGTCCTTCATCACGAGCTATCTCTTGCATGAAAATGCCCTCCATTGCGGCCCGGCATGTCGCCGTCTTAGGTGGAATACTGCAAAAGCGGAGTCGCGAGTGGCTCCAGAGCGGCATAGCGTTCACAACCTCGAACAAGGGTAAAGAAAGGCCTTGAAGAGGCGTTCGGAGGAAGATTACGGAACCCTACCTCATACGCCCGGTGAAATAGAAGAAAGAGTCAAAGCTGGTAACCGGCCCGGCGGAAGAAATAATTGTATCGCGCTCCTAGACAAGGCTCCGAGGCGGAGCTCTTGCGGTCATCTTAGCGAACTTCAGAAGCGTGTTCGCGTAGTGCGGCCGACTGCGAGGGTTAGCAGCGATCTCGCCGAACATCACCTAAACATAAAGGCGGGAGAGCAACCAGAGTGAAACAAAAGCTCCATAGATGCCGGATGAGAGAAGAATGCTTGACCCAAGCAGTGAACGCCTCGGATCTTGGAGATGCGGTGCTCCATAGCTCGCCGTTTTGCGTAAACGAATTCATGGAAAGGACTAGAAATATAATTGAATAACCTTATTAGGAGTTTCTACTAGCCGTTCCATAGAGTTTTGGTAAAGTTGTGATTTCTGAGGACTTATGAGAAAAAGCAATGAGAAATGGCGTGGCATCTGATAGATATAGCATAGCGCAATCAACTCCAAAACAAGTCTAGAAGGCTCGGTTACTCCCGTAGACAAGCGGCAAGAAGAAAACATCATCTAGAAGACTCGGAAACACGGCGCTCAGCGAGGCGGTCGACCCACCACAGGCGATCATTTAATAATGGGGCGATCGTACGCGTGTGCTCAAGTTGCCCATTTCGAGCGTTCCTCCATACTCAGGCGCGAAATCTAATCCGGTGGATTTTGATGTCGGTTTTGATCCGAGGCGTCGTTAAGCCGCGAAGATTAGTGACACCACATTGCAAAGAGACATGAAGACCCATATATATAGACCCTAAATTTTGTCTCTCAATCAATGCGATGTCTGAAGCCTCAAGTCATCATCAGAAGGAGATCAAGAAGAAGCCAAGGCGAAGGGTAGAAGAGGAGACACCAAGAGATAGAGACCGTAGTATAGCTCTAAATCTAGAGCCTAGTTTAGATAGAAGTCGGAGTTTAGAAGAGAAGAGCATACGCTCAGGTTAGTCTGTAAGTTACACTATGGATGTATATGTATATAAGCACACCTTTGTCTATTTCATTACTATGTACATGCAATTAGTCTACTTATACTTTATTCTGATGCCATATTTGATATGATCTATTATTCATGATAATTTAGCTTATTATTAGAGCTCCTAGTATATTACATTTGTAGTGCTAGGTAGTAGAGTATGTATAAGCATATGAATTCTTAGATATAATTTACTTGGATTCACCCCCTTATATAAATTGGGTAGTCAGGCACTATTGGGTGTCCTTTTGCAATCCATCCCGGAAGTGTATAAGACTGAGTCGATAATAGTTCTTGGGATTATACTTGTTTTACGTTCTGATTTTCTTAAGTAATCTTGAGTTTTTATTCTTATTTATAGTTTTGATATATATATATGATCTTATGCTATGCACGTCTAAACATTTTGTAGATTCTTTGTATACTACCTAAGAGCTGTCCTTTGTCATAAATCAATCTAATCTTACAGGAATTAATCATACTATATACCGTGCACCTCTACTGTCTCAATACCTTATCATTATTAATATTATTATTGGCTCACCTTGTTTAAGTATATATAAATACTACAAAATCTCATTAGTATTCTATCAGCATCGCTTTTAATCATTTTACAGGCGCCTATATCATCTTCCTCGTGGATTAAGTCATTTGAAACGCTAAAGATTGAAATGCTCCTTTGGACATCCGTGGCTTGGATCTATTTCTCTGTAAGCTAACAAATACCAACAACAAGCATTTAAAATTCTTTGAGGAAGATTTTGTGCTTCTCTTTTGATTATTGATAGATGAATATTAAGTGTGGATTTTTGCTACTTACTTACCTACTGCTTAAGCGAGAATTACTAGTATATTGTCTATTAGTCTATCACTTATGCGGGGTAATTGATTAAAACTTCGAAGCGACCTACGGTAAAGAATCCAAGTGTACTGAGCTTCATAGACCATTGACATTGAACCACTTGAAGTAAATGCGTCACAAAATTCGTCCACATCTTCAGTGGCGGATAGAAACACACAACTCACAAATTCATGTAGGTAAAGGTAAAAGTATGATCAAGCGTGAGAAAGGTCTTTAAACTTTTGAGTAGTCTCACGATTAACCCTTCATCTCTACCAATACTTTGTGCTACCTTTGTTTGCTATATAGTATACTTAAGTTTTGGAATATCTTCATACACATACAAACATGATGCTTAGTTTAATTTTATTTTCATAAAAAGCAGATTAAACATGTGGTGTTTAGTTTGATTCCTGACTGCAAGGTGTGTTGATTTACGTTTCACAAAGGCTTTTAAATTAAGCGTGGTGTTTAAGATTAAATTACCTTCTTAAATTAAGGTTGGATATTATATGCTCTAGGTTGATTTTGGGTGATAGTATACTTTAGTAGATTACAGTTATCTTTGTTAGACTAACCCTGCTGATGTAAATCCAATTTAGGAAAAAATTTGAAAAACTACATAGGAGTATGTAGCCCGAACTCCAACAACTCTGCTTAAAAGAAACAAAACTCACTCCTTGCTAAGAAAAGACTTGAAGGTGCCTAAATACTCAATTTATCTTTTATAAAGTTACCTTTTGCCTTAACCAGCTTTAGTGCAGCGGCTTCATAAAAAGAAATATATATATATATAGTAAAAACAAAAACAAATATATATAATGCGTGCTAAGTTTTTGAGCCATCATTTATATTTAACAGTAATCATATGGACAATAACCTTTTTTCAATATCATTTGCTATCAGCGGGTATATATCACTGTCTGATTTAGGGAAAGAATGCATGGTGGAGCGCGTTCATGGGCCTACCTCACTACCACTTCCACTACAAAGCGGAGGAGTACACCCAGAAGTCGGGGAAGGCGTGAAGGCGGGGATCAAGCGTCAAAGACTTGCTTGCTCTCATCACCTACGGTAGGCGCCAATCAATAGCAGGCGATTACAAAGAGAAGTCACAATAATGCAATACGAGACCATGGAGGACAAGGTTGTCACCAGCGCCAAAGTGACACGAGTTAGAGCTTGGGAGGAAGACCAATTCCACTGAAGATGACCCGACAAGGCTCTCTCCTCCTCTGAGACTCCACCCGTTCCGACTACGAAAAAATGAAGGAAGATGATATGAGAAAGAGGACAAGGCGCTCAACTACCACACATGCCACGAAGAAGCAACCGCGAGGTGTTCACGACGTACCATGATCCTGCAATAAAGGTAACATCTTAAGGTAAGTGTCTAATCAATAAAGCTTTTATATAATCATGGCATACTTACTAAGAGGTGCAAATATATTTAAGCTCACTTAGATTATCACGAATAGCTCAACATGTTAGCTCTTAGTTGTTCTTACCCTGTCTCTCTAGTTTTATTTTCTCTACCCTTTAGTTTGCTATATTTATAAATGCCACATTCCTTGCGAGTCGATGCGATCTTATCACCTTTGTCACAAATAAATGAAACACATTATCTTACCATGGTTATATGTGCTCCAAGGTTAAGTAGAATAAATACAATTTTGGTTACATTTGAATTGTTTTCCACAGTGAGCCCTTACCTGTTTCTACCTTGACTTTGTGGATACACTTTCGCTAATTATGGAGGAGTTGCCACTTCTCCAAATCTCTCTACTATTAATGTCCTGCCTACAACATGCACAATAAGCAAGGAACATAGGTGATAATAGATCCTCGGGATCACAATCCTAAGAGCAACTTCAAGATCGAGACAAAGCACTCAATAAGCAAACTAGAAGAATAAAGGCGGAGAAATCACGGAGTTGGATAGGAATTTGTGAGACCGAGGAAGACGTGGAGATTCAAAGAAAAGTCCACGGCTCCCACCAGCCAAACTACTTATTAGAACCGGCCACTCGAAGGTCTCCTTTAGAAGAAACAAGCTTGGAGGAAGAAAGAAGACACACCACCAAGGGGAGACAGCAAGAGTACACCTTTGGAAGACCTACCACCACCCGCATCAGCGATTGATGGACACGTCGGCTACCTCATCTATGCCACTCATGAGATCATCAAAGGCCTTGCTTTTGGACCGACATCAAGCCCGAAGATTCCGCTATGAATGACAACCGCATCTAAGAGTAAGTACTGAAACTCTCGTAGAGAGGTAACTCATTTATCTGCATATTCAATTTTACATAGCATATTTCAATTAAGCATGTTTCTTTAAGCATTTTTATTTTATTTTTTTAAAAAAACACGCATTAGAAATCACAAAATTATGTTTGCTGCATTTACATTAGTTCATAAAGCCCCATGCAAGCACCCTTGTTGTGGCGGCATAAAAATATACACAGCCTATGCGAGCACATGAAGAGGCTCACCACATAATCCTAGAATTTGTTCCTTGGGTATGTCTGCGAGAGTAGTATTTGCTTGAGAGGAGAACATTTAAGGAAAACCGAGATGAACAAGTTCCAGAGCCGAATAAAAGGCTACTTCAAAATCCGGCAGGGAGAGCACCCTCGAGTTATCCGCGATAAGTATTATTATCCTATCTATTTTAAATATTAGCTAGTTAGTATATTTGTTTTGATGTGAGTCTTAAATAAAGTATTAGTGTTAAGAGTCAATAAATGTTAGATACTTGTGAGTTAAGCTCTCTTTCTTTAATTATGATCTTGATGATATATGCTAAGGAAATGATGAATAGTTGCTCCATGCATAATTCTTCTTCCCTTTAAAAGTACTTACATTTCAGGACTTTAGATTCTCCTAAAACTTAAATGCTTAATTTGCTCTAAACCCAACACACATGGGAAGCACATGCTTAATCTGAGTCTTAAGCGTTGAAGGATAAAAAAAAATATATACATGAAAAGTTAGAAATTTCTTTGCATTTATCCCATATTCCTAGAATGCGATTCTTTTGAACATCTTTGAAAATTATAAAACATTACATGATGAGATCCTTAGTTACGTATGAGTGTCATCCATCAATGGCATCCCACTCCACCCAAATATTTTGCTTCTAACTTAGGAATGCATCCCATACTCCATCCAGCCGTTAGCGCCAGTATAAAATAAATTCTAACAATTTTGGATATATGTCTATACTCAGCGTTTTTGTTAGATTAAGGCTGCATTGAAAAGAAGGAAAGAAAGAAAGAAAAAATAAATTTAGAGAGAAAAGTGGGCAGAGAGAGGAGAGAGTAGCGGACAAAAGTCATGCTAAAGTGAGGAGAGGGGCCTACTAATAATAAAAATGTATTTAGAGATGAATAGTAGTTGCGTGTCAGGGGTAGTAAGACACATCTCTAAGGAGAGAAAAATGGACAAAAGTAAAGGGGTAAAAAGCCCACCTCTCCAGAATGGTGACTGAGGTCTTAGCAATTTTAGAAAGATATAATCAAGATGCTCTAAAAAAAATTAAAAAATTATATATATATATATATATATATATATATATATATATATATATATATATATATATATATATATATATATATATACAAGAAAAACAAAAAGGCTATTACACCTTTCATCCTCATTATTTAGCATATGTCCTATGTATGTTCCACCATGCCTTTCCACTAAATACCATCTACTTAGAGGGTCATACATAGGATCGAATTTCTTTTGAAAAATATTGCAAAACCCGGGATGATAGTTGATCAAGAACTTGAGACATGGTACTTACTGATTTATTTTATCCTTGCTTATGATTCATGAAAAGGCTTTCACGCCCATGGTAGCAATTATGAAAACAATACGGTTAAGAAGAATTTTATTTCGATAAACCGCAGTGCTTAGGGTATGAAAGCGAAGTAGCAACTCGGTCCTACTATAGCATATATATAGCTTTGCTGAGGACTAGCAAAGGGTAAGCTTAGGGGAGTTTGTTGACACATGTTCACTAACTCATACTTTTAATTGCATCAACAATTCATGGAAAGGACTAAAATATAATTAGATAACCTTATTAGGGGTTTCTACTAATGATTTCCATGAGTTTGGTAAAGTTGTGATTTCGCGGGGACTTAACGAGAAAAGCACGGCCGAAATGGCGTGGCATACACGACCCGAGCCGTAGCATAGCGCCAATCCAACTCCAGAAAACAAGTCTAGAAGGCTCGCGAGTTACACTCCCCGGCGTGAACCAAACTGCACCGCAGAGAAACATCATCTAGAAGACTCCGGAAGCCACGACGCATCAGCGGGGCAGATGGAGCCCACCACAGGCCCGTCGGCCCAATAATAATGAAGTACGTCGGCCTGTGTCTTCCCGCCAAGTTGCCACCGAGCGTTCCTCCACCGCCTCTAAAGGCGCGGAAATCTAAATGGGGTGGGTTTGGTATGGTTTGATCAGAAATAGTTAAGCCACGAAGATTGAAGTACCACATTTACTTTCTTTGTTGAAGGGCATAAAGAGACCCATATATATAGACCCCTAAGGCCCTGTCTCAATCAATACGATCACGAAGCCTCAAGTCATCATCAAGAAGGAGATCAAGAAGAAGCCAAGGCGAGGAGTAGAAGAGGAGACTTACCAGAGATAGGATGGCTAATTTATAGCTCTAAAAATCTAGAGCCTAGTTTAGATAGAAAGTAGGGATTTAGAGAGCATACGCTCGGTTACGGATCACATAAGTTACACTATGGATCAATATTGTATTGTTCTCATACACCTTTGTGCTATTTCATTAACTATGTATGCAATTAGTCTACTTATACTTTATTCTAGTCATAGCATATTTGATATGATCATTATTCATGATAATTCAGCGCTTATTAAGTAGAGCTCTAGTATATTACATTTGTGTGCTAGGTAGTAGAGTATGTAAAGCATGGTGCTTAGATATAATTTACTTAGCAGTTCACCTTATATGCGGGTAGTGTAGTAGATCGTAGTGGTGACAGACACTATTTAGAGTCCTTTACAATCCATCCCAGTGTATAAGACTAGTCGATAATGGTTCTTGGGATTATCTTGTTTTAGTTTGATTTTCTTAAGTAATCTTAGGTGCACATTCTTATTTATGGTTTTGATATATATATGATCTTATACTATACTGTCTAAACATTTTGCAGATTCTTTGTATGCTACCTAAGAGCTGTCCCTTTGTCATAAATCCAATCCCCTAATCTTACTAGGATTAATCTTATCTATATGCTCCACGTGCACCTCTACATCTCAATACCTTATCATTATTAATATTATTATTGGCTCACCTTGTTTAAGTATATGCTAAATACTACAAAATCTCATTAGTATTCTATCAGCATCTTTAATCATTTTATTTGCCTATATCATATCTTCCTCGTGGATTCGATCTTTAAAACCCTTCCGGGTGAAATGCTCATTTGGACATCGGTAAACGCGGATCTATTTCTCTGTAAGCTAACAAATACCAACAAGGTCATCGTCGGGTCAAATACCCCACAGGTTATCTAACGTGGTCATGGTGAAGAGAAGCAAGTCTCGGCAAAAAGGACAAGCGGAGCCCACGGATGGAGAATGTGTGTGGATTTTACCAGGCCTCAACAAGCATGCCCCAAAGATGACTTTCAGCTCCCGAATGAAACTCGAGCTCCTAAAGCGGCCGCGAGTTGCGAAAAGGCATCACTCCATAGGCCCCTTTTGGTACCACCAAATCACGAGGATGAACCGAGGCTGACGAAGAGAAGACCGCTTCATAACCCCATTGAACCTCTGCGCCCGGAGAATGGCGAGAGGGCCTTCGCTTCGTAGCGCGAGCTCGTCGCCGTAGCGGCGACGCCCAGCCGGCGGAGGTATTCGGCGGCCAGCGGCGACGTGCTCCGGCCCTACGTCGGCGATGCGGTAGTTCAAAGCGGCTGAAGTTTGAAGACCACGCTCACGGACCTCGAGAGAACCCTGCGGCAGCTCGCAGCGGCCGGACTCAAACTCAGCCGCCAAGTGTGTGTCCGAGTAAGCAAAGGCAAAGAGCGCTGCAGGATGCCTGCGTCTCTCGTCAAAGGCATCGAAGCCAACTCAAAGGAATACTGGCCGATCCTTGCGATGGAGCCTCCAAAACCTGCAAGTCGGTACAAAGGCTCGGGGACGACTGCGCCCTAAAAGCGGTCATCGAGATCTGCTGAGCGAACATTTCATTCTTCCCGACTGAAGGGCGCCCAGGCCCCATTCAGCTAGGGCCCCGCAACAAAGCCTTTGAGACACCTCAGCGGTACCTCGCAAATCTCACTACCTTAGCCACCCCGAAACCGGCGAAGGAGCTCCTCCTCTCGTTACCGAGCCTCTCACGCCCCGTCGTGTAGTACTTGTCAAGGAATGAGCGTGGGCTGGCCAAAGAAAGTCCCATCTACTATGTTTCCAAAACCCTCTCGAAGGTCCCAAGCTAAACTATCTGAGCTGAAAGGTGGCATCTGAGTGTTGATGCTTGTGTGAGAGAAAGAGCTCAAGCACTGCTTCCAGCACATGGGGTTACCATGCCTTCGAGGCTTTCCCTCGACAACATATTCGAAACCGAGGTCGGTGGGCGGGAATAGCGAAGTGGGCCGAATCGGAGACCATGCAATCAGTTATGGCCCGGAACAGCCATCAAATCCCGGGCCCTCGCAGTTTCCTGTGGCTCGGACTCGGACACGTTCAACCAAGCGACAAACTTGGACCCAATTTGGGCGGCACACAGCGGCGGGGCTGCGAGGGGCGCGGGCCGGGGCATCGCGGCCGATTATACATCCCCCATAAGTCAGGCGAGATCACGCCGAGGCTGAGTTCGATGCACAAACAACATGGCGAATCACGGTGTTAGCGGCCTTGAACAAGCTCGAGCCATGTCCGCGCGAAGGGCCATCATCAAAACCGACTCGGAGGTGGTCTCGAAGCAGGCGAGAAGGACAACAAAGCTAAGCACCACGAGCTCTGAGGAAATACTGCGCGGCGGCTAAGGAAGGCGGGAGGCGTTCTTCCTCGTATCGACCAAGACCATATTGGGCGGGATAGCGTGACAGCCGAATTTGGCAGTGCGGCCGGCGAGCGCTACCACAAAGGCGTCTTTCGAAGTGTTACACAGCCCGATCGGGGCGACCCTCCTCGAAATCGATCGGCGCAATCCGGCGAGGCTGGAGAGCTCAATCATAGCGTCGTCAAAGGCTACTTTGAGCGCTGATCCAAGGAGGAGCAAAAAGAATCAACAAAGGTCACGAGGCTACCCACTCGTGGACAACAAGTTGTACAAGGCCTCGTAATAGCACCGTTGGCTCAAATGCATATCTACCGGCGAAGGCGCGCCATTCAGGAAGTGCACGAAAGGCATCGCTGTGGCTCGCCTGGCGAGCATTAGTAGGAAAAGTGTTGACGAGGATTCTTTGGCCCACGCGTTGAGCAGCGCCGCCAGACTGTCGGCCGACGCTGCCGAAGATGTCGATTAACGGCGCTGCTTTACCTTGGTAGGGGCTCGGAAACTAGCCTGTCTGTCCCGTGGCCTCTTCAAAGATGGGCTGTCCGACCTCATCGGACCCGTCTGCTCCGGCTCGGGAACTATAAGCTATCACGATGGTAATCGAGGCACATGCTTCACCGGACCATGGATCAAAAGCCCGCCTCGCCAAAGCATAACCTCCGCTGCGATATTTCAAAAGTTCTTTTGGCAGCAGCAGTGTCTGCTCGCGAAGCAGAACACGCGGCCTACATAGCGGTAGACAGCGGCACACAATTTGGCCAGTGAGGGTCTTCGCTCGCAGGTTACACCGCCATCGAGATAGGCACCCAGATACGCACGCCTACCAGTAGGAACACCCCCAAATCGCTAACGGGCTCGTCGAAAGAGCCAGCGGCTTGCTGCGTGCCACGGCGCCAAGGTCCATGCAAAGCCAGAGGAGAAAAATGGGCGGAGGAGCTCACTCCGGTGTTACAGTCGCACAACACCTCTCACCACCGAGTGTCGGGCGACAAATTCCGCGCCCTTCAAGCTCTTGTTAGGAGGGAGGGCCGACATACCACGGAGAAGAAATGCGAAGCATGCTTCCCCAGAGTCGCAGCGAGGCCACCCCACGAAGGAGGCGTGCCAGGACCTACTCGAAGAGACAAGAAACTGGCTGTCCTCAACCTCATGAAGTACGGGAGGAGACCTCAAGGTGGAGGAACAAGAGAAGATCAACCTCCCGCACCATCTCCGTCGACGACCGTCCCTAATCGGGAAGCAAAAGCGCCGCGAAGATGGCGAGCAAGATTCATGCGCTAAATGGACAGGCCATTACGCGTCCGCGAAGACCTTAAAGGCTGGCTCCTTCCACCTACAAGACCTCGAAGACTATGGCCTCCCCCATACTTGGAGTGTCGGCGACCTCGCAAGTACTACGTAGCGGTGCACCATACCGAGCACTCGCGAGTTATGGAGCTCCGCTCCTTTTACCACTTCTTTTTTTTCTCTTTATGGCGGGATGATGATGAACAATATGGGCTGCACTCTTTTTCCTTGCGAAGGGCGCAAGGTTTTTAATAAGGCGGCTCGATATCTAATATATGCGGGATACTTCCCCAACGCATCGACAAAGC